>CM069538.1:76646905-77856072 GCA_035773235.1 Eospalax fontanierii | reverse complement strand
AGCTACTGTAAGTTAGCTCACCAGGGACCAAAAGACACTTTTGACAGAAGGACAGAATCTCCTGGTGAAGATGAATGAGGTATAGTTTAAGTAGTCCCAAACTTCCTACAAGCTTCAAGATCACTGTAGAGTACTGGATCTGCTCATAATGGACTGGACTGTGTCCCAAAAACTCCGGTGGGAGAGACTCTAGCAGCCTGGCTAGGCTAGGACAGGGAAATGAAGCCATTTGGACTTGGCTGAGACACTCGATGGTCTGACAGTCAGCAATTTATAATTTTTTTTAGTTCTTTTAACATTCCTTATCTGCCTTTATTTGCTCAACAGCCTTTTGCCTGAGTTCACGCTCAGCTTCCCGCATTTGGTGAGGCACACAGCAGTAGACAGAGAATTCATCTAGGAATCAGTCCATTGTGTCTTTGCAATGCATTTCAGTTTCTGGGCCACACTAGGAGGTTGCAAGAGCGAGAGCCCTGTGTAGGTCAGGTAGCTGCAGAATCCCTAACAATGCCTTGTAGGCAATGCTGTCAGACAGACTCCCATCTTAACTGACAGCCATGAGCATTTTAATACAGTGAAGTTCTTGCTGTTTTGAAGCATGAAGCCCAGTAGAAAGGAGAATCTGATCAGCTTTTGCCGTGGCTTTCATAATTGTGAATCCTTCCATCTGACTGCCAGTAATCACCTTCCAGACACTCAGAATAGATCATTTTCACTTCATGCTCTCTGGGATGCATTGCTAGGTTTTCTTTCAACCTGCCTTGGAGCTTTCAGGTGGGAGGATGGCAGGCGTCCAGTATCTCTTCACTGTCCATTGTACTGCCGTGTCTTCCAGGCCTTTTTGTTATACCCTGGAAGCTTATTTGCTTTTTAACTGTTGCCACATGCTGAGAAAACATCTTTATCAAGGAGTCCTCAAGGCAGTGGCTTGAGTCTTTTCCATCAGGGGTCTTCAGTCCCTAGCTGAGATGAAAAGTCAGAATGTCTCTGTCCACCTGTTTATCTTCATGTCAAACAATTCAAATGCCACTGCTCCTCATCCTGTTCTGCTGCAGAAAATTTCCAGAAATCATATAGATTTTCCCAGAAGGCACAATTCAAAATTCTTGGCAAATATTCCTGAATTAAAATTCCTTCTAGTTCTAAGTATATTCATGACACAAACAGTACACCACAACAGGGGATTGTGCAACACAGCAGGAAACTCTGGGTCAGACCTGCTTTTGGAGAAACACTTGTTTGCATGGCCAGAACCTTGCAATCACTCTCACGTGTTGCCTTAAACTTCCTTTCCTTTCAACTTGATTTTTTTTTACTAGGGTTTACTTTGGACTTCAAATCTACGCTGTGATTGAAATACTGTGTATGTTTTGATGTTACCTTCTTAAAGTAATAATCCAGGTAAGATCAGGAAGACATCCATTCTTCATGTCTTAGACAAATTTATTGAATTGTCCAGCTTCCCTCCTGATGTACAGTAGACATAGCAACACTGAGGAATGCAATTAATTTATGGGACAATTTCAAATTCTTTGGTCAGTATCACCCCTTAAGTGTAATCAGCACACATACAAACATATATGTATGCACATATGTACATGCACATGCTCACACATGTGGACACACAAGCTACGTGTGGAGACAGAAACATGGATTCTTTGGTTGCAGTAGTCACCATATCTATCTATCTATCTATCTATCTATATATATATATATATCAAGCCATCACATTGCACACCTTGAATTTATTAATTTATGCTTGTCAAGTTTTCATCTTTGAAGCTGAACAGGGCTAGACAAAGGGCAGAGGAGGTTGGAAGAAAGTAGAAAGTAATACCGAGCAAGTACGTCTTTGAGGAAGGCAAATTCTATTAAAAAGGGGAGTACTATGTTTTGTAGGAAGGAACATGGAATGAGTGAGAGTCTTTAGAGATGAGTCCACTTGGAAAAGGGAGAAGTGGGTACGAACAGATGAGCTGTTACTCCAAATCAAACTTCTGAAATTTCTGTTTGGAGGACAGAGGCATCCTAATTTAGTTGAGACCAGCAAGTAAAACCTCTTCTTTTCTCCCTTGGGCACTGTTCCAATAGGAACATTACCACCTTGGTGGGAGCTTTGCTTGTAGTCTGTCACCCTCTACCTGGGTGCCATCATCTCCAGCATCAAATCTGCATTTTCTTTCAAATTCTATTTTTCTCAGCAGCTACTCCCACAAAGCAGAAGCAGGCCCAGTCCGTACAGAATGTCTCTTCATTTGCAGAAATAATGCATCATGATGTCTGGTGCACCCGAGTACTGCAATTCTACAATGAGTGGTTCTTGAATTTCTGGAAGAATTCATGGAGAAATTGGACTCACTTCTAGGTCATTCCATCTCCAAAGCAGCAACCACATCTGTAGTTTCCTTCTGAACTTTAACAATTATTTCATTTGCTTTGATTACTGGAACAGGGCCTTGCACAGTGTGATGATGATGGAAACCAGTGTCAGACAGGATGCTGAGCCCATGATGGTAATGATGCTCTTTGATCCTCACAAAGCCCTGTAGCTCCAACCACTTGACAAAGGTAGATGAGGAAGCCATCCTCATCAGTTAACCTTGCTTCTCATGAGCAACATCCAGAATTAAGTTGAGGTCTCTCTGATCACGAAAACCTGCTGGATTTGAGAAGCAAATGCTCCTCTCAATTCCTTAAGGGAGTTCTTGAAGGAAAGCAGAAATCCATGAAGTTCTGCCCTCATAGGACAATGTCATCATCTCTCCTCCACGATCATGCATCTATTCCCTACCCCTCTCTTTATGTGACCTGGGGTGCTCCAAGCCTGCTGGTTGCGTCTGTACTGCCTCAAAGGCTTCTTAACTCTCTTCTCCCTATCACTTGTCTTCAGAACCCTCCTGAGAAGTACAAGGTTGATTACCTTGCCCTTCCAGGTGTCTACTGACATCTGCCTGCAGTGATGTCTCCTCTCCTAATCTCTTTAAGTTAAACAGTAAGACATTAGGGTTAGTACAAAGCTTGATGCAGAAGATGTTCCATCAGTATTGCTGTGTGGGTAGTGGTTATCACTATTCCTCATGTTTTGTCTATGGAGGACCACCTTTGTTGCTTCTCTGAACTTTCTCAAAGCTGATCCTTAGTAGCATTAAAATATATATATTCTAGTTTGCTTCACCATTGAGTGACATAGATCAGCTTGATGACAGTAAGTAGTTATATACAACATTTCTAGGCAGTCAAAATATGTGATGCCACACAGTTGTAATCAGAGTAAGATGGGCAGCAGCATCCAGGTCCCCAGCTAGATATGCACTTGCACAGGTGCTAAGATGTTTGAGGTAGGCAGAGTGTATATATGACAATTATCACTTGCCTGAAATGAAATCAGACTTGCCTTAGGATGAAACTTGCTTCTTCCACATGATGGTTGCTCTCTGTTCTTGGCTGGGCCAATCTCTAGGACTCAAAACATACATTTGATTAATAGAGTGGGAATTTCTTCATCTCTATAATTTTGGTTTCTAGACCTTCAACTTATCCCTATCAAGTATCTTTGATGTTAACTGCAATGGCCCTATCCATTGGGAGAAAGCAGAGGGCAAGTGGTAGAAAATCTCAGAGCCTTGATTTCAAATGCTTTTCATAGTACATGTTTTCAACATGTGTCTGCTTTCAAGGAATTTCTAGTTAGATTATGTAAAACATGTCTCTGTGCTATAAATTTAATCTCTTCCTTAGCCTCTTGCCTCTGACAACTTGAAGTAAACACTTTGACTAAATGCTGTGCCTGGAGAGCCTGGTAAACCATGTTACCTTAGCTTTAAGGGAGGAGAGGGAGACAGAAATTGCATCTATTGAGCAATTTCCTCCTTCTAATCCTCAGGGTTTGTATCCCCAAATCCCAGAGAGAAGAGAATTTACATGGATTCATAGGTGGTTTTGCAAGGGACATAACAAGGTTATATAACTCATCTCACAGTCCAATAAATATTGGAAGCTACAAGAGCTGTTGCAGAAATGTGCCAAGGATACAGCTACGATGCCTGCTTCACTCCAAGCTTAATACTAGTTCGATCTGCCAGAAGAGAATTTTTATTCTGCCAGATAAACGGATACAGAGATCACTATGCACCATAGTACAGAAAAGAAATAAAGAGTCATTAAGGTGAATTTCAGGTCATTGATGAAGGAAACTAGACATAAGATATATTGGGAATGCAGGGAATTCAAAGTAATGAAATTTTGTTTGGTGGAAGAGGAAGACAATATCCAAATGTGCATAAACAAAATATAATTTCCAAGTCTCTCTTGACACTTAGTAGGGAGAAAGAGTCGGTTTTTCTGAGGTGTGAGCCCCTACTAGGCAGACTGTGCTCATTGGGTTACCCCACACCGTTAGCAGATAGGTGACACAGATAGTACTTGGTGGGTTATGACAGAAACCAGAGAGAACAGGAAGCTGGGAGAGTGGTGGTAGAGTGCGACCAAAGTACACTGCATGCAGTATGAAATTCTCAAGTAATTTATACAAAATATATTTTTAAAAAAATGCTACAGTGTCACTAAGAGTTCACCTTAGACAGTGATAAGGACTGCGAGTGGGGAGATCCACTCTGCCAACCCTTGGCTTTTCTGTTTTAACCTCTCTATAGAAGATGAGTCTTAGGGTAGGAATCCTAGATACCCTCTTCTTTAGATAAAGGCCTGCAGCCCGTCACTCCTGGACCACTCTGTTACTTTTAGTAAGGCAAGAAAAGTCCTTACACAGATGAGGGGCAATTTGCAGGGAACCTTGGCTAACTGGTTCTTGGATACATGGAGTTTGAGTGGCCAATGGGATAGTGAGCGAGAACAGACACTGGACAACATTGCTGAGGACAGTCAAGGGTGCGCTGAGGGAGAGCAGTTACATGGCATGTGTGAAGTGTGAAGATCAGGAGAAGGGAGGAAGCAAGAATATGAGGTGCGGAGGAGAACAGCAGGCTCCATTAGACAAGCACCCAGGGAATCTCACGTTAAAAAATTAGGTGGACAGGCAGAGAAGGCCAGATTTTACACATTCTGAGCTTGAAGAGTTTAGAGAGAATGTGACAATGTTTCAAAATAAGATGACACCTAAAATTAAAAAGGATTGAAGAAGACAAAGAAAAACATATTACTAAGAACAGGTGTAAAATAAAAACATAATATTATATTTAAACAGAACAATTTCAAGAGTACAAAATCTTAAACAGTGGCTCAGAAAAATAATATTTAAAAACTAGTAGAAGTGGTTTTTAATGCCATATACAAAGAAGAGCTGGTTTGATGCTTGGAACACAGAAAAGTAACAAAAAAGAGACCTTTCCTAAGTGTCTGTTACACTTTAGCATTTCCTGTCTGCAGAAATGCCTCTCTGTCCTTTAGACCAAGGTCTTCAGTGCAGTGACACAGCCACTATCCTTGTCTTCTTGTCCTAAACATCTCTATCAGTTCATGACTAACGAGGTCCTTTCCCATCAGTAGAAACACACAGATGCACATTATATTTCAGTATTCATTGTTTCCTTATTGGGCAGAAGGTCAATCCCACTGCAAGGGGCTTCTGTCTGTGAATATTTACCACATTCATTTTAAGTTTAACTTTTCTTTTCATTGTAACGCAGGAACTAAAACTCCAGGAATAAAAAAGCTGTCTTTCTTTATTTTAATTTTCAAGTGATCTGAAAGTAGTTAACCTTGGAAAGAAGGAAGAAATGAAGATAAACCTTGTTTCTGGCCTCCTGATGCTTCTCTGTGGATTGATGGATCCCTCAAGGATGAACGCAGGACTATGACAAGTGTGCAGGGAGAAGTCCTGCTGAAGCGGACATTCACAGCCCAGATTAATTATCAGTGCCCGTCTCCCCTGTGATCCTGTACCTTTTCTCCCCAGGAAGCAAACCGACCAAGAATTTTGCTTTTGATGGAAATGAAGACTGTTTGGAGTTCTTTTTAAGTTTCAATAGTTTTAAGTGAAATCCATCTTCACATGAACTTTAGAGAGGTTCTGGTCTCCATTTTATGAGTGAAAAGGGTTGGGTGAATATATATATATATATATATATATATTTATGGGCTTCATGGAACTTGCAGTAAACTAATTCAATTAACATGGGAGAGAGAAACTGAACTTTTCATTTGTTGCCTGAGAATTTCTGCGGATACAACCATGGTTTTCTATTAAGATGCTGAAGTGCCTTTTTGTTCAAGTCTTGAATGCTGAAAGTATTCATGAGTGTGAATCAGCAAAAGAAAGGGACGTGAACAGGAAATGGTCACTGCCAGTTTACAGAGTGAAGCATCAGAAAAAAGGATGCTTTTGTGAGCTCTCCCCAGGGTAGGGTCCACCCTCCTGTAGTTCTGAAACCCTGACTGGCTCCCCACTGAGGGAAAAGAATTGGCTGACTGTCATGTTTTGAGCTAAGATGTAAAAAGAAAATGGTGTTGATGGTATGTGTGCAAGGAATTTCTAGGGTGACAAGCTGCATTTAGGGATGTAATTTTCTCATGCCACTGGGTGAAGAACTGAGCATCTCAGACAGCCTGTCCTGCTAATTCAGGTCAAAGGCAACACATTTTCTCAGTGGGTTCCTTTGCATAAGTGCAGCCCACAGTCCTTGCACACACTCTCTTATCTCTCCTGATTTCCCTGTCCACTGGGGGTTCTGCAGTTTCATCACTTTGCTAAGGTGACCCTTTCTTCCCCAGTGAACTTTGACTGTCTCTCCTTGTACAGTTTTTGTTATTTGTTTTCCTCTAGGCAGCTTCAGGGGACCAAAGAACTAACTTTTCTTAATTTGGATATGAGCTTCTTATCTGAAACTTTTTTATGTAACCTTCCCTCCCTATCCCAGTCCTAACGAAGGCAATTACCTCAAGTCAATGAGCATGTGCAAATATGTTAGACGTCAGGTCAGAAAGACAGCTGTATCTTTTTAACTGAAACTTCATTCTGTGCTCATCGGATGAACTTAAAACCTGTGTGGATTTTCTGGAAGCAGGAAACTACCACTTTAATTGCGCAGTTCTGTTCTCTAACACTTTATCCAAATGTCCATCCCTTCCTTATAGAATTTAATTTTGCTGCTTTTACAATATGAACTTCATAATGTGCAAAAGCTCAGAAGCTATTTTTTTAGTCAAATGTTTTCCTACTAGAAAATGTCATCATTTGATAAGTCACAATAAAATCAGCTCATGAATATTCACAGACATATTTTGAGTTCTGTATTGTGCATTTACTGCTCTTTTACTGGTTAGATCACCCATATTCCTGATTACTTTCCCCCATTAAATCCTTAATTGCTATTTAAACCAAGCAATTTTTCATAGTAATTCTTGCCCAGGCTAATGTCCTGGTATCACCACTTGATATTATATATGACATATAATTCTTTCTTACCCTGGAAATTTATGTGTGATTTATTTCTTGCTTTGCTTTTTAAATAGGGTATTTAATTTTAAAAAAATCATTGTCCATATTTAACAAAAGAGAGAACTGTGAGCTATTTGAAAGATTTTAATACGAAAGTAATAGAATGCTCTCAGTTCCTGTAAAACGATGTCTGAATATGATCACTGAAAATTCTTCATTTTGCTATGCAAAAGAAAGCACTCAGCATTTTTTATTCATGGTGCCAGTTGTGGATAGAAGATATTTTGAGCTGCTTTTCCTCTCCAGGATGACATGTGAACTAGAAAGTTTGCGTCTCAGTCTCAGTGTTCATCCCTGCCTCACTTTCCCCATCCTCATGCTTATGGCTCATCACTTACTAGTTATTCTGGATAGAAAAGGTCTTTATTGAGTTTCTGCAGAAATACAGTACTGTACTTTGTATCATTTTAGTGTAGGTTTTCTTAGTTTGGGGAATGGTATGTAAACTTTGAGCTATCTTGGCAGTGTTGATTGTGGCGCATACTGGAAATGAACTCTGAAAACTATCTTGTAAATGAGAAGCTTAAATTCTCCCTTTAACCTCCACATGTAATCATATAGAGTTGCCACCCTTTATTATGCTTTGATATAGGAAAAATGATTAAATTTGTACTTTGATATATTTATAATATTTGAATTAATATTTATACATGGTTGTGTTTACTTGAACAATTTGGGTAACTATCAACCTTCAAAAAGGACATATTTCATAGTGATACAGAAGAAAATAAGTCACCTTTTAGGGTTCTTAGTTTTGTTCATAAAAGTATTTATAAATAGAAAAGCAGAAACTTCAGGGCAGTTTTTATTACAATTGAAGGAGAAGTCCTCAAGGAACACAAGCCATAAATCTCAGCAGCTGCCTTGAGGAGGAGGAGAGACAGTCATGAAGTCCTGTGGGTTTGGAGCCAGGGTAGGGATCAGACACATGGTAGATTTAGTAGTCGTGTGGCAGAGAGAAGAACGGAGCTCTAAAGATAAAGTCAAAATACCAGGTGCTGGGGCATCCCAAGGCGTTAGGGAAGCACAGTTGGAGAAGAAATTTAAACAAGAGGTTAAGCTTTTTCTGAAGAAGAATTCAGAAAAGCAGGTAGACTGATGGAGAGCTCATGGCTATGTCATTAACACACTAGGTATTTGCCTACCTCTTTTTAAAGCATATTTTATTTATTTACTTTTTATTTTATGTGTATAAATCTCATGCCTACATGTATTTAAGTGCACCCTTGTGGTGTAGATCCTGCAGAAGTCAGAAGAGGGCATAGGATTCCCCTGGAACTGGAGTTGCAGACGGTTGTTTGCTGCCATGTGGGCATTGGGAATTGAATCCTGGTCCTCCAGTCAGTGCACTTAACTACTGGGCCATCTCTCCAGTCCCTTGCATATTTCTTTAAAATGACTTAAGATGAAGCCACCTTCTAGGAGTGGTTCTATGACCAGGTGGTTCACCCAGCAAAGCTGGGAAGTTGGGTCTTCATCCAGACCAGAGACTTTTACCCTGTTGACCAGATTTCTCTTGTTGACCATGTTTTCCCTCTTAATAACAGGTGATTTTTTGTGGGTATGTGATTTTTGCTTCTTAATTCTAATTTTGGCTACATAGAAACCTGTCTCTGCCATACTGGAAGAGTGAGTAGGTAGAATGAGTCATTATAGTCTGCTGGACCAGTCATGGGCATGAATACTCAGTGATGTAATTAGAGGAAATTCTACTGTAGCGTACTAACTTTAATGGCTGAACATGGTGGTCAGTATAATTCAAATAAGAAACACCTAAGAGAAGCCTGGTGTGGTGGCAGGTGCCTTTAATCCCTATACTGGGTGGCAGGGGCAGAGGTAGGTATAAGAAGATTTTTGTGAGATTGAGGCCAGCCTGATCTACATAGGGAGTTTCAGGCCAGTTAGAGCTATAGGGAGACCCTGTTTCAAACACAACAAAAGAAACACCTAAGAGATTGGCAAAGCATACATCTGGGGGCATCTGTGATGGCAGTTCCAGAGGAAATTAGTTCATGAGGGCTGTGTAGTCCTCCGTGAATTAATCCATTGGCAGGAGGAGGTAGGCCACTGGGGTCAGCACTTGGTGCTGGGTCTTACCATGGCCCATTCTGGGACTCTTCCTCTTTCTCCTTATACCAGACATTCACACTACCGTGATGTTCTTCCCAAGAGTATGGGTCCAAGTTACCAAGGACTCAACCCTCTGAAATCATGAACTGAAAGAAAATTCCTGCCATAGAGGGTTTCTCTCAGGTGTTTTGTATAACAAGAAAATGATGTAACAGTACCACTGCTTTATTCTGTACCACAGTGAAGGCATTCTCAGAGAGCTAACATATTTACACAGTCTGCTTTCATGGGTCAGGGGATAGTTTATTTAAGGGTATCTTGCAGTCCTTATAATATAGCAGTTTTGGGTTTAGATAGATACAGGATTTAGTGTTGGTTCTATGAGTACTTTGATATATATATATATATATATATATATATATATATATTTACACTAACCTTTTTCAGTTTTCTCTATTTTTTATTTTTTGATATTTAAAAATATATTTATTTTATGTGTATGAGTGTATTGCCTGCATGTATGTAAGTGCACTCATGTTGTGCAATGCCTGCGGAGGTCAGAAGGGGGTGTAGGATTCACCTGGAACTGGACTTATGGACAGTTATTAGCTATCATGTGGGTGCTGAGAATTGAATCTGGGTCCTCTGCAAGAGCAGTCAGTGCTCTTAAGTGCTGAGCCATTTCTCCAGTTTTCTCATCTATTAAATATGAAGTGACACTGGTGGACAAAAGCCTTATCTTGAGAAGTTGGCCCCATGGAAACCAGGCATGAATCAGGCCCACGTGGCAAGACTAAGATCCCTAAAGCTGTTCCCCTTCCCTCATCCATCTTGCCACAGAGGAGCAGGTGTTCTCCGGGCCAGAGTGCTGATGTGCTGGGTTCTGACACCACTTCAAATGGATCTGTGTAATGACAAAAATTGGAGCCCAGGTGATACCAAGGGAGGATCTAGTTCTCTCTCAAGACTTCTAAATGGAGATGAGATCAAACTTTCCCCAAGTCTCATCTCTGAATGCCATTTCTAATGATGGCATCACAGTTCAAAGTCATGTTGTGTCCCTTTACCAGACATTCCAGGACTGCTCAGGTGGCTCTATATATAGCAGGGAAAGGTAGATCCTCACAACATATCCACCACCATGTAGATAACTTTTTCCCAAAGACAGATGCTCCAGCAGTTCAGAACAAAATCTCAATTATCCAAAGTCACTTTCTTTAGTGTTTAAATTCATCAGATAATTGCTCAATTATCCACTTTGTTTTGTCTGTGTAGATATCCTGGCTCAAGTCCATTAACCAACTAATGTACAAAAAGATGGAGAAAATTAGGAAATTGTGCCTATGTTGATATTTCTGTTCTCAGCCCAATGGTTTGTCTGTATCACTGAAGTCTGCTGTTCTCGTTAGGAGTCATCAAAGTAAAGCTTATTGCACCCCAAAAGTGAATTAAAGTGAGTGTGTGTTTTCTCTTTGCCTGAGAGCCTGATAGATAGATAGATAGATAGATAACTCTTTTAACACTAGAAGATACTTCTGAGGGAAAAAAATCAATCCATAATTTCTGGTGAAAATATAACGATCTGTTCATAGATTTTATCGCAGGCTTTGACCTCAGTTGGCACTGTTGATGGCCTTCAGTTGTTAATAGCGCCTCTCTCTGGTTCCTTGTTGATGGCCTTCAGGTGTTAATAGCGCCTCTCTCTGGTTCCTTGTTGATGGCCTTCAGTTGTTAATAGCGCCTCTCTCTGGTTCCTTGTTGATGGCCTTCAGTTGTTAATAACGCCTCTCTCTGGTTCCTTGTTGATGGCCTTCAGTTGTTAATAACGCCTCTCTCTGGTTCCTTGTTGATGGCCTTTAGTTGTTAATAGCGCCTCTCTCTGGTTCCTTGTTGATGGCCTTCAGTTGTTAATAGCGCCTCTCTCTGGTTCCTTGTTGATGGCCTTCAGTTGTTAACGCCTCTCTCTGGTTCCTTGTTGATGGCCTTCAGTTGTTAATAGCGCCTCTCTCTGGTTCCTTGTTGATGGCCTTCAGGTGTTAATAACGCCTCTCTCTGGTTCCTTGTTGATGGCCTTCAGTTGTTAACAGCGCCTCTCTCTGGTTCCTTGTTGATGGCCTTCAGTTGTTAACAGCGCCTCTCTCTGGTTCCTTGTTGATGGCCTTCAGGTGTTAATAACGCCTCTCTCTGGTTCCTTGTTGATGGCCTTCAGTTGTTAACGCCTCTCTCTGGTTCCTTGTTGATGGCCTTCAGTTGTTAATAACACCTCTCTCTGGTTCCTCAGAAGGTGTAGACCAGCGATGCCAGTGCCCTCCATGCTTTTAGATGATGCGTTTGTGGTACCTGACTTCAGGGGAGCTTCTACCTGTGGCAGACGTGAATGATGGTTTAATTACTCTCTCATGGTCTTCCTTAGGGCTGCTCTGACTTGTGCGCCAGCCTATCTAGTAGGGTTAGGGGTGTCTACTCTGCTACATGGGGATTCATGTTTGCGTGGACTACTCTATTGATCATGGCTGTTGAAGTCACAGTTTTCATTCTTTCATAAATGGCTTTTCTGTGAGGAAGTTGCCTAACTCCCTTGATTATAATGTTTCTGTATGGAAAGTATAAGGCCCATACCGAGTTCTCTGAAGGTTCGCTTGGTTAAAGTATAGAAAGGAGAAAGCATACTGCTTGACATCTGTTGGCACACTGCTGTGGCTTTCAGTGATGAAGCCATTACTTACACATACCTGCCTGGTTTTGGAATTGCCTACCCACCTCTGACATTGTCTGCTTTATTTCCTCAAGTCTTCTTTTCTTAGCTACTGAATATTCCTTTGCAAGCTCAGTGCTTACATAGCCATGAAATACTGGATGGAGATTTGGTGAAATGGATGGATGGATGATAGGTAAACAGATAACAGAGAAATGATAGATAGATGATAGATAGATAGGTAGACTGATCACAGAAAGTGAAAGATTCCTGACCAAAACCAGTTGCTTACTTTCCCTTTTAGAAAACAACCTGATGACCTGTTAACCATCAATGAGAGAGACAACCAATGCCTCCATCAATAAATTTCCTCCCTCTGTTCTTTTCTCACATAGTTTCTGATGTTCGTCGTTGGAGACAGTGAAAACTATAATTTTATCATAACAATACTTACCTACAGCTATAAAGGATTATTAACTATAGAAAATTAGCAATTATCCTGATTAGAGGAATTTTTTGGCATCTGAGGAGATAGTCCAGTTAGGAAAGTGCTTGCTTTGTATACATAAGGACCTGAGTTTGATCACCAGCACCTACACTAAAAACCCAAGTTTGTGGTAGTCTACACTTACAATCCCAGCGTGGGGAGTGGAAACAGGACAGGACGCTAGGAGAATGCTGGCCAGGATGCCTAAGTGGACCACAAAGCTTTACATTCAGTGAGAGACCCTGTCTAAAAAAGTAAGATGGAGAATGATTGGGATCTGTGGCCTCCACACCCACACCCACTCCTGCACCCACACATGCTGATACATATTTCGTACTTTAAGCCAGTTTCCATCTGTCATGGCCTCACTGTACTTGCAGGTAGGTGTCTGAGGTAGGGCAGGCATGAGCATCTGTCTGCTCAGGAAGAGCCTGATGGTTATTCATTGCATCATCACAAAATTCTTGACCACAAAGGAAGAGGAAACATCAAGGGGTTCAGTCTAGGCTGTAGGACAAGAACAGGGCTTAAGGGTCCTGTAGGCACTCAGTGCTATAACAGCACATCATCCCAATTCATTTCTGCTCCTGTCATTAAGATTAAGTTGCCCGCCTTGACTTCATTTAGCAAACAGAGGAATGTGGGCGGAGATGGTCTTTGCCATTACTGTGAGAGGCTTTAAGAATCAATTTAGGGTTGAGAGCCACACAAATCTGTGGATATAAAATGAAGGTAAGGATGTAGAAGGCAGTGTGATGACATTTAACTGCCTAGCAGAATAATGGCAGGAGCTTCCTTCATAGGGTGCAAGATCTCCACAGACAGAGTTTTCGCCAGGTTCACAGAATCAGGCATGAAATGCTTCCTGTGGAGAGGCCTCAAATCCAGTCAGAAAGTGGTTGGTGACTCCTGAGATGGTCATCACCGTTGCACCAGTGGACACATCCTTCCTGGCATGCAGGATCCTGTTCTAGATAAGAACATGATGTCCACTTTCCCAGCAGTCAGCATAGCACCTTTGGGCACCATGAAAGCAAACATTAGAGATCGTCCTGCTTAGTGCCAGACTGATTTCTCTATGTCCTGCAACCAAAGTAAAAATCGAATTGATTTCCATACATTGATCTTCTAGACTAAAATCTTGTTGAAATTAGTTAAAGAGTTTTCTGGGGGCTGGAGAAATGGCTCAGCAGTTAAGAGCACTGGCTGCTCTTGCAGAGGACCCAGGTTCAATTCCCAGCACCCATCTGGTACCTAACAACCATCCATAACTTCAGTTCTAGGGGAATTGGATACTCTCTCTGACCTCCACAGACATTGTATAATGTGAGTGCCCTTATATACAGGCAGGCAATACCCTCACACACATAAAATGTAAATAAAAATAATAAGTGAAATATATTTTTTAAAGTTTTCAATTTTGAAGACTTCTTAGGATTAACTATACACATACATGCATACACATATATGATTATATTATCTGTAAGGAGCAATAGCTTTTTTCATTTCAATTGGAATGACATTTATCTCTTTTTTTTCCTTCTTTCTTTCTTCTAGAATTTGGATAGAATTGCAGAAATTCACTCCCTTATTGTAGTGTTCTATCTTCAGTGTCTCAAATTAAGCAAATGTTTGATGTGAGCTTTCCGTAGCTGTCCTGCATTGGGTTGATGGAATTCCTAGCCTACTCTTGTTTGGTTGAGTGGTGATATTTTAATCATGAAAGGGCATTGGATTTTGCCAAATCCGTTTACTGGATTTACTGTGGTTATCAAGTGACATTTGTCTTTATAGTATCAGCATGATAGTCTGCATTATCTGATTTTCATATAGTGAACTAATCTTGTATTCTGAGATAAGTCCCCCTTGATAATCTGTATAAAAGACCTGTAATAATTTAGTAGACTTTGATATTATTGAAAATTTTACATCTATGTGAAAACTGGATATATACAGTTATGTCTTTGATTTAGGTAAAAATGATAATGGCCCACTAGAATGAATTTATATATTTCCTCCTATTCTAGTTTTCCAATAGTTTATGAAATATTCCTGTTAATTTTCTTCAAATTCTTGATAGGATTCATTAATGAAATTGCATGGTGCTGTTTTTACTTTGTGAGAAGATTTTTTTCAAAATTACTAATATTAATTCAATATCTTCACTTGTTATAAGTCTACTAAGAACTTCTATTTCCTCATAAGTCTCTTTTGATAATTTGTTTCTTTTTTACAAATGTGTCCATTTTACTTAGGCCATTCATTAACATAAAATTATTCATTACATGGCATCATTTCATAGGTATTAAATCTTTTTTATGAAATTACAGTAATATCCTTTCTTCCAGTCTTAATTTAATAATGTAAGACTATTGCCTTATATTAATTGCCAGTCTAGTCTTCCAATTTTATTAATAATTATTTATTATAAAGTTTTTCTTAATATGAAACTTTACTATTTCTTTCCACTCACTGTTAGTGTCCAACATGTTCTCATCCTTCCCAATAGAAGCAAATTATGAGTTATCATCCACTTGCTTTCCTAAGACAACTTGTTTTTACAAATCATATTATGGATTCATTATTTGTCAATTAGGATGAACATTCTAAAATTGTATTTTTAATCTGTACTTCTCCCTGAGTTACAATGATCAGTAAACTCTTTTATCTAGGCTTTTAAAAATACATCCAAGTTTACTTTCCTAAGCTTTAGGATAGTTCCATCTTAGAGCTGGAGAGATGGTTCAGCAGTTAAGAGCACAGGCTACTCTTGCAGAGGACAGGGGTTCTGTTCCCAGCATCCACATGGTAGTTAACAACCATCAGTAACTCCAGTTCCAGGGAATCTGACACCCTTTTCTGGTCTCCATGAGCAGTGCATGGGTACAATTACTTACATGCAGACAAACACTCATATACTTAATATCAAAAATCAAAAATCAATCAAACAATTGTCCATCTCAGAGAGCTAAAAATGTGACAGTCCCCAATTATTATCGTCCGTGATTTGTCTAACCAATATGGATTCTACCCAGCCATCATTTCAATGTTGTGGACCTCCTGCCTTTGTTCACACATAGAAGGTTCTCACATAAGGTCCATGACCCATTTTCTTCCTTAGTTACTTGGAACTTCTCAGTCGTCACATGTCCCTTGAAGTGGGGGTCCACCATTTTACTTGGTATTCGGATGTAAAAATACCATAGCTTTGTAACAGTTGACAGTAATTTTCCTTGTGCTATAGAAAAGTGAATTTGGAGATATGGAAATGGTGATTCTTTGAAGGTGAGAGAATTCAAACTGGTGGGCTTAAGACATTTCTGGAAAGAAGAAAAGAATAACTTGTGTTTTCGAAAGGGTGTAAGATAAAGACAACACATCTTCCAGAAAGTCCCTGCTGCCTCCCTAAGTGCCCTTCTGCGGCCTGGAATGGAAAAGCGATGAAGCCATCATTCATCCAATGGTCTTTCTGTGGCACTTCTGTTCTCAGAAGCCAAATGGAAGATTAATCACAGAATTAGCATTTTCAAATTGCCAACAATCTCTCTTGCAGATGTGCTACTGTATTACTGAAGTCTGTTGTTTTGTCCTACATTTATTGTTAATAATTAATGTACATTTCTGGGTGAAATTATGTGCTACCACCATCTGGTTAATTTAATAGAAATAGTCAAATCTAAAGCACTTTATTAAATATGTTGGAAATAATCACCGTCATTATGAAAATGTACCAAGTATCATGTTTTTCCATTCAAAAATGCCAGACAACCTTATGCCATCTTAGTTACTGTTACTACATAGTCAGTTATTGAAGGACTCTTTCCTCCTGCTGTGTGGCCAGTACGGGAATTACAGGAAAGCAGAGTGAAAGTATAGTCCTCAAAAGCTTATTGAATTCTCAGATAAACAGCTCAAATGATAGAAGTCAACTGTACTGGAAAACTGAATAGAAATTATTTCCTGCTTCCTCAAATTAGTCTTCATATTGAATATCAAATGGAAATTCTGGCGTGTAACAAAAACACAATTATTTGACATTTTTCTTCTTGGAACTGCCCAAGGAAAATATGTGGTGTGAGGTATATGTTCCTTTCTGAATTGGTAAAGTGCCAACATCATAAAGAAAACAGCATTCTGTCATTGTGTAGTGTGTCCTTGATTCTTTCTCTGAAGACTGAATCTTGGTAACCATGAGCTATGTTCTTTTTCACTTTTTCAATCATATTTTAAAAACTTATGTACTCATTTGTGTGTGGGGGGGTCACTTATGTGCTAAAAGTGTGTGGAGGTCAGAAAACAACTTGTGGGAATTAGTTCTCACCTTTGAACATCTGAGAGCCAGGATCTGAATTCAGATCACAAGGCAAGGCAGCAAGTGCCTTTACCTGCTGAGCTACCACCCCTCACCCCACCCCCATATCCTATCCCCCCTGCCCCCTCCTCCCATCCCTCACTTCTTGTCAGTGCTCATCTGAAAGAACTCTCAGCTCCATTGTCATGTCAAGGAGGTCCCTGCAAGTGGCCAGGGTTCCCAACCCACAGCCACAGCTCCTATCCGAAGGCTGAGACTCATCCATGTCTGTCTCTTCATAGTTTAGTATGCTTGCTAACCCTTGCCCTGACCCTCACCCACTGCAGCAGCATAGGGTAGAACCATGGCTTGGAATCTACTTCATTTCTGTTTCGATGCTACTGGTCTCATTTTTCCCAGTGTACGTCTTGCCCTAAGGGATTCCTGATTTACCTGTCCAATCCGTGATGGGAAATTGTCTTATACTGAGATTCCATCAACAGAATTTTGAAATCTAATATACCTGAGAAATGGTCCTGGTTGGTCTAGTAGCACAAATAACATACTAGTCAAATAACATACTAGTCACAGGGTTTCATATGCCTGTGAGAAACAATGACCCTAAAGTACCATCCCTACCCGTGGGATGATACAGGTCTGGTTTCTTAGTAGCATTAGTTCTCATTTACTCCGCCCCGTTATATCCTGGAGGACATTTTCCACAGAGTTTGTAGACCATCTGAATCCTTGTAATGATGCTGTGAGGAAAGTGAAACCACTTCATGGACTGGGATTTGTAAGCAGAGAGTTACTAATTTATTTGCCCACAGTTACAGAGCAAGGAATGTAGGTTGACACTATTGTAGTGTGGTACTCAGCCTTGATTTTCCTTTGGAATCCCCTCAGTAATTCCAAAAAACTGTCTATGGCCAGATGTTTTCCCTGGGGAAAGATAAGATGGAGTAAATCCTGGGGATCAGTGCTTATCAAAACCTGCAGATGATTCAACCATCAAGATTAAAACTCAGACCCAGAGGGCGTGTTCTTTTTGTTGTTTTTGTGTCCATGTTTGTGCATGCACATGTCCATGATGCACAGATAGAGGCCAGAGAAGAGCAGGCAGGAGTCCGTTCTCTCCCCACCTTGTGGGGTCCAGGACTCAGACTCAAGTCATCAGGCTTAGCAGAAAGTGCCTTTGCCCGCTGAGCCATCTTGTTGGCCTTGAGGCTGTGCTCTTAAGGGGAAAACTAGCAATGAGGGACACAGAACCAGTTCTCAAGTAAACTGCAACGATGCAAAAAAATAAAACAACCCAAAATTCAGCTTGTTGTTGCTCTCTGTATTGTGTTGGAGGATGGAGAACAATCAGCACTTCTCCAACCTGACAACATGTTCACAAGGCCACAGCTTATCTTCACAGAACAGCATAGGAAAAAGAGGGGCTGTTGGGGATCATAGTTTATGACAGATGCTGACTATTCCACACATTCTGGGGAAGAACTTTACTTTAAAAAAAACAGCTCATTTTTAAAATGTTTTATTTGCTTATTTAATGTGTCTGAGTGCTTTACCTGCATGAGTGTAAATGTACCACAGGTGTACCATGCCTGCAGAGGGTAGAAGGGGGCATCAGATCTGCCGGTACTGGAGTTATGGACAGTAATTAGCCACCCTGTGGGTTCTGGGAACTGAACCCTGCTGAGCCACCTCTCAAGCCTCACGTTTTTTCATTTTTAACAGTGATTCTTGGATGGGTCCTGCACTGTGTAAGGAGAGGAAGAGAACTGAACAGTAGCAACCATCCCAGGCTCTGTTTCCTGACTGGATGTGATGTAACCATCTGCTCCAAGCCCTGTTGCCTGAACTTACCCACTGTGATGGCCTGTGCCCTTGAACTGGGAGTCAGAATAAACCCTCTCTTTTTGCAGTGCTTTCTCAGAGTATAATATCACAGCAAGGGAAAGGAGCTATGACAGAGGCGTCAAATTCTGCTGATGGGAGGCATAAGTGTATTGCTTAGAGTTTCATTGCTGATGGTAGCTATGTGAGCCCATTGCTAGCAATGGGTGCTTGAAAAGATGCATGTTACTCTCCAACACAGGTGAATGAGACCAATGTCCTTCCATTTTGTTATTTTACTCATGAATCTCACGTTTTGATTACCAATTTCGATTTTGAATGTCCTAAATCAAACAAAATAATTTTGTCAATGGAGGGAAACTTTCCAATGGGCAAATCCGAACATAATATGCAGGCAGGGTAGCAACAGGCCACCTGTTGTTCAACCTGCTTTGCTTCAAATAGCCAACTGATGTGAGTGCTTGCTACAGTCCTGGCAGACATCACCCAGTTACCTGGGCTTGAATCTAAAGACTTGAAATGCCTCAGAATTGTTCCTAAGACCTAGGTGATAACAACAGAAAGTATCTGGAATGCTGACCTTGCAGAGCCCTAAAGGAATTTGGCACATGCCCAGGGGGCTTCTGAACGTTGATGGTTTCAATGGATAGAGCTGTCACAGTTGGCCAAACAGGCTGAGCTGGGAGCCTTGTGAGCCACTGGCAGGCCCATCATGTGCTCTAGCACTGGCTAGGAATGCTTCATGAGATGGAGGGAAATCTGGGTGATTTAAAATTCTGTGTGCCTTATATAACGGTAGCTTTGCTTTCCATCTATAGGGATGTGTCACAAACATAACTATCTTAAGACATCCAAACTAAACAAGCAAACTCTGCAAGGTGTCCTGCCCAGTACATGCACTGACGCCTGTCTCAACTCTGTCTGTCTTTTCTGTACCTGAAGGTGACTCTGCTTCACATTTCTACTGTTCATTAGACCAAAGTTGCTCTTATTCTGGAATTTTCACATCAGACAGAGGCATTTAACTTTTCTTGACCTTAGCTTCAGCAGTTTGAAAACAGAAGTTGAATTAGCTCATCTATGTGATCTCTTTCAGTACTGAGAAAAAATATAAATTGTATGGTCGTGTGTTAATAAACACAAAATCACGCTGTTAGATGGCTGAAGAGCAACTTGAAGTGCTTTTTCCCCATCAGGGCAAGGTTAGTGCTGTGATCCCACTCAACTGCCTTAGAAAAGTAGAAAGGTTACACAGTATCTCATAACCCCCAGATGCGGTGTGTAATTACCCGTTTGCAAAAGGCCCTCTTTATGTTCTATTTCACTGGGAAAGTTAGAGCAAAGTGAAAGTAAGTTCTGCAATTATGAAACCTGCTCACTTTGCTCTTTCTGCTCTTCAAAGTAAATTTCATGTTAATAGAAAAAAGTTACTTAGTGTAACAGATCCTTAATTTGTTAACATTAAATTGTTTTTTTTTTCAGACTCATTAACAATTGTGAATGAATTTAATGTTCAGGAAAAGGACAATCCCAGCCCCAGTCTGGTCTGCTGTACTTCAGCCTACTGGGAGAAAGACCATGAACCTCATTTCACTTAAAGAGTATGCTCTTTTCTGTTTCTGGAGATTGTTTACCTGAGATTAATGCTCTGCGTCTTACCTCCTAATCAAATCATCTATTCACTTATTCCATAGTTTCTGAACAATACATACGTGGTTTATGGTAAACACTAGTACTTAAGCAGACCTACTTGTCTTCTGAGGAATATATTACTTATTTATTTATTAATTTACATTTGTGGTGCTGGGGACTGAACCTAGGGACTCATGGACACTAGGTGAGTTTGTGACCGCTGGGCCACACCTGAGTCTAAAGGTATACTTTTAAACAGATCACCAAGTGTGGAACACATTATAGACAACCAATGGGGTGTGATGGGGACAGGAAAATGAAGCTGCAGCTGAAATGCAAGGATGACTCAGAGATAGCCCAGAGAAATGTGGGCATAGTTCTGTATTGCCCTTGTCTACATGTCTCAGTGGCTGCATAGTAGGGACTCAGGTATAAAAACAGTATTATTGGAAGGTAGAAAACGTTGCAATATTAAGGAATCCAGCAGAGCCCAATATTAACAAAACAGAATGCAGTATGTAAAGGGGGACTGAACTTGTGGCAAATGAGACTGGAGAACTAATGAGGGAAAATTTTGTGACAAATGCAGCAGGTTTGCTTTTAACCCTAAGAACAAAGGTAAGAAAGAAAATGACCATCACATGTGAATTAAAGAAAGAACATGTCCTGGTTACCACTGGGCTGCAAGTGTCGAGACTGGGATGTAGGGAGACAGTATCGGATACTATGGTCCAAGACAGAGAACAATGTGTTGGTCTGCATCGCTGAGTCAGAGTCTGCGATTTCAGAGTAATACAAGGGATGGTTGGCTACCGGGAGTGAAGGAGAGAGGGTCAAGGATGCATTTCAGGCTGTAGCTTGGACACATGGGTAAGTGGTGGGGAGCCTCTTACTGAGATGCGGCATTCAGGAGAAGAAAAGAGGATCAGAGTTGAGGAAGGAGGAGAGGTAATTTTTGAATTGGGAGAGCAAATGACTTTCAGGTGGAGAGACCAACATGCAGATGATGTGGGGGGTCTGGAACGCAGGAATTACAGCCAGATGACATGTGGCTGTCAGCGTGCCCCAGCCTTTGCAGCACCAGTGTCCTTTCATATTTCCCACCTATCTCGAATTAGTCGCCCCTCTGTGCACTTCACATTCTCCTCCTCCAGCATGTGTTCTTCAAGGGCATGCCCTGTTACTGTCATTGTCTGCTTTGCAGGGTCTAGCACATTCTTCAAAGTCGGACGTTGCTCCTGTGACTGTTTACCAAATGGGACTGTTTTCTCTGATCTTTCTTTACCACCTGCCTTGTCCACCGAGCTGTGTCTTAGAGAGAAAGCCTCTTTCCTTTCCTGTCTTAAATCCTGCTTTCTTCTTGCATTTAGCTCTGTATGGCCTGGAGATGCGGACTAGAATACCGAACTGTGACCTGAGGTGTGGAGAATGTACACTGCGTTTCTTCTGCAATGAGCAGGTATGGACCAGGTATTCCTCTAGTCCTCAGCTGCCTAACAAAGGAATGCTCTTGGGCTAGAGAGATATCTCGGTGGTTAAAGTGCTATGAAAGTGTAAGGACTGGAATTCAGATCTCTAGCGAATGTGAGGTGGGTGTGGTGGCTCCCCTGTAATTCCAGTCTCAAACGTGGAGACAGAAATTTCTCCAGAGCAAGCTGGCTAGGTAGACTAGGTACATGGACCAGCTGAGCCATACCATCTGTGGGTTTGATTGAAAAATCCCGACTCAATAGATAATGGTGGAAGGGACCATTGAGGATGATTCCGGATATCAATCTCAGTACCCCAGATACTCCAGAATATACATGTACATGCACTTGTGACCTACACATGCAAATATCATGTATATTTATATATACCCATACATGTGTACCACTCACACACACATGAAAATGGGAAAAAATGTTATCCAAGATCCTATTAACTCACTGATTCCAATTTATCTCATTTTATCTAAGTCTTCTTTTTATTCTTCTGTATTCTGAACTGCACATATTCGTGCCATATTCCTAAAGGAATATGAAAATTCTTTATGAAATTTCTCTGGTTAGATTCAAAAGCTCATGAAGAGTTAGATTTTCTGGTCCTCAATATAGCCCCTCATCTATCGCAACAATGGACTCAAAATAAGGACGCAGAGAATGCTCGTTGGATGCAATCAGTAGACACGAGAGCCTCACCAACACACATGCTTTCTCTTCTGACTGGGTTGCATTAGCTGTGCATGGTCCAATGCTGTCATGTATTGTGAGGAAGACACTAAATGTTCCTGCTTGTGCCGACTCGCTTAGGGTTAGATGATAGTTTATTTCTGAGCAATGCAGTATTTTTCTTCAAACGATAACCTCTGATTTCAAAAAATTATAGAATAAATACAGATGAATGTTGGTTTATAGTGCTAGAACCTGGGTCCTCTTTGTAGCTTCTCTCTTGTGCACATTTGGGCAAAGCTCTTCAGTTTCTGGAACTCTGTGGTGCTCTATGAATATGTAACTTTACAGTTCGGAAATTTTAGCCACTAGAGTATAGAACAGTCCTGGTTTTGTACCAAGTGTACAGTAGATGCTGGACTTTTAGCAATGAAAAAACACACCCCCGCCACTCTGAGTAGTGCGGTCCACCTCCCATAGACAAAGCGTGCAGAGGGCCCTCTGGAGCAGCTCCCTGTGTTTTTCTGTCTGTGGAGGAGGTGAGGCAGGTGATCTGCACACTCATCCAGTTCTCATGTTCAGTGTGCTAAGTGTTAACGATGTGGCCATGTGCAGTGAGTGCTCTGAACTCAAGAGTAACACGCTATATAAAGTCAAGGACCATTGCATGTGTAATCACAGTTGCTAAGCAGGGACAAATTCCCTGTTTGCATGATGTCCCCAAGAAGCCACAAGGGAAACACTGCTTAGGATTGGAACGCCATTATCTTTACCTTTTTTAGAAGAAGAAGGAAGAGAAGAAATAAGGAAAACAAGACAAAAAGGAAGGAGGAAAGGAAGAAAAGTAGGGAGGGAGGGAGGGAAGGAGGGAGAGACATTCTGAGTCCCTGTAAGTTCTTTTCCTCAATATGTGGCTGCAGGTAAATCATTCTTTTGCCATCTACGAAAATATCTCAAATAATATTCTCCCCTGATTCAAATAAAATTTCCACTGCCAAGCTGTGCAGGTTGCCAGAAGTGTGTCTAGGTTAATTGCACACCTGCATTTTATTTCAAGTAAATTGCATGGTGCCCCCTCTCCGTGCCCCGCACAAAGCAGGAGCCCACCTGTCTGGAGGCTCTTCAAGCACTGAAGGGCTGCAAGAAGAAAAATTAGTCATCCTCTTTTCTTCCCTGTGACTTCTTTGACCTTGAGACTTTTAATGGCATCTCAGACAGAATGAACATAATGTAATGGACAGCGGGGAAGGGGAACGGCTGGGTACATCTGTCGCATTACTGGGCTGTCTGAACAGTCAATGAAGCAGGTCCAAACCATAAGAGGCCTGTTCAGTTTAGCTCCAGGGTCCGCAGACAAGAAGCACAATCATTTATCTTTATTTACTGAACTCTGCTTTCTGTTTAAGAAAAAAAAAAAATTGACAGGTTGACAAAAACCCGTGTTGGCACTGCCCGCTGCCCAGAGATAAATGCTGTTTGCGCTCTGGAGAGTCAAGGACGGCTCTCATGCCCTTTTGGTGGTTTCAGTAGGGGCTTGTTACAGAGAAACAAAGATGCTCAGGTCCTAGTATCATCTTTCCACAGAAGTACGTCAGCCTTCTTAGAAGAGTTCCTGCAGGTGGGTTAGTAAGGAAGGATCTCCAGAAAGACGGCAGGAGGCAAAGTAAACTGGAGGAGACAAACCACCAAGGAATGCTCTACCCCACAGGCTTCTTTAGGGTTAGAAGGTACCAGGTCCAGCATTGATGTGGAAATAGACTTCCACTTACCCAGAGCAAAGGGAGGCACCTGCAACACGGGCTCTCACTGCCCAGGAAACGGGAAAGTGTGCTCAGTGCTGTGGCGCAGACATTCAGAAATAGGACTGTGAAGTCCTGTCCAGCTGTGACTCCTCTGTCTGAGACATGCAATTCATTCCTTTAGTGTCAGGTTACACCTGACCACATTCCCTGGGCGTAGCTGTCACCAACATGGATTCTGCTCCTCAGAGTGTGTGTGAACTCCAACTGGAGTTGAAGAAAACAACAGAATAGCATCAGTGTTTGTTGTGGTTTTAACTCTTCTTCCTTCTCTAGGTCATCCTTTACAATGTCCTCTTTTGTGTTTTACTGTGCATCTCTGCAACTCTATCTAGATGCAGTTAATATCTATATAGGAAGCGGGGGGCATACACACCCTTCTACACAAACCTTTAATGAATGGAATCCCATGTATGTGACTGAGACAGTCTGAGCTCTAGAGTGAACTAGATCATTGATGTGCATGGAGCCACATTACCACCACACAGCCACTTCTGTGTTTCCACTAGACCTTGAATGATGGTACGTGTTGCGATGATGTAGCACCACCCTGTGCATTAAGATAATTCTGGCTTTTTTCAATATTGCCGGAAGCCCCTTTGGACATACTGTGTGCTTGCCACTTGCCTCATGTCATTTACTGAGGAACCACGAAGATGTTGTGGGCAGGGGCCAAGGTTGGAGACTGAGTGGGGTACAAGGCAAAGAAGTCATTCAGACCCATGTTTGGTGCCCTTAGGTGGTGAAGAAAGTCTGACGGGAGCAGCAGGAGTGTGTGCCAGGGCTGACCTGCCCTGGGACACTGGCAGACAGTTCAAGGACAGAACATTGGTGTTTCTCCTCTTGATGGACTTTTACAACTATCTGTTTTTACTCTGGAGAAAAAGCAGCTGTGAGGTAGAAGTGTTTGCTACTGAAGCTTTCATATGGAAGGGTTGCATGGAGGTCTGAAGAAAGACAGAGGCATTCTGAGTCAGGGTCATGCTGGAACGTGCACTAGGAGCAGCGATGCTCCAGGCAGGTGGCTTCAGTGCGCGGGCAGCGAAGAGGAGAGACGCTTGGAGACACTGAGCTCAGAAGAATCCTACTGACAAAGTGCAGTCTCATTAGATGGGTGTTAGTGAGCCAGACATCAGGGTGAGGGCAGGAGAGGCTCCCCATAGCTGGAAGAAGGAGGCGGCCAAAAGACCAAAACGTAACCCTGGACCAGCTGGGCTGGGTGTGCTGCGTCTGATCCCCAGACCCTCAGTGCTGAGACAAAGCTGGCCATGGCAGAGGCTAGCAGGTGGCACGTGTGTGTTTGGGAGTTATCTGTGAAGACTGTGACCTGTGGTTCCTACAGGCTTTTAACCCTGCCGCTGTGTCAGACTTTCCTCGATCAAGGTACTCCCTTGACGGCCTCAGTGGTTGGGTCACAAGAACCTGATGCTGAAGACCAGAGCTCCAAAATGATGATTTTGGGGATATCATCTTGAATCCTTCAGAGGATGCAAAGCTCTGTAAGCCTGACCTTCCTTACTCTGAGCTGTTCACTAAAAGTGACTAACACTTTCTACCTACTGAGGAAGTAAGCAAACATCGGGATGTTTTAATTGCATTAACTAAGAAAACAACAAATTCATTCAAAAACTGTAGTTAGATATTTCATTTGTTTCCTTAATGATTTAGATAAATAAAGACAAAAGCCAATTGGGGGCATTATGATGAGTCTTCTGAAAATGTCTCAACTAATTATTACTTCTACATGGTTTGTTGTAATTGAATATTCAACTTACTGCTATTAAGAATAATTATTTATTAAACATAATCACCATTTTCTTCCATACCCTATATTATTTGTATAATTTATGTCATCAGTGAGCAACAGCGTCCATGAATGGTTATATACTTTTTATTCCCTAAATTCCCAGAAGGTTCTAAAACAACCTATGTCTTTGACTTGTTAAGGTGAATGTGAGAAATCAGGTCAGGAAAGAGGTCAAGAGACTAGATTTCAGTGAAGGCGTTGTGGACCTTAACTTCAGCCTAGTCCTGGAAAACCTCGGAAAGTAAGTGGTGCCTCTGTCCTCCTCCCCAGGAGGAATGCAGTGAGAGTCTATGCTGCAGCTGAATGGTCTAAATGCCTGGGAAATACAAACTTCTAGGTGCTCTCGACCTTTCTTGAGTTGGAAAACTAACTCCAAGAATCAGTGACAGAACCCAATAAAAGAAGAAAAGAGCTGCGGGTGTAATCAGCTGATGCCCAGGAAGGTCAAAGACACCTTCTGAGCACAGATTTGAAGCCTTGGGGGAAAACTGAGGAGTGTCATGCTTTTCAGCATTGAAGAAGTGAAGCGTTCTCTGTGTTAATGAGCTTTTGAAAGTATCTATGAGCTTTTGAAACATCACCTGTTCTTCCATAAATTTCCAATTTATGAACTCTTAGGTCACCCTTTCTTCTAGGAGGCAGCTATGCTCAGCACTCTGCCACAAATGCTGCAGTTTCAGATTTTCCACTGCTGTCCTTCGTCCTCAGCAAAGGCAGCCTTGTGACTTAGGTAAAGTTCTCTGTAATGGCTACCAACCTTTGGAAAGACTCACTACCATCTTTTCAAATATGACTGTGTTTCTCTGAGACTCATGTTCCTGCCCCAGGAATGCTCCACCCAGTTAAAGAAACAGTCCACCAGAAGTCATATTTGTCTGACAGAGATCCTCATCTTCTCAAACACTCCTGCACTTTCTCTGGTACTGTAGAGATATCATTTAATAACAAATGTGTTTCTGATGGTGTGATTTTATAGACCATCAGATAATTGTTGAGTAGACACTCTTTTTACAATTCTTACTATTTTTATTGGTCCACAACTTTTTCTAGAATTTAGGATTAAGAGATTTATCATCTTTCACACACTAGCAAGATTTTTTAATGGATATTTTAAAACAGAATGCATTTAGGAAATATTTTGTCAGCCCCATCCCAGCATAACACCACGCAGCACTAAGTGAAGAGTCTAACTACTGCTGAGAGAGAAGAAGAGGTGTGAGCATGAGGAAGAGAGACTCTCTGCAGGAACCTCTGATTTCCTCATGGATGCACGAATACCTTGGACATGTCTTGAAGGCAGATAGATCTTCCACAAGATACTTTCTAAGCTCTCAAATGAACTTAAACACTTTTTTCCTCCCTGAGAAGTGAGGATTTATGTGGCAGAATTTTTACTTAGTAATTAATTTGGACCCCGACTGAGTGGAGATGGTGTGAAAGGGACCCTATTAAGACTTGATATTAAGTTAATAGCAGGTGACAGGGACTTCATCAAACCCCCATGCAAACATCAAGTAGATGGAAATTTCAGTTCTAGCACATTACTCAGCTGAGGGTCATCAGACCTGCTTACAAGGGTCATAAAGATTATTTGTACATTAAAGAAAGGCCTGTCCATCAAGCTCAGCATGCAAAGAGAAGGGAAATTACTGTCTCCTCAGATGCAAAAAAGTCCTTGCAATTCTGTTAATGTAACACCCAATGCGGTGAAAATTTTTCACTAGTTATTTTTAATTATTTCCTTACACACACACACACACACACACACAAAACACATGTATGCACACACATATCATGCACCACGTGTTCTTGCTAGAGCATGAGAACCAGAACACTACCAGGATCATTTGTATACATCCAGGACAACACCACGCAGAGACAGGAGGGGTGTCAGCAGGGTTCTCATTGTGATGTTTATAAACCTGCCAACTAACTAGGTGGCAAAGATCACAATTATAAAGAAACAATCTCAGTGTCTGGAATAATAGCAGCCCCCGCCCTCCAGTTTCAGTGTTGTGTGAGTTCATTGTACTTACGTCTGTGGACAGAAAATAGAGTTTTAAAAATGTCTGAATAAAATGTCTACAACATTTTCCTCTCTCTACAGTTGTCAATAACAGGATTCTGCTGGTCAGTGCTCAAGGTGAAGGACTGTGGAAGGTTATAGAACACTCACTGCAGTGTGTGATCAGAGAACTAGTGGGCAGCCTAGACCATTTCTGTGATTCCACAGCTCTTCTAGTCTTTGGAATGGGAAGTTCAGAAGTTGTGCTCACAGCTTTGTTTCTTACCTCTGTCCCTTGTGCCTGCTATAAGCCAAAAGGATGTTTCTGATTAATACAGTCATTAGATGGTTATTAAAAACAGTAATCATCTAGGAATTATTTTGTGTCGTAAACAGCCCATACAAAGAAAATATTTGAACATTTAAAAGTTGAACATTACAATTGGCTTCATATGCAAGACGCCAAAGGGGACATAAAGAATTTTTAAGTTCCCAAGAAAGCACTCGGGTTAAGAACAAGTTGTCTCCTTGATCAGGTTGGAAGTTAGTGCCGCACATCCAAAGATTCCCCCTGTGGCCAGTAGCAATGAACCAATTTCTATTAATGAAGAGCTCATGTTTATGGCTAATACAGAAGAAAATGTACTGAAGGGGGCTGCTCAGTCACTCACTGGAGATAGCTTAATTCTGGTAATTTCCAATTTCCAAGCTTGTTTTAATTTGTTATCAAAGTAATCACTCATTCTGGCTGGAGTCAGAAATAGCATTTTTGTCATCTGTAGCTTGACAGATTATTCAGATGGAACCCCATTTTTTTAAAGCTCACCTGCTCAGCATCTGCAATATGCTCACAAGTGCCAAGAGGCACAGTTTTCTGCATCTGAGGGTTGTCTCCTGTAGCTCTCTGAGCTAGGGAGAGCATTTTGTGTCTCTGAATCTTGATGCAAACTCACATGCAAGGAGCAGAACTTACAGGGCACAGGAATGGGGGCAGGGGTTGTCCACTGGATGTCGTTTGCATGCCACCCTTTCCTTGAAAATACCCTTGCCTACTCTTTCCACATGATATTTACCTGTATTTTGCTACAAACATGGGACTACTCCTATAGGGCTACCCTTGGTTTTCATGTACAGCCTGCTTCCTTTGAACCACAGTATTCATTTATCCACAGTATTCAAGAAAATGGTCATCTTGGTGTGTGTGGGCAGCTTCAGAGACAGTTGGCCAATGATGATGTGTAAATACTGAACCCTGTTTAGAAATCAGACTTTGAGGTTCATATTGGGATGTACAATTTACAAGGCTGACTCTAGCCACTAGGAATGTAGGCAATATATGTATTGCTTTTTTGCGAGTAGAGAAATCCAAGATATCCAAGTACTTGGCTTGGTTCTGAAGACACGAGGGTGGTAGAGAAGTTGGAAAGACTGCAAAGGAAAAGACGTAGCTGGCTTGATTGAGGCAGCCACATTTGCACAGCTTGGTGAAATCAATGTGAGGAACTGGAGTTGGATTCATAGTTTTCTTTCTATCTAAAGAGAGCAGAGGAAGGGGAAGAGGTCAGGAAAGTCACAAGGGGAAAAGAGCAAGGGGTAGACATCTTTGAGTCGGAGACTCTCAGAACTCTTCACCCTCCTAGTCTGTCCTCTCTCTGTCTCCAGGAAGCTCAGGGTTTTACTGTCTCAGTTGTTTGTGTTGGTTTCTGTTTTTATTTTGTTTTTCCAAAGAGCAAGCTAGGGGATGTCAGAACAGATAAAGCTGATTGTCATTGAAATCGCAGCTCCAAGACGGTTTCTAAATGTGTCTAGAAACATGAGCGACCTGAACCACAGTTCCTTCACTGTCACTGAGTGGCTTCCAGGGATGGAGATGAACGGTCGCCTCCTTTATATTGTTTTGGCAAATGCTTGAATCTGTGAAGCCAAGAATCTGGATCTCTTGGAGCCAGGCAGTTGGAAAACAATATATTAACATTAAATAATAGGATCTCTGGTGGGTAGATTGAGTCGGGGGCAGGAGAGGAGGGTTAACAGAGCTGAGGCTTTGTAGAAAGAGAACCTCCATCCATAGCCTATTGTTTTTCTAGGCTGAGGGCGGGGGGAGGCTTAGGGAGGGAAAATACAGGTCCTAATCATGTGACAAAAATAATCTGACTCCTCTACCTGCTATCTCTCCCCACCAGGTTTCTGCTTTCTCCATAAAACTACAAGCAATGTCTATAAATGGCAGTTAGAGTAAAACTTCTGCTTTGCTAAATATATGAAAAATGTTGTGTTGAATGAAACACATTTGTGTCCATATGCTGGCACCTTCCTGCTACAATAACTGTTGGTCAGCTGGGACTGAGCTTTAGCCAGAGTCAGGCTTGCGGTTTCCACAGTACCTACAGTGTGAGTCATGGTGTCTGAGGGCCACACTTGGGCTTTCCAACTCTGAGGCTTTTCTGTGAGTTATGTTACTGAGCTGTTCTATCTTTGTTCACATTTGGAGAACCTTACGCCACAGTAGACACCCCAAACTGCTTTGGGACTCTCATGAGCACACACTTTGAATGTCACAATCATAGCTTCACACATAGTTGGCAATAGAGCTGTTAGGATGACTCATTCTAGGATGGGAAGAAATGAGGAAGAAACTTTCCTACCTTTGCACAGGATACCCGATGCCATCTTTTACCCCACAGCCCCTGACCATTCACCAGGCACCTAAGGCTATCTTCCCACAAGATGCCAGACCACAGATCCCACAGGCCCTGCTGAGTACCTGCCATGTGGTCAGCTTCACAAGGCAGGCATTATGCCCTTCCATTTTTATAGTAAGAAGCCAAAGCCAGAAAAGATTCCTGGGTAGGCTCATGCTCTTTGATAAAAGACAACCTCTGCAGTCTAAGTGGCCCCTTAATCATCCATAGACACACCCTTCGCCTGTGGTGATGCCAAGGGTAAGTCAGGAGAGTAGAGCAGAGTGGGGTCTTCAGAGCCTTGGTCAAAGGCTACCAAATTAACACAGGAGAGAAGTCCACTGACAAAAAGGAATGTTGGGAACCCTCAGCCACTTGGACTAACAAAATCCAGCTTGGGCTGCTGAAGTAGGTATAGATACCCTTTGGGATACCTGAGGTGACTTATGGTACAGTATAGCACTAAAACACAAGCTGGGTGGAGATTTAAGAGACTGCGAGATACGCAATGCTTTAATATCTGTGTGGCACTACAGAACAGATAGAGCATGCTCCAGAAAGCCCTCGCTGTGCATCAACTCAAAAAGATCCCTAGATGCCGTGTAAAATCTCCTGTCTTGCATAAGCATGTTCTTCTCAGTTGCCACAGGCCTTCTCTGCTCTTGCCGGGTTCCCTCTCTTGGATGTGGGCCACCTCTTAAAGGACTGGTCTGGTTTCTGCTCTTATCCATGCATCTCTGTTCAGTTCCTTCTTCCAGCCTGGAAGCCTCCCTGAGGTGCTTACCAAACCCCAGCACCTGTTGATTTCGATAATGCATTCTGCCTCTCAGATCCACACCAGTCCTCTTCATATGCACCTTTCCTTCCCCTTTTTCTAAAGGAAGCTCCCTCTCTGGGGCTCTTTCATCAGACACAAACAAAATAAATAAAATGGCTTTTCTAGGTGATCACAGTAAGCTCATCAGATCTGATGGTGACAGCGGGTGGAAGGCTGTTTCTCAGTTCCCTGAAGATGGCCACAGGGGACTTCTCATCTCTAGCTATTTGTGAGTCTGGTGAAGTCCAACACTAACATTTCAGGGCTGAGCTCTCTGAGCCCATGTCCGACTTAGCAGATCCCTTCTTGGTTCTCTGTAGCCCGGGCCTGCATCTTTCATCAGACTCACCACACTGCTTTGACTTCTGTGATTGCGGGAGGGGCTTTTCCTGCTTTGCGGTACACTGATAGATAGTGGTCTCCTTGGTTTTGTAGTCATTCTGGCTTAGTTCAGCACCCCGCCAACAGGAGGCGTCATTAATTATGAACACCAAGAGCAGATTCAGGCTGCAAGGGAGGAGTCAAACCAAGGCAAAGCTGTGGCATGAGAGGGAAGGCAGAGCCCAGGTGAGCTGCAGACCCTGCTGTGTCTCCAGCTGCTACAAGGGCTCCTGGCGCGCACCCTGGAGTCCGGGCAGAAGATGCCCTTCAACACCCTTCCTGGCTCCCTCTGGCACTTGGTCTTGTGTGATCCTGGCTGTCACTGTCACTCTTTCGCCTATGGCTGATTTCCATATATGTTCTGATGACGAGGCCATTGTCAGAAAGTTTTGCCATCCGTTCAGCAAAGGGTAGCTGCAGGTGTTGTGTTCCATCAGCCGCCCACAGATCCCCACTCCTCACGGCTTCCACCGATGGACAGATATATAGATATCGTTATGCCTCCCTTAGCTATCATTCATCCAAGTGCTACGAGCGCCACTCTTCCCAACCTGCCTCATCCACCAACCACTTCCGCCCCTGTAATCATCTTCCTGCTCCTCTGATCTCGCCAAGGCCTGACAAATTGTACCCCAAACTGAAGGCTCCTCACCACCAGGGCACCCAAGCAACTACCTGCCTATTAAGGGCATGACATATGCTAAAAAGATGCGTTGACTTTGTCAGTGTCACTGTGGAGTTCGTGCTCATTCCTCACACGTGGCCACTTTTCCGGTCTGGAATGTTTTCTCTGCAGTGGTTACCCATTCTCTGTTGCTGCCGTGGCCAGACGCATCATAATTACACGCTTTCCCTCTGCCTCTTGCCCTCTCCTTCAAGATGTCCCTCTCTGTATCTCATCCTTGCATCCTTTGGATTTTATGGTGGTCCTAATGATGCTCTAGAGTCTCAACTATGCCTTCCTATCTTAAGCCCCAGGCTGCTGGGTCCCTTTCCTAAGTCTCTAGCTCTCTAGCAAACAATATCAATTAGGTAGAGTGGAAGTCACCCCCAGGTCCCCGTATTGTGAGCTATAGGTGACTCGAGATAACTTATTTACCTTGCTGGGACCTCATTCATCTTACCAGAAAAATGAAGATAAGAATGAAATCCAACTCACAGGTTTTGATAAAGTAAAAATATAGTAGTAATTAACAGTTTCGATTTCCTCGTCTTTCTGCCTTTTATGGATGTCTGTCTTCTCTTACCTGTTCTGTCTTGGGTGAGGATTTAATCTAGTGACTCACAAGTCAAAGAGAAGAGAGACATTTGTCTTCTCTGAACAGTCACACTATGGGAAGCTGGCTTTGCTGTTTGAGGTCTCTGCTTTTCCTTTTTCTTTGTGAGGGTACTGTGTGGTCATGGGGAGCTTCATGAGGAAGCCCTGGATGTGTGGTCATGGGGAGCTTCATGAGGAAGCCCTGGCTGCTGGCATTAGTCACTCATTTTCATAATATTCACTAAAAAGAGCAAGAAAGAAGAAGAAGGGAACTGAGGGAGGAATTACATCATATTCCTTCCAGAGCTCTAAGATATTGTCTAGGAAAATCAAGTAAGAAACACTGTACTTGACAGAATCAGAGAACATTTAAGTGTAACAGTTGATAAATACTATGTGAGAGATACTGCTGCAGATATTAGTCAAATCCAGTTAGCAATACAGCGCTTCTATCCCACTTTGGTAGTGGGAGATTATTTTAGACAGCTATTTAAGAGATGCTGATTGGTGTAGACCTAGTTACCAGCAATGGGAGGAAGAACTACTGCCGCTAGGACTGGGGGGAAGAACCACGGTGACACAAGTAGAGTGCAAGGGCCGCCTGCCTGGACGGCCTGGGACTGCGGGAGGCTAGCCCCATGGAGAAGGGGAGCACTGCCCAACAGACACATGCTGTGACGAAGGAGGGGTGTCCACACCTCCCGTCCCATCCCGTTGGATGAGATTAGGTGGAAACTATTTGATTAATGGCTGTGACTCAGCTTCTGTGATACTCAGTAGAGAAAGGGAAAAGCACAAGCAGTCGAGGAGGCAGTACAGCAATAGCCCTGGGGCTGGAGATGGACTCAGTGCTTAAGAACATATGCTGCTGTTGCAGAGAATCCAGGCTTGATTCCCAGCATCCACATGGTGACTCACAACCATCTGTAAGTCCATTTCCAGGGGATCTGGCTCCCTCTTCTGGCCTCTGGGCACCAGGCACACACATGGTACACATATAGGAACAGGCAAGAACTCACCTAAAAGAAAACTAAGTAAATCGTAAAGAAAGAATCAGACCACATTTCCTTAGCAATGGTCAATAGAATGTACAGACTTCAGAGCACAGTCTGTGTCTCTCCCTTGCCCCCTCTCCACCCTTGCTCTTATTTTATTCTCTCTCTCTGTCTCTCCCTCTCTCTCTCTCTCTCTCTCATCGTTTATTAATTCCTCATGTTAATGGAAAGTTGCTCTCCTTAAGAAAAAGCTTGTACTCATCTGACAGGATTCAGATCAGAGACAGTTAATCACATCAGTAATTTTACAGGGAAAATTATATGTGGAAAATTGATCAGAGAAAAATGGTTAATTTCTGATAGGTATGAAACAGAGATCTACCACAGGAAGCAGTCACCACCCCTGGGAACTGGAGAAGAACTCAACTCAAAAGTACCTAGGCAGTTAGAGGAAGGTCCTGGAGGTTGACAGCCAGTCCCAGCACCCAGCAGAGAAGGACGCTGAAAAATGTTCAGGGTCTCAAATCATAGGGTCTCTGGATACTGCAGAACTCAAAACTCAAAACCAGGATTTTAGCTGAGAAGTAATAAATCAAAACAGGCAGATGGTTAAAACCTTAGCAATCTGGATTTTCCATGACAAGTTTAGACCTTCCCACTTTATTATTAAAGCCACTATCTCTGGGAGAAGGTGAAGGTGGGCACAGATGCACACATTTGATCGAGGCTGGAACAGCAGGTGATCACAGGGCAGTTTTCAACATTCTCCATGAGTTTTGAAAATCTAAACCCAGTATGATTCATCACACCAAGGCTTCTAAATATGGAGTCTATCTTGATTGAATCAACAAGAGGAAATCCCGTGGGTGGGCAGAATGCTCCTGCAGAAACTGGGGAAATTCCTTCCTTCCCCTCTTTGCTTATCGATGTCAAATCCCTGCTCTCAGGTTATGTTGAGGTTCCATTCCCCTTCCTCATCTGACATCGCCTCTCCCTTAACACAAATCTTTTGAATGTTGTTTTTATTCCTTTCCCTCCTTTTGAAAAAGCTCTGCTTCTCTCAGTCTGTCTGTCTGACTTGCTCGCTCTCTCAATGGAACTGTTGTTCTTTGCTCTGTGAAACCACTGAGTGTGAACAAGGTCTGTGTGCAGGTGATGCTTTAGCTTCAGTCACGCCTGAGGGGCATGTGGAGCTTAATAAATGAACAACCAGTCCATGCATGTGCCTATGAACACTGGAGGTCCACGTGTGCTGCACGCACATGCATCTATGTGTCTGTATAAATGTATGTGCAAATATGTGTGCATATGTGAGCCTGTGTCTAAATGCACATGCAAGTATCTGCCTGCATGCTGTTTAAAGCAGAGAGGTATGCCTTCCTTCCAAACAATTAAATCAGAGTTTGTACTGAGGAGTACAGGACCGTGCCTCTTATGCTGGAGACCAGTGAACAAGTCAGAAGCGAGGTCAGAGTGGAGAAAGCACACACTATTTGTGCTACATCTGCATTCCTGGTTCCTTCTCAAAATTGTCAGCTGGGTTTTTGCATACCATTGCCTTCAGGGAGGCCAAACACTCCTCTGATTAGCTGTAATCGACATCCAGCCTTGTTTCTCTTCTCTCCACCTCTTGTGAGATGCTGGATCTCTTTGTAAGCCTGCCGTCGCTGAACAGTGCTCTCTGGAAGATGTGCCAGGGCGCCGCACTGTCTTCAGGGATGCAGGGCCAGCGCTTCCTTGGCGTTGTCTGTTCTGCCTTTCCCTGCTGAGAGGATAAACTGCTGATGAGTTGCCCCTGACTGAAACCTCTTAGCTTTGCTACCTGCTTCTTTGTAGCCGCCCAAGGTTTGGCCTTCACTTGTCTGGGCTGCTTGTACACAAAGGCACTGTCTCGGCATTGCTCATCGACTTTTCTTTTTGGTTTTGCTTGGCAATATTTTCTGGAAAATATGGGCTCAGGCACTGTGTTCCAGCACCTGACATCTCTCTAATTTAGGGACACAGTATGTATAAAAACAAAGCTCGAATGCTGATAACCTGGTGTGCGCACTCCAACTTGATCCCCTCAGCACCGTTCCCACTATCTCCTTGAAGTCCTTTTCCTCGGTTTCTTGCTCCATTTTATCTTTCCTCAAATTTTCCAGAGTGTGTATCATATGACATTCATCTAGGAAACAAACATAACTAGACTCCAGTAGTGTGCAGGGGAAACAGAGACTGTCATTACCGACTATTTACAATTTTCCAGGAGCTTTGTACAAACCAGTACTCCTAATTTTTGCAAGTAGGTAAGTAGGAGTTGTCTCTTTGTCTTCTCAGTACGTGATTAGCCTGTGCTCATGGGAACTGACATGCGAAGCCAAATGCAAACTCGTATTCCTCCAACGGAACCTGGGCTCCTCAGATCAAATGTGGGCGGAAACTTTTGTGCACAGCAAGAAGAGCAGGGGAACAGAGCCCAGAGGCCACTGAAGAGTAGCTGGACATGTCTCCTCATTGGCTTTTGATGCTCTTACATCTCCCCTTGAGGAACTCTGGGTAAGAGGTACTCCCTGGGGCCAAGGTAGCTACTACTAGTCGGGGGCATGGTTATGGTCTGGAGCAGCTCAGGTCCTTTCTCTGTATCTCAAGGAGACCAGAAAACATGCAAGTACATCTGTCAGTGAAAGATTGATACTGACATAGGACCAGGAATCTCATTTGACAGTATTTCCTGCTGGTGATCAGGAAAGTGGGTCTGTGAGTGTGACCCAGAATCCAAGGTCCTGTCCCTGGAGTGCTCATCCCAGCTCAGACATCTCCCCACAAGGGCCCTTCCAGGTCTGATGCTGTTATACATAAATTCACATTCTCCTTGGGGCTTCAGTTTTGATCTCTCAGTGGTTAGGAATCACTGAGTTCCATGATCATTTATTTCTTTTAACTTGTGGCTGAAACCAAAAGAGTGGAACTCTAGGAGCTCCAGTTCCAAGATAGATTCTGTATAGTCTTGTTTAAGAAAATCAATGCAATAGAGTGTATTCTCAGCAGAGGTAATGTGGAAGCGAAAGCCACTGCCTGGCATTCAGTAAATGAGTTAGGCATGTGTTTCTCCTTGTCTTCGTGTCAAGGTGAGTAAAGAAATTACACAGATGAGGTTACTGTACAAATGGGCTAACACCTGAGGTTGCACCAGCTACTGAATGGAAATATTTAATCAGAGAATCCAAAAAATCCTGAAATGTGATATCAAAGCTTTAAACATTATCAGTCTCATTCAGTTTCCTCAGTTTGTATTTAATTTAATTCCGTCTGAAAATTATGAAATTTAGGCCACAATTTCATCATAAAAGGTCTCTCTCCAAAGAAACAAAATCACAAAGGGAAGTTCTACGGTGACATTTTTTTTTTCTTATCTCTGCTTAGGAATTCTTTTTAATTCTATTGACTTTTGGTCAATTCTGACAGAAATAAGTAAGTTTCGCCAACTTAGACTTAACAGGCTAAAATATATATGCCTCTATGTTCTTTAAATTAACTCACTACTCCATGCAGAATGCTTTCAAGACCATTTTCTGGGGAGGAATCAAGGATTTATTCAAAAATCATGCAATGCCTAAAATAACCATTATTCCCCCTCTTATAGGTGGCATTACATCGGGGCCTCTCACTCACTGGTGTGTCTGTCAAAGGGACCATTTTTCAGGCTCACAGTTCCCAAGACTCTGTCACTTTCTTACTTACAGAGGCCCAAAATGGAAACTATTTTTCTTTTCATTATGAGCTGTCACTTTTTCATCTTGGCACTGCAATGATAGACTCTCATTCATCTCCGATATTACCTTTCCTGAAACCTCTGACACTCAGACACTGTGCAAATGCGGGGATCTTGCAACACACCTCGGCAGTTTGGAGGGAAGGCAGCGGCTTGGCTTGCTCCGTTATTTTAAATATATATTGAAAATTCTGGGATTCACGATGTGGTAGACTGGAGATGCTAATGGACCCTGCTGTTTCCACAAGTTCTTATCACAGCATTCCCCTGCCTCAATTCAAAATGAGGGTCTGCAGTGGGCGGCTCAGCTGACAAGCCTCACCCAAGTGGGGGCGTAGATTTGCTCCAATCTTGGACAAGAGACAGATGGGGGGAATGTTAATTCCATGTGAGGGTGTTGAGAATGGTGGTTCCCCATGTAGAGTGGGGTACTCCAGTGCCACAGCGAGCCCCTTGGCAAATCCACCCTACCTTATAAGCCCAATATTCAGTAGAAGAATTGCAGCACATGCAGCTGTGGACATGCTTCTGCAGTGGGTTAGTGCAGAAGGAGGCTTCATAACATAGAAGACCAGAGACAGAGAGGGATGGGAATAAGAAAATCCAGACCCACCCTCCCCTCCTGGCCCCTTATCAAGAAGACGCTTATTCTGCATATTTTCTGATAGAAACTTCCAGTGTGTCGACGACTTGCTTGGACTCTGAGGACAGCAGGGGTACGGCATTTTGTATTCTTATTTAAGGACCCAGAGCTAGTCATGAAAAAATTCAAAAAAGGATAACGCTTACTACTCCTTGCTACATTTCCAAGTTGGTCTCCTTATCTTTTGGTTAGGGATTTTCATGGCCTGACACATTTTTGTTCTGAAAGAAACAGGACAGAAGACATTGACGGAAATGAAACAATATTACCAGTCCTCAGTGGAGTGGGTCTCAGTTCTGCTCTCAAGTTCTAAAATGCCATGGGCCAAGACCCTGTTACACAAAACCTTATTGATTTTCAGACTGCCATGCTATCCCTCAGGTTGATTACATGCTGCTCCTGGTTAAGAATTGGCTGTGTGTGTGTGTGTGTGTGTGTGTGTGTGTGTGTGTGTATGAGGATGCTCTTGAATGAGCATGTGTATAGAGGCAAGGACAGCTTTGGGTGTCATTACTCGTGTGTCATCCACCTTGTCACTCACTGGCCTAAAGCTCCCCAGGGAGACGAGGCTGGCCAGCAAGCCCCGAAGATCCACCTGTGTTTAACCCCAACACTGGGATTACATGCATATACCACCATACTCTGATTGTTTTACATGTGTTTTGTGGATTGAACTCAGGTTCTCTGCTCACAAGGGAGTCCCTTACCAACTGAGATGTCTTCTCAATCCAGAAATTGTGTTTTATTTCAAGCTATGTCATCAGTGACTGAGAAGATTCTTGCTTCATAAATACTTGCTGATCGAGAGAGAATGCACAGGGAAAGTTCCCACCAGAATCATTATCTAATAATTTCCCATTCTGACCTTAAATATAAACCAATAGTCATTTTCTTTTCACCAGGAGAGTGTTGTAAAATTATGAACTGGAATTCTTTGGACTGGGCATGCTCTTTTCTGCTCTCTACCACACATGTTTCTTCTATGTGGCACCATCTGCCCAACACAGCTAAGCTCAGTGGTTGGGATTCTGCAGTTCCATCTTGCACTGACACTATAACACTCCTATTTTGTATTGTTTTTCTTATACCTCCTTATTATTTTGTGTACTGTTTTCCCAGGGCCTGATGAAGACCCTGGTCATTGTCTTATACATGAAGTCACAGTGCATGTGTATTGTGCTCGGCTGCCACTCTTCCATATTCTGTGCCTGCATGGGTTCCTGTCCTCTGAGCATTGCTAAAGAATGAGAACCTAAGAGATCAAAGCAAGGGAAAGAAAAAAACAGGACACAGAGCATACCGGTCTTCCTTCTGATGACAGGAAGAGAGGGACAAAGTATGGGGCACGGTAAAATGTGCCTTATCTCTGTCGCTGTGGTGATCAGCTAGGAAAAGAGACAAACTCTCAGAAGTACTCTACAGAATCGGAGTTTCAAATATGGGAGAAGGAGATCCATCCAGAGCACTCACAAGTTGTAAGCAGGAATAATCCAAGGTGGTCAAGGACACAGGTTGTGATTCTCCACACTGGGACCAAGCAAGTGATATATCTCACTTACCCAGTCTAGATGAAGCGTGCCTGATGCCTTCCTGATATGATGGACTCCTACCCATCTGGAACTTTAAACCCAATAAACTCTCCCTTCTATAAGCTCCTTGGTCATGGTGTTTTACCAGAGCAACAGCATGCATGACTAATAGGGAAGTTGGAACAGAGGGTGGGCTGTTGCTGTGAAGAAGCTGACCATATTTGTTTTTGGAGGAATGTGGAAGACTTTGGAAGTTTGGACTGGAAACGAAATTGATTGCTGTAAGCAGAGCTTAACAAGCCATTCTACTAGGATCCTGGAAGACAATGGTGCTGAGAACAATGTAGTTCTAGAGGGAAATAAGGACTTAAATGGCAACTGGAACATTTTGGCAAGGAGTATGGTTGCCATCTCCTGGAGCCTATGAAATTTTCTGAAGCTAAATTAAGAAGTAATGGACTAAGTTTTTTGGAGGAGGAAAATTCAGGAAAGCCTAATGTTGAATTTTTGGCATGGTTACTAATGCTGCATATTATGCATATCTACAGTGAAAAGAGCAAATGGGGCATAAAGAGATAGAAATATAGAAAAATATAGAAAGAGGAAAATGTTAGGAAATTCAATGTGGCAGTCAAGGCATGTCCTAAAAGAGATGCTCCCATTTTTAGGACATGGGAGTCATTAAGGAGAGGCCTCCAGATTTGTACTTGAACACTGGAAAGAGTATCATCAGGCTGGGTATGGTGGTACACACCTTTGATCCCAGCATTCTGGGAGGCAGGTGGATCTTTGTGAGTTCAAGGTCAACTTGGTCTACATAAACAGTTCTGGACCAGCTGGGGCTACAGGGAGTCCATGTTTCAATAAAAGACCAAAAAAAGAGTACTGACAGGGCAGGACCCCACCCAACTAAGCTTCTACCTTACAAAAGGGAAAGGCAAGTTTTCTGTTCCTAGAAAATCACAGCATACAAAAGCTGTTGATGATGCGGATGAAGGTATCCAAGGTCCACCCCAAGCTGCTAGTCTAACTTGACAGTGCCTTTCATGTGGCTTTAGAGGCATGAAAGATGCACAAGTGAGAGGCCATTAACTCTTCTTCATGGTTTCAGAGATGTGCTGAGCCCAGGCAGTGTGCACAGGGGAGTCCCTGTGCAAAGAAGGCCCTGATGGATCAAGAGGCTCTGAGGCCATGCTGTAAAGTTGTGAAGTTGAAGCCTGTTTGGCAGTAACAACCTTAAGATGTTGGAGATGCTGGAGCTGTAAGACATCTGCCAAGGAGAGCTGTATAGAGAGAGCGATGTGTGTTGCATGTGGCAAAGCTGGAGGGACTGAGCCATGTAGGTCCTTTGAAACTAAAGTATCAGTTACTGAACCTGGAGCTGCAGGACTTGGTATGTGCCTTGCTGGGCTTGGGTCCTGCTTTGCCCTGGAATTTACTTGTTATGCCTCCATCCTTCCTTTTGGGGGCCAGTGTCCTTGATGTGGCTTTAGAGGCATGAAAGATGTACAAGTGAGAGGCCACTAATTCTTCCTCTCAGAGGATGCAGTTGTCGCTGGTTCAGGCCTCACACACTGCAGCAAGTTGTACAAGCCTCTTTCTACCATCACCCTCCGAAGGACAGAGGCCACAAAACAGCACCAAGTGATGCCTGATCTGCTATTCTGAAGAGGAAAAGGACAGTATGTTTTCTGATTTTAATGTGTTCATCATTTAACTTGAGATTAAGAAAAGTTACAAGATGAGATAGAGGTAAATTGTACAGTGCTTGTCCTTCTGTTGATGAAAACTTGTTCTTTGAGGCTTGAGGTCAATGTTTTAAGTCACCAGGAGTTTACAGGGCCCTGTGCAGTGGGCAGGGCTTAATTATGCATGCTCCTGGAGGAGTAGGAGCTGAGTAGTGTTAGCATTCAGAAGAAGGTGCTGTGGGATGCACCACGCCCTTCTCAAGTGAAAGTTCTCCACAGGTGATAAGGAAAAGCTTCTTCTTTTTCTATTTCTTAGTATGTAAAATAATTTGTTATATTTTCCTATTCTTTTGTAGAATATCTTTTTTTTTATTTGTTGACAGTTTCATACAGGAATAAAACATATCTTGATCCCATCTACTCCCAGCTCCCATGAGAACTTCTGGCATGTCCCCTCCCACCTTCAGTCCTCTCCATCCTTAGTAACCCACTGAGTCCAGTTAGGGTACCTGACTGACCTTGTTGGCTTGCTCTTGGGCAGGTCTTGTGCAAGTAACCATAGCTACAGTGGGTTCACATGTGCAGTGGCCATGTTGTGTCCAGAAGACAACGTTTACAGCCCTTGTCCCCATTCTCCTGTTACACTCTTCCTGCCCCACCTTCCACAATCTTCCCTGAGACTGGGAAGGGTGTTGCTAGAAATGTCCCATTTATGGCTGAGTACTCAGTAGCCACATATCCTCAGCACATGGACAGGTTAGAGCCTCTGTATTAGTGCTGCATCAAGGCATGTTTATTGTTTAAGAAAACTTGAGAGGGAAAAAAGAAACAACAGGCAAATTCAGCAGTGATTTGGAAAATGGAGGCATTGTGACAGATAAACTTTACCTTCAGAGTGTTGCATGCAGCCAGTTGCTCACACCTCAGTGCTTGGAGGATGCACTTCAGTCAACGGGGCAGGAGGACGCTCTCCTCACTTCTCTCAGATCTCCTGAATCTTGGATCACACCTGTCCACCAAAAACTACAATCTCCTGCCTGCCTCCAGCATGCTTTCTTTGGGGGCCGTTGGGCAGTGAAGCTCCCTGAGTGTGGGGTCATCAGAGAGGGAATGCTCAGGACGACCTCACTGCCGGGGAGCACTGCACTCAGGGTTCTCTCAGTCCGTGGTTCTGCTTGCCATGGTTTGGGGCCTCAGGGACCGACCCAGTGCACACTCCTTTCCAGCCATTGTGTGAGTCTCATCCACTTACAATGTTAAAAAATCATAATAACTACATGGGGGTTGTAGTGTTAAGAAATTAGATGTTTGTTTACATAAAACTAAATGCTCTATTTACATAATTATGCTTGATTGCAATTTTTCAACCGCATTGCTGAAGGGTCCTACTGACATAGACTGCCTTTGAAGCTGGGCACTTGTTGAAATCCTCAAATAAAAAATTTACGCTGAAAGCCCTAGCTCAAGAAGAAAAGAATTCTGAGACCCCGAACTTCCTTATGCGTGGATAGCGACAACCAAACCAGTCACTGTAAAGTTCATGGTCGATCACAGTTGCAATGGAAAAGAAAGAAATTGTTTGGAGCTTACGAAAAAAGATCAAATTGCTTCTAATCACAATGACTGAAGAGGTCAAAAGAAACATCCCAGAACAAGAGAGATGAACCTTCCCCATGGTAGACAGATGAATGCTGACATCACTCCACATAGGTGGAATCAGGGTAGAAAAGGCCACCAGGCTTGTGACTGAGAGATAGAGCTGCGGACACTGCAAAAAAAAAAAAAAAAAAGGTGCAAAGATCACCTTGTTACAATAAATAAAAACCGCCCTGTGTCCATGGAACTGGAACATGACTACAGTCTGGGTTGGTCCCAGTCAGACCATAGCTGTGCTGTGATTGATGGCAATATGGGAGGAGGGCCAGCTTCACTGTTGAGTGGGAGGGTATGGCTATGGTGCTAATGTCCAGCACATTAATGAGCATGTGATTGGCTCTGTTTGACAATTCTGCATATGATCTGAATTGGATTCTTAAGGGTAAAACAGAAGATAATAGAAGTCTTTCTTTTGGCACCTTTCCTTGACTGTGATTATAGCAGTATATTTAAAGGGGAACATATGTTTCTCATGTATTATGTACACTATGTGTGGGAAGTCCAAGCACTGAATGGACCAGAGGGACAGAAGGTCAGAGCTTGTGCTTACATTTTTGAATCTTCATAACCCAGAATGTGTTTACCTGAGTCCGAGTTGAAGCTAGAATGCAGAGCTTCCCAGAAGAGACATAGTCAGCAGACGGTTCACACACATGTGGGAGGACAAGTTCCCCCAGTTTGTGCAACCCTGATGTTTTCCTCACTAGGGGAACAACTTTTCCTATGGAGAGATTATTTCAAAGCTCTTGCGTTTGTAAGGTCCAGAGCCAATGCTGGCTTGGGCAGTGAGGAAGTCTGGGCTAGAAAAGGAAACAACGTCATAGGCAGTATAATGGGCTTCAAAGACAGCAAGAGGGTTATGTCACAGTAACGAGAATGGTGTGAGGCTCTAACCAACAGGTCTCTGTTACCAGTAATGAAAGCTAGTTAACCTCTGGCATGCCCACATTGCTGTTCTTACATAGAAAGTGGACTTTGCACCTGTGGATTGAGAAGTTAAGTCTCAGAATGACGTCATCCTGAGTTGTCTGAATGGATAGGTGCAATCATAAGGCTATGCAAAACGAGGGAAAAGGAAGCAAGAGATTCAGAGAAGTTTTAGAGACCAGGAAGGAAGTCAAGGTGATGCAGATACCTCCTCTAGAGATGGAAGACAGCCACAGCTCAGGAATCAGGGGCAGCTTCAAAAGGGAGAAAAGGCTGAGGGTAGTTTTTCCCTGGAGCCCTCCCGCCAGAAGGCAAGTGGCCTTGCCCATATCCTGATTTTAGCTCAGTGAGACTTCTGACTTCCAAGACTGCAGAATAAATTTGCACCAGTTGAAGTCCTGTCCTCGCAGTAGTCACTTCAGCAGCCACAGGGGAGCTGATAGATGCTTCTCAGGTGTCTGCTGAGAACATCCACCTCTTGACATTGGTGTCTGCAAGCACAGTGGTCCTCATTCATAGATATCCTTGGATGCATGTGATGCAGGTCATAAGTTGAGCACACCTAGTGTAGAACAGGTGAGTAGAACTGCGGAACTCTTGACTATCAGAATGTGATTCGATTTTACAGCTCTGTGTTATTGCCTCCCTACGTGTCCCGATGTCCTTACTGTTACGTGTTTATGGTTCTCCCTTTCTGATGAACTGAGAAGCAGAGGAATCCAGTGAGAGGGTATGGCTTATTGATCCTTCTGACTTTGTCAAAAGTTGAGAAAGTTCAACCCATTTCAGTATTAGATATATTACAGATCAGTGTATTTGGAATTATACTGCACCCTAAAAATCAGACTCGGTAACTGGGAGAAATCTGAGAGAAACAAATGATCTGCCATAGCCTAACTCACAACCATACTGACTGATGAGTATAAACACACACACACACACACACACACACACACACGGATTCCTCGCGTTCTCAGCAAACCCTTCCATATATTTTACCTCTTCACTTTTCCACCTTCCTCTTCTGTCATTCCTCTCCATGCTGTCTGAAATTTGGGGCTTTGCTGTGGCTTGCTGTGGCCATATTCCCTCATCCACTGAACACTTGGTTGGGGTTTGGCTTTGGTGTCAGGTTCTCTGCTGTTTTCCCTTCATCACAGGACTCCAGGTCCTACAGTTCCTACTGTGATGACTGAACTTTTCACAATAAGCATGGATAGGTGTTGGTACTTCCAAGCATTATTGGATTGATGCCTGCTTCAGAAATCCCAAGGTCATGTCTTCTAAGTGATTTAAGACATAGGTGTTATTTGGAAAGAGACAAAGATAGCTTTTGGAACTTGGCACATATCAAGTGAGCTTTCATAATTAAGAGGGACAGATAACTGACTTCTCTTCCTCTCTCTTACGTAGACAAACCTCAGATCATTCAAAGATCTCTTCTTTCTCCCCTCACTTCTCAAGTAAATGCAGAATAATTTTGTTATTCTGAGCAGAGGCAATTTTACTTATCCCGAGGCACAAAGACTTCCCCATTCCTTTCTGTACAAGTCTCATCCACAGTTACTTCCATGTCTTTCCAGTGTCACTCGTCCAGCACAGATGCTACTCACTGCAAGCACGGCAGTCATGGTCAGCTCTGCGTGACTGCTGCATGGGTGTGTACCCCAGCACTGCCTCTCAATGTCGTGTCCTGTTCAGTGATCCAAAAAAGCAACACCCTGTTGTCTTCGCCAGGTGAGAGCAGGCACTTGACCAAAGCAAGTTCCTCTATTCTGTCATTGAGAATGTAACATCTAAACCTGGGACTTAATCTACTTTCATCTTTCAATTAGCCCTGAGGTGGAAGAGTATAATGTTTTAGTCTTGAAAACTGAGGTCCGCATTTATTCAACAAATATTTACTTGCTAATGTTATTAGTTGAGACCTTGGTCTGTGTCTGTGCTGTGTGATTTGAATGCTGAGTGATTGTATTTAAGTCTTTAACTGGAATGCTGCTCCTCAGGTACTCTATCACAAGCCAAAAAGCCTACTGTAGGGCTCTATGGGTGAAGACATGTGCCATCAGTCCTGTCTGAGGACTTGAGTTTGATCCCTGTGACTCACATGGTGGAAGGAATGAACCCGTACTCCTGAAGGCTGTCCTCTGTCCTCCACATGTGGCACACACATGCCTTCCTCCCCCCCAGGTAAATACAGCAAATCACACTTTAAAAAGCTTAGTAGGTTCCATATAGCATTGACTATCTGTACTTGTTACTTTGTGGGAGTTAGAAGGTTGCTCTCAGTAAAGTATGGAATAATTAGTTGAGCTTAAGACAGGTTCTGGGAGAATTGAGAGAACAGAGTGTTGACAGCACAGAAGAGCTGTCTAGGAAGGATGGGTCTCATGAATGTTCAACCCTTGACATTATGACTTGTCATCTACAAAGTTCATGATCAAGAGGCATGTGAGTGAGTCACACACATAAAACACTGCAGAGTAATCTTTATGTTTTATGGTTTTGGCTAGGGTCATTTCCATAGTGGCTGTGGCTTAGTGTTAGTGTGATGTTACAGGGGCTACAGTGAGGGTTTAATAAACTTCATCATGTAAAGGAATTAGAACCAAGCCAGGCATATCATACATACATGCCCACTAAGTACCAACTGCACACACTCTCATTAGATACCGGACTCAGGGCTGTTTATTGGTATCAGAAGTAAACAGAGCAAGAAACTTCACTTCTCACTGTGTAAGGCCTCTCTATCTCTGGTTCCTGGCCTGCCCATCCCCCTGTCTGTTACACTGCTTCTGAACTTCTGTATGCCAACTCCATCCTCCATGGTGTGCTATGTCCACACTGGGCAGATGACATTTGATGCTGCACCTCACTCTAATGTCTGCACTCTACCCAAAGTCTGCTTTAGTGTGATGTACCCCTGGACTGCCTCTCTGGACCTCTGGCCAGCTCTTCTGCCTGTTTGCAAAGCCATCTCCTCCTGCCCTCCTTGCTGACTTCTCTCCAGAGTGTGCAGTCTCAGAGTTAGTCTCCTCCCACAAACCTACTTGTGACATACATCACTAGACACTTTGGAAGTACCTGAACAGGGGAATAGAAGAGGACATATTCCTCCATGATACAAATCACCCAGTAAATTAGGAAGGAAGACCGGACAGGACCCAGTGGGGCTGGGTGATCGGGCTGCTCCCCATCCTGTGTCGGTTGCCTGAGCCATTTGGTTTTGTTTATTCTTCCCCAATCAGCAAGGTGGCAGCTTCTCCACCTCAGTGGAAATAATTTTAGAAGATGAAATCTGTCCCTGAGCCCTGCGTCTGACACACTTACCACCAAGTAATCAACAAGCACTTCAGGCTTTTGCACAACTTGGAATATTATTCATGTCACCGTAATGTCCCCACTTAGCCCAGGAGGCAATTCATTTTAATACTTTTGTCTGGAAAGAAAAATGATTTCGATTTTTCCGATCACACTTGGGTTCAACCATGTATCAATTTATTTGTAAGTTCAATATTTCTATTCCTGATTTAAGTGCAAACATAAAATCAGATAGAGAAAGCAAAATAGTCACTGTAAAGAGCAGGTTTTGAATAGAAGCAGACATGGAGTTCACCATGCAAACAGCTGACTTTAGATCTGGGCAAATGTGAGTTATAGTGAATAACTACATGCTGATGCGTACAACAGTGATTGCTTTGTTAGTGGTCTCACACCTTTAGTTTTTATTGTTGCGCCTAGTTTTTTTTTTTTTTTACTTTTGTTTCTCTTCTTAAAAACAAGATTGAAGTTTATTAAAAAGAAAGCTGGACTGAGGGCATACCGGGTATCTTTCAGCAAAAGCATCACGAATTCAGCAGTCAGTATAGCACAGAATTTAGTGGTAGATTTTCCTCTATACAGGGAAGAGCTTTCACTTCACTTCTACATACTTTGCATGTATATGATGAGTTTGGATTGTCTACCCTCATTTCCTCATCCCCCATTTCTCCCACCCCACTACCACTCCCCCTCAACTTTGTGTGCTGTTTTGAGATCCACCGGCTTCCCTCAGCACTGTTTTTATGCGCAGGGTTGTGGACTGGAGCATGGATAGCCTATCAGCATTTACATCTAGAAGGAAGCTGATTCTCCATCTTCTCACTCGTGAGGATTGAGAGCAGCACTAACCTATTGTAGAAAGAGAATCACTTAGTAGGAAGTTTAATACATGTCCATTCAGCAGAATGCAAGTATTAGCTTCTCTACTAGGGCTATGACCCTGGAAGCCTCAGAGACTTTTTGGCCTGGTTGTTAACGATGTTCCTTACCTTGAAGTCCGCTCTGACAGAAACACTGCAACCACACCAGCTTTCCCATGCCTCCTGTCTTCCTTGCATCCAACCTCTAATCTTTACATTTAAGGGTATCATTCCTAGGTGGCATAGTCATAGTCACAGCTATGCTTCGTCTATCCCATCTGACAGTCTCAGTGTCTCTACCTTAAGTGCCATGTTCTAAACCTTCTTATCTGAATCCTTGAGTAGATCAAAATGGATAGTTCCCAAGCAGGTCAGCAGCACACAGAATGGCACTACAAGGAAATCACACAGGCCACCACAAACCTAGGAGCCCGAGCATCACAATTCTGCTTTGAACACCCAGGCTTCCCACCGCCTGCCCAGAACTGTGGGTCTGGCATGTGGAGATGTTGCTCCTTCTTCTTTCTTCTCCATTATTTTATAAGTTAGAGCTATTCCTAAAATGTTTACTCTTCTATATTTTCAACCGGCACAATACTGTTTACATTTCTGTGATCTGCAGCTTAGAAGTGAGCTGTGAATCTCCACCTGCTTTTATGCATACTGGAGGTTTAAAAAAATTTTTATTAACATATTCTAAACAAAGTAATAATTCATTTTATATACCATTGATTGTCCTTTCTAGTGCTTAGAAAGTGCTTTTGTATGTGGTACCACTATGGATTTCCTTTGTCCATTTTTAACATTTTCGTTAGGGTGTAACTGACACAAAGTATATGTAAAGTGAGAGTTGTAACTGTGTATGTACTCATAAGCCGAGCACCATCTTTGAGGTCAGGAAGTGTCTAGCACAGCCCTCTAGAGGCTTTTCCTTCCACTATTTCCTGGACCTCCCACGTCACCAGGCAACCACGAATCTTCTGTTCATCCCTGTTGATTAGTTTGTAGAAGTGCAGTCTATATTCTAGACTCTTCTTTCTTCACTCTAATTGTCTTGAGCTCTCCATGCAGGGTGAATGTTATTCATTCTTGGATTGCAGAGTGATCAATCATCCATCAGCATATTGGTTTTACACTCCCATATGCATGCACCATTCGAGTCATTTCCAGATGTAGGTTATTGGAAAAAAGACAAAGGTGAGTTCCAAGTCTTCCAAGTCTTCCAATGTCCAAGGGTCTGCCCGTGGACATTTCTGCTCACTCTCCTTGAGGTAAAACTTGGGCACGAAATAAAGAGATAGTATGTTATGTGTGGATTTGTTTGCCAAATTAATGAAATGTATGTAAGTAAAAGTGGTCTATGATCCTCCACGCGAGTGGCGATTCCTCATGTCCTTTCAATCCACACTTCCCTCGTCACTGCTCAGCAGCTTTTGTGAGTTATTTGCCTTGCCTTATATTTTTAATTTTTGAAGATATACTTTATCTTTTGTTTTGTGTATGGGAACATGTGTGCCTGTGCACTTCCTACAAACGAACAGGAAGCCCAGAGTACATCAGACCCCTGGGGCTGTACTTACAAGAAGTTGTGAGCCTCCTGAAAGGAGTCCTGGGGACCGAACTGAAATGTCCTCTGCAAGAACAGCAAGCTGTAAACAATGAGCTGTCTCTCCGGCCCCAGCTGCTCTCGTACTTCTCAAACCCTGGATGTCTGCCCTCATCATTTGCCCCTTTCTGTTGTGATCATTTTGGCTATTGAATTTTGAGTGTTCTTTTTAAAGCACTTATTATTCTTTGAAAATTTCATAGGTGAAGACAATGTACTTTGACAATATCCATCTCTCCCTCCCCTCCCTCAACTCCTGGGAACCCCTAACACATCCTTCTCCCAACATATCACACCCTATTTACAATATGTAAATATGAATGTACAATATATTCAAATCTTCTGTTAGACAAATGCTGTCCAAAAAATTTTCTTCCAATTTGTGGGAAAACTTCCAGTTTGTCTTTTCATTTTTTAAATTGCATTTTTCAAGGACAAGTTTTGAATTTCTTTCAATATATACTTTTACTGAATTTTTGTGCATTTCATACAAGATATCCTAACCATGTTTAGACCTTCCCCTATCTATATATCCCTATAACCCTCAACATATTTCATGCATTCAGTCACGTATGTTAAGGCCTAACCAGTCAAATTTGTGTCTCCAGATGTCTTGTGGTGTGAGTCCATCCACTAGAGCCTAGTTATCCTATCCTAGAATCACTCCCTTAAAGGAGATCAACTCTCCTCACCCAGCAATGGTCAGCTGCCAGTATTCTCCTTGGCTAAGGCTGGGGCCTCCTGCTCGTTTCCCCAGCTCTGTGCTGGAACTTTTGGTCTGATTTAGTTTGTGTGCGTCTTGTGCATGCTGTCATCTTGTGCATTGCTGTAAGTTCATATGAGCAAGTTCTAAATTTTGATGAGATCAAACTAATACATTTTTCTTAGCTATAAATAGTTAATGTTACCTGCAAATTTTTTTAAAAAAAATTTGTTATTCTTTATTTTGTGTCTATGGGAGTATTGCCTGCGTGTATGTAAGTGCAACTGTATCATACAATACCCAAGGAGGTCAGAAGAGAGCGTCAGATTCCTCTAGAACTGGGGTACAGACGGTTGTCAGCTGCCATTTGTTTGATAGGAACTGAACCCAGGTCTTCTGCAAGAGCAATTAGTGCCTTTAACCACTGAGCTATTTCCCCGGCCCCTCCAGTACTTTAATTCATCTAACCCTCCCATATTTTCTCCTGTGCCTTCTTGGATAAATTATGCATATGTGTGTATATATACATATTAATTATTTGACTTATTATTACTGTGTGTATGTAAAAGAGGCTCCTCCCCCTCCTCCTCTTCTTTGTCTCCACTCCCTTTCCCTGCCCTTTCCCTCCTCCCTCCTGTCTTCTCTTTCTCTTTCACCCTTCCTCTACCCTCCTCTTCCTCCTCCTCCTCTTCGTTCTTTTGCTAAGTGCACCCACAATTGACTGAGCATCACTTGTTGAAAAGATTCCAGGGAGTTGCTTTCAAGACTTGGTCCATTCAGTTAACAGCATCTGTGAGGATGCAACCCACTGCACTCTTTAATTTTTGAAAGGTTTGTCTGCCTGCTCTCTACTCTTAGAATTTATTTTTATGGTCAGTTACCTTTCCTGAGTTCATTCAGATTTCAGTACTTGCTTGTTACATGTCTACCAGCATTTTCAGCTATGTTTTAAGTGGTTGATGGTGACTTTTGTTTCCTTAACCTCTCAGTGTTTCTTTGTGGCTAAGGTTGCCACATGCAGCTGCCTCGCAGCAGATGGTCATTTGCTGACACTCCCTCTCCACACTGTGCTGCTACCAGACATTCCTCTTCACATGGACACACATCATAAACCCCACCTCTCTCTCTCTCTCCTTCCCTCTCTTTCTCTTTCACACACACACACACACACACACACACACACACACACCCTTGCTACTATATGTGGCCAGGTATCTTTTAGAGAAATCAAGGAAAGGCAAAATTTAAGGTGTTTTGCATTTACTCACATCTTTACTCTTCCTAACGGTTTAGGAAAGTTGATGGAGTGACTTTGCTGTAGGATGAGTAACTTTGAGAACTCCACTCCATTCGGGGCAGGCTTACAAAAAATTCCCTCAGTTTTGATGTATCTGAACATGGCTTTGTTTCATCCTTATTTTTAAGGGATTTTTCATCAAATACAGGACTCTGTGTTGGCTCTCTTCTTTCTATTTGTTCTGAGAGGACTTTCAGATGACAGTTCACTGTCTTCTGGGTTTCATGTTTCTGAAAATAGCTTGGTCATCATTTTGTGCTACTTTCTCCCTACAAGAAATGTGTTTTCTCAGGACATCTAGATGCTTTTGCGATTGTCTCCTGCTTCTTCCACTGGGGTTCTGATGGGCCTGCATACAAAGTATTTATATTTAACCTTCATGGGGTTTGTATCAGTTCTTAGATCTAAAATTCGATGCTATTTATGAATTTTGCCATTTTCCTGTCAGATGTTTGCCAGACCCTTCTGCTGCTCTTTGTCTAGTGACGATAGTTCAGTGTGAGTTAGGTCCCTCATATAGACTCAGGGATCTCTGAGACTCTGTTGATAATTTTAAAAATATTTTTGTCTGTGATTTTTAGATGTGATCATTTCCTACTTCTAAATTTCTGACTCTTTTTTTCTGAAGTTTCCAGCACAACATTGAATCCAGTATATAAGTGGATTTCAGATTTTGCATTTACCTTTCTAGACCCACATCTGTTCCTTTCCCATTCATAACTATGCTTCCAACATGTCTATTTAAAAATAATATTTTGAATATGTGCAGAACTGCTTTTGTATGGTATCTCACACTTTCTTTCAACTTTCCAGCTTTCTCAGTGGTGAGAATTGGGCCCAAAGACTTACCCATACTAGACACGAGTTCTACCTCTGAACTACATCTCTAGTCTTCTTTGCAATTTCTCATATGTAGATTGTCTTTTTCTATGTCTGGTAATGTTCTGATTGCATGGAAAATATTGGGAATGAACAGGTGTTTCAAAGCTTGGCTGTGCTGTTGGTTCTAAAGAATGTGGACTTTTCTTTGTTAAATATCTAATGTGTCCTTTAGACTGTAAAGGTTTGTTTTTTGTTAAGGACAGCATTTATACACGAGTTCTGCTCGTCGTCCAGTGGTGATGCCCTTACATCCAGAGTGAGTCCTCCCCTGAGGCACGGCCTTCCTTGGTCACAAATGAGTTCCTGCACTCAGTTAAGTCTCCTCAGTCATGGATGGAATGGACACCCAGCACCTTGTTCCCTGTGTGACATGTGGTAACACTTTGGTTCTCAGGTCAGGGCAGCTGAAGGCTACTGTGAGGGATTTTCTAGAATCCTGCTCTGTGCATGCTCAGCCTCATGAAGAACATTAGAGTCTTCTCTCGCCTCCACTGTGGCTGCCTGTTCTCCCCTCCTTCACCCTGTAAGTGCCAGTCACTGTGGCATCTGAGCCGTGATGTCAGGCTGCCTAGCTCAGCAAGACAGCATCTGAACTGGATCACCCCTCCCTGTTTCACAGTTGTGGAAGTTCCTATATTAAAAGGCTTCATGAGATGGGGTTCAACCCATTTGCTCTCTTTCTTTCTAGGGGGCAAAACTGCTTCTTTCCTTTTGGCTTTTGTGTGTATTCCATCATAAGTTTTATATTAGGTTATCAAAAGTGTACGTACTATTGCTATTCTTATTTTTATTCATGTGTGTGTGTGTGCGTATATGTGTATCCACACATGCATACCAAGTTTTCAGGTGCCTGTGGAGGCCAGGAGGAGGTCACAAGTCACAGGTTTACCATGTGAGTTCTGAGGATCAACCCCAAGTTGTCAGGATTGGCACTAGGCACCTTTACTTGTTGAGTCATCTTGCCACCCAGACTCTCATTCTTAAGGTAAATTTAATTAATGGTCAGAAAAGTGAATGATGAGTAAGGAAACGTATTAGAGAAAAGTCAGGGAAATATATTATTGCAAGAATTTCTTTTCATAAAATTAAGAATCCTACAAATAATTTGGTGACGAACTACTTCTGACTGTCAGGTTATAAATTCTGTTGGAATGGAAATATGGACAACATAGTATGCGAGAGCCACGAGTGCGGACTTGGTGACATCTGCGGACAAAGCACAGAAGCACAGAACAGGAGCCAGGACTCCCGACTGCTGTCCCTGTGGCTCTGACAACTCTGCATCCCACAACCTTGGGATATTATCATACTTAAACCTGTTCATTCAGGATATTGAAAGATATAAGACACAGTGACAAAATATAAATTCTGAAGTTTTTGAAACCAAATTCTTATCAAATATCATCATGCTTATTGGTTTAAGGTAATAATCACTGTGGCATGGGCCCTTGAAGGATGAACACCAATGCCCCTAGCAAAGCTCTGGGCAACCCAGGGTCCTTGGAGGACAATGGATCAACTAATTTGAACCTTCTACTTTATCCATTGATAACCTTTGATGAAATTTACTTGTAGAGATAATAATGTATATCTGTAAAAAGATCTTCAAACAGATTTGTAAGAAATCAGCCTCATATTCTATGCATGGAAAACATTTTGAAAAACCAAGTTTTGTTGGCATCATATACAACAAACAGTTCAAAGGGGAATGGTACTTCAGTTGTCAACTTGAAACCCACTACCTTCATGTATTTTTGCTAATTTTTCTGGCTGTGGTAGACTGAATATTTAAACCTTGTAAATATGTTTATATTAGACAGGAAACTAAGGAGCTACTCTGGTTTATGATGTTACCTGGCTTACCTGGGTAATGGCCTACAGATATCCACAGTGACACAGGGTGGACATCTGAAACTCCATCTTACTAGCAAGATAGGCTACCAGGGAACCACTCAAGTGGGGTTTAGGTACCTCATTCATTTTCGATCTTTAACCATCTCGAGAAAATGAAGAGTTACTCCTTGTATATAGGAAAACAAATGTGACATCTTCTGCCACTGATTCTTTAGAGAAAGTAATATTTATTTTAAAAAGAAAAGATTTTTCTTACCCAGGACACATATTAATGATCTTTCATATATAGATGGTCAAAACATTTGATGGTTAACCCAGATTAAGTTCATTTTAATCTTAGGAAAATATCTTGAATAAGTGTTGTATTTTTTTTTTTATCCTGGCATAGAATATTTGTCAAGGAATTAAATAAGTAATATCTAGGTGGTGACATTCATGATATAACAACTACTGTTACATCTTTGCATGTGGTAAGAATGTGTTTTTGAGTGTGGAGTGTTGTTGGTATCAGGTAGATTTTGATGATGCAGGGACAACAGAATGCCTGACAGGGCAGCTCAGAGCCCTCTATCTCCATGAGTGGTTATGATGTGGGTCTGCACATGGAGACGGCGATGCAGCCTTGAGGGCACGCATTCCTTCTTTTTCAGGGGCTTCTTGGGTAGCAGCTGTGGGAGTCCCTGGAACCGTCAATGCTGCAGAGGTGTCTGGGCAGTGACCAAGACCAGCTAAGCGGGAGAGAGGACGGTCTTTCCCAGGCGGCAGGGACAGGCTGGCCAGGCCTGGCCCTCGGAGGCGGAGGAGCAGAGTACCCTAGAAGCAGGCCTCTCTCAGGAACCCTCAGTGGTTGCGGTGGTCGAGAGAGGCTGCCACCAAATGTCCTGGCCAGTGACCTTCTATGAGGGTATCAGAGAGAAAAGGCAGATGTACATTTATTCCTGAAGAAAAACAGGGTGAGATCTATCCTGGAGCCTCCCAGAAGTAACTGCGAGATGATCAAAGACCTTGGGGTAGATCAGGTGAGTGAAGATGAAGATCAGCTGTGCAGGTGTGGCTGGAGGCCAGAAAGAGACTCTTCATTCATATGAATGTGACCTTGTTTCACGCTCAGGCCGCTGAGGCAGAAATTCACATTCCATGGGGTACATTTCTTCTCCAAGTGTTTTCGCCTAGCCTTGTGCTCTTCTCTGAGTCTTGCGATATTCCTGGGGTCATGGGTCCAAGTCTAAATCTCACCTGTTGCCCCCATCATTCTCAAGAAAAATCAGATGAAGATGAAGGAAGGAGGAATGTCGGGTACAGTAAGAGGCGTGGTCTGGAAGAGGCATGTCGGGTACAGCAGGCAGTGTGGTCTGGAAGAGGCAGGCCTCACTCTTCACTTCCCTTCGCTTGGGTGCTGTCAGTAAGCAGGGAGGGTATTTATGTATGTGAGCAGCAGGGAGCTGGGTCTGAGCACCAGCTCTGAGCTCTGAGGCTCAGAAGTGCTCACTGTGGGGGAGAAACTCCGAGCTCATGAAGGTTTGGGGCTGTTTCCACCATTAGCTCTATATTGCAGACTGAATTTCACTCCTCAGATTTAAACTTCCAAATCTCAGCACTTAGACGGTATCTGTACTGGGACAATCGTCTTCAATAGATGATTTTATCACAGTGAGTCTGTGGACGATCTAATACAACTGATATCCTTATAAAGAGGGACAGAAACACTCGGGAAGGTAACTGTGCGAAGCAGGAGCCCACATGATGAGGGGCCAGAGGAGAGAATTCTCAGGGGAGCCCAGCCCTATCAAGCCCAGATGTCAGCTTTCCAGACTCCAGAACTATAAAACTGCATTTTTGTTGTTTAAGCCCCAGACTGTGCCATCTTGTTATAGAGGCTTTACTCCAATAGTATGTGCCGCTATGAAAGCATTTGTTCTATTTCCTAGGGGCACGGGTAATCTAGGAAAGCTCTTGACATGCAATAGATACTCAAGAACTCTGCTGAACTAACAAAGGCTGACTCAGCACCTGGTGACTAAGGCTTTCTTACCCAGGAAGCTTAAGTTCCTGGACAGGGGTTTGAGTGCTTATGCCTTCTAGTCTCTACTACCTAAGGGTAGTAGAGCAGTGCAGCTTAAAACCCTTCCATGGCCTGACCATCACAGAACCTTCAGGTTCCTCCTCCATGAGCCTTTCTCATAAACTGGCTCGCCCTGTAAACTATGCCTGACACAGAGTGAGGGTCACGTCCTTGCCTGGGCTATTCCACCCCACTGTGCTTGTGCCATTCCTGTCCCGTAGCACCAGATGGTGCCCCGCTGGCTGCCCAGGCCTTGGTGTCTTTTTGACTGGCCCCTTTCTTTTCTGGAAACTGTAGCACTTACTACCTATGCTATTCCCCAAAGAAACAACTTCTGTTGCCTTATGTTGGCAACATTTAGCCAAAGATCTGACTGCTATGAAGCTCTACGGAGCCATGTCAGCTCTGAGAACCCCAGGTATGGCCACTGTGATGCTGTGCTGCAAGTCACACTAGTGTCTGAGAGGACCACAGGCCTGGCCACTGCATTTTACCTCACTGACTGAAGCAAGTTAAGATGAGCCTTTCATAGTAGCAACTGTGGCCACATACTCACCAAATGCCAGTGTTCAAACCCATGCCATGGAACAGCATTGTGAACTATTTCTAGGCATCTTAAAAGAGCCAAAGAACCTCTCTTCCCTTGGGAAAGCTTCTGAAAGAATGACATCAAGGGCTTCATGGGCAATGGATTTTTGTCTGGCACTACACCAACATTGAATATACAAACCAGGACTTGCAAGCTATTAGGATGGTAATTGCTCATGGAATTACTAGAGCATGGTGTCTTTTTCAGAGGAGTCACCTGAAAAATTCAGCCCCAGCCATTCTAGAAGATATGAAATAAATTAGGAGACAGGAAAGAGTCTAGCAACCTGCATCAGGCTCAGGGGAGTCAGGGGAAGTGAATCAGATGAACACACACACACACACACACACACACATGACAGATGAGGCAGATGACACCTTCTGCTCTTTTAAACTGATTGATGAAGATCAGACAAATTAGAAATAGCTGTGGACATGTTCAAGAATGTCTTTCTAGTGTGGATGGCAGAAGAATCTTAAGGAGCAGAGATAGGAAATCCCTCTGGAACATAGAAAGTGGATAAAGAAAGAATGTTCAAAGAGTTGCACCCTGCAGTAGACCTCTGGTAAGAAAATGACTGTCAGTGCATGTTTTTAGGCATGACATGGAATTTTGAAAAGCTCTCTGAGCATAAAAAGTAATATTAAAGACAAAGAGCACGGCTTCTTTGGGGACTAAGAAATAGTTTACAGACACTGTTATCTCTTCTAGTTACTTATTGTCAGATTAGAACTCATCAGTCTGAGACCTGACTTAGCCCAGAGCACCATATCATAGATACAGTCATTAATTCAATATTCAGTTCACATTTTTATCATTGGCTAAAGATGCTCATATTTGGAGATAAATGTAACCCATATTTATTCAAATTTAGTTTACCTTAGATCATGGAGAGTATTCTAATTTGAAGCTTTCACAGCTGGTAGACAAGGAAAGTTCATGGAGCTCTCATTTTCTGGGGATCGGGTGCTTCTACCAGTGCTGTTTTATCCTATCTTGGCGTCTGAAGGCTGAAATGGTGTGAACAGCACTGGGGAGAAATGAACTAGAAGTCTGCGATGCGCGGAAGTCTCTGTATTCAATGAGCATTTCTGTGTTGGAAATGAATGGGAATTCTTCTCATAAATAGAGAAGAAAATACGCAGCGGGCAGAAGTCTGAGTGTGGGGCTACTGTGACTGATAATTCTTCAAGCTTCACCAGGAACCAGGCCACGGAGGGTCACAGCCACCACCAGTCAACAAACCTGCAGCTGGTACATCTGTGACATACCACCAAGATTGTGAACTTCACAGCTGAAGCTAGACAAATGTGGGATCGGTTTTCAGAGTGTGCCAGGTGCCTCTGCATGAAAGAGACCATGCAGTCATGACTGTGTTCCATGTTTCTCTGAAACACGCTTTCCATTTAGTGAAATAGAATTATGTCCTAAATGGTTCAAGTCTCCCACCGCCAAGAAGAGTCTACCAGCAAACACATCTGCAAGAGGCTCATTGCCACGGTATGCGATTCTATGGCTGTGTAGTTCTTCCCCTGTGCCCCATGTGGGACTTTGTGCTTGACTTTCCAAAGTCTGACAGAGGGGGAATTATAGCTCTTCTCAACTGTAAGCATTTTATTGCTGTTTTTCTTGTTTTTTTGTTTGTTTGTTTGTTTGTTTGTTTTGTGTTTGGGAGCACATCTCTGAGGCTCACTGTCAACACTTGGGCCTCTAACCTCAACCTCCCCAGTGTGGAGAGTGGGGCAGGTGCTGCCATGTTAGCCTCTTGAGAATCCAGCCATGACTTTTGGGTTTACATCCTGTGAATTGTTTACTGAAATGCATTGATCAGATACAAATAAATAGATGTTTAATGATCCCCCATTTGAGTGTAATTATGAAAACTATGCTGAAGTCTTATTCTGACTTTTATATTCAGGAAGCCTTTTAGTAAGCTTACTTTTGACTGGTGTGGTCAGCGAAGTGATTGCTATGGCAGCATGAGGACTTGAGTTCAGATCTCTAGCACTCACATGAAAAAGATGGGTGCAGAGGTACACACATGTAACCCACAGCTGGGAAGCCAGACTTAGGAAATTCTGGGGCTTGCTGCCCAGGTAGTCTTGAGACACAGGGGGTTTCTGGGGCTTGCTGCCCAGGTAGTCTTGCAAATTTGAGAGTTTCAAATTCAGTGAGAGACTCTATCTCAAAATATAAGATAGAGAGTGGTAAAGGAAAGATATCCCATGTTCAGTTTTGGCCTCCACGTGTCAAGTACACATGTACAGTGCACTTCACACACATGTGCACACACACACACACAAACCAGTATATACACATGCACCATGCAGACACACACAAAGACTTCATCACAAGGTCAATTTCCAAAGAATTCACTTTCATTTTACAGCTAGATGATGCCAGTGCATCGACCTTGAGAAGTAAAAAGATGTTCAGTGTTGCTCAATGTGAAATCCCAGCATCGCGCTTCTGTTTAGTAATGAATCATAAACCAGGGGATGTACACACCCCACAGAATGCACTGTTGCTAACTATCCAGAATGAACTTAGAGATTTCCAGATCAATGTGGCTGAGACACCAGAAGCCTTGTGGCGTGTGTGTGTGTGTGTGTGTGTGTGTGTGTGTGTGTGTGTGTGTGATGAAGTAGGGGATGTTTAAGGTTGTTGGAAGAGATTTGGATTATATGATGATATTTCTGCTACACAGTGGGTCAGGAGACCATGAGCTGATATTAGAGTTGGCAGGAGTTAGACTATGATAGCTTAGGAAGCTACATTACTCAGCAAATCCATTGAAATCAGCACTGAACTGTATCAGGGCCACATCAAATGTTATTGGACCACCAGTGACTGTGGGATATTTCTGGTTCATTTTCTCAGTTGACATGTGTGAACATGACACCAATAACCATGAATCTACCTAGTTTAAAATCCATCCTTCTGGGGTGCACAAACTTGTGACCGTATTGCCTGTCCTTGGAAGAGTTATTACCATGTGAAGAAAGGTGATACTGTCCTAAGACTATTCAAATCTGTTGCCTGAATACTGAAGACTCTTCACTTTCCTCCACGATCATCAGAAGGAAGACATCTCTCCATGCAGAACTGCCGAAACCAAGAAAGAGTCAGACTCTTGTGTACACTTGACATCTCTGTCTAAAAGATAGAGACAGAACAAGTAAAGGAGAAAAGAAGTGTTTTCCTGTATAGACACATTAACAAAAGTAGCAATAAATGAACCTCACTAGTTTCCTAGTAAAGGTTTTTAGTTCTCTGAAGCTTTGCTGCTTAGGGCAGAGGGAATATAAAGAGAACTTAAGATGTTGAACCACAAAGATACTACAGCTGGCTTTGAAATAAATCAATGAAAGCTTTGCAGTCATCTAGCCAGGAGCAGCGGTGCTAAGTCAAGCCACCTTCATCCTCTGGGTACCAAAACTGGAGAGTGGAAGGAAGAGTTCCACAGTTTACCAGAGGAAATGTTTTCATTTCAGAGAGCAGATGGCATCACTGTGCGACACTAATGATTTCAAAGACTTGGAAAATCAAGGGACTCTGTAAATCTGATTCAGTGACCTATGTCGTAGAACCTATGTTTGAGAAAATCCACACAGTCCAGAAATGACTTTGCTCAAATGCCATATTAAAAAGGGCAAGACTTGTGGGCTGGGCAGGTGTTAGATACTCTCTTTACCAAGCAATCAACGAATGCAACCCAGAAGAGGAATGTATGGTCACACTCCTGAATCTGAAAAGGATGAGTTGGGAATATGAGCTGAAAACCAGGGTATGGAATTACTTCCAGAAGGGTCTGCTCATCTCTGGCAACAGCACTGGTGCCGTGACCCACTGACCACTTTTTTAAAGGCGAAAGACAACAGGATATCCAGCCAGCTTCAGTATTTTGGAGAGAAGAGGATTTTTTTTTTAACTGTCAAATGATTTGTTTTGTAGGATGTGGAAAGCAGTCAATAAAAGCCAAGATTGATGAGTGTGGATGGTCTAAAGGCTCTCCTCTGCTTGCTAGGTGTTAAAAGCACTGCATGACGTTCCATTGTGACCCTACCAGGGTCACCTGAAAAGTCAAAGACAGCGCCTAGGAGCCCCCCCATCTCAAACCTCAAAGTTTCAGAATTGTCATCCTGGCTAAATAGAGCAAAGATGAGGTTTAACTAGATGATGGTTCTGGCCAGCTGCTTTGGCAGTGTGACACCCCGCCCCTCTCTCTCATTCCTTTCTTATTACTATATAGGTACTTCTTAATTCTTCAGAACACTAAGCAATGCCATAGACAAATCTTTGCCAAAACAGGCACCTGTATACTTTGATGTCCTATGCACACAATGTCATCTGTGCACTTCATTCTGGGTGGTGACTTTATCTAACCTGAGTGTACGCTGCTGAGCTTAAAAACTGCAGTTACCAGCCAACAAGATAACCGAAATTAAATAATCAATAGTCAATTTCTCATTTTCCAATCATCTTCATTTTGTAATCACTTACATTTTGATCTTTAAGACCATTTCCCCCTAATGTCTAAGGACTTATGTTGATTGGGAATGTTTTTAATTGCGGCCAGCCTCCATAATTTAAGTTTTGTTTCCATCTATCACTTATAAATCAGTTGACAGTTAATAGTGGTAGGAGTCAGACAGAAAGGCTCCTGCCTAAACCACTGAAACAGGACCAAAATCCCCAGTGAGTGTCACCACACCAAGGAACTTAAACTGTTTATTTCATCTTGTTTTGAAGGACTTATCTTCCTCCATAGATTTTTCAGAATTGGTTGGAACTAACTGACATCACTTCATTACAGGTAGTGATTTCCCATCCTTGTCTCAAAGTTGGTTGAAACTTACTTGAAGAGTTCTCTGAGAGTGTCCATACCTTGCTTAATATTTTCTTGCATTTTCCAAGAAAACTGAAAGTCACAGAAACAGAAACTCAGTTGTCTCCCTGCTATGATAGGCGGCTAGTGCAGGCCAGGTACTTTGGTGGTAGAATCATTGTTCTGACTCTCTCACACTGTCTCATATCTCTCCCTTTTTTCCCATTGGTGTACAGTTACTGTATATGCTTTCATAGAAATAACCAATGTTATAAAGAACTCTGCAGAAATGGGTACACGGGAGCTGGAGAGACAGCTGAGCCCTTAAAAGTGCTTCCTACACTTGTGGAGGACTGCAGTTCAGTTCCCAAATCAAGCATATTAGGCAGTTCAGAACTGCCTACAACTCCAGGTCCAGGGGAGCTGACACCCTCTTCTGGCTTGTGAGGGTGTCTGCATACAAGCTGCACACACATTCACAAATACACATAAATAAGAGTAAAATGAAATCATTTTCTGAAGAAATGAAGGTACATGGATATTTCCTGTACTATACACACTGCTTCATAAAGCTTCTGAGGGAGGTCCTGTTTTAATTGCAGGCTGCACACATCTTACACTGATAAATTAGGACAGAGAGATGAAAACATCCCTTAAAGGATTCAGCAAGAAAATCAAGAATTCACCGTGACGTCGCTGTTCTGGATTTCAGGAGTGTGACAGGATCCTTTCCACTGACCTCTTTCAGGTGTGTTCTGTTGACTTAGTGCCATGGCTTTACTGTTTCCCTCCATTTCACACTCTCTGCTTGAATTCAAATCATTTGTCAAATGTGATGATGGGCAGAGAGATACAGGTCAGGAAGCTGGTCTTTTTCTCTTTCTCTGTCTTGTCCTGGGTGTAATTTTCCTAATATTAATAGAGCTATGTGTTCAACTCACAGATCCTCAGACTTGTCAGGAAGTGCTAATTTTTCTTTATCATGAGCACATTGTGGGTGGTTCCAAAATCTCCCACAGGCCCAGGCTCATTCTTAGATGCAGAACTGGGAAAAAATAAACAACGACAAACCAACTCTGGGTTGCTTTATCTCTTACAGGAGAGGACATCATGTTCTGCTTTGGGCTTGGCTGCTAAGAGGAGAGGGCTTGTGGTGGTTGGGATTAATTGTGAAAGATCTAGAATCACCTGGGAGATGGGCTTCTGAGTATGAAAATGGGGGAGAGACCCATCTCAACTATTGGCTGGACCACTGGGCAGGGGAATCCCAGAGTGCATGGAGCGGAGAACGGGAGCTGTGTGCACTCACTCTCTTCTTCTAGCTGCATCCGCAGTGTGACCAGTGACTTTAAACTCTTGGTACCCTGACTTCCCTACCAGAACGCACAGCATCTTGAACTACTAGCCAAAATCTTTTCCTTCATCAAGCTGCTTTGCCAAGATGTTGTATTACAGTCACAGAAAAGGAACAAAAAATGTGACCTCCATTGCAGACCTCCTGATCTGCCTCCATGCCATGAAGCATGCGGCTCTGCGGCCTCCCATCTCTTACAGCATCTCCCTCCTGGTGGCTGTTTCTCTGACCACATTGTCACCACCATCTCTTATGTCCATTTTGCTTTTGTAGAATGTCAAGCCTTGTTTCATGAACGTGGGTCATTTAGAGGTCGGCAGACAGCTCTGAGGTGCTCTCGGTCCTGGGCTCTCCTGTCAACACTGCTACAGATACCCTGATCGGCCTTGTGCAGGTCATTCTAAATGTCTACACTTCTGCCTTCCCATCTGTTATAAAGTGGATAATAATATTTGTGTCACTCGGGTGTATTTATGCTTAATTACTATAATTGCTTGTAAACAATTTGCCATCCCAAGATAAAACATATGACTGAAAAACAAAAATTAGAGGCGACAATTTAATATCTCTTTATTTACTTTTAAAATTTATGACATAATTTTCTTTCCCCAGCTAGCTTATTTTGGAGGTGTGCATAGTAGTCTTTTGGGACAAAGCACACTGTGATATCATGGACAAACACCTTGAGCTGGAAGTCAAGTGTCCTCTTTAGTCCCAGCTCTAAAATAATGAGTGATTTTTAAATGCCTCTGAACTTTGGAAGACTGTGTCAAAATGGTTAGTAATATCTGCTCAATTTATTTTGCAGGGGTCAGAAGAAAGAATGCTACATATAACTGGTGTTCCCAAAGATTTTGGCGTTTAGAAGTCTTACTTTAGACCCTTTTATTTAGCATTCTACACCAAGATGGCTGTCAGTGTTGCACATTAACAAAAACAGGATCTGAGTAAATGTTCAAAAAATTTAAAAAAATGTAGTCTGTTTTAAACAGCATCTTCCCAAATTTAGAACATGTCTGATACATGCAAAATTCCTCAGTAAGATAAACTGTTTTCATTTCTAGGTCAGCAGACTTCCTTTGTTAAGTTCATCCCCTTTAGTGAAAGTATGTTGGGGTGATGCCTCTGGCTCTCGCTCGTTATTTAAAATCAACTCTACATGTAGAAAGCAATATTATTGATGTTGTCAAGAGATGCAGGTGCTTCCTCCTCCCCAGTCTCTCTTTCCTTGGGAATTAGGCCCTCATTCTTTTACAAAAAGAAGGAGTTCAAGAGTATTACTACAGACGTTCGAGCTCCTCTCTAAGAGACAGCAAAGATCAAGTCAGCAAAGCTGCTAGTTACAAGGGAAGTTCTGAGGAAGGGTGAAGTAATGAATTCCAGAGGAAGAGAGGACTGAAGAAAGCAGAAGTGGAAGAAATACTGTGCTGGGAAAGGAACAGATTAGCATAGGGTAGATAGAACCTTGAAAGGACAAGATATTCCAACACTCATTGGCTTTACTGATCCATGATACTGTAAAACCCATAGTCAGGAGGCCAAAGCAGGAAGATCATAGATTCCAAGAGGAGTTAGACTGAATATTAAGACATTATACAAAAATAAAAATTTACCTGTACCTGTGAGTCCATATCTAAGTCTATATTTGTATACAGAGCAAATCTGGACAGACTGGTTAGCCCCCTTACCGTTCTGTGGGGTCAGACTCAGTTCCTTAACATCAGGCTGAGTTTACATTATGTCAGAGAAAGGATGAGTGCTGGCTTGGGAGTGATTCCTGAGAAATATTCTGTGTAGGAGCCTCTTAGCTCAGAGGCAGTAGATGGGCACTGAACACAGGTAGGTTCACAGACATGAGTAGGTTCTTTCTCAAATCCCAGAGGAGGAAGAGTAAGGCCGCAAAGGACCCTGCAGTTCTGAGGAATTGTCCATGGAGGTGGGGGAAGCCGGAGGGGATTGCTGGAAGGTGACAGCATCCAGATGCAGGAGTGCAGTAAAGCATTTCTGGCTGTTAGTTCCAGTAGGTCATCGCTGCATTAATTTGGTGTTTAATTAAATGCTTGTGCAACAGACCATTTATTTGTTATCTAATATTAGCTTTAGTTCTTATCAATTAAATGCTGGCGGAGGGCCTCATTCACTTACATTTTATGTTCTTTTATACTCTATTCAGAGACAACAGCCAAACCCAACCAGGCCTCCGTATGCCTGCAGATGCACAGCCAACTTCATTGTGGGGAATATAACATGCTGGTGTTTTTAGGAAGAGTTACCCAAAGGAGGCTGTATGGGCCCCCTTCCTTCTCTGCTGTTCCTTGGGCACACAGGACACAGGGGTCAGACTAGAAGGCCATATATTCTATGTCCTGTGTGGATATGCTTCCTCCTCTATCCATGCTCCTTTCTCCTTCTGAAGGTGAAGGCTATTTATTTCCCCACTAAACTGACCTGTACCAAAGCTTTTAGAAAGACTTTTAATAACACCAGGAAATTCATGAACCCCAGAAGGCCGTGTGCAGACTGCCACCCCACAGGGCCACGTGTAGACTGCCCCACAGAAGGTCGTGGGCAGACTGCCAGCACAGGGTTGAGTAGAGACTGTTGCCCCAGAGGGCCATGTACAGACTGTCCAGTGAATCAACACGAACTTTAATAGAATGATTATTTGGGGCAACAGGTGGCAAAATGGCCAGAAGAAGTGGGAGGGAGGGATTTGCAGCCCTGTGGAAATGCTGGGATTACGGCAGAACCAGAGTTTGCAGCCAGTCTTTTGTATATCAGAGCCCACATTTCCCCACCTCCTTACATCTGCTGCCTGTGATCCTCTCTGAAGTCTTTTGATGATAAATTTTCAGTCTTAGATAATACATTGTCAAATTTATTCACTCTTGACTCCCAAATTATTAATTTTTTTGAAATCTAGTAGAACTAAACGTGACTAACTTCTGGGAGTATACCACTATCCCTCAAAGACTCTGAGGTACCAGAATGCACTTTGTCTGCTAAGAGAGAAAAACTTATCATTAGAAAATAGAGAGGTACAGTCCAGACTGGAAGTCTATCCTGGAGGCCATCAGAAGGATCAGAAAGAGCGGTAACAAAGGAGCACTGTGGTCATGGGATGCAAGTTTACTAGGAAATTTGTACAACACATAAAGTTATCTAAATTCCTTCACAGCTGAGAAAACACAATTCTCAGTCACTGGAGTTTAGTTCTAAACTTATCAGAAGTTCTTCGAACAACTCAAAAGCGCAGTTGGAGAGGTGACTCAGGAGTAAAGTGCTGGCCACATAAGCGTGACTTGGATTTGATTCCTTGCGTGGCACACAAGTCTACAAGCCCAGACTCAGGAAGTGGAGGCAGGCAGATCTCTGGAGTTTACTGGCCAGCCAGCCTACCTAATCTGATGAGCTCCAGGTTTGTTGAGAAACTCTGTCTTGAAATATGAAGGGAAGTGATGCTGGAAGACACGTGATATCCAACTTCTGCCTTCACAGATGCATGTACATATGTGTAACTGCACACACACACAAACTGACTCTCATACACAGTTACATACACATACAGACTCACGTACACAAACTCCCACACATACAAACTTATATACAAAAACTCATGCATATACAGGCACAGAAATCTGCATAGAAACTCACACACACACACAAACTCTCACACACAGTTACACACACGCACAAACTTACACCCAAAAAATTATGCACCCAGACACATACACAAACTCACATACAAACCCACACAACCCCCCAAACTCACATACAAACCCACACAACCCCCCCAAACTCACATACAAACTTATGCACACAGATAACAGACAAAATTACGCACAAGCATACACACATACAAACAGGCAAATTTTAATGATTTTGGATGGAGTAGGTGGTGGGGTTACAGACCACACTTTGGCAACTGACGCTTACTTCTGTTTTAGGAATAGAAGTGTGCTGGGTCAAGTGTGACATGGAACGGAGCTTCTGATGGCTATAGTTATTTCTGAATAGGGCTCAATTTTAGTCCTGCCATGCTCAATTTTTCTTCCTCTTTTCTTGCCTTATTAAGGGTGCAAAAACATGTATATAATCTCCCCTTCATCATAAATCCTTAGACTTCAGCTCCTTGCAGAAATGTCCTGTTTAGCTGAGTGTGGTAGAACACATTTTAATCCCAGTACTCCAGAGGCAGATGTAGGTAGATCTCTGTGAGACCCAGGCCAGCCTGGTCTACATAGTGAGTTTCAGGTCAGCTTGGGCTACAGGGAGATCATGTCTCAAACAAAACAAAACAAAACAAAACTGTTCTGGTTATGAACCAGTCATTTTAGGTCTTTACAAAGGGAAATTGACACATATTTTTGTTATCAGGAGCCTATCAAATCAGTTTCTCCTAAATTCTATCTTGTGTGATGAATGCCATTGGGAATGATAACTAGTGCCTTGTGGTAAAGGAAAATATTAAAAGCACAAAAGAGAAGCTTAGTGCTCTAGACAGAAAGCCTCTGTCTCCTCACAGTTTGTATGAACCTCTCACTTTCTGTGTGTACGATTAGTTATTTAGATCGTGAAGGCAAAGCCCTAATGAATGAGATCAGTGACTTTATAAATTCCTCACAGAGCCTGCTTCCCTTCCGCACAGAAGGGAGGTCAATTTGAATCATTACTACAGATACTGAATCTGCTAGTACTTTTGTGTTGGACTTCCATTACTAGAACTGCAAGAACTAAATTTCTATTGTTTATAGGCTATGCATTCTGTAGTATTTACTATAATTGCACGAAAGTGCTCAGAGACTCAAGCGCATTAATAAGGTGGGATATCTCAGTGAGCCGGGTAGAGGCCTTGGTGCCAGGCCGAGTATATCTCTGCTTGTAAAGACCTTTGATGGATGTTTCTTCATTTTGCTTTGTTTCTTTCTCATGGTCTGAAGTACTCTGCTGGAGTACATTGTTTTCCAAATGACTGAAGTGTGAGTTACCTTGAAATCATTTGGGCAATTGCCACTAATTTTTGTATCATGCAGTCAAGCTTGAATTCAAAAGGCTAAAAGGTCCAGAAAAATATAGTACTAGAAAGCAGGTCCCTAGGTCTCATTTAAGTTCAGTAAATGTTTGTGGAAATGATTCCACTCTATGTTCTAAGACAGTGGGTAAACACAGATGCTAAGGGAAGAAGGAACTAACATAATCTAAGCCAGACGTGCATTTCAGGGGTAGACATTGAACAGAAAGTCAGTAAAAATGTTAGGACACAGAAACGGGAAGATCTGATGTGAAGCAGAAAGGATGATCCTGTTTGAAGAGGCCAGCCTCAGGAAACCACATCAGGTTATCAAAAGATCCTCTACCCATGGCTATGCTAGGAGTGACAGAGAGACTTGGTCCTAATCACATCAGGGGTGTGAGCTTATGACCAAGATTAGCATTCAGTGACAACACTGCACTGTACGACTGGGGAGAGAAGTCCAAGTGTGGGTTCTCATAAGATACTGCATAGGATTGTGTCTAGGGTAGGGGCATGGAGGGAGGAGGCAGAGAGGCTGTTGAGACAGACTGGGAACAAATTCACATCACCCCAACCACACTTGTGTTAATATGGCTTGTTTTTGTAGCTTTTGTAATCAATGGGAGCCTGTAATCCAGAAGCTGCGAGCACACAGGAGGATCAGCCTCCCAGAGACAAAGAGGCAGGGTAAATGAGGACTGTAAGCTTAGACAGCTTCCTCTGGTCCAGCTATGAGAAGACTGCTCCTCAGAGAAAAGGCATCAGCAAAAAGCTGTCAGAGCATCAGAAGCCACACGCTTGCCCCCCTTTCCTCCTCATTTCCTCCTCACCATGTGCTGCACATGGTCCCCCGGTCCCCTCACATGGTCCCCGGTCCCCCTCACATGGTCCCCCAGTCACCCCTCACACAACCCCCCGGTGCCCGGTCACAGGGCCTCTATAAACCCATCGCATGGTCCCAGCGCGAGCCTTCTTGTCCCCTGTTCTCTGAGGCCAGTTCTTGTGTCCCTTTGCTCCTTTTCTTGCTTCATTCTGGAAAACTCCAGACCCCAGCAGTTCAGAGTTTCATACCCGCCTGGCTGTGAATATTCACCTGACCTGGGGCACCCTCAGTCACAGGCTGCCAGGATCAGCTCAGTATCCCACCACTTATCTTCAGGTTCCACATCGCCGCCTCGCCTTTTCAAGAAGGTGGATATTGTCCTTGTGAGTACAAATGGTCATGATGGTCCGACATTGCCTACTGTGCTGCAGCATCCCCGGGACCCAAGGGAGTGTAAATGGGGGAGTGTTCATTCCATCGACGAGGGAAGGGGCCCCGCATGTCCAGAACAGTCCTCACATTGGGGCCATTCGCCTCCTGAGGGTCCTCACTTGGCCCCAGAGGGTCCTCACTTTTGCTCTCCTCTGTGGACCTGGCAGGGCCCGGGTTTGCTGAGGCCCACGGGGTGTTCACAGCTGCTCCTTCTGGAGCGACTGACAGTCCCAGCTGCAGGGGTGGAGGCAGGTGGTGTTGTGATAATGTCGGCTCCGGTTGAGGTACAGGAAAACAGAGCAGCTGAAGACCGAAATCACAGAGATAACAGGAAATGAAAAATGAGGCAAAGCTATATCTTCTGTTCCCTCATAAAGGCTCCGTGACAAATGGAATCACAAACATCACACAAACTGCCTTGCCGAGCTACTGAAGGCCTGAGCTATCTTGACGGCAAATATCCGTCCTGTGGTTATCTGTGGGGAAGTAATAAGCAAATGGTGTGTGGGAGAAAGAGAGAGAGAGAGAGAGAGAGAGAGAGAGAGAGAGAGAGAGAGAGAAGAAGGAGATATCACAGTAAATCATCAAATAAAGCTACTATCTAAGGAATGAAATAGTAACAATCCATCCCTCTAGAGTGGAAATTTAAATATTTGTTTAGCCAACATCTGTGGTCCTGCTGAATACTGTTACTAATACAGGACAGTATTTGCAAAGTTGTTTTCTGGGAGAAATACAGAATGCCAGAGTAAGGATTTTGAATGATCGTGTGAATATATAATTCTTTATAATTATATAGTTTATACTGAGTTTGAAATCCATCCCTTCAGCATGTTTATTAATACAAAATACATAAAAAACGTGCAGCCAGAAAACAAAATAAAAACCTCTACCTCTGTGGCATTGGGTTTAGTTGAAGGTAAACCCAGATGCAACTATGTGTCTGACAGAGTTGCTGCTGCAGTGTCCTTGTTGAAGAGTGTACTCTCAGACAGGTATGGTGCCCAGACAGTCTGTTTTCCTATTGTCATATCTGTACAGAGAACGAATCTAGTCAAAAAGACTACTTAGAATTGAGAAATTTACTGAAGGTCATCTCGCACAGACATGAGTGCTTTTCAGAGGTTGCAATGGAGGGAAGGGGAGGAGGTGGTCCTCCGAGCTCATCAAGCCCCATTGAGCAAACCGCTCACCCAGCTGGATGAGAAGTGAAATCACTGTACAGGAATTTGGGTTATGAGATACTTCCCAAATCACCTGTGCGCTCACTGATCACTGTTCCTCATGGGATAATTGTCCTGGCAGGCATAATGACACCTGAACTCTTCACATCTTGGGGACATGCATATTCCAGTTTGCTGTGATTTGTTGCTGGCGATCCATAATGGTTGGAATAGCAGCCCTTGTTCAATGGTGCCATGGTGCCCAGGAGTCGAACTGCCCGCAACCATTTGGAGCAATAGTTCTTTGGGCTGAATGTAATCCTGACATCTTTAGGGAGATTTCATATCCCTGATGAACCTTCTCTCTGATCTAGTCAATTTCTAATGTGTCTGCAATTGTTTTTAGAGCAATAAATTGATGGTTTTATTTATAGTAAAAACTTCAAACCTTTTTCCTTCATGGAAATAGACAGAAGCTATGTTTTACAGGTAGAAAGTAAGAATCTCCCTTTTCCTTTCCATTGAAAAAATGGTTGGAATTTCAAGAAAATGATGTTAGAACAGTGTTTCTGTGACCTTTATAAAGTTCTGGAAGACACTGAGAGCCTTAAAATGCAGAGAACTGACACGGAGGACACAAATCTGTGAGGGGCCAAGACGACAGTGTCCGTTAGAGGTGTGGGAATTAGGGTTAGGGTGTAGAAACATATAGGAAAGCAAGGCAAGGCCCAAAAGACTAACATTCAGCTGCCAGTGGGGAGGACAACCTTGGGAGGGAGCTGGGAAGTAGCATCCCCTGTGGTGAAGGAAAGCGGGAGAACCGTGTCCAGAGGAAGGATGATGAGAGGGAGGATGGTGAGAGGGAGGACGGTGTCCAGAGGGAGGATGGTGTCCAGAGGGTCAGGGGAAGAAAGTACAGCTTGGGACCTGAGTCCACATAGGAGAACCTGAGTTCAGAACTGCAGCAATGAGGTCCCGTCTCAGTGGAACTATGGGATGCTAGGAGGGGAGTCAGATAGGAACAGATACAACTTTCAAGCTAAAGGAGGAGAGGATGGGAGGTGATCATTTGGACAGACCTGGTGAACTCACAGCAGGCTGGCTTAATTTTATTTCACAATATAAGAGATATTGTGTTTACATGCAAATATGATCAGTTTGTCCAAAAAAAGAGAGTTGATGATGGAGAAAAGAGAGAGTAGAAAGAGGAAATCCCCTTGAGAAAGCACGAGAACTGTGAGGGAACACTTGAGGAGTCCTCCACAGGGGGAGAAATGAGCTATGACCTGGGCCAACAAAAGATGAGGGAGGGGATTTTACATGGGTTGGTTGGAGGATTTGGCCATGACTACATACTGCAGGTTAATGACTTCTGATTTGCTCAGTAAGATACAGGGAATGGTTATAGCCCATGTTGGGAAGAGGATAAACATTGGAGATGCAGCGTCACCTCTGGCGAAAGGGAAGAGTGCACCCTGTAGAGACGTAGTTGGTGTTGTGTGGGGCTGGACGACTTCGTGGTTGTTAGCATCTCAAACCCCGGTTGTTTGATTCAGAAGAAGAACTCAGAGGGGGAAAGCCGTGGGTTCATTTAGGGTTTGGGTTGTGACACAAAGCTGAGAAGGCTGGAAATCAAAGCAATGGGATGGGAAGTATATGCAAGAAGGAATGAAGAACTTCAGCCATGAAGGTATGGAAGGAAAGCAGACCGGTGACAAAGGAGAGGAGAGCTAGGAGACAACAGCCGAGTAATGCAGAGTCACTGCTGGTGGGGCCGACGCAGGAGGGTGGGACAACTCAGTTAGTAGTTCAGAAGGCAACTTCCATTTGTAACGACTGCTTTCCTAAGACTTCCTGACCTGCTTCTCTGCCGTCTCCCACGGGTGCATCTAGGTTAGTAAGAACTCACGGTGAAATCTCCGCCGTTTGATTCAGAGAAGCCATTGGCCCAGGAAAAGCTTCCAGATGCAGTGTCTTAAGAAGGGCAAAGGATACTGAAGGGGCTGTCACAGGCAATGGGACAGACCCCTGGAAGATCTGGCTAAGCCCAGAACACCAGTATTCATGGTCAAGCCCAGTACCATCATCAGGGGCTTGCAAGGCATGCCGGTAGGAGTCAGTCATAGCGATTCACCTCTGTGCCCTCTGTTTCTGGACCTGCATTTATTGATTTTAGAGTTCATCAGTTGTTCAACTGCCCACCCTGTTCCTCCCCCGCCTCATGCCCACACCTTCAGAGGGTCTGGGTGGAGGGTCAGGATTTCACAGGAGAGGCGCATGAGATTAAGGTCTAGTGCTGACTGAAGGAGACTGGGATAGCGTCCTCTACTTTCCTCCATAAAGACGGCAGCTACCAGTGAGGAAGTGCTCTCGAGAATTCAGGGTCCCTTGATGCTTGTGTTTCTTGAAACAGGCAGCTCAAAAACTGAAAGAAAACTTCACTTCACTGTTAAGGCCTCCCTCTTCAGCCGGCGCCCCTGACTCCTCACTCTCCCTTCCTCTCCCTCTTTCTTCCTTTTCCTCTGATCTGACCTTCTTTCCCAGGCGCACAGACCCATCTTTGCTTTTCACTGCCAGTCACTGAATCAGCAGTTTGCAGGTGCTGTGGAGGCCAGTTCTGCTCCCCACCGTCCCCAGAGCCTCTGTGTCCAGTCCTCTTTCCCTGCTGACTAAAGTCCACGTTTATCGGATCTGCTATTCTTGGCAATGGAGACAATAAAATGAAGATAACAAGTCCCCAATTCCGATGTGCAGGGAAACTTTGTCCTGTCAACGAGAAGGAACAATAATGGCTCGGGCCCCAGCCACACTGCTGCAGTAACCTAGAAAATCTGGGTCAAACCATGTGGGCTTTTCTTCCTCCTTTTGAGGCTTTTCCCTTCCCCTTTCTGCTCATCTTCCACAAGGCCTTGCATTTCTCTCATCGAGTGTTATGGTTCAGAAACGTAAAGGTGAAAGTTGGTTCATGGCTCCTGACTCCAAAGTGTCCAGGTTGAAGTTTCTCCTTCGAGAGCCTCAGATTATAGTGAGATTGCTCTTCTCAAAAGCGATTGAAGGTGCTAGAGGCCAAGACCCACAGAAGTCTCTCATTACCCAGGTCTCTTCCTGGGCTTGGTTGAGGGACACACACCCTGCTGCTGGCTCTCTTTTGCACTGTAACTTTTAACATCTCCCAGGCACCAGGTCTCAGAAGCACATTTTCTACTCATATAAGAACTCTGTGGATGGCGTGAGTGCCATCTCCCATCAGAAACGCCTGTGCTGTGGCCCTCACTATTCTGAAAGAGCTCAGGGGTAGCAAACGCCAGGACACATCTCCTTCAGTTTCCTACCTCTTTCTTGAAGTTGTAAGTTTCCAGAAGAGCCAGTTGCCTTCTGTAAGGACTATAAGTGAATTCTGAGGAACTAACTTCAGAAGGTATGGGTATTTAAAAAGCAAAGGTATTGCAAATAAACATTTATGTAGGGCCAGAAATTTTAGAATCTGTTATTTTAATTTGCATTGGTCCAAAATCTGAATACACAATCATATCCTCTTTCAGGATCTAATTCCTGAACTCCAGGATGTCAGCCTTTTATTGCATAACACCTTCCTTTTCCTCTGAATTAGAGGAGCCAGGTTCATAGACACGAATACTACAGAGGCCAGGAAAGTGAGAAACGGAGTAAAGGAGGCGAGCTCAGAGGCTGAGGAAGTGGTAGAACTGTGGCACCATGGCTGACAGAAGACCCCATGCAGGGCACAAAGACTGTTAGCCCAGGATGCCAGCTTTGTTTAAGGAAATCCAGAGAAGCAAAGCAATAGCAAGGGCTATTTCCCTTAAAAAGGAAATTAAAGATAGTTTAAAACTAAAATAAATATTTTTGGGGAAATAGTACCAAATTACCTCGGTTTCAACTCCCCAGGTCCCTGAAGATCATTTCCCCCTTGAAAATGGATTAAGGCTAATGGCCCACCATAATGTTGAGTGCAGCAGACGTGTTGGGTGGTAAATATCCAAGCTTCTTTTCTAAAGACACCAGGGGAGGGAAATTGTGCTTTGCAAAGGAACAGGCAGTCACTCTTGTCAGGCAAAGACGTAGAAGGGCCATCAGGATTCTTGCTTTAGGGCAGAGACTGGTCACCAGCTGGGCACAGCAGAGATTGTTCAAGCCCCCGCGACACTACACAATTAGGCACATTTCGGTAAGAACTTTGCCTTTTCCCCAATACTGTTCCACATTGGCTACTCTCAAAGGCAAGATCCTGGGCTAGATGGACCATTGGACCCACTGGGGTGGTTCTTTGCTTTGATGGTCTTAAACAGCCTTGCTGAGAGATAAATGTGATTCTAAGAGGATTTGGAGATAAATTCCCACAGCTATGGAGAGAACAACATTCAGCTATGGTTTTGATGTAAGCAGCAGCCCAAATATTTAAAGTCATTCACGTCATTTGCTTCCTCTCCCATCTCAGCACATCTGAAGGGACCTGGCTGGCTTGGCCTGGAGGACTTTCTTCATTTATGCCACAGGGAATCTACACCAGGGTTCCTGAAAGCTGATTCATCAGCAGAAGTGGCCTGAGTTGGAGTTGTTTCTTTGGAATACTTACTTCTGTTTGTGATTCTCTTCCTTTCTTCAGATTCTATTGTGTATTTTTGTAGTTCAAATATTTCCATCAAGACGTGAGTCTTAGAATGTACTACTGGGTATGACAATTAGCGTGAAGCACTAATATGAATTTTGTTGGGCACCTAAGGTTTAAATCTCCCCAGATTTTTAAATAATCTGTAAAAGGCAATGAATTCCAGCTGACCCTGACTTGAGATCTAAGGCTAGTTAGCAAACAGTGTATACTCCTGTAGAGACAGAATGACATCCTGGTATCAAAAGCCAGTTATCCACTGCCAAATTTTTGCTCATGAAAAGTAAAAGCAAACATCCACACAAAACATTGGCACCAACATCCAGGGCAGTATGTGGAGATGAGCTGGGAATGGCTGGACAAAGTACAGTGTATCCCTGCAGAGGGGCGGGGCACTGTCTGGCACAGGAAAGGAACGTGGGGTTGGTTTCTGCTACAGTGTGATGAACCTTTAAAAGAAAGCTGCACTCCAACCGGGGAACCAGACACTCGTTGAACAGTACAGTGAGATCTGTAAATATGGGAAGATGAGCCCGGGATTGCCAGCATGTGTGGAGGTGCTTGAGGCGTGTCAAAGTTCGTAAATTAGAACGTTATGAATGTGCTGGACACCTTTAGTGTCAACCTGACACACTGGGCTGAGGGAGCTGCAACTGGGGCATTGCCTCCATTGGACTGGCCTGTGGCCATGTCTGTGGAGCATTTTCTTGATTGTTGAGTGATGTGGGAGTGTCCAGTCCGCTGTGGGTGGTGTCACCCTGGGAAGGTGGTCTTGTGTTTTATAAGAAAGCAGGCTGAGTGAGCATGGGCCAGAGGAGCAAGCTAGTAAGCAGCATTCCTCCATGGCCTGTGCTCCAGCTCCTGCCTCCAGGTGCCTGCCCTGAGTTCCCACCTTGGCTCCCTCAGTGATGAACTGTGGTCTGGAAGATGTAAGTTATTAAAGCCTTTCCTCCCCAAGTTGGTTTTTGTCAGTGTTTTATCACAGCAATTGAAAGCAAACTAGGCCAGAAATTGGTACCAGGGTGGTGGGATATTGCTGTGAGAGACATGACCTTGGTTTATTGGGGAAGATTGTAGAAGTGTTCGGAACTTTGGGCTAGAAAAGCCATTGAGTGCTTAGAATTTGTTGTTGTGGAGCTTGGAATGGTTATGCTGAAAGAGTTGTAGAGGATGGAGGCCTGGCCTGTGAAGCTAAAAAGGAAGTGGAGACTATCAGGGTGGTTTGTGTGGTGTTGAATTGAGAGTCTGTGGTTTCAGGTTGGCTGGGACTGAATAATCAGTTGTGGTTAAAAAGAGACCAGAACCACTGAATTAAAATCTTTGTTTCCTGGCACAACTGATGCTGGTTAGTTGTGTCTGAAAATCAGCTGTGGGTAATAAGAGACCAGCATCATTGAGGCAAAGTCTTCTGGGAAGAATTTCCTGAGAGTCAGCACACAGAATTTGTGGTCCAGAGGGTGCCTAAGACATCCTTTTCAAACTAAAGTGTGAAGGGGTCACAGCGAGCAGCTGAGGCTCACACTCTTAAGTCCAGGAAAGACCATTGGTGAACGTGCAGTCTCAGTTGCAGTGAAGTCCCTCCAGTATTGAGGGGTCAAGAAGAGAATCTGAGGCTTTGTACTCAGAGAGGCCATAGTAGCCCACTGGTGAGGTGCTACCTCAGTTTCAATGGCGCCTCCAGCTTTTTGGAGATGTCAGGACTGTGGAATGACCAGGAAGAATGGAGCTGACCTGGGCCTGCGAGACAAGCTGTGTGCTGAGGACGGCAGAGCCAGAGAAGTGGAGCTGCCGAAGCCCTCTGGAAAGTGTAAGTGAATCCAGACGTCCAGCCTTTAGCAACTTACTGCACTTAAGTTTTGTTTAGTTGTGCCTGATTCTACCCTTAGAAATAAGACAGTGCTTCTTTGGATTTTACAGGAACCCACAGTTAAGAAACTTTTAAAAGAGACTCTGAACTTTTAAAAGTGTTTGGATTGTTTAAGGACTGTGGAGCTTTTAAAGTTGTACTGTTTTATGTTGTGTAATTAATATTAACATGTTACTTTGAGGACAAGGAATGGAAAGCTCATGGTTTAATAGTAATGTGTTTTGTGTGTCAAGTTGACAAGGGGTCAATTTTAATGCATTGCTTTAGTGTCAACTTGACACACCTAGGTTGAGGGAGCCACAACTGGGGAATTTCCTGTATTAGACTAGCCTGTGGCCATTTCTGTGGGGTATTTTCTTGATCATTGAGTGGCATGGTATAAGAAAGTAGGTTGAGCATGGGCCAAAGAGCAAGCCAGTAAGCAGCATTCCTCCAGGCCTATTCCAGCTCCTGCCTCCAGGTTCCTGCTCTGAGTTTCTACTTTGAGCTCTCTTAGTGATGAACTGTGACCCAGGGAATGTAAGCCAAATAAACACTTTCTTCCCCAAGCTGGTTTTGCTCAGTGTTTTGTCACAGTGATTGAAGGCAGACTAGGACAGTGAACATGGTAAACTCTAATAAGTTCTATATTTACAGAATGGGTTTTGTGTTCTGGTATGTAAATTACATGTCAATGGAAGGGTTAAGGGTAAACAGCCAGTAGGAATGATGTTAATGTCAGAAGCATCAGGCAGTGGATTGAACTCTGTTTACCTGGACAGAGAGTGCTACAGAGCTGTTCTTGTGAATGGGAGGTCCAGGGAAGGGTTTTCTGAGGGACATCATTGATATGAGCCCTAAATGAGAAAAGGGGGTTTAGCTGTAAAAAGATTCTGAGCAAGGTGTGTTATCAGAAGTGTGAGCAGAGGCCTATGTGAGCAGGGAGAAGGGATAATGCAAAGTTAATCCAGTGATGAAGGTGGGGCCAGTTCCCATGGAGCCTTGTAAGGATTGTTGTACAGTGTCTACTTTAATGGGAAACCTTTGGTGATTTTAAACAATAGCAGTTGATGGTCGTGTTCTGAAAATACAACCATTTCTGATACACATGGCAAATATTAGAAACTGGGATTCACTACTACAGCTCACATGAAAGGTTGAGGGGGTTAAGACCAGCCTAGAGACAGAAAAAAACAGGTGAGCAGACTTACAAAAATTCATGATGGAGTTGATGGACTCAAATGATCATGATTTAAAACACTCTTATTGGTATTGTAGCAGAAAGTCCAATGTGCATGGATTAATGTTGATTACCTAGAATGTTCAGGGTAAATAGTGTTTCAGGGTTTGGACCTGGGAGTATTTCACGTACTTAGTGAGATATTTTGGGGATGGGAACTAAGTCTAAACAGAATTCACATATATTTACCATATGCTTATGCACCTGGCTGCAAGTAGTGTATACAGAAGTTTTTAGTTAACTTGTGTTTTGACTCTGACTCATCATGTGAGGTCAAGTGTGGACTTTTCCACTTGGGGTGTCATGTGGATGGTCCAAAAGTTTGGAGCCGGATGTGATGGCACCTGCCTAATATCCTAACACTAGGGAGATAAAGTCAGGATGATCATGAGTTTGAAGTCAGTGTAGACTCCATATTGAGACCCTCTTCCTCAAACCTGAGAACTGAAAATGTAGCACAGACTCTGCAAGGTCCTGGTTTGATATGTAGCACCATAAAAATTTCTTTCATTTGACTAAAATTGGGGTCTGCTGCCCATTTTCATAGTTCTGTGCTGGGTTTTTTGTGTGCTGGAGTTTGCATGGATCTTGTGTATGCTGACACTATTGCTGTAGGTTCATATGAGCAGGGTCCCAGAAACTTGTAAGGCTCTATTCCCATGTGAATCTTGCGCCTCCTCACTGGCCATTGCCATCTTTCTTCCCCCTCTTCCACAATGGTACCTGAGCCCTGGGTAGGTGAAGTCCAATATAGGAGTCCTGTCCAAAGACCCACATTCTGCAGATTCTTATTCTCTATGCATTGGCCATTTGTGGCCTTTTGTGTTCATTGCCCTTTGTTGTGTGAGGGAGCTTTCTTGATGACAGTTGAGAGATGCATTAGCAGTCCGCCTGTCCTCCATTCCAGTATAGGGCAGCTGATTATACTGCTGAGTGAAGGAAAGTTCATCTTCTTTAAGGGAGAGACTCTAGATCATCTTCTTTGATGGAGACTAGACCCTGGTGGATGAACTTACAGTGAGAGACGTCTGGGAGGGCACTGGCGGGAAGCGAGTATAAAGATGATTAAGATGCTGTGTATGAGATACACAGAAATTCAGTAAAAATACAAAAAAAGTTTTGTTATAGGAACAACTGAATTTTGAATTTTCACATTAGGGTTGCTCAACCCATGTTCACAAAGGCGTGTGTAAGATAACCACTGCACTGTCACCACTAAGAGCTGCAAACGAGAAGATGCCTGATTGTTCGCCCACAGTCATGGTCAACCAAACTCGGAAACTAGGGTGCTTCTGCACAGAGGAGCATCAGAGTGCTGGAAGCTATGGGCAACAGGAAAGAAGAAGACAATGCAGTCACTCAGCATTACCATAGACACAGAGTGTGAAAATGGCTGGGCCAGCCCTCCCATTTCAGAGGAAAGGAGCGTTCTGACAAATGCAAGGGGTTAGTCAAGGTTATGAAGACCAGGCAGTGGTTGTCGTCAGGGTTTTAGAGCCCTTGCTCTTCCAGAGACGGTGGGACCTTTCCAGTAACCCTCAGCCCTTCAGTATCTCCCTGGAAACAAACATACAGAAAAACAGAAATGGGGGCACGAGGGGGAGGGGCACGAAGGGGGAGGAGCATCAAGGGGGAGGAGCATGAGGGGGAGGGTCATGAGGGGAGGAGCATGAGGAAGAGGGGCATGAAGGAGGAGGGGGCATGAGGGGAGGGGCACGAGGGGGCGGGGCATCAAGGGGGAGGAGCATGAAGGGGGACAAAAGGAAAAACCCCCAATCTATTGCTTTATCAGTTTCTGGCCAGTGAGAATCAGAGAATGGTTCAAGGCTTCAGTATATCACCAGGTCCTTCGTGTTTGTGACAATATGTGTGCAGGGGACCCAGGGGTTCAGAGGGTTTCCTTGAAAAACCTTTGGAATAAGTGTGCTGAACTGTCCTTTATTGGAGACATATTCGGGCAGCAATCATTATAAATTGCTCCATACAGTGTAGGCTTGAGATTCCAATTTCACCTCAGTAGAGAAGAGGGCAAAGAAAGTGTAAAGTTGACAAAAAGCTCTGGACTTTGAAGACTTAAGACTTAGGGCTCAAGAAATAACTTAGAATGATTTTACTTTGTTGGCAGTCTTTTAATTTCATCAAGAACAATATTTTTCAGTGTTGAGAAAATCTTTTATCAAACAGATAATGGAAGGAAATTCTGTAATGGTTAGTGGCTCAACAGGGATTGGTGTAGAAAATCAGGGGCTTGTTTCAGGGTCTGTCTCCATCCATAGTGGACAAATGGGTTGCAGAAATGGAAGACCAGAGGAACATCTAAAGTCCATGGAGCTTGGCTCACAATCCAGTGTACCCCAGCATAACAATCTTAAGTTTTTTAGAAACACTCTTTTTCTTAGATATTTCATCATGCAGTGTTTCTACCCTCTAAACATTTTCACATAATTTGTGCCATTAGCATCCTTTTAGTTAAGGGCTTTATAAATATTTTAATTCATTCATGGCCCTTGTCGTCAGAGTTGAAGATACCTGGAGCTCAGATAGGCTCAGACGAGCCCTCTGTTCTCAGCTCAACACCTTCTGCAACATCCACCTGCACAGTAGAAGCTCAGGGAGCCACTCCCCAGGTCTGTCTGGTTGACACCGCTGTGTACTGACTGAGTGAATCTGGTCATTGACAGGAAGGTTATTGCAGAAGCTGAAAGGTGATCTCCTTCTAATCCTAGTATGGAGACAACAGGACTGACCTCCAAGTCGTTCTCCTGGGGTCCTGTGGCCCACCTTATCTTTCAGGGAGAAGCCAGGAGCACACATTTCAACAGGACTGACCTCCAAGTCATTCTCCTGGGGTCCTGTGGTCCACCTTATCTTCCAGGGAGAAGCCAGGAGCACACATTTCAACACTGATCTTCCTGTCTTCAGCATTCTGACACCAAAGACATACACCTCCCAGGCTCTTGTTCTTGGTGTCTGAGAAAGACCCCTTCCTCAGTTTGCTGTGTCTCCCGACCGCAGGCCATCTGGCTGCCTAATAACCAAAGCAACTCAGAATTTCCAGTTTGAATGTCTCGGTATAACTCTGCTCAGTGCTACTGAATTACAGAGACAGTGACAGAGAGAGAGAGAGAGAGAGAGAGAGAGAGAGAGAGAGAGAGAGAGAGAGAGAGAGAGATTAGAAAAAGAATCCAGGCTTTCATATAAAAAGTGCTCTACTGAGCTAAAGTCTCTGCCCTTTTTTGTAGTTCTGATACAAAATCTTGCTAACATCTGGCCTTGAATTTACTCTGCAGCCGAGACAGGGTTGAAACCTGAATTCTTCCTGCATTAGCCTCCAGAGCAGCTAAGAACACAGGTGTATGCCATGACATAAGCTGATTTTCAAACCTGAACATAAAACAGTCAAGACCAGACATGCTGTTAATGTTGATAAGAGGGTGTCTCCGTGGAAGCTGTCAGGAACTTCTAAGGGACAGCTTAGGAATCCATCTTAAACAAGATTAATTCTCTCTGCCTTCTCCTCTTCCCGATGGAAGAGAGTCATTACCATTGTATCTGTAAAATGTCTTTTTTGTTTTGTTTCTGAATTTTATTAAATAACCTTATTGACAGAAGATTTAAACACTTTACCTCATTTAAAGAAAGCCAACTCATAAATGAAATTATGGGTGACCACAGGTAGCATTTCAAATTGAGTGTTTAATTTGAGGGTCAAGAAAATTTGATGGAATTAAATAATTTCAGATGTCTGTACTGTTCTTTACATTGGCGCTATGAAGATGAATTTCTTATTTTGACTTATTCTTGGGTTACTTCATAAGAAACCTACAAATTAATATATGATATTTGTATTTTCCTTCATGATTCTTGCAGGGATCACAGTTTGGAATAGGCTGTCACATTGTGTAACTACAGGTGACTCCTAACATACTTGAAGTTTGGCTAAATGGGCTGATGTCTTTTTTTAAAATTTTATTTTAGTGTTTGAGATTGAACCCTGAGCCTACACGTGGTAGGCAGCTCACTTTTTTTCTTTTTCTTTTCCTAAGCAGGATCTGGTTAGAGTTGCCTGTGCTGGCCTGAAACTTTTTCTGTAGCCCAGACAGCACTTGAAATTATAATTTTCCTGCTGCCAGCTCTTGAGTAGCCAGAAGCAGAGGCCTAGGCCACCAGGCCTAGTGACTTGATTTTGTTAAGTAGGAAATATGAATTTATGCTGGTTATAGTTTGCTCTGTACAGTGGTTCCTGCTTTTATAACTTCAGCACTTAGGAGGTAGAGGCAGGAAGTCCAGCCGGGTCTTGTTCTGAAACCCAGGTTCAAGCCAGTCAGAGCAAAAACTTAACCTTAAAAATCAAAAGAAATGTAGAAAAATGGATCTAATCTAGCCTTTTCTTCTTTTACTGTGTAAGTGTCCTGCAAAATGCTAGATTATTCTATGAAGGGCAGCCTGCAGTGTTACATAAGTCCCATTTCTTAAATTTGTTGACAGATCTTTGCTTGGTCAAAATAATCACTTTCTGACATAATTTAAATCCCATGTGCTCAGGGTCACAGCTATTCATGTCCATGTCCTCAGAAGTCACCAGAAGAAAGTGTTCTCTGTGACTCTGGGTTAGAATGACTCACTCTGATAATAACACAAGGCCCCAAAATTGTACCTTTAAGGAAGAACTTACCCTCTACTCAGACTGTATGTTCTTTTGCCAGAAGTTGAAAGGACTAAATTGTCAGCACTTAGCAGGACCATTTAATCCACTTCATTTCTTACAGACAAAATGTGTAGAAATCATTCAAGACATTCAGGGGAATTTTTCATTGAAAAACAGAGCCCTTCTTGTCAGTTTCCAGGAATTGATAAGGTTCTAGGTACAGAACTGTATATTGAAACATCCATCCCCCTCTTAGCCAAACTGTCTGCATTTCCATAAATATTAAGCCATATTGGAGGTGTACTTGAATAGGCCTTAGATCCAAAAGCATTCTACACCCACTCTTGAGGGAATAGGATCTTGGGGAGAAAAAGCTTCCATGGTGAAAAACTGTAGTATCTTTATAACAGCATTTAATAGCAGTGGATACATTCAACAGAACAAGAGTCAAGTCAAACATTCTGTCACTAACTCCTTGTGTGATCTTGAGAAAGTGATCTGTTTCCTCATTCATAGCATAGAAATCATAATGAGTATTTCATAGTGCTATAGAAATAAATTAGCTAGGTTAATAGGTATAATATGTTCAAAAGTGGAATTTTCAACCCAAGCTACTGAGAGCTGACTGTGACCCTAGAGGTTCGTTTTTCCTCTGAAAGCCAGAGGATTATTCCCATTTTGGAAGGAGGATTACTAGGCAATTCTTCATGTGAGTGGCCTTTGGACACTATAAAACACCACGTCAGCTTAACTTTTCTTCTTCTATCTTAATAATTAGCTCTGAGTCATTTCGAAGATGTTGCTTTGTGGTTGACCCTGTGTGGTCCCAATGATGGATGGATGCAGTAACATGTCAGTTATGCTGCAGCCCACTGCCCACAGGACCACATGCCCAGGAAATAACAGCAAGGCAGAGTTCCTCACAATATTGGAATTTAGATCAACACCTATGTACTCATGCTCCATGAGGAAGTCAGAGTGATCCAAAGAGTATGAGAATGGATCACTCAGGAAAAGCAGGAGCCATGTGCTGATGCTGTCCTTCCTAGAGGACTGCTGATAGTGATCCCTGGTGTATCACAGAATCCCACTGTGATTTTCCCTCCATTTTCTCTCTTGGTTTGTCCAGCTTTCCTGAATCTTCTCAATTTGAGAGGAAGTCACAAATAGGAATTCATAGTCACCTTCTTAGGAATTAGATCAGTGTGTCTGATAGCATTTGCAAAGCTAGCGGTGAGCTGTCCGTGGTACTGAACATGGTCACGTGACCATGGAAAATATGCTTGTTAGGTTTTTGCCCAGCTTTACCTAGAATGGAGAGAAAATGAGGACAGGAAGATCTAACTCAAGGTACGATTTTGCTTTGGGGTCCTTTTGTTTTATTACCAACCCAAGTAAGGTCCAAGTTACTTGGTATAAAAATGAGACAAAGCTTTCACCTAAACTCCCAAAAGCCTTTGGACTCACTGCATTTTCCCAGTCAGAATTCATTCTCTTTCATACCTACATTTGATTTCAATTAAAAAAGGCAGCTTGCTTAATCTTTCTCACAAACTGATACAGTGTATACCTGAGTGAATGGGACAATTTTCCTTATAAATTATGTATAAAATCCTCCACTGCCGCCTCTTTCTTAGAGAGTCAAACGAGAATTCAATTTCTCTTAGCTTATTTTTTCATGGTTCCTGGGATATTCATTTCAGATTTCCGCTCATTTTTATAAATGTCTTATTTATTCAAAGCTCTTCACGGAGGAAAGGAATGCTGTGCTTTGCTGATTTTATTACCCTGGACAGGTTACAATATCTTCTCAGAAGCCAACACACTAATTGACTTTAAAGTTTCTGTAACTGTTGGGAAGTCTGTTTTCCACTGACTTAAGAGTGAGGGATTGTGGCATTGTGGGAAGTCTCTGGCCCTACTAAGAGGTAGGATGCTCAATTCTATTCGTTTATCTTCATTTCCACCTTCAGTCAATGTCTCATGCAGGTTTGGATGTCTCCAGCAATACTTTAACATCTGAGACTTTCATATCAAAGTCTCTTTCAATCCTATGACCCAGGTTTTGTTCCAGAAAGTCACTCTGTGGTTTGTCAGGTGCTCCTAGGTGTCTGTCACGATTACACTGGTAGCATTCATTCACAGACAGTGCTTTGGTGAGAACCTACAGTCACAGATGTCAGACATGAACATGACAATGAGCCACTCTATGGAGCCTGGTAGCATTCATTCACAGACAGTGCTTTGGTGAGAACCTACAGTCACAGATGTCAGACATGAACATGACGATGAGCCACTCTATGGAGCCTGGGTGCACGTATGTGCTGCAACCATGGTTCAAGGTCTTAGGAGACTCTGGAGACAGTTAGGAAGATGGGGCCAGGGTTGAAGAGAATGATCCTGAGTTGAATATGAACCTGTAAAAACTGCCCTACCTTTCTGTTATTTAGTGGCCATGGCTGGCTTTTCTTTCCATTTTCCTCATTAAACTACTTTGCTGGATTATATTTTCTCTTATTTTCAAGCTTCTTAGAATAAAAATCAGTTGCCTTGTCTTTTTTGAATATATGTATGTTTAATTTCTGAGATTTTTATACATCAATGAATGTGAATGTTTGACTATTGTCTAATTGTTTAGATGTCGTGATATTAATACTATCAAACTGATAGAATCTGAAATGAACCAGAAACATGATTTGGGCAGACCTTAGGGGATTGTCTATGATTGTGTTAGCTTCTGAACATGTCTGTGAGGGATTCTTTCAGGATTAGGAGTAGTAGAGACTGGGGGTCCACCTAAACTGTGGATGACCCCATTCCATGGCTGGTGTCCTACACCAAATATAAAGAAGGAAGTGAGCTGAGCACCAGCATTCATCTCTCCATGTTCTGACTGTGGATGTGATGTCACCAGCTTTCCCCACACTCATCACCATGCTTTCTCAGCCAAGATGACCTGCATTCCCAAAGAGAAAGCCAAGACAACCCCTTCCTGCCATAAGCTGCTTTTGCCAGGCTTTCTGTTCCAGCAAGGAGGAAAGTAACTAACGTATCCCGTTAGAAACACCCAGTCTCACAGAAATCATTTCTGAAGAACTCTGCTTCTTGTTTCAGGACCTTTCATGATTTAGCTGAGTAGCTACTTACACACAAGTCCCCTGGGCAGACTGAGTCCTGTTTCTGTATACGTTCTTAGTCCCAATTTCCCGGGAAATTCTGGCCTCTTCCTCATGGGAGCCTGACTATGATTTCTCTTGCTTCTTGCATCTACCCCTCTGTAAAACTAAAAGATATTGCTTATGTGCAGTCCATATCTGTGGAGGTTTACAATGGTGATCCCAGTCCTGAAGATATATCTTTCCATGGACAATGTGGTGGCACTAATGAAATTTGTCAAGTTAGCATAAAGATTAGCAAACATATCAAGGTTGGAAAGCAGAAAGTTTAAGGAGAGTCATACTGGAGTTTGATTTAAGAGCCTTGAGAGATAAAGAGAAGGATTAGTAGGTTTGAAACTAAGTAATTTGATAAAAATCTCATCAAAGAATGTTGAAGTTGTGAAGCATGTCACATAGACATCTCTGGGTCACTTTGTGCTTGAATTCCTTCTGAGGTTAAATTATCCATAATTGCCTTAGCATGCTGGCTAAAGATTCCTTGAAAACTGGCGACTACAAGAGAGAAAGGAACTCACTTAAGATCAAAGAGGCTGTATGGCCTCTATCACAAACATGCTGCAGACTGCAAGAGATGGCTGCTGTAAAGGTATCTTAGACCTTCAGGGAAGGGTTCCCCCTAGGAACAGGAAGTAATGGGCCAAGGGGAGCTATTCCTAGAAAGAACACTGATGTTCTTTCATTCTTCTGCCTTCTGTCTTCTGTGGGCATGTGCTGGAGAGCTTTAGTTGTCAACTTGACACACCTGGGTGGAAGGAGCCTCACGTGAGGAATCGCCAACATTGGATTGACCTGTGACCATGTCTGTAGGGTATTTTCTTGATTGCTGAGTGATGTGGGAGGAACCAGCCAACTGTAGGTGATACCACCTTGGGAAGGTGGTCCTGTGTTGTATATGAAAGCGGGCTTATCACCAGTCAGAGGAACAAGCCAGTAAGCAGCGTTCCTCCATGGTCTGTGCTCTGAGTTCCAGCCCTGAGTTTTTTCCATGACTTCCCTTGATGATGAAGATTTAAATGATCTATAAGTCAAACAAACCTTTTCTTCCCCATATTGCCCTTGGTCGGGGTTTTCATCATAGTCATTCAAAGTGTCTAGAAGAGGCAGAAACTCTGCTAGTGTACTTTTTGACTATAGGTGTACTTTTCTGTTCTTAGTTTGAGAAAGCAAACATCATCTTGCAAGGGAAGCAGCTTAGTCCAGTGCTTATCAATATAAAGATGAGAAGATGGAATTTAACATTTGGCACAGAGTCAGCTAAGTCATATTTTAGGCGTTAGTTTCCTGACTGTGAGGATTCCATCGTGTAAAATCAGGTTTTAGGAGAATGACAATGATGTATGATTCATTTGCCCAGAGCTGTTCAGGCTAAATCTAAAAGCAGAAAGCCAGAGGTCAACATGCAGGTGCAGGGTGCTCATTCACAGTCAGTAGCCTGATCCACAATTCCAGATTCTGAGACAGGCTTGCAGGATAGGTCACATTAGTTCCCAGTTCATGAATTCTAAATTTCTCGGGTACTCACATACATATGTCAAGTATTTTTTTCTCTTTTCATGTGTGAATGTGTGGTATTCATGTGTGTGTATGCTTAAAAATTTGGGGCATACATGTGTAGGTGCATATACACTTGTGTGCACGTGTGTGTGTATGCCTGAGGTTGATTCTGGAATCAGCTCCTATAGGACTGCGCTCTCACCATGTTCACTGAGGCAGGGACTCTGAATCAAGCTCAGAGCTTATTGATAGAGCAAGTGTTGTTACCCAGTTTGCTCTGGGGAGTCCCCTAGGCTAGATTTACAGGCTGGCATCCATGCCCATCCAGCATGTATGTGGGTTCTGTACATTATCCTCAGGTTTGTGTGGCAAGTGCTTTAACCACTGTACAGTCTCCCCCGTTCTATCATTTTAAAGAGGTTTTTGGGATTTGAATGACTGCTATTGATTTCAGCACATTAAGCAAACGAGGAGAAGATGCATTTGCTTCAACATGCTGTTATCACTTGAGCTTAGGTAGAAGACAGTTCAAGTCACAAGGCTTCTGGTAGATGGCTTTAACTTTGCAGTCCTCAGGCCATTTCCCCCAGTCACAAATTCTGGCTTCTATATCATCTTGGAGGAATGCCTTCTGATGGTGCAGGAGGCTCTGCAGTACAATGATGCTAACATTTCTCTTCAGCCTGTCAGGTCATAGCTCGGTGGTCTTGGCCTTTCCTATTTCATGGATTTGATTTCTCCATTTGTTCTTACTTGATTGTGAAATTGCTGAACACAGAACTTCTCCCTGTCCATAAATATCACCCAGGTTACACAGCATGAGAGAGTTGCTATTTGTGTGGTTCGCCGACTTTGGGACTTTTTCCAAATTAAAGGATTTGAAAGGATGTAATGTAGCCATATTGTTAGATAATTTGTTAGGGTCAAGTTCTCCCCTTGGGTTTTCATTTAACTTAGTATAATAGAAGGTGTGCTGGGGCATTCAAGGACAGAAATTAGTCCTCGGTTAGTAACCAGATATCTATGTGTGTGGGATGAGCCTCACTCCTGAGCGTGCAGCCTTGCTTTCTATTTCAGAATTTCAATTGTCATACTCTACTGTGCAACATGGCTCCACTTCCTGGAGGAGTTTAGAGAAGGACTTGCTGTTTTTATTGGGGCTTTGTCATGTGTTTCCTTCTTGAAAGACAGTGGGCTTTTGAGATGTACTGGATTTTGTGATGATATTTGGAATGGATGAAATTTTGTAAGTCTAATGATAAAAACGTCTTGCATGCTCTATAGTCTCAGGTCTGTATTAGGTTCTTTGAAGATGAAAAAAATTCTGTCTGAAAGGAAGTTGAAATTCAGTTATAAACAAAATCACACGCGTTGGAAGGCAGGAATAAAGCAGAGGTCTGTACAGAAGTGCTTATCTATGTGGTTACAGACAGAAGGGACCACAGGAACCAAGAAGCATCATAGCTCTGCAGGGAAGTGTGCCCTAAGGAAAGAGTTGAACTTACACATCTCTTTGAGCTGACAGGTATGTCACATATTATAGAACAGTAATGTAACCCAAAACTCTACAAACTGTTTCTAATTGCAGAACTGCATATTAAACCATTCAAATTTCTTCTAGAAATTTTATTGTTTTAACAAAATTTTTATCTGGGGAAATATAAAGTAGCCATTTTCCAGTTCCAAATATATCTTATTGCTTTTTGCTTTGATAGATTAAGGCTTCCTAATAGAATGGTCTAGGTAAAGCACCATGGAATACCTCTCCCATGTTTCTGCTGTATTCTCTGCTATTGATTATTTTCTGCTTGGTGCATATTAATTGGGGTATCTTCTGTGTTGATCAACACACACTTATTTGGATCCTAGGAGAGCAGGAGTAGTTTAATAGTTACAGCTAACACAAAACTCACAAGGACAGAAAATGTCATGGAGCTTGATGAGAAATGAAAACCTTGGTGTGAAAGATGAAGAAGCAGGGGCTGGGAGATGGGGAATCCCTGAAGGGCTTGGGGTGCAAAGCATGAAGACTTGAGTTTGGTCCCAAGAACCCAAATAAAAAGGTGAATATGCTGGTGGAAGCCTGGAACCCCAGTGTGGAGGAGAGATGAGAGGATCCTGGGGCTTACTGGCTGCCTAGTCTGTTCAGTGAGATCCAGGCCAGTGAGAGACCCTGGGTTAAGAAACAAGATAAACAGCAACTGGGAAACAACACCTTGTGTTTGCCTCTGTCCTTCATACACATAATCACACATGCATACTCACTTGACACATACAGTACTTCCACACACTGCCACACACATATAAAACCTGGATAAGTAGTTATTGGGTAAATATACTGCAGTGTCCTGTTGCTTATAAGAAACAATAACACAGGCTAGGATGATTTCTGAATGAAAGAATCAGGACTTAGCTGAACTTGAGAATGTTGGAAGATTTAGAGGGAGCTGGGATGAGGCATGTGTCCTAGGCTTTAGAGAACAGTCAGACTTGGCCAGAGAAATCCTTAGGTGTCCAGCACACATTCTGGACCCGAGAAAAAGAAAAACCAACACAGGAGGGCAAGAAACTGCAGCAAACATGTACCCAACCATTTAAATTCATGCAGTTAGCACTAGGGAGACTCTCTCTGCTGCAAAAGAAGCAACAGGATCTTGGGAAGATCACCGGCAGAGCCGGGCTCCAAGCCTGAGCCTCTACACTCGACCATCGCTTTCTGCCCTCTTCCACCACCCCCGGGTCTGCCTTTGGAGGCATTTTTCCACACACTGCTCAAGAATGAAAGTCAAAGATGGTCTCTGGAAAGCTTTACTCATCTGAGTTGGGCAAAAAGGGCAGGTATGGAGAATGACCACTCCGGGAAGAAGACCATTATAATAGAACACCAAGCTTGAGACAGTCAGAGAGGTGGGAACTGGGGCTGGCAGTGGATTATGAAATTTAGATGACTTAGAACCTGACTAGCTTTTGGAAGATTTCATATAAGCCTAAAATGGTGGCTACATGGGGGTTTGTGACTCGGAGTGATATGTATTCTGTGCAAACACCAGGTCTTTTCTGCTGCTCTGGATCTTCCAGGACTGAATTTCCTATAGATCCATACAAGTCTGGGTGGTGTAGAAGAAGGTACAGAAGCTTAGGAAAAATACAGGAGCACAGGAAACACAATCCAGGCCTGTTTGTCTGTCTAATCATGTCTGGTGGTGGGAGGGGAGGATTATAATCGAAATAAGTAGAGTAGGCAGTTTTATGCCCTGGGTATTTATATCATCTATTAAAGACATTGCTATAGTCCCTTTTCAGTGATTTGCTGGGCAGTTAAATTCAGACTTCAGTTCAGTTTAACACTCTGAAGTGGTTGTTTTACATAATTTATGTCACCGGGATTCCTTTCAACCTGCAGTCCGACCTTCACAGGGTGAGGAAGAGGCAGCAGACTGAGGCTGACATGGTCTAGCAGGACCTAGAAGAAGCTCTCTGGACCTGGTATCTACTTAGTACTCTTTCATGTAGTGCTCGTCTGGCAGTTTATATTGCAGCATGCCATTGAGTATTTATGTGCATTAGCGGTAATTGTTAGAAATTGATTATATTTATTGACTGAGACAGAAATAAAGAGGTAAGATCATAAGAAAACTTACTGTTTTACGAAAATACTGGGCTAGGGCTGTGGGTCAGCTGTATAGTGCTTGCTGGTTATGTGCAAGGCTCTGGATTTGATCCCAGACTGAGGAAAAGAAAGAAAGATTGCTGACTGGATTAAAATTAATTGTGATGGTTACAGAATGCTATGAATATACTAAAAGCTACTGAACCATGTCTTAAATAGGCAAAGCTTGCACAATGTGTGCTAGTTTGGTAAGGCTGTCTCAGGAAAATAATATGAAAGAATTTTTTCTGTTTTGTTATTTTCTTTCATTTTTATGACAGAGTCTCCCTGTAGCTCAGTTTGGCCTAGAACTCACTATATTCAGGTCGACCTTGAACTTATAATTCTCCTGCCTTAGCCTCCTGAGTGCTAAGATAACAGGATTGTAGCACCATACCGGAGAACAACAGGATTTATATACTCAGAGTTCTAGAGCCCAGAAGTTCAAAGTCAAGGGGTCATTAGAGCCGGTTCTGAGGGTCTGCTGCCTTGTGGCCATACTTCCTGTACCATCATGTCTTCTTTCCTCTGTCAAAGTTTCTTCTTAGAAGGCACCATATTAATTTAGATCACACCCCAGTTAACTTAATTACCTTTGTAAAGACCCTGTCTTTCAGTAAGGCAACATTTTAAAGTCAGAGATTAGAACTTCAACATTAGAAATTGGAAAGAAGACTCAAGTAACCTTGTAACAGTATGCAAATTACATATCATCAAAGAAAAGACTGAAAGAAGGAAGGAAGAATGAAAGGGAGGGAGAGGGGGAGGGGGGGAGGAGGAGGAAGGAGGAAGGAGGAAGGTTAATAGAAGGGAAGGGGAAGGTGGAATTCAGTCACATTTCCTGGGTTTAGATCATTCTTCCTCCCACAATCCTTTGTAATTACGTTTTGTGTCACCAAGATGCTCTGTGTCTTACAGTTAATGGAAACGGTGATGATAACAGTGCTTACATTATAAGGTTATTAGTGGAATTGAGTGAGTGTGTACACAATGCTTACCGTGTCACTACCACACAGGAGACAGTCAGTACAATGTGATACTTGTAACTACAGAAGAAGCAAGTTAGGACTGTCTCATGTTAAACACAGCGTGGTCAGGCAATGGACATGTGTCTTTCCTGATGTCCCAAGTGCCCTCTAAGGCAGCCTTAGCCCTACCTGCCAAAGAATCCTCTCATACCCATGTAGCATGGTTTGCTTGGAACAGGCTCTCCCTCCCTCTCTCCCTCCTCCCACTCTCCCTCTCTCCTTCTCTCCCTCCCTCCTTTTCTCCCTCCTTCCCTCCCTCTCTCCCTCCCCCTGTGACTCGGGGAGTCTGTGGAGGGAAGAACACAGGAGTGCTTTAGTTGCCCTGATTTGGAGAGCAGGGCGCCCTGCTGCCGCCATGCTAACCCTCTTTATTCACTAGCTTTTCTCATATTTATCTTTGGGTTTCTGTGGAATGTGTAACAAGAAAGTGTGAATAATGACAACTGCTTAGTTTTCTACCTGTGTTTGTCAAAATGTAGATTTCCTTTTAACTGATGATCAGGAGTTGTGCTCTTGTCTCCCAGGATTCAGTTCCTTTCCAGAAAAAACAGGAGGAGGGTGGATGGGGAATGTGACAAGAATACCTGGAAATGGGCTGTCTCCATGCTGCTCCTTCCCATTGCCCTCGGTCCTGTCCTCCCAGTCCTCACTGCATCCCAGGACCCAGGGTGGCACAGTCCTCACTGCATCCCAGGACCCAGGGTGGTACAGACCTCACTGCATCCCAGGACCCAGGGAGGCACAGTCCTCCACTCCTTCCCCAGGACCCAGGGTGGCACAGACCTCTACTCCTGCCTCAGTGCCCAGGGTGGCATAGTTGTTCAATCCATCCCAGTACTTGGGTTGACATGGTCCTCACTCCATCCCCATGACCCAGGGTGGCACAGACCTCATTCATTCCAGATCCCAGGGTGGTGCTGTCCTCAGTCTCTCAAAGCACATGCTCTTGTGGTCCCTCCTTGAGGTCTCTAGGCCCTGCTCAACTCTCCAAAGCCTAGTGAACCTATGAATTTTCTTTCTCCTCATTCCTATGTGAATTTTCTTTCTCCTCATTTCCATATATCTTTTCAAATGCTTGCGGCAGAAACTTTTTTTCCCTCCAATTTTTATTTCAAATGCATCGTTTAAAGAAATGACTCTTAGAATAATTCTCATATATTAAGATTAAAATTCTGAGGTTTTGAAAACATCTAAGGTATGACTGCATGTGCGTTAGGTTTGACTGACAGGGATGTCCTTTCTGCTGGGGCCTTGATTCATGAGGTTAGTGAATACGCTGAGTATGAATGAGTCCCACTGCTTGGTGAAAAGGAGGTGCACACTCAAAACCTTTGTATTGTATGTTATATTCATAGCTTGTATTTAGTATAGGTATATACATACTATATACTATATGCACACATATATATGTATATATATGGGTGGCATTTTAACAGGTAGTATCTAATTCTTTGCCGCATATTCATAGGAAAAGTAAAGATATGAAAGACACTGCCCCAACCTCATGATTCTGTAGGGAAAGACAAGAAATATCTGTAATTTATAAGGCAGATGTGAAAGTCTTCATGAATAAGATACATGCACACCTATTCCTATTTGCAACAAAAGTGAGAACTCTATCTTGTACACAAGGAGGAGGCTGATTATGGGCTGATCCACCCCTCGTACTGCTGTGAGCTTCACTCTGATATCTCCTCTAATTTCCTATTATCTGGAGTGTCATCATGGCAGTGCTCTGGAAGCAAACTGTAGGTCTAATGAGACTGGAGATGAAATTATTCTTCGGAGTAAAATAAATAAACTAGAATAAACCCGTCTCCTATACGGAACACCCCAGCAGGTGGCTGGCTAATGAAAGCAATGATTTCCAAGGGCTTGTGCTTTTCAGAAGTTTTGGCAAAGTGCTAGTTTCTCAGAGGCTGTTCATCTGAAGAAGCAACAATTTGATGACTTCAGCCTTGTTCTTCCCGTTTTGTCTGAAACTGGGAAATGAGGAGGACAATTACTCCCTCCCGCAAAGTGAGAACTTGGTTGGAGTGTGGTACAGGCTTGACATAACTAATTGGGGCAAATATTCAGCACAAGGCACGGGAAATTAACCTCCAACGTTTCATTAGCATTAATGGGACTTGCACAGCTAATTCCCTCCCCATTGTGCACAATATTTACTTCATAATGTTTGTCCTGACATCCTCCAGCTTCCAGCAGGAAGCAATGATTTAGGTGCATGGGGCTGAAACTTCATTGGGTACCTTCTGAGCACATTTCTTCTCTTGCTTACACACTCAGAGGATGACTCTGGCTGCTTTTGTTGGTTTGCGGCTGCCAAACACACCTCCTAAGGCCTTCCTTTCCCTGGGCCCTGGGCCTTCACACAGATCACATTGCAAGATCATACACTGAGTTTGTCTTGCTGCATTTTATCCGACATGTCAGAATTCCAAACTCAACACAAGGGCAGACTAGATAGGCCCAACTGGACTATAGGAAAGATACCCAGTGCCGCTCTGCCTTTCTTTCTCTCCCCATGTTCAAACCCCACCCTACTTAGAATCTTTCATGGCTGTAGGCTTTGGCCTGTGGCAGGATATCTGTCTGCTCCATTGCACTTGGTTTGCAATGATGAGTGGAGTATATTTTTCAAGTTGTTTGCTGTTATCCCAGGAAGTACAAAGTTCTTGTGTCTCTGGATCTCTGTATATGCCTCCTGCCTGATGAAAGTGTCTTCAGTTGTTGAGGCTTGGATCCATACCCATGGTTTACAGTATCACTGTGATTTCACAGTGAGCCTCTGCTTTGGGTATGTTACTTAGGGTCATGCCCTATTTATCTGTTTGACCACTAGAGGCTTAAAAGGCTGAATAACTAAAGATGTTCACCTAGGCTAATGACCATGAAAGATGCTGGACCTGGGGAACACAAATCAGACACACAAAGGAGCCTGTGTCATGTAATTCAACCTGTGTTAACTTTTAAATATAAGTGAAACCAGTTGTGGTATTGACAGATATGACTTAGTGGGAAATAAAAAAAAAAAAAACAATAAAATACAAAAGTAGCCATATGTCCCAAACCAAAAAACAATTAAAGGTAGCTAGTGCAATGGTTGCACAGGTCAGAGTTACTGCCTCATGGAAAGGCTGCAAGAGGTCAGAGGGGTTTTCCTGGTTTGCAAGATGGTTTCAGAATTATGTATAAGTATTGATAACTAAGTGGTCCTATATACTTTTCTGTATGTTTATTCTGCAGTAAACATTCTGCATGAACCGTGACTGAATGGTTTCTCAGACTCTCCTGTCAGGTTATTCAGCAATGGCAATGTCATACATTTATCACCAGGCTCCTTCTGAACTTCATGTGCACTCTCCAGCCATTCCTCTTGCTTTTTGTGTTTACTGTGTGTCAAGGATGATGGAGAATATTCCTCATTTTAAAGGGTGATCTTCTAAACGTTATGGTCAAGCCTAAGCATAGAAACAAAAATGAATTATAGCTTTGGTTCCATTTTGAACCTTAGGAACATATCAAGTGCTTTCGTGTTGAAAAGGGAGGCATACTGGGTCAAGATCCTGACTGAAGGACTCTGCCCATTGATGGTGGTCTATGCTCCTCTATCCTTCCCAAAGATCAGTGCAGGGAAATTCACTGGCTGATGTGGACAGGTTTATTCTGACATTGCAATATGGGTAATTATATCAACACACTGACAGCTGAGATGGGCAAGGCTCCTCTTACTAAAAACTCATGTTCTCAAACTTTGCTTGAGGGTTCTGTAATGAAAAGTGTAGCCTTTCACCTGTCACACCTGTGCTGTTGTCTCCAGAAGGTGTTTGTAAGACGGGCAAACAGCAGTGTTAGCAGGAACCAGAACTGCAGTGTTCATGTCCTGAGCTCCTCAGCGAGCAAAGCCACAAGGCATCCAAAGTCGCTAAGTCATCACCGCCAGCCTGGCGCATGAGAAAGAGTGCTTTATTTACTCCATATTTACCTACAAGCAGCAGAGTGGCCAGCAGCCTGCACAACAGGGTGGACCTTCACTCACTGGCCTATGTTACACTGCTCCTCCATTAACTGGTAGTCATCCTTTTACCCTCCATGAACATGGATTTTGTTAAATCCATTGTTCTCATCTCAAACCCTCAATATAGTGACTTCAGGTTTTGGAAATTAGAATATCAAACAAATTGGTTACCCGTCAATGAATAGAAAAACATTTTAGATGCTATTGTTAAAACACTTCCCAACAGCATGATGTTATGTCTGTCCTCCGGTCAGACTCTTGTGGGAATAATTATTAGGATTCTGACCTCAGGCTGACAGTCTTTCAGGGGGCCTTTAAACTTCAGTCAGCCCCATTTGGTTTCCTCAGGCTTTCCCACACAGAACGCCTGTAGATGGTGGCAGAGAAGGGTCAGAGTATGAACTCAATTATATAGGATTTTAGGTTTCCATTGTCTTTCTCCTCCAAACTCAGTGTAGAAAAATCCAGTTTCCATGTTTGAGACAGAGACTCAGCCAAGGCCCTTTCCTTCCTTCAGAGGTCTTTCTCAGGCTTCTTCAGAACCGATGTCTGCCTCTTCTGTCCGCTTGATGACATGGACTGCTTTATGAGCCACTGCAAGGATCAAAGTGACCCTGGGCTGGGGGAAGATTTACATCCTCCATGCACACATTTAGTAAAAGCGGGAACCTGATAGTGTTTGACCATCTTGGATTAGCTATTTCGTTAGACATATCTGCAATTAGAGGATGATGAAAGGTGCGTAGCTCACCCTCACGCCCGGCAGCTTCTGCCCTTGATGGTTGCTGGAAGGCAGGGATGGTTCTTGCTCACTACAGTCTTTGCATGGTTGTCTCATACGGAGCACCAGTTTCCTTTCTGAAAATGTCTGCAGGTGTGTGTAGGTATTTAAACAGTCATAAACTAAAATTCTTATTTATGAGCTATTAGAATCAAATGTCTTGAAGATATAAGAAAAACATCCTGATTAAATGAAAATATGCGTTCAGTCTGTTCATTACTTTAGCAGACCCTTTATTGTGGCGTTCCATTTTTGTAAGTTTTGAGAGATGCACAGAGAATGGTGACCAGTTGTCTAGGCACCAGGCTGCCTCCCGACATATCCAGGCAGCGCCTAAGAGTATCTGAATAAAAAAATCTCAATGACTCAAATTACTCCAGATCCAAACCATAATTTTGGAAAGGGGAAAAATGGTCTTTTCCCAGTACTACTGGATAGTGGTCCACTGGCCAATTTCTGATCTCCCCCAACAGGGAGCTTTATCTGTAAGCAATCCTCAGATACCAAATTCATTGGGCAGAATTCTTTCCCCGAATCTCTTCCCTAAAAAACTATCTTCTGAGTGAGCAGATATGCAGATTGGGGCAGAACTCCACTTCCATCAGCAATGCTTGTAAAGCGATGAGATCAGCCAACCAGGAGGCTCTCTAATTGGAGGTTTATGGTAATGTGAAAGCTCCCCACCTGCAAGGAAGTGCTCAGCATTCCTAGACATGTAGGAGAAATGAAAACAGTCCCTGCCCAGCCTTGCCTGGGCTGGTGAGGCCCAAGATCCGCAACCCGGCAACCCCAGGCTCTAAATCAGTGTCCACTGCAATAAGTGTTGCTTAGAGATGCTGCCGACTGAACCAAGGAGCTGCGCGCTTGGAACTTGAGTTCAAGATCTTTCTCCAATAACAGAATTGAGAAAAGAAAGAAAGACAGAAAAGAGAGAAAGGTAAAGAAAGGAAGGTAAAGACAGAAAGGTGAAGGAAGAGGGAGGAAGAGAGGAAGAAGGAAGAGAGGGATGGGGGAGAGAGGAAGAGGAAGGGGAAGGGGAAGAGTAAGAGAGGATAGGGGAAGAGAGGAAGGGAAGGGGAAGAGGAAGAGGAAGAGAGGTTCTACCTAAGGTATGAGGGCACAATTTTGAAATCATGGAGGACTGGGAGTAGAGAGCACTACTCAGGCCTTGAGAGACAGTAAGAAAGGGCTACGGTGTGCACACACTTAGAAGCGGGATCAGTTGAGAGATCTTAAGCCATCCTTCCTAACTAAACAGCAGCAACCCAGTCAGCCTGGGGAGCTTGGGCTTGGTCCAGTGGGGATGAAGGTGAGACAGTCTTGGTCCCTCTGATTACTCCCACATATTCCGTCAGCTCCACTGCTTTTCAAGTTAGTATGTTCCAGTCCACTTAACAATCGACTCTGTCCTGCTCTGGTGGCATGCTGTAGCATATGTTAGAACTGGTGGTCCTCCCCGGATGGGAGGTGCTAAGGACAAACCCCGGGAGTCTCTTTGTGATTTGTTCTGCTTCCTGAAAGGCCTTGAGTCACTGTGATAAAAGCACATAGATGGTTATGTGAATTCCTTGGAGCAGGTACAGCCGGCTCTGCCTTCCTGTCTCAGGGCATTGTTATTCTATCTGGAGTCTGATACTGGTCCATGCCTCTGGCCCTGCTCTGGATGGATCCTGCCGTTGGTTGGCACAGGCCACTGTAGGGAACTCTCCTATTCCCATATTTTGTTTTCCACATTTAGGTAAAATCCTTGTTTCTTCCCTCTAAATGCCTGAGCTTTCAAGGTTTCTCTCTCTCTCTCTCTCTCTCTCTCTCTCTCTCTCTCTCTCTCTCCTGCTTCTCTCTAGTTCTCTCCTCCTCTTCATCTCTCCTGCCTCTTCCTCTTTTCCCTATCTTTGTTCAACCCTCTCTTACTCTATCTGTATTTCTATATTCTTCTCTCTCCCTTTTCTCCCTATCTGTCTTCTCTCTCTTTCCTTCTTCTCCTCTTCCTCTTGCCTTCTTTTTCATCTCTCATATCCTTCTTGTTCCCTCTCTTCTCCCCTCTTTCTCTCTCTTAGTCTTCCTCCCCCACCCCCTCCTCTCTCTCCCTCACAGACATAGCCCCTACCACTATCAGCCTCAGGAACCACTGTGGAATTTCTAATTTCTGGAAGACAAATGGAAATGGGAATGACACTCACGTGTCCTCTTCTGCCTTATCCGGAACTAAAGGTGTCCAGTCTCTGTTCACACCCACCTTCCGTTTCCAGTCTCTGTTCACACTCACCTTCCATTTCCAGGTCTCTTATCCGGAACTAAAGGTGTCCAGTCTCTGTTCACACTCACTTTCCGTTTCCAGGTCTCTGTTCACACCCACCTTCTGTTTCCAGGTCTACTGCAGAGAACCATTTCCCTGAGAGACTCTTGCTTTGCTCTCGGTCATTGCAGTGAGGAATGAGTCTAAGGAAGAACAGATGGGATATTTCCATTCATCCGTTTTATACCAACATACCAGTGCAATGGGTGATGGATATGTAATGAAGAATGAGTCAGTGCAGTAGGTGGCAGCTCCATAATGAAGAATGAGTCAAGGGATAATCATACTTTCTTTGTTCATGTGATACAGAAGAAGTCTCCAAATATTATCTCTTAAAGATAGACAAGAAAGTAATGGTCTGGAATATTATTTATCTATAATCAAGGAAAACTGCAGCTATTTAGGTTTGGAAAGAGTCAGTCAGTGGGAGGGAGAAGAACACACAATGTGAACAAAGCCATTCCCAGGACCAGGAGAAAGGCCAGATGGAAAGAGAAGGTATGTATAGTCATGAAGGTTTCCAGACATCACACCTGGGCAAGCAACACCAGATAAAATGCTAAGCAACGCTAACGCTGACTGTGGAAAGTTATAGAGTCTGAAGTGCTCGTCTTATGTCATGTGCTCTGCCTGGCCTACCTGCTTCTAACTCTTCAGACAGGGTTCCATGAGGCCTTCTGCTCCTCTTCTTTGTTTCTTTGAATTTTATGCAAAGAGTAAAACTATAGAGCTGAGAATCACTGCATGTACATGATGTTATCATAGAGAAGATGGTGGCCAGCAGACATGCTGAAGAAAGGCACGTTATTCTTCCAGTACTTGCCAGGCTCCTTTGCCACTTACTCTTGCAAAGAATATTTATTCAACAACTCTGAAGTTGCAAAGAAGATGCTCAGGGCCACTAAGGAAGACCGGAACACAGCTGTATCCTCTGGCCCTCAGAAGCTCTTGCTGGAGTTGGGAAAATACATCATCTGTGTGAATCATGAATATACCAAGTTGTTATGACAGGTGTTGAATTGGTTGAATTCAGACATCTTTAGTGAAAAGAATATTACAGTGACTTGATGGCTTCGCTTAGTCACTCATCAATTGACTTCAAGAAAGAAAACACCTAGCCTCTAGCGCTCCACTCTGGGCTTGCCCATATTAGGTGGCATCATCCCTGGGATCCTGAAACAGACAAGGAGGAGTGAGCTTTCCTGCAGCTCTTACTCTGTACTCTTGATGGCAAAAGCATGTGCCCAGCTGTTCCTGAGGCTCGGACGTCCCACAGTGGCGGACTTCAACTTGAGCTACAATATGAACTTTGTTACCACGTTTTCAGGATCTTTTATCACAGCAACAGAAAAGTGACTAAGACGAATGGAAAAGAAATAACGTAGTTTTAGACAATGACAAGGTTCTGAGGGAGGGAAACTATGCAGAAGGCCTACAAGTAATCAGTATGGAAGTTATTTTACATGAGGCCACCAGGAGGGGCCATTCTGAAGATACTGAGCCAGGGGAGGGTGTCCTCACACATCGTTCAGGAAGATGGGCTGCCTCAAGTAAAGCTTCTCACAGGGGAACAGAGTGAGTGGGTCCGGAGGTGAGTGCTCCAAGATGGCTGACCTGGGTGGAGAAGAGGCAGGGCCTGATCCAACGTCTTCTATAGACTAGAAGAAGGAGCTGGGTTTGATTGCAGAGGTACTCAGAGTTGGTGAAGAGCTTTTCTGTGAGTATAGGCCTAGACAAGCAGCTTCAAACCATCATGTACGAGTAATCTGGAGGTGAGTAGCAGGAACAGAAAAGAAACAAGGAAATCTCCTGGTAGTTCTGTGTATGATGCTGATTTTTTAGATAGAAGTGACTGACTTTTCTAGGGAGGGAAGAATGTACAGAGTCTGTGTTGATATGCATCAGCTGTTTACTAGAGTGAAGGTGGGAGAGATGATACTACAAGGTTAGCATTTTGGGGATTCCATTCCACCTAGTCAGAGAATGGGTTGTTGGTGTTGGGAAAATAAAACAACAACAAAAAAAAACAACCTCACATCAAAGAAAATTATCATGATTTCTTTCAATTGATAGCGAAATCCTTTGGAATTCAAACTATTCCACAGCTGGGTGGAGTGAGGTTCTCAACAGTATATTCACATTTGGACTTGGTAGCAAGACAGCCTGTACTAGTATGGTCCTGTCCTACTTGAAAGAAGATAACCACCTGGTGGGTGGGTTCTAGGGAACATCAGAGTTCAGGGAGAGAAAGAAGGACAAACATGGCAAGTTTCTCTCTTTTCCTTCTTTGTAAACTGGAAGGACTTCAGCTAATGCTCCATAAAACCTGTCTTAATATACAGTTATTACAGAGCTTCAGATTCTTGACAGATTAAGTGCTATTAAATCACCTTCCTGTGAAAGCACTGAAAGGTCACAAGATGAATTAGTTCAGGCCATCTTCTCCCAGTCTTCAGCCTCTTTCAGACATGCTTCCACTCACTGAGGAAAAGAAAGACGAATAAAAGAAAAAGGAACTGGAAATTATGACCCTCTAAACGTCTCCAGGGTCGAAGGCCATGAGGAATGGCACTGCTTGCCATGGGAGGTAGATGGGTTTTTATCAGCTTGGAGGGCAATTTTCTGCTTTATTTTCCCACTTTGGTTGACTGTGACCCATAATGCTGCAAATTTGCCCTTTAGGAAGAATTTCCCAGTTGACAAACTCAACAGCCGTATGCAGCCCCAATGCCCAGGAAGGAAGGGCAGGGGGAGGACTTCGACTGGATTCGGTATTTTTAACAATGAAGGCACAACTGCTTTTTGAGAATTTCTTCACTTTCTTTGGCCTTTGCTGTGAGAACTGACCCTGAAATTTACACAGTGGGTCGGTACTCTCATAAGTGCAGGTTGGAAGGTTTTGGTAAAAACCTATGTCTACACCCCAGACCATCCCTCTTACAGAGCATTTCTTCCTGGTGGGGAGAATGTGTAGTGTGGCAGGTCTGCTCAGGGTTACTGAGCGCCATAGCAGCTGATGCAATTTGGAAATAGGAGTAGCATTTATTTTTTCTGTTCTTCACTTCCTTGAATAACCCATTTATAGAAAAGTCTCACACAGGAAAAGATGAAAGCCAGCTGGAGAAAATGGGAACATTATCTTCTGCAATGACAACTGTGGAGTTGTTTCCACACAGGTAAAAATGACACGCAATTCTAGGTTTCCTATTTAAGAGTCCATCTCTCAGTCAGTCAATTTATTTTGTGTGGCTCTGGGAGGCACTCTACTAACACCCAGGGATTTTGTTATTAGCTTTCTACCAGCTACAGCAAATGGGTGCTGGACCCCAGGCCTACTACTTCTGTTATGTCATGCAAACATATGACCTTTTCTCTGGCCATCCTCTGTACAGAGCTTACTGTGAAAGCCACACTCACACACTTGAAATCCCTGAAACACATGCACATTCGTAGACACAGTGAAACCCCCACAAAAATGAATATTAAAACCTGCTTTTACATTTTTATGTTTGCTCTTTTCTGAATCCTAAAGTTCCTGTGACCACACTTTGTTCTACCAGAGTTTCAACACTAGACCCAGGTGAAATCAGTTGCGTGACCTGGCCTTGCACTCAGATTTTCAATAAGTAATGCTGCACTGGAGGGATGATAGAAGGTTCTGGATTGACAAGCTTTGAAGCAAAAGCTAGGATCTACTATGCATTTTATTTCTCCTTCCTGTGTCCTGTGCTTAGTCAGTCCTAGGAACTCTCACACATGATTGAGAAACTCACAACCTAACCCCGAAGTCATATCACCAGTGACACATGTTTCTGAACCCTAGTTTCTCTGACCATAAGCTCTGTCATCCCCAGACAGACTCTGGAGGCAAAGGCCTTATTTTTTCTACAATGAGCTGAGCCTGGTGCCAGGTGATTAGATTTGATCCTTGAGGGCAGACAACTCCATGAGATGTATAGCAGGTGGGCGTGCAGCAGGTGGGTGTGCAGCGGGTGGGTGAAAGTGAACAGCTAATGGAAGAGTAAAGTGACTGGAGGGCAAGGGCCGGAAGTGGAATTCCAAGACGGGTATCCTTGTCTTTTCTATGTGGCGTTTCTTCAGCCCCCTTGACTGAACTGGTGATTTGTTTTCCACAATTGTGACTTTCTCCTTGGCACCTGAGTGGCAGCTCTTTCTCTGACATTATATCAAGGCTTTGAAAAGTGGGCATGTTTACTTGTTCAAGTCCCTTTTATTAATCCTGGAAGGTCAATAAAATAAAAGATGAGATTATCTATTGAATCTCTTCAAAGAACGAGTGAATGATTGTAAGCAGTATTATTTATTGAAAAGCATAGTTTTAGACTGTTTATGCAGTACAGCTAATTAGCGTGTTCTCACTCTGAAAATAGAAACCAAACAAATTTGCCTACAGTAATGTTAGCCCAGCTTTGAGCTATGTCCAGTAATGAAACTGACAGGGGGTAAACAATAATTCAAAAAATGTTGAAATGTGTTTGTAATGAAGAATATCAAGCTCAGCTTCATGACTGTCAGTCCCCAGATAATTCTTGAACTTTTGTTTTGATCTTGAGTAGGCTCTGAGGAGTTCTCTGAACTCAGTTCTATGTAATCCAGTGTGTGATGGAAACAAGATTGTTGAGTACCAACCTTCCCAGGATTTAGGCTAGTTAAAGTCTTCACAAGAGTTTCCAGCTCTGCTCCTAGCTTCAGGGGCTATGGACATCCTCCTTATGACACACCTGTGAGTCAACCTGCTGATGCTTCTCTCTGGGCCCTTGATGTGCTACTCACTCTTGGGGCTGTGCCTGATTCTTCCTTTCTTCCCATCAAGGCAGAACAAAAAGATCACTGCCGAGTTCTCCCACCGTGGACAGTTCTTGTCCAGTAGATGGCCGGCTTTACAGATGCACTTTAACAGTCCCCACTGTATGGCTGACAGTCAGCTCCAATATCCCAAAGCCCAGGCCAGGTATCCACTCTTGCTCAGCAAATAAAATTTTAGAGTTTAAAAATTGTATGTATGTGTATGCGTATCTAAGTGCAGTGTCCTCAGAGTCTAGAAGAGGATGTCAGATCCCTTGAGGCTGGACTTAAGGTAGTTGTAAACTGTCCAACTTCAGTGCCGAGCACCAAATTCAGGTCCTCAGCAAGAGCAGTATGCATTTTAACTGCTGAGCCATCTCTCCAGTCTTCAGCAAATAATTTTTAATTCTAGACTTCTTTTCTACCAAAGTGAGGGTTCTATTAGTTCAACTGAAATAAGAGTAACATCATGGATGGAGTCTTGATGTCACATATAAAGTCAACATCTTTTGGAGATAGACCAGTAGGTTCAAATTCTGGCACTAGTGGCAGCTGAGGAAACTGGGGCTAGCCCAGCATTTTGGGTTCATTTTGTTCTCAAGGGCACAGCTAGAACATCAGATTTTCCTTACAGCCTTGGGAGAAGTAATGGATCCAACCCAGAGGGACGGGTCGGGAGGGACCGCAGAGCACCTTACCCTCCTTTAGTTTTCCTTTCTCCGGACTCCCAAAGTCAAATCAGGAGCTACCAGCTGAACTGTGCAAACATCCTGTCAGGGTATTTCATCCACAGCATCAGGATGAGGAGTAAATTGTTGTTTGCACCTTGGAGGTCTGGTGTATGGAGAGAATCAATGTGTAAATGTAAGAATCACATGCATTTCCTTTTGAAACTGTCCACGGTGTGACTCCTTTAGTAGCAACATGCTGAAAAAGGAGCAGTCTATTCCTCCAAAGAATGTGTTCCTGACCAAGTGGGTCATTCTGACAGGCAGGGCATCTGCTGACAGACAGCTCTACAAGGGGAGGGGAGTTATTCCAGCGGCTGACAGCCATGTTAGGGAGATTCCATTGGATGTGTGCTCAGTGGAGTTAAGTGGCTTAGCTGAGTGTAACTGTCTGTGAGCAGGACAACGCAGCTTCCCTCTCCCCTTACCCATTATGCTAATGTGGCCGGTGAGGGCATCTCTGAGATTCAGCTGGCTTCTGGGGGTCAGGAGGCTTCAGGGCTCCTTCCTGCTGACAATAACATCTCCCGCTGAGATCTTCCACAAGTTGTTGAACTTCACTGTACTTTAGTTCCATTTCTCCATCAACAACCCCAAGCTAATAATAGTCACCTCACTGCAGGGGAGGTACGAAGATTAATGAGTTCATGAGCAAAGCATGCTGTGGGAGGGCCGAGAGATGACAGGCTGAGGAGCTGCGATCATCTCCACAAAGCTCCCATTTGCATGGAGCCTGACACAGAATTTCTGAGTGGGGGGCTGCCTGCCCTCCTCTTCCTCCATAAGGACTCAACATCCAGCTTCTGTTCCTGCTACTATGAATGCTCTTCCCTGTGACGGACCCATGCCAAGGTGCAGAGCAAAAGTGACAAAGAGAGCTTAAGTCACAGAAAGCACAGCTCAGAATGAACAGAAGGGCCAGAGAAACTTCACCTTCCATGAACTAAACAGATCGGGCCCATTCACAATTTTGCAGCTCCGTGAAAACTAAGCAAGAAGAGGTAGGAACTTCGCCAAACAGAACAATGAATGAAACAACACATTTTCAGATTTATTTGCTGTAGGTTGTAATAAGACTCAGTGCTGGCAGTGGTGGGAAACTCTCCCCGGTGCACTGCGTTGCCCAGCTTCCTGCCCCTGTGGCAGGTCGGACTGGAGAAGGTAGAGCAAATTAACAGAACTCTTATATTACGTGCGGACAAAAATCAGATTTAGGAGAAAGGAAAGCCAAACCTTATAACCATTGTGTGGAGGAATTCTAGCAACTAGGGAATAAAAATGTAATTAAGGGGTTTAGAGAGATGGAATGGGGTGCATACTGCTCCTGCAGAGGACCAGGGTTCAGCTCCCAGCACCCACAAGGTAGCACACAACTCCAGTTCCAGGACCTCTAGTGCCCTCTTCTGGCCTCCATTGGCTCTGGCATATACTTGGTACACATAAACCCATGCAGGCACACATGTAAACACACTTAAAAATAGTATATTTTAAAAATGACCGAATGATTGTATATCTACATCATTTCATTCACTGGTCTGGATTTTGGAAAATGTGATTCCAACTTGTTTTTAATATTTTATTTATTTTGATCCTATGTGTATGAGTGTATTGTCTGATTGTGTGTGACTGTGCCTGTGCTGTACATGTGTGTGACTGTACCTGTGTTGTACAATGCCCACAGAGTCAGAAGAAAGTGTCAGATTCTCCTGGATTTGGAGTTTTGGACTGTTGCTAGCTGCTGTGTGGGTGCTAGGAATGAAACCCACGTCCTGGGCAAGAGCAGTTGGTGCTCTTAACTGCATAGCCCTCTCTTCAGTCCCCCAATGATTCTAATTTTGTAAATTAGAGGTTCTGAAGGGCATAGGTTTTTTTAAAGCATTTAAATTTCTATTTTATGTGTATGAGTGCTTTTGCCTGAACATCTATAAGTGTGCCTTGTGTGTGCAATGCCTGTGGAAGCCAAGAGGGCGTTGGACCCCCTGGTACTGGACTCTTGGATCATTGCTAGCTGTTAATGCATCACTCAGTTTCAGTAAAAAACTTAGAAGGGGCTGACTTCCAAGCTCTAGCAGGGACAGGAGGTAGTCCTTTTACTAGAGGTCGAAGGCTTGAATTCACTAGAGTTAAGTCTCTTAAAGGAGGAAGGTAATCCATTTACCTCAGCCTATGAATTCAAAAGTTCATATCACCCAATAGCACTTTCAAAGACACATGCATATAATGTTTGATGAAGTACTTAGGTACTGCTGACTCAAAAAGGTTGACACATAAAATCGACCATCTCATTGTCACCCAAATGACAATTACCTTGGACTCATGACTTTATAATCCATCGTTTTGAGTAGTAATAAACTCTGAGGAGCATCGATATTAATAACTTGCTTTGGATCACAAAGTAAGCAGTGATGAGCTGTGGTGGAACTACATCTCAGTCCTATCATGGTCTACCTTTGGATCAGGTTTCCTCTGGATTCTAGACAGAAGAGGACTAAAAATTCCCACAAACTGTGTTCTTATTTGTACGCTGGTGACAGAGGCATCCACCCATCCTGTTGCCATTCACGGACTATTTCATAAGCACTGTGGATGCCACGAGCAGGTCTGGGATGGAGTTGAGACACAGTGATAAAGAATATGCCTCTCACCTTCAAGGAGCCTGGGGTACGTAAAGCTGCAAAGGCAAAAGTCAGCAGGAGCACCCTGAGCCAGCAGAACTGGGCTTTGACCCAAGAACTGTTGATGCTTAACCTTGTTCTTTGGCTGTTTGTGATGTCTCTAGGACAAGAGGCTTTGTTCCTAGATGAAGAGTCTAGTGAAACTCCACCTGGCATAGGGATGTTAAGATATCACTGGAGACAAGCTGTAAAATATTTAATCTATTGCTTTCATTAACATTCTTTTATCAAGAATGGGGAAGTTTAAATATTTCATTCTGTTGGTCTAAAAGCTAATCGTCTAGCTTACTCCTGTTCTAGCTGGATAACCCGTCTAGCTACATTCTTGCTAAGATCACCAGGACATCCTGCTGCCATTTGCTCCTAGACCAAGAGATAGGACAATCTAAGAGGTGATGTTAAAGCCATGAAAGCATGTATTCCTGGTGCCCTAGATTGTCCATAGAAAATCTGCCCAGTTTTAACTTGGCTTTACCTGTCTTTTGAGATCATTACAGAACATATTTGTGCATGAAGGGATACAGAAAATGGAATTCCGTAGCCTTATGTTAATTGGGGCCGAATAAAGGTCAAAAGATTTTTTGACATGCTAAAATGAGAAAAGTTGACTCAGTAATAGTCGATGTCTTCATGGTGGCACATGCATGTAATTCCAACACATGGGATGATGAAACAGGAGGACAGCTGTAAGATCAGTCATGAGTTTGAGTCCATTCTGGGCTACATAGTGAGTTCAAGGCTAACCTGGGCTACATAGCAATACTCTGTTTCAAAAAATAAAAATTCTTATTCCTAAATCTTACCAGTGTGGAGTTGACAACACCCCATTCACTCTCAAAATCAAAACGTGCACGTTCTATCTACTTATTTGACGCAGAACCAAGAATTGTCTTTGTGATTGACTTGTGTTTGGACATGAGCAGAAAGTTAAACACCGCTTGATCAGAGGGGTTAGACATGCACCAAATGACCATCTACCTCCAGAACTATCAGTGGAAATAAATTTTGTCCTTTAAAGTTGATTTTCCTGAGGATTTTGTCACAGTGACAAACCTGCACAATACAGAAAGTTAGTGCCAGGGAATGGAGTCATTCCTGTGCCTGTGTCTGCGAATAGACTGCCTTGTGTGGTTCTGAAGCTTTTGGAACTGTCTCACCAGAGGAAGCTGGAGCTTTTGGAGACACAGTTAGAGCAAATTCAGTCTTTAGAGGAGGTCAGTGAGTGAAGATGGCTGGAACTCAGAAGACCGGACTCCCATGGGGATGTGAAAAGTTAGTCCTGCTCAGGGTGGGAGGACTAGATGGAAAGGAAGGTTCTGCTGGGAGCAGGACCAGAAACCATTACTTTGTGTCCTGGCAAAGACTCTGTGTACACCTTATACTTAGACTTTGAAACTGAGTTTGAAAACAAGGAAACCAGCTAACTGGGTGGAGGAAACACTTCAGATAGTATTCGGGCTGTGACACAGTTTTCAATGACAGAAAATTGACGAGTTCAGGGTCTTTCATGGTTGATATTTAAATCTTGAATATTTTTCTCAGTCTTCACACTGTCATGAAAGTTGTGTATTTTTCTTATGTCACAAAGCAAGTTATGTACATTTAATGTTTCACATGCTGTCTTATGAGTCTTTGCTCTGCCTTCCTGAGGTCCATACCATGGATCTATAGTACACTTTTGAACTCTGACTACTCGCTCATGCCATTGTTGAATCTCCTTGTGTGAAGGATGGGCTTCATGAGAAATCCTGCTACTGTAAAGTTTGTGATTGAGATTCTTTAACTGCTTGTTATGTGCTGATATTTCCTCATGCAGTTATTCCAACAGAGCTGTGGTTGCCAAAGTAAAATTCAGGTAGGAACTGAAGTCCACTATGAGGGAAATTCAAGGGAACTTTTTAGCATTTTAAGTCCTATTTAGAGACTTGAACATCAAGGTCTGTTTATTCATTCATTCTTTTTTAAACTTATTTCATCTATGAGCAGATTATTTCATTCTCCCTACTGTGTCAGCGTTACTGCTGGCTAGAATGGAGACTGAAGATACATCAAAAAGAGAATGATATCTGCTCTAATGGAGTTTATGTATGCTCTAGGGCAGAGGCCAGCACTAAATATGAAAAACATCCCTAAATAGGACAGATGGGAGCCACAAGCAGTAAGGGAAAATGGGTGAGAGGATGGAGAGTTACCAGTGGGCTCCAAAGAGGGTTCACTTAAACGGAGACATGAAGCATGAAGGACACATCGAGCAGCGATCCCAGGGAACAATGCCTGAATCCTAGAATTGGAAGGCGCTAGAAGCAAGGGTCTCAAAGCATGAGCCGTGAAGGGTACATTCCTCCAAAATAAGTTGGTCCAAGCCAGCAGGAGTCGGGACTGCATCTTTTGCCGAAGATGGGGATGCTTTCAAAAGTGAGAACCAGTCAGGGCCTGTGGGATGGTCTGCACAAAGGAAGGGGTGGTTCAGTTCACATCTTCAAAAGACATCTCTGGCTGCTGTTTTCAGTGGGGTTCCCTTTCCTAACCTGTTTTTAAGAACTAATGGGTACACAGAAAATTCTGTTAGAGAAATTGTCTATAAGGCCAGGTTTGTTAATGTGGTCTTTGCAAAAAGTCAGAGAGCCGTACCAGAGGCAACAGTTAACAAGCTGCCAGCACCCGTGTTCCAGCTGTAGAAGCTGTGATCATGTCTGTATTCCATGCACACCGATGTTTGACATTCAACCTGATACCATCTCTCCAGGCCTGAGAAACGAGGAAGTTTGAATGAGATCATTTCCAAGATCTCTTTCAGCTCTAATATTTTATGACCATGAAATTAGGGAATTAGAAACTGATTAAAATCTAAGGCGCTATGAAATAACCCTGCTCCTCAGTGTTGTGAGTGAAATGAATCCGTTTCGCTGTTATTCCTCGTAATCAACAGTGTGCAACATTTTATTGTCTGCCCAGAATAGACTGCGGTGCCAGTTGAAATTGTGTAATACCAGCAAGTAGACACTCGGATTACTTCCATTTTCACCTGTGAGAAATGTGGTGTTTGGTGGTATTTGTGCCATGACTTGAAGGCAAGATAAACGATCAAATAATAGTACAACAAGGGGCCTAGAAATATTTGTCTGTGCAAATTGGGAAATTGAATTTTATTTTCCCATTATGGACTTTGGTAGCTGTATTGGCTTGTTTAGGAGTTAACCTTCAACTTCTTTCGCAATTACACCTGCTTTATTTCTTTGCTTATTTATTAACAGCTATTCAGAGGGATCTCTAGGTCAGAACCTCTGCCTTTTATTACAGCTCAAAACAGAGCAAATTAGATAGGTTTGTTTAATCCGCATTGTAGATCGAGGTCTAGTACACACTGAAGAAATTAGACAATAGCCGAGTGTTCACAGGTTTCTCTGAAGGCAAATGACCTTGAGTATAGGAATCACATGTACATGTACTTAAAAAATATTTATTATTTTTATGTATATGAGTGTATTGTCTGCATGTGTGTAAGTGCACTCATGTTGCACAATGACCATGGAGGTCAGAAGAGGGTATTAGATCCCCTGGAACTGGAGTTATGAATAGGACAGTTGTCAGCTGCCATGTGGGTGCTAAGAATTGGACCCAGGTCCTCTGCAAGAGCAGTTAGTGCCATTTGCCCCAGCATCCGTTCTTTTATATGTTGGGTTTTGCCTTGGTAGGCCCTCTGCTTTCTATATGCTCGTGTGTGGCTGTACACATGCAGAGGAACTTTCACTGCCACCAGCAGACTTTCTCAGAGTGATGAAGAAGACCAGTCTCTATTTTCTCCAGGAATGAAATTATCAGCAGAAGTTGAAGTTTTTCAGAATTTTTCCCTAGTCCTCTTTCTGCCACTTTCTTTCAGATGTGCTTTTAGATTTAACGTAATTTCTGAGTTGGTCTTTGAATACTAAAACTTACTGTTGGTTCCATAAATGCAACTTCATTTTTACCATGAGAACCAGTGTGAAGTGAATCCAGACTTTCAGATGTCAAGCAGCCTCACAGAAAATCATATAAGGATTGGGTCAAAATACTTTCGGAATCACCCAGAAGAGCTTGGCAGTAGAAAGGTTTCAGAGATGAACCTGTTGACATGCTTGCTTCTGACAGTCATCCTGAAATGTCCGTGATCTTGACCCCTCCTTCTTGTGCCTCTCTTCCCTCCTGTCAAACTGCCGCGTTTGAAATTCCTGAGCCCACTCTGCTGTGCGCTGTCTTTGTACACACACTCATCTCTCCTGAGGAAAGATTTCAACCTCGTGGCAGAGCTGAGGAGAGGCTGTGAGAATGCTGTCGGAGATAGAACCTACTTTTTTACAACTGTTTTTGGAAGCTAGCCAAAACTTCCCTTTCTGGCTTTTACTCTTGACACTATCTCCCTGTGGAACAGAAGGGATATTTTAGCAACTGGCAGGTTTAAACCATGCCCCTCAGTACAGCATGGGCAGCGCGGAATTCAGAGCACTGCTCTGTCTTCCTGTCGATATTAAATGAGCATGCCGTTTTGAGATAACGTGGGGCAACTTTTCTTTTGAGGCTATCTGGGGAGATTTTTTTTATTTTATAAAGGGTTTTATATAAGACATCAAATAGTTATGAGGAACGTGGCTGTGCTTTTTATAACACAAGAAAGGTTAAGAGCAGAAATTTTTATAGACACTGTAAGAACTTTCAAGGGACTAAAAAGCTCAGTGGAATCTGAAGGTAGACTTCACCTTCAGGAAGAGGATTCAAGTTCGCCTGAGGAATGAGCACCAACTGGGGTTGAGAAGCCAGGCAAGGTCCCTGGTTCGTGTTGAGGGCTCCAGGGAAATCTTCTTCGCAGTTAATTGGAAGAAGATGGTTTCCTGTGAAAAAGTTTTGTAGTAACATAACATCTAGGAGGCTGGTGTCTGGGAATAATCAAACAGTACAGATTTTTTGAAAATACTTGTTATTTTATTTTATCTTTCTCAGTACACTAAGCGGAAGGGCGGCTGTTCTGATATCTGAACAGAGAGGATACTTTGAAGATCCATCTTCCACATTCAGATATTTTTTCACACCAGCGCAGGTGGGGTCCTCCATGTGGGTTCTGTGCCATGTGGGTTCTATTCAGGGGAGTTACTGGGAAAGTTAGGTGCATAGAGGAAACAGTTTCCTGTGTAAAAACAGATTGACCGTGAGAGTGAAGAATGAAGTTGGACTAGATGGAGCAGGAATGGAAACAAGATACACCACATGAGGATGAGATGAGTCAAACCAAGTGCCCTGAGGTCAGCTGAAATGCTGTCCTCAGGAGCTGCATGCAGAGGTTGAAGTGAGCACAATCACTTAATGTGCTCTTGGCCTTTTCGTTCCAGTAAAAATTCAGTTAAAAGAACTATTTAGTCTCAGACTTTGGCTAAGCTGGTGGTCAGTGATTTGTCCAAAACTGATGCAAAGAATGAGTTAAATTACCTAAGCTGAAATGATTTCTTTGTCACCAGTCTGAGACTAAATATTCCTTCTGACTGAATTTTCACTGGAAAAGAAATGGCCTCACATTAACCACATGTACACTACATTAGAAAACATATGCCTAATATTTAGACTTGTTTAATCAGCAGTAGCTTGATGTCAAAGCAATATGTATTCAGTTCAGAACATTTGAAAAATGAAAAGCAGAATAAAAATAATCCATAGTTCATCCTTTCAGCATTAACTATGTTAACATTTTAATATGTTCATTATTAAAAGGCAAATATATTTTAATAAACGTAAATTCATATTTGTATTACAGTTTTAAATTCAAAATTAAATAAAATAAACATGACAATTAGTTTTCCTCCTATGCACTACACATTGAAAACATATCTCTAAATATTCTGCAAGCTGATTCCGAGATTAAGGGTACTTGCTGTTCTCGCAGAGGACTGGAATTTAGTCCCATGTCTGGCATCTCACAAGTGCCAATAACTTCATCTCCGGAGGATCTGAGCTTACTTTCCGGCCTCTGTGGAGACTGCATCATCCACACTCAAACACACAAACATAATTAAAATATTAAAAATAAATTTTTAAAAATTGCAAAAAAATATTCTAAAAGAATGTATGTGACTTTCTCCTCATTGATACACATTACAGATGTTTATTTTTTCTGACACATAATACTATGATAATAAATAGGCATTCTGCTACTGGTCTACTACCATGCACAGCAAAGCCTGGATTCAGTTTTATTTCTTAAGATTGAATAATAAGCTTCACTTTTCAATTTACTTAAATTCTGTCTGTTTCTGTATTATCTGATGAAATGTCTGTATACACGTTGGTATTTTTTTTAATATTTGCCCTAGATTTGTAAAAACATTTCTCTAGTTTGATCATTTGCTTTTAATTTGACTTATGATATGGTGAAGCTGAGAATTACCTTTTATTGATACAAACACATTCATTATTTCTCACACTCTATAGTGACTTTCTTTCATAAATTTTGTGCCTAAAAAAAAGTCTTGGTTATTCTGGAAAAATACTGATTTCCTCTGTTTTTTCTTGTCTTTTTGTTTTATTAAAAAGAAAGAATTAGTTTTTTTATATGTAGAATTTTCCACTTCATTTTCTCAAAGATACTTGTAAAAATAACCTACTCTTTGATATTAATTTGTGGTGCTAGTTTAAAGAGCTCTGGAGTTACTGGCACTATTGGCTCCGTGAAGCTTCTTTGTTTCTTTTCTGGAAGGAAATATTTGCAAACCAGGGGCTGGCAGTACCAGGTGCTGCTTAGCCTTTGGTTCTGCCCCAGCCTAGGGCTGCTGGGGCCTTTGAGATCCCACAGCCCAGTTCAGCTCATGGCTGGCTCAGTTTTTCTTGGCTCTTGGAGACACTTGTCCTCCAAGGCTTGGGGCCTTTTTGGATGCCTGAGTGGCTGGCCTCTCAGGTGGGAAATCTGCACCAGAAGCTCCGCCCCTGCTTTTCATGATCATTTAAAAATAAACCTTTGGGGGCAGGAGAGACGGTTAGGTGCACTGTCTGCTCTTGGTGAGGACCCTGGTCCCATTTCCAGCACCCATGTGGTGGCTAACAACCATCCCTAACTCCAGATCCCATGCTCTCTTCTGACCTCTGAGGGCACTGCATGACACAAATATACTTAACAAGCAGACAATACACTCATTAATAAAATAATAAAATATTTTAAATATGTATTAAAAATCTTTGCTGTGTGTGTGTGAGGGCATCAGGGCACATGTGCCAAGGTGAACACGTGGAGGTCAGAGGACCACCTCACCTCAGATGTTGATTCCCTCCTTCTGTCTTTGTAAAGAAGTCATCTCTTGTTCTCTAATGGGCTCAGTAGGCTTCCTGGTCCACCAGTCTTCTCAGGAGATGTGGGCGTTCACACGTGTGCTGCTACATCTGGCTTTACGCGGGTTCTAGGGATTCACATCCAGGTCCTCATGTGTGCACATCAAGCACTTTACACAGGAAACCTTCTCCTCAGACCCTCACTTGGTTTCTTAAGCTAACTGAGAGCATACCAGCATTTTATTGGTGTATGACCTAACTACTGTTCTTTTGAAGGCCCTTTGCCTTGACTTGTACAAGCCTCGAAACTAATATTGAGACCCTTCTGGTCTCCCTCACATCCTAGGTTTTTGCTTAGTAGAGATCTTCTTTTGTTAACAAGAAGACCAGTAACAGCAAGAACAAAATTTCTTCTTAGATGTGCCCTCACTGGAGCTCTTTTCTTGTTGGCGAGATGCCTCCTGTTTAACATTGGTTACTGAGAACCAGGGATGTACCTAACCTGAAGTAAGATACGTATTCAGTGTAAAATCCCTGCTATATTTAAATTGCAAAATATCCCATCAAATGCTTACATTAGTTATATCTTAAGCCAGTCATATTTTGGAAATGCTATCTTAATAAAAACATGGCTTTAAAATTAGAGTTAACTGGTTTCTTTTTATTTTTGATACGCTGATCACAAAATTTAAAATTACATATGTGACTCACTCACATTCTTTACTGCATTACATATTTTTATTTTTGGAGAGCAGTGTGTAGAGGTTTCACAAGGTTCATTTTTAGTACCATGACTGTGTCCTTGCAATTAGAACATCTTCCCGTGTTCTGAAAGTAGATTTTCTGGTCATTTTTAGATTCAAAAGATGAATGTATGTCCTGAATCTTTATAAAGTGATGCTCAGAATAAACTTGGCTTTCCTCAAATATCTTCATGCAGATTTCTGTTGTAATGGTCAAGCGAAGTGGAAACCGAATCTGTTTCCCTGTGTCTTTAACAAGTACTTAATATCTTGCAGGCACATGTGTGTATGTATGTGTATGTGTGTGTGCGTGTGCACACATGTGTGCATTCTTCAATTTAACTTGGCAATGGAGAAAGAGGTATGTTTATCATCCTTTCACTGGATATCAAAAATGTCAAGCATTTGTACTAAGATGTTAATCTCCCTATCCCTCTGACATCATCTGCCCTAAGTGAAGCAAGTATTCTTGCCCTGTGCATCACTCCATGAAGAAGCCATGGTCCTTGAAGCCAGAGAGTCCTGACATCAAGCTTAATACCTTTGAGCTTTGCACTCAATGCGCAAACTCCTTACTTTGTCTTAGCCTCAGCTAGGCCATGCCTGATCTAGGAAAAGTATTTCTCGTCCCCATTTCTCTGATCTCTGTCTTTCCCTCTTTGGCATTAATTTCATGCTTTTTAAATCTGTGGGCACACTGTGAGTTGTCTAGCAGTAGGGTTAGGTCTGATGCAAACAGTAGAGATGGTTAGTGAAGTGACTTGCAAAGCATGAATACTCTGATGCTTATTAAACTGGGACCTGATTTCAAATGCAGCTGTCAGAATGTCACATATTCTTGCGCAATAGATTACAAAGAGAAGCAACTGAGCATTGCATCTTGGCATCAGGATGCTTTCTGCCCTGAGGGTGATGCAACCCCTCTAGGAGCTGGAAGACTGGATTTGCCTTAAGCTTCCTTCTTGAAAGAGGTCAAGAATTTCAAAGCCTTAAATATTTTGCCAAATAGAGAGGCGTTGCTGAGTGCTCTACTATATCTGCATGGAAAGGGGATTTCATCATGGCAGTTGGTGCATCATAAGCATGAGAGTGATGCGCACCTCAGAAAGGAGTGCAGGTCCCGCAGTAAGGGTGACAGGTGTATGGGCCTGCTGTGGGCAGCTAGTGGTGGCTGTCCTGGCAGGTGGTGGTTGTGGACAGAGGAAGTAATGACTGATGAATGTTCTCATGCAGCACCACGTCCACAAGGTCTTTCCATCTTGCTGTTTTGAGTCCTATGAGGTTTTCTGGAAATCTGTGGCTTGAGCATTTGGGACTGTTTATCAATGTCCATCAAGTTACTGAAGGTCAGCAGGATGGAAAGAAGATGGAGCAGATAAGGGAATGCTTTTTCTTGAACTTACCGGGAAAGTCTCCCTGCTGATTACTCCTGTAAAAAAGAAGACAGCTTTCAATCTGGATGGTGGACATTCCAACACTCTTCTCCAACATCTTATCTTGAGTATTTACATTCTTATGTGGATGTTTATGTTTCCTTTCATTACTTTTTCTTTCGATCTTTCTGTGTTTCAGGATTTTATTCCACTAAGTCTAAAGTACAAGGGAAATTCACAGGAAGATAACCAACCCATCTAGGTAACCCAGGACATTTGCATAATGAGAATTTCACAGTGTTGGAATGTTAGGAAAGGGGACATTTGGTGGGGCCTTTATTATTCTATAACGAAGTCCCTAGGCATTTCAAATTAGATGAATCATCAAACAGTATATTCATGGTATTTGTAAACTTGTGATACTTACAGGCTCCACCAGCCCAACCGAAGCTAGTCCTAGGCATTGAAGTAGTTTAACTAGGCCCGCCCCACCCTGCATGTATGCATATATGTAAACGTTGTAAGCTATGGTCTCATGGGGGAGAGAACAGACAAATTTGTTTTTCTGAGTTTGTTACCTGACTTAATGTAAATACTTTCCACATTAGTCCATTTTCCTGTAAATTTCATGATTTCCTTCCTCTCTACACCTGAATAAATTTCTATTGCAAATATGCCATAATTTCATCGTCTGTTCATCTCTGACGGACATCACACTAGTTCCATTTTCATGCTTGAGAGAAAACCAAGAGAGGGGAAAGGCAAGTGTTGAGAAAGGGGTTGGAGGGCAACAGAACACATGAGGTGCAGGGGTGGACAGGAGGCTACAAGGTCTTCAAAAGAGACCAGGAAGATGAAAGACAAGAGCATCGGCACAGAGGCATCAACAAAAAAACAGGTTTTTTATGAGATTATCAAAATGAAACCTACTACTGTGTATTGTAATTAAAACATTAAATGGATGACTCGAATGCGAATTCAGTTTGAGTCGAGGGACAGTGAAGCTGGCCCTCTTCCCAAATGCTATCCTCTGCTAGTCTTCCAGAAACCATGCTTCCATCAGCAGCACCAGGTTTAGATGGAATAGAACTGACTACAAAACTTTCTCTGCCATCTATTAGCATGGTGAGAAGGAACTCAATTATTCTCTCCTGTAAAACAGGGAAAACAACCGACTGCCAAGTTCGAACTTAATTCATTGAATGTAATGTGACTACCACACAGTTTAAGATCAAAACAGTAGCTTATAGGGCTGCTCACACTGAAAAACTGTAAACAGATATGAGCAGCTCTGTTGATTCTCTGACGGGCATTTGCCATATGTGAATAGATGTTTATGGTTTGGCCTTCGATGCCACCAGAGATCCATGTGTAGAGGAGGACGAGGAACGGGCACCAGCACAGTCATCCTCCTCCTTGTGACATTAGACCTAAGAAGGTCATCGAGACCGGAGCCAGGGCTCTGCGCGGCACAGACTTTCTGTCAGATGCTTAATTTCTGCATGTAATCCAACTCAACAGAAAGAACTTTTCTTTAAAAATGGATGATATGGAACACCTGGGGGTCATGGAGAACCCCATGGGATGATGGGGAACTTTCTAAACCACCTCTGCCTCCTTTCTCATCCCTGCCAGTAAAATCTGCACTATCTGTCTTAAATAGAAAATGGCTCTTTCCTTCCATCAGATTGTTTGGCAATTGAATGGGTTTGTATTTTCCCTTCAGTAGATTTGAAATGTTTGCATTTTATCAAAGTTGCTCTGGGGTTATGGAGACAGTTCAGGCAGTAAATGTATTCCCTGTAGGCACGAGGACCTGAGTTGGAGTCCGCACCCTCACCTGAAAGCCTTTAGGTGCTCTTATATTTCCATCTTCGACTTGGCAGGCAGCCTGGCCAATCTGGCAAGCTTCAGGACAGAGGTCTTATTTCAGAAATAAGATGGATGTTTTCTGAGGAATGAAACTCTAGGTTGTACTTTGGCCTCCACATACATGTGCATACATGTGCTTGCAGTGGCACACATACATTCTTACCAGACACCACACACACAATCACATATCACATGCACATACACCAGTACCACCACACTCATATACCATACCACACAAACACATACATACTATAAAAATCCAACCCACACCCCACAGAACATACTACCCACATGCCACACACAAACATATATACAAACTATACCACACACATACACACACACGCACAGGCTCTTCTAAAGATCTTCAAAGAACAGAGCCCTTCCTGAGGGACTTTATGCATGTCCGCTCTGCAGACTTCGCTGGCTTGAGGCCGGTTTAACACTCTTCTCTGGGCACCATCTTTGCACTCAGCGCAGCTGCTGCTAGTGCTGCACTTTCCGAAGGTGGTGATCTCAATCCAGATTTTCCAAAGATACTTGAAGGATGATTGTGAGCAGGTGAGAGAGAGAGAGATGAAGCCAGAAATGGGCCCATTTTAGAGGAAGACCAGAGGTTTTAATAACTTTAAAATGGGGAAATTGTGCTTTTTAAGTACTTTTGCTAACAAAACAGAAGAATGTATGGGTTCAAACAGCTTAAACCTATGACAGAGTTACATTTTAAGACTTTCTGTGGGTTTTTATGAACATGTGGAGAAAACTTCCAAGTTGTTTTGCAGACAGAAAGAGAATACATGGAAATATGGAATTAGAGGAACATGTGCATGCTGGTGAGTGTCCTCAATACGCAGGAATTGTTCAGTGAGGCACAGAGGATTGTATTTTATGACACTTCCATTTTTGTTACTGTAAGAGAGATGAGATCCGTAGTGCGGTATGAGCAGAAGGTGAGAGAAAGAGCACCTACTGTCCTGAACAGGAAGGAAGTTGGGGCAGAAAGGGCCTGTTTCCACTTTCAGTTCCGTCACGGTAGGAAAGACTTGTCAGCTGAAGTGTGTCAGCATGATCTGGAAATTAGGAAAACCAATGATCACATGTCATCTGCACACAGGAAACAGGGAAAAGGAACAGGAAGAAGGACCTCAAAGCCCACCCCCGGAGATGTTCTCGGCTCAGCGATACTTCCCTTCCTACGGTTCGGTTCTGTACCGTCCCAAATAGCACTGCCAGCTCTGGCCAAGTGTTGAAATACCGCACCTAAGGAGGCATTTCTCATTCAAAGTACAGCGTCTGGCACTGGCCCCACAGGCTCACAACCATCTCATCATGTCAAATGCATTTAGCCCAACTTCAACAGTTCTAGATTCATAGTCCCGACATGGCTCAAATGTCCAAAGTCCAAAGTCTCTTCTGAGGCTCAGCGTGGAGAGTTTGAACTGTGTGTGAAACAAAGCGTGGAAGCATCTGGTGTTGCTGGGGTCAGACATGGCTTTGTGAATGTGAAGCAAGGCTCTGTCACCGAAGCACGTCCAGCCCTGTGCCTGCGCGTCCTTTGGGGATGTGGGCCTGGCCCTGCCAGTGGCTTCTCTCGCCAGTGTGTCAGGGCTGCTCTTCTCCTCCGCTCCAGGGAAATCCCCTGCTCCAGTGTCAAGAGTTCCCTGTGGGCCTCTGCACCATAGGGAATGTCTGCTGGTGGGTAAATTATCCTTTGGACAGATCAGAATGGTCCCAGGGAAGAGAAGCCAAGAAAAAATTTCAGTTTCTCTGTGTGTGTGTGTGTGTGTGTGTGTGTGTGTGTTTGGGGCTGTGTGTGCCTGGTTTTGAGGAGGGGGTGAAATTGCTCATTTCAGCCCAGCTGTGACAAGCTCAGACTGCACAGCAGCTGGACCCTTCCTGATCCTTCCTTCTTAACACTGCTTACCCCCTGGGCTGCAGGACACATTTTCACTGTTTGTAGCTGACTCTAGTCCTACTCATCCAAACTCTTAATTCTCCGTATTAACATCTTATTTGCTGTTTCTAAAGAAATGTCTTCTTAGGTGTCGTTTTCATTCAAAGACACGTGTTTATCTATTTAAGAATTTAGTCTTTAAAGCTTCACCATCTCCATTTTCTACTTCTTCAAGGCAATATTTTTTTAAACTTTTCCAGTGTATCTTTATTCATCTGAAAATATTACATGAAAAATTACAGAAATACTTGGATGCTGCTCGGAATAACCTGGTAAGAAGTCACATTACCTCTGACCAGTCTTCTCCCTGGTATGCAAGCCCTCCATTTATGCTGATTGTCAGTGTTCAAGCTGTTCTTAGTGCATGATGGGTCATTGTAAACTAAACTATCAGTGAATCTCATGGGACAGCCTGAGGTCAGCATGGACAGAAGTATGCATTTGTAGTGAGGACAGAAACAAACAAAAGCCATTAGAGAGGCTACAAACTCTGGTAAAAGCAGCTCTCTACCCAAGGAAATGTGAATAAAAACAGAAATTCATTCTGGTTTTTCTGCCATACCTCAAATTGCATAAGTTAGTGTCAGTGATAGAGATAGTGCTTGGTTAACATAGAAAAGAACTGAATACATGTGTTTTTGTAAAAGTCATGGTACATGTAGACATCTATAGTTTTGGTATCCTTAAGTAATGAAACATATACCCCAATTGAGAGGGAAGGGGACTATATACTGTCTTGTGATGGTTGGTGTTTGTCAGCTTGACAGAATCTAGAACCACATGGGATGTGGACCTCCAAATGTGCCTGTGGATCTGAGATCATCTTCACTGCATTATTTGCAGTGGGAAGACCTGCCTACTGGGGATGGCCCCATTTCCTGCCTGGGGTCCTGGATTCTCTAAGTGGAGCAAGGGAGCTAGCTGCAGCATGAGTTCACTGCTCTCTGCTCCTTGACTACAGATGCAACAACCCTAGTACCTCAGTCTCCTGCTGCCTTGAATTTTCTGCCATGATGGACCCAAGTCAGAGTAAACTCTCTCATCTGAAAATTGCTTTCATCACAGCGATAGGAAAAAGACTGAGACAAATCTCCTCTGATCCCTCCTGTGCAAAATTGCTCTCTGCACACAGTAGCACCTCTGTTCTCCTTCCCTACTGGCCACATGTAACTAGGACACAGTTTTGAGATCACTTTGTAATGTTAACTTAGTCTTATAAATCCTACATGATCATAGCATATAGCTCAGCTATGTATGATAATGGGCTTTCCCCCTCTGTTCAATATGGTCTTTTGCTTTGAAATTTATTTTGATTCAATAATTTCCTTCTCATTTTCTTGCTGTTTTTTGTGCATTAATTAACAAAATCTTAATTTCCAAATGACAACTGGCTGTATTACTGTTCTGTTGCTGTGATAAACACCATGACCAAGGGAACTTACAAGAAGAGGTATTTTGAGCTTATGGTTCCAGGTTCCACAGGGATAGAGTCCATCATGGCTGGGGTAGGAGCAAAAACTAAGTGCTCACATCTACAAGCAGGCACAGGAAGCAGAGAGTGACTGGAGATCCCTCAAGACTTAAGAACTCTCTTAAACCCACCCTCAGTGACCTTCCTCCAGCATAGCTACACCTTCCAAAACCTCCCCAAACAGCGCCACCAACTGGGGGCAACATGTCCAAACTGGGGACATTATCATCCAAACCACCATTATGGAAACACCCCCACTGATTCAAGGGTCAGCTAGTCCTGCTTTTCAGTTCTCCCTTTATTTCTCTCATACTTCCCTTCCTGGCTTCCAGGAGAATCTCTTACCAACCCCTGCACAGCACCCTGGGACTCTGAATACTTCACAGCACTCTGGGGCTCTGAGTACCTGTGTCGTGATGTCATGTTCCTAATTTCCTTCTCATATTTCATCAGTACTTTGTCCTGGATTAATGCTCAGTTGTCTCTTACTATAATAAGAGTCCCCTTGTTTGGAAGGCAGTCAGTGTTCTGACTCTTGACCCAGTGTCTGTCATTGTCTTTTCACTGTTGCATTGGTGGCTGTGTCTTGCCTGGCAGGTGTCAGTGTTACAACATGAATTGAAGAAGTGATAATAGGAAAGGAATTGCGATCTCAAAATATCACTTCCCATTTAAAAAAATAGAAAGAAAAAAGGAGCCAGAGGGCTACAGAGGACAGAAAGAGCCCAAGTCTAAGGCTGGAAACACATGACACAAACGTAGACCATCTCATTATATCAAGAAGCCACTACTCTGCCAGTGTCTCAGCTTGTGTCAGAATATGCGAGCCAATCAGCTGATGTGGTTTGAGCGCGCAATGTGTTTCAATTATGTGATACCTATGTTCATAAGGATATTTGGAGGAAAATAACCTCATTGATTATTTTTGGAGGATGCTGTAGAACCAACTTATAGTGAAATCAATTGATGGTAGAAGTGTTATCAAATTTTCTTATACAAATGTATGGTACGAAACAATATTTATTAGGTGGAGTTTTATCAATATTTTATATCTATTAACATTAAGGAAAAATTACAGAATTAGGCTATTCTGTAAACCTTAAGGAAATAATATATCTTGAGTGGGTAAGCAATAACGATCAAGGCTTAAAATTCATGAAGCTTCACAACCAGGCAGTACACCCCTCCTGTTGGGAATACAAATCAAGCGCAGAAAAAGGTTAAATATGAACCTCCATTTCTAATTGTGAGCTGAAGAAATTAGCAAGGATATAGAGACATTCTCAATAGTAATATGGGGTGTCAAAATACAGTATGGAATATTATATAGGAAAACAGATGTGTGCAAATGTGAATTTCAATGATAAAGAATGAGTGGGAGAAAGAGGGAGAAGAAAAGAAAGAAAAAGAAAGAGAGAGAATGAGAGAGAGAGAAGGTTTGGGCAATCTCATTGCAAACAAGACATCACAATTTGGACTCTTATCTAAATGAATATAAATAAAATACATCTGATGAACAGGGAGGTTTGAATTTTGAATGCTTTTTCTGGGAAAAGGGCTCCTGGTAGCTCTGGCTGTCATGGAACTCTATGTGAACCCTCAGTCTCACAGAGATCTACATGCCTCTGCTTCCTCAGTGCTGGGATTAAAAATGTGTGCCACCGTGCCTGACTGAACGCTTTATAAAGATACAAAATAATTTATTTTCGGTGTGGTGATAGTATTACAGTTATAAAAGAGTGTCTTTTAGAAATGTATTTGAAATTTTCACAAAGGATAGACTGTATGGGAGTTACTGTACAGTCTGAGACACAGAAGGAGAACTGAATTAGACATGAAGTAATTGATCTTAAGTTGATAAGTTTTCAAGTAAATATAATGTATATATATATAAACTTGAATTTTATGATTCTATTTCTTTAACTTCACATGTCAGCAGTTTTTAAAATTATAATTTTCTTGTGGAGTTCACCTTTAAACCCAGGAGGCAGAGACACGTCACTGTGAGTTCAAAGCCTGAGTAGTCTACATAGTGAGTTCTATCCCAGCCAGGGCTGTACAGTGAGACCCTATCTAAAAGAAAGAAATAAAATACAAATTTACTATTTTTCTTTGAAAAGGAGGTTGAAATTTTTATTAGCCTTTGATAATATACATTATAAGGAGTTTCAAATACTTTCTGCTACCTAAAAGATTTCTGCATTTCTGTAGTGCCTGTTAATGCATTTTGTTGAGTTGCTTCCTTTGACCTTTCTTTAAAATGTAGTTTATTTATTATTTTAATTTTATTTGTATGAGTGTATCGCCTGCATGTTTGTAAGTGCACCTGAGTCATGCAGTGCCTGTGGAGGTCAGAAGAGGGCATCAGATCCCCTGGAACTGAGTTACAGACCTTGTTAGCCACCATGTGGGGCTGGGAACTGAATCAGGGTTCTCTAAGAGCAGCCAGGGTTCTTAACTGCTGAGGCATCTCTCCAGTCCTGCTTGCTTTGATCTTTGTCCTTTGTGTTTAAGGGTATTCTCTATGGTTGGTGTCTTGGCTCAGTACTCTGCAAGTGTCTGTGTCAATGGAATTCACTGGAGGTGCGTCTACACTCAGGACCAGAATCTTACTCACTAGACTCAGTCTCTTGGTCTATGCATATTCCCTCTCATGTTTATATGGTTTTAAGCCCCTGAGTGGTGTCATCCGTTTATCATCTATCTATCATCTATCTATCTATCTATCATCTGTCTATTTATCATCTATTATCTGTCTATGATCAACTGTCATCTACCCATAATCATCTATCACATATTTATTATTTATCTACATATCATTTAATATCAAGCTAGCTATTAGCTATCTATCTATCTATCATCTATTACCAATCTATCTGTCTATCATCTATCATCTATTTATAATCTATCTTATAGCTATCATTTTCTGTTCAATTATATCTATCGATCTAGCCATCATCTATCTATGAAATATCTATATATTCTTATAAAGTAGACTGTTTTCCAAAAGAGAGTGTTTCAATATCTTGCCCTGAAGGAAGTGATGACCACGTTTCCAGGGTCAGAGATATGTAAGTTTGGATCCAGTGCTCTGGAGACTGAAAGGAGAAATTTATTTCTCAATACGTAGATTTAACCTACTTTTTCTCAGTTTTCAGTATGAACTCATATTCTAAGATGGGTCAAGAATTTCTGAATCTAAGGTAATTATTTTTGACCTTTCCAACAGTTAGGAGTGGGGAAAGGGAGTGACAGGGAGTCTCTGAATATTATTCACAGCATAGGAGATGCTCTTAAAACTTTGAGCTTACATCTAGAAAGAACGGCAGGTGCAGTGAAAGAAATGTTTTGGCATCTTTTGTTCTAAGAATTAGAACATTTGCTGTAGCCTGTATTTTGTCCCAAAGCATGAGTGCTTGTGATATTTGCAGCCTTTCTTGCAGAGTTTTCCAACAGTTCCTTCTCTGGTTTCCTCAACAATCTAATATGTAAATCTGCATCTATAGCAAATGAGCTAGGAATTTATTGAATGATTGTTTTGTTGCATCTGAAGCTATCTAACTTTCTGAAATAATTGTCATGATGTGAGTCCTTGTCAAAGGCTTAGTTTACCAATCTCTACAGTGCTCCTCTGTCCTAGGGTAGGAAGAGTGTTCATTAATTGTCCTTATAAGCTTATCCTTGTAGCTTAGAATTTGCACCGAGCCTCTATTCGCTCTTACTTCTTTGTAACACTGCCTTTTGAATGCATGTTAACTCACAGTACTCATGACTTAAGTTGCTGATCTTGTTTGTCACTAATTTCTGCAGTTTTCTAGGTTTTCAGTTCACCTGTACAAAAGCGTCCACTTTTCTCTCATCTTGTACTTCTGTTTTTGTCTCAGGATTGGCTGATACCTACATGATAAAAGGCCAGATGGGAAGCAGCCCCTCCCAGATCACCTCCTAGCTCTCCAGCTGTGTACTCTAACAATGCATTCCTCCTTTTGTGTCTCTCACATCAGTGATACCCAAAGAACAAATCAGTGCCTTGCATCTTCAAAGCAGCAGCTCATCAACCATCACACTCCTCTTGTTTTCTGTTGCATCATAGTGAGGAAGCAGAACAGGCTCTTGCTATTCAGAGACATAGAGCTGAGGCAGAAAAGTTGATTTCCTCGAGGTGCCATGCTTGAGCAGTGAGCCTGTGATGAACCCACTCTTTTGATTCCCAGCGCCATCTTTTCTTTATTTGTCTCTTCCATGCCATCGAACAGCTTCTCTCCCTTGGCATTTGGGCTCCTTCCTGAGGCTGCATGGCCCTGCTGTCATCACCCTGAGTCACTGCCTCATTGGCTTGCTGTTGAAGTTTTTCTCCATTTATCATCCCACAGTGGACCCACAGTGGCTCCAGACTCACATGTGGGAGGAAGACCTTTTAAACCTGCCATAAATCAGACACATTTTAACCTGGCTGTTGTCTTCGCTCTTTGAAAAATCTATTTTTTAGTTAAGACATTTTTCTTAGGCAAGCACAAGTCTCTTCACTTTAATGGAAACATTAGGCTCTATTTGATGTCATCTGATTTTGCTAAAGGATGAGGTCAGTCTAGAGAGCGAGTGCCTAGCTCCTGATTGAATTCAATGGCTTCCATTACCCATGCTCCTCCCTCAATTAGGACCTTGCCCTTTCATCTTTCAAATTGTCGCATTTCTAGATAAGTATGGAATCTGTTTGCATCAGCAGTACCTGCTGCACAGAGTCAGCCCCCTTTGCGTTTATCTTCATCTGTCTCTGTCTCACTTGCCTCGAAGGAAACAGGAGTCAACACACTGATTATGTCACCAATGAGAGAAAAACAACCATATTTCTCAAGAGAAGGTCACTCTTGCTTAAAGACAAATGCCTGTGCTTGTGAGAGGCTGTAGCACTATCAGAGATGGGTCTCTGTCCTCAGGCAGGTTACCCCTCTTCCCCTTGTGGGGATCCATCTGGCAATTATTTGATAATTAAGCTTCCCACTAGGAGGTGGTCTTCCAATCTAGGTTAAAGAAATCAATCACAGTGTGAACTAATGCTTTCAATGGTGCCTGTTTAATTATGTGATAGAGACCAATGGTCTAGGTGATGCAGACCCCAATACTGCTTTGTATTAAATCATAATCGAAGAGGAAATTTTCCTTTGGAATACTTCTTGTAACAGGACTTTATATTTGGTGGGATAAACATGCGCTCTTAATGTAAGAATTCACAAGCAGCACAAGAAGGATGAGTGTCAAATGTTGCTGCAAATATTGATGAACCATCACTAGGGTAAACAAAGAGCATTTATTACATGTTTCATGGTTCAAGTCCAGCCAGGTTTCGGGGAGTAGGAAGACTGCAGGCTAAGGGAGTCAACACTTCTTTACTGACAAAGTTTCTTATTGCTTTCCCTGAGGGATGGTCACATTTCGGTAGGCAGGGAGCAAAGAGAAGACATCACTGAGCAGAATGGAGAGGCATGGAAGCCAGAGAGACCAAGTATTGCAGACCACGGGGGCAGGGGATGGCTTGTCTAAAGAAGCAGGCAGTTCACGTGGGACCCCAGGAACCTCTGGAAATGAAGCCTACCAGGAACTTTCTGACGATCTTTCCTTTAACTCCCAGCGGATGACAGCCAATTTGCAGAGAGCCCTATTTGAGTGCCAAACTTGCAGAATGACATTCAGCTGACATTTAACAATTTGCACACATTTTGTAAGGGTTTTATTTTTCATATGTGAAACCAAACTGGGCAAAGACAAAACAAGATTGTATTGCAACAACTGGTATAAGCTGGAATCAAGAATTGTTTTAGGTAAAACACTCTTTCTCTCAAGCTTATGGTCCAAAGTGTGGACTCTGATAATCTGAGGATTGAGGACAATGTCCTTTCAGTTCTGATATGGAATAGATAGACTACAAACCCACTCTGTGATCATGAACATCTCATAGAATTTTTTGTAGCTTCATGGGGTAAAGGCCATCTGTGGAGTGAAAGGTCTTGCCATAAAAATTGGCTAGCTATTCTTTCAGAAAGTATATCCTTAAATGTCAGTCTTGGGCAATCCTTAATATCATGCATTTGTATAGAATTTAAGGAGTTCAAAACTCAGATAGAAAACAGGTATTACAGTTTTCATCACAGTCATAGAAATAAGGACATTCCCCTTGAAAGACAAAGGGCTTCACCAACATCACAGATAAATATGTGTTGAAAGTTTGTATTCTAGCTCACTGTTTAGCTCACAAAACAGCTCCAAAATCAAATTCCTCAGAGGAACTCCTAAGAGTCTAGGAGTTCAACCCTTGTTTTCATTATGATTCCTGTAATGGCCCCCAAGGAGCACTTGCTAAGTGTGTTGAGATGACTCCAAAGCAAACAAATGGACAGTTCAAGTATATGCTCATAATGAAAAAAATTTAACTTTTAATTGCAGTCTATTGATTCTATTTGTAGCCATTGTTAGTTGGCTGTGATTATTTCTTTTTTAGTATGTTTTATTTTTTCTTCTTTTATTTAACCTGAAAAAAAGTTGTATGCTTCCCAATCCATAGTAAGTCCTGATTTAACCACACTAGGGTAACAGGTAGTAACTGTCAGACAGTTCTGGGCTCACTTACTGGGAATGTATTAAACAGTGGTTCTTAGGGCTAGAAATGGCTCAGTAGGTAAGAAGATATGCTGCACAGCATCAGGATCTGAGTTCATGTCTCCAACACCCACATAAAAAATCACCATGGCTTCATGGGGTGGTTGGTAAAAGACAGGAGGATATCTGGGGTTTGCTGGCCTCCAGCCTAGGCCTGGGTTTAATGAGAGACACTGTCTTAAAGGAATAAGGCAGAGTCGTAGAACAGGACACCTAACATCTTCCTCTGACCTCCATGCATGCACTCAAATGTGTAGACACATCATGCACCACACACACACACACACACACACACACACACACACACACACACCCCTACATAATAATGTAGAACAGTGGTCCTTGAATGTAGGCAAGCAGCTTGGAGACAATGTGAAAACCACACTACTCCTATACACACTGCATTATTTCACTTAACAAAATTACATTTTCTACTAGTTTCAGAGATTACAGATATGTTAATTTGGGAAAGACAGACCATTTTCAGTGGATACACATAGTTTAGGGTCATACTTACTGGGTGACACTTCCTGGATTTTGTTGAATATTTAAATAAATAAGACTGTATTCTTTCTAAGAGGAGGTCAGAGCCTGTATTATGATAACTTTACTCCAGGGAAGAAGGAAAGGATTTGATTCAGTGCAGCTAAAATGGAGACTGATAGTCTGGTCTTGTTCATTCTGAGACCATTGTCTACCAACATGTCCTCTGTGTATGTATGTGTGTGTGTGTGTGTGTGTGTGTGTGTCTGAGAGAGAGAGAGAGAGAGAGAGAGAGAGAGAGAGAGAGAGGAGAGAGAGGAGAGAGAGGGGGTGGAGAGAAGGCCTTGAGAAATCTCTGATTCACTCATTCATCTCTTTCCTGTCCTTTCACTTGGTTTGCTCTAATACTTGGCTGGCAGCATCCCCCCGTGCTAGGTGCCAGGGGTACTGAAGATAAACCAGACGCAGCCAGAGTGAGTGTTGAGGTGGCTCCCAATACCCAGAAGTGGGAGGAGTGAGAAGATGAGCGTGCTTCACAGTGAGATTCCCAGGGGAAAGAGGAACTGAGGACAGGAGCTGCAGAAGGGAAGCAGGAGCTGTAGACAGCAGGATGAGGTCAGCGTGGGCTCAGCACAGCATTGTGTGGGTCTCTGAGAGACTCACCTGCTCCTGTCGCCCTCTCAGGAACTTATGATAGCGGACATTTCGAGAAAACAAAGATTTTGCTTCTTCAAGCTCTTGCCAAACTGAGTGGTCTGAAATAAGGGAAATCAGGTGAAGCTGAATTCCTTTCCACTTGGACACACAGGAGCCTTCCCTTCCAGCCTGACTGATTCCCCCTCTCCTAACATGCAATGGAAGAAGAGCCAGTGAAGTCTTGCAGGTTTCTTTTTAGTATAATCTGAAACACTAAGCCCTTGTTTTATATGCATGTTTGTGATAGTTTGAAAAAAATCTGCCACTTAAGACTGGGATGGGGACTGCATTTTTTCAATTGACCTTCATGGGCTCTGAGTTTAGAGTTGAATTCCAGTCTGTCTGTGTTCCAGTTCAATTATACCAGTGAAATGCGATTTCATTGTTCAAAAGGAACCAGCTTCTTTTTGTAAGGCCCTTACACATCAAATGATTCCTTTAAAAATAAATTGAAAATGAGTCAAAGCAATACAGATTTAACTCACCCTGAAATAAATGAGTTCTACAATTAAAGAGAAAAAATTGCTAAAATTATGCAGAGAATGTAAGCAGTCAGTCAGTAACACCAATAGATGTTGGAGTGTCTGTTGTGACTTGCTGCATATTCATGAGAAAGATGAGAGTCTTCCCTTGAACCATCTGATGATAGTCATGGATAGATGAAAGTGGCTTGCCATAACCCATAACCCCATAGTATGTAACAAAAGAAAGAATTTTGGCATATTCCTAGTCTCAGTTGTAAAGTATTCATCCAAACTGGAATATTCCGATCCATTTCTGGGATTAGCAATGGACTTGGGAGGAAAGACAGAGGGCAACCTCCTCATACCAGCAAGCGAGGTGGGGAGTTAAGAGTGTGTGAAGAATCTGGCTGAACATGAGGTGAGCCTGTGAAGCTGAGACCAGCAAAGAGTAGGAGTGGACTGAGGGGAGGTGGATATTGGCTCATTCATTCTGCCCTGAGCAGGGTATGCCTAGGAAAGGGGCAGGACTGAGAAGGGGGCACAGACTGCATTGAGACCTCCTCGCCTTTTACCGAGGCTGTGTTGCCTAAATGTGCCTGACTTTGGGCTACACTTAAAATAATGGGGAAAGAAAGCATACTCCACTTGTCCTTTTGAGATGGACTTAATGTGCTTAACATGATCATTTCTAGTTCATCCACTTTTCCACAAATGACATAACTTCTGAAAGAGGATCCCCTTGGTTTGCACACCACACTCTCCTTATCCTCAGTGACTATACTTCTAGGTTGGCTTCATGACTTCACTGTTTAAACAGTGCCGCAGTAACCCCCGATGATGGCATCTCTGTACCAGGTGGACTGGAATCCTTTGGGTAAATATCCAGAATACACTAGAAGCTACATGGGTGACCAGGACCTCCAGAACTTAAACCACGAACTTACACTAATTGCATGACCTCCAGGCATTGACTTGCCCAAGAAGAGAATTGGCGACCTGGAGAGGATTAACTCTTGCATGTGTGCTGATGGCGGCCTGATAGTGCATTCTGAGACTGCTGGTCATTGCTATTAGCTCAGCAACCCCAGTGGTGGAGGGTGAGAAAGCCTTAATTACTTCTGTAGAGGCCTTGCACGTGCTGTAGATACTGACCACTGACCCCACAGATAGGATGGAACTGGTATAAACCAGGTTTTCCCATACCTACCCACTTATGAAGTTTAATGTGTAAACTGACGGTTCTGCTATATCTACCTACTTATGATCCCATAGGAGACTAAAGCAGTGATAAAACATGATAACAATGAACTATTATAAAGTATTGCATGCACTTGTCCTCTGCCTGGCAAGCTGGATTGTGTTTGGTTTCATCTGCTGCCTTGGATCAGCATAAACAAACTTGACTGTTATTGCTCCATAGGAAGGGGGAGCAGAGAGAGTCAATCATGCCTTCCAACCAACTAGTGGGAGGGATTATGGGTATGGGCAAAAGAAGCTGCAGAGGCCCTTCGCCATCTTGGGCAGCTGCCAGCTGGTCACAGGGTCCCTGCAGCAATGTAGAATTTGCTGTACAGCCTAAGGAGGGGAGTCCCCTCCCCATTCCTGTAAGAAAGCCCCTTGCCCATTACTCTGTGACTAAGCCCAAATAAACTGTGGTTTCTCAAATTGTAGTTTGGTGAAATTATACCTTCTTTTTAGTTAGGGGCCTAGAGAGAAGGGTGGGACTGGATATCAATCATGCCTCTCAGAATTTTAGCAACACAAAGTGTTTTAAATGACCAATTCTTTGTTTCTGGAAAGTAGAAAGACTAGCCGGGGAAGGAAAGAGATTAGTTGGAATGGAAAGGCATCAAGAGAGGGTAAAGGGTGAATATGGTTAAAATAGATTGTTCACAAGTATGAAATGGTACACTGAAAGGTATTTTTATGTACAATCCATGCTAATACATAAACTTAACCAAAAAGAGCTTCCCATTTAAAGTTTTGGACTTACACTGACCAGGAATACCTGAAACTGCAAAAAGCTAAGCTTCAGGTATGGAGGAACTTCTGTATGTCTGATCTCAGGGATAGGGTGCAGATTTCCCCAGCATCAATAAGATTTCATCTCTCCTAGGACATTCTCGTTTGGACCATTGATGTGGGAATGGACTTATCAGATCATGTTTCAGGAAAGATTCGGAATATAAATTATCTGCCACTCTAGTGTATTATGCCGTAGATGATGTTTGTTCCTGATAAAGAGCAGAATAAAAGTGGAGAAGGAGGACCGCACCTGAGGGAAGACAGGGAGAGAGCAGCCCCGAGCAGACAGCGCTCCACTGAAGGCTCCCGGCGGTCGCAAACCCTGCTCACTTTGTGATTTTTACACCAGGCACTCTGAACCTAGATATGAACATTAATAACACTTAGAGCAACACATAAAAAAGAAGAGTTTTATGGAAACAAAGACTGGAAGTGTTGAAAAATAAATTGTTTTCCTCTTTTCATCCTTCTTTAAGTCTTCAGTTTCCAAATACGTTTGGTCATTTTTCTCTCTCAGATGCTGTCGCTGTCGTTTCTTTGCATTCTGCCAGTGGTTTATACCTGTGCTGAATATTTATGTAGAAACTCAATACACCATAGATCTTGGAAGTGCCTCGAGGGCAGGACCTGGGTTAATAAAGTCATAAAATTATTCATAACCACTCTGGGTGAGAGTCATATAGCATTACAAAACTATATGAATGTTAATAAAAGACATAGAAAAATACTTAAATCAGGGCTCACTGAAGCAAGATGGTGGCCATGGGAGGTTTTATTGCATAAGTCAACGTGCTGTCTCATTTCAGAAGATCAGAGAGTTTGATATACTACTTGGAACAGGTTTTTCTTTGGGAAGCAAAAGTCTCAGTGGGTTAAAACTTGGGTAACTTTTCAGTCGCATTAAATGTCCACTAAGAGTCAGCCAAGAGCTCTGCTCATACAACCTCTGCCTTGGGACCAGGCTACAGGAAGTTCCCTCTCATCTGCCAGGACAAGGCTAAAGAGATACCGCATTCCACCCGAGACAATACTTGTCGTTTCCACTCACTGCTCCTTGAACAAGTCCACTCACTGTTCTTAACTGGGGTGAATGCAGTAAGCTGACACTGTGCCTTGAACAGCACAGGGCTGATATTGAGGGGCTACTTGGGCTGTCACATATCAATATTTAATTGCTGCATTATCCATCTTTACTCTGGAGTTCATGACATAAGGACACCTGGCTGTCTTGGTGTTCATCCTTTAAGAGAAATGCAGCAGGTCATGAAGAACACTGCCATTTACCTACAGAGCAACAACTCCATTCCAGGAGAAAAAAGTCCCAGGCTCCATCAGCTGAGCATTAATGCGCAGAATGAACTGTCACAATGCGGTCAGTGAGACATGAGCTCACTGACACAACCAAAACCATGGCAGTGAAACTTTCTTCATGCCACAAGAAGCCTGGAGAGCTGCATTTCCCAGCATTAGGAGGTTGCCAGCCCTGCTGTAGGAGACTCCAGATTCTCCGTGCGCTTCCTCCCTGAGCATGCGGGCCATCATTCTTCAACTTGCTGCTTTTGGGCCTCAGCTGGCCACTGTTGGTCTGGGTAGGATTTTCTGACTGGAAACTTGAGAAAGAAAAGTGGACGCAGTATCTGCCATACCGGTTAGCTTGTCAGCGACCAAGAGCCTTCCAGAAGACCCTTTTCTTTAACCCATATTGTCTGTTAATCATGAAGAGCATCACATGGCAAATGGAAAGGAAATGCTCAAAACTGTGTTGACCATTCACAGGTCTCTGGAACCAGGGAAAATTCTTTGAATTAAAACTAAAGCATAAGACTTTTGTAGCCACAGAATGAGCAGCGTCAGTCTTCATGGCTACGTGGCGCAGTGGTAGACAGCAGTTAGGCTGTATGAAGTCACAGATGTGAATCCTGGCTTGGTCTGTGTGGTCAGCCATGACTTCCGCATGGTGGCACATCTCAACAGACTGGGGCTAAGGGGATGTACCTGCAGAGCAGGGGACCGCTTCTGCCGGTGTCTTGTTTTACTGGGCCATCCGGGAAATGTGATGAGCTGAATAGCATAACCTATGGGAAGTGATTTTCTCACAGTTCCGATGGCTAAAGTCAAAGGGAAGGTATCGGTGCTGCAGCTCATCCCTCTGAAGTCTGTGAAGTCAGGTGCGGCAGTCTACATCTTAGCCCAGTGCCGAGGATCCAGAAAGAAGAGGGTTGTTCCTTACCAGTTTGGATTACAGTGTAAGACCCGGTCTCAGAGGAAAATGGATGTGAGGACGTCTTATCCATTCATCCCTGCAGCTTCCGCTGTATTGTCAACAGGCTCTAGGGAGCTGGATGCTGGTAGGTTCACCAAGGGCTCTCCTAGGGGACATCTCCCTAACCTCCTCTTCCATGGGGTTAGGACCCATCCTAACTGGTTTGTTTTAACTTGGATACATTTGTATAGATCCTATACAAATAGGGGTTCCTGTGTGGGCTCCTTCAGAGGCTCTAGGGTTAGAAAATGAGTGTGAGAGCTGGCAAAGCAGTTATCTGTCCATCCAGGAGGGAGCAGGCAGCCAAGCCTCTAGTCACACAGAAAGCCCTAAGGCAAGGAAGTTACCACCCCTGTGCTGTTGCTCAAGGTGAGAGAGAAAGGTGGGGTAAACATCAGAGTGCCTGGAGATGTGAGCAGACTGGCTTGTTTCTCATGCAGCAGGAAGCAGAACCTGCAGAGGGGAAACTTTGGGAGAGGGAGAAGCAAAAGGAGAGATGGTAGGTGTGGCAAAAGTTGAGATAAATACGGTAACAATGATGACCTAAGGGGACTAAATCCTGCAAGATACTTGAGAGTCACTGGCAAGTACAAATTTAAAATTTAGCGATAGATCATAGCTCTGACATCATGAAAAGTGAGTAAAAAACCACAACACCAAAGAAATGTAGCCAAATCAGACAGAATTCTCCTACAGTGGGACTCTAGGAATGTGGGCACAGGGGAGGCTTTCATTTTCACAAGCCCTTTGAAACTGCGTTTAAAATAGACAAAGAAGGTCCACATCTTTTCAACTTCTAGGAAATCTGCACATTGTTTGATTTTTTTTTCAAATCTGATGTCTTGCATAGCATAACTTAATTGAGATAATTACAAGACATTTGATAGCAAGTGCTTGATTGGAGGTTAAAGCCTTGAAGTCACACAGAAATTACTCAGGTAGAAGTGATGGATTCAGAGGAAAATCAACGTCAGAATGGTGGGTATTATTTAGATGCTTGGATAATAATAATAAATACCAAGTGTCCCCTGGGTGCCAAGAATGCTTCCCACATTTTTCACCAAATCTTCACAGCGACTCAGTAAAATAGGTGTTTTATTTCTGCTTTACAGTGGAAAACCTGAATCTTTGAGATATTAACCAATTTTCCAGGGATCATATAACGTGCAATGGTTGGGGGAGCCAACTTCTCAGCCCATCACTGTCAGGTTTAAACTTTATGTGCTTCAACTCCACTTTGCTCGGGGATAATGACTTCACGTGTAGATAATGAATTCCTTTTGTGGGGTGGCATATTAGGAATTGCATAGGAAATAAAACTTAGCTCATTTCTACAGGTGGGTGGAAAATTGCATTCTGTTCTCTTTATGTGACACGGGCCAGATGAGGGGCGTGCAGAATATGAGGTGTCTGACGGGAAGAAATTATCACCTATTAAACTAGAGAAGTTCTGCTTGAACCAAAGATGAAATTGCTCTCAAATGGTGAGAGGGACTTCGCTGGCAGCCGTAGTAAAGTTACTGGGCACAACCTCTAAATTCCCCACACAGGATGTGTTAATTCGGCAATTCCGGATTTGGTGAGAAATCTTTCATCATACTGTGCCAAGGCTATTTTGAGCAAGAATTAGCACTTTGAAATGGGCATGCAGATTTCTTGTTTCAATAAAAACACCATTGCTCTGTAAAGAATGATGGAGAGCCAGGCTCAATTTGCTCAATTTTTGCAATGGACATGTGGAAAAGAAACGAAAAGCTTACTCTGTCTTTGAGTCTCTATTGAATGAATAGAATATAAATTTGACATGATATCAAACAATTGGATGGGTATTGACAGAAAAGTTGGGGAAGAAAATGAGAACTAAAATTCTCTGTAATCATACACTTGAACTTTGCCTGGTTATGTGGTCAAAATCCCTAAGTGATAATTATTTTGAAAAGCTCTAGTCTATTCTTGATGGAATTGACCAAATTACTGGAAATTTCTTTGTGAAGCATGTTCATGTTCCCTGAGGAGATAACAGGCCCTGATCTAATTACAGAGCTGACGAAGAGGACTTCACAGCCCATATCTAAATATTAAAAGAATTGTAGGCTAATAAAAGAAAGTGTTGAATACACTGAAGACTCAGACTACTGAGTCTGAATGTAGACTCCTAGAACTCATGAAATGGGAGAACAGGCTTCATTTTCTTGCTGACCTGTGACCCTGGGTCTTCCTTTTCTTTTCTTTCCCAGATCTCCTCATTCTTCAGAGCGTCCTGTCTATTCTGTAAACAGACCATGGTGAGCATGCATACTCCAGGAGTAGCAGGAGGGAGCAGGGCTGCCCACTAGGACATGACTGACTTCTGGAAGGAGAGATTGAAGAATAGGAACTGGTAGAGCTTGGAGATGGGTTTAGGGCAGGCTGGAGAAGTAATTCTGCACTGATTCTAAAAGGTAAGTTAAAATAGTGAGAGTTCGAAGGCAGAGAGCCCACTCAGCTTGACTCAACTGATCTCTCTAGCTTATCTCCTTATATGTAGCAGAGATGAGGACCTGTGCATAGTACTGGGGCCACCAAAGTGATGGTGCAAATAAGGGAGGGAAGATACTGATGACAGGTAATGCTCTGTTATACCTGTGTGAAGGTAAATCTTGGGTGATGTCTAATCTTGCTTGTCAGCACACCAGGGAAGAGGGAAGCTCAAATGAAGAATTTCTTCCAGCAGTAGGCTTGTGGGCATGTCTGCGCAGCATTTTCTGGATTGTTAGTTGAGGAATGAGGGCCCAGTCCATTGTGGGTAGTATCATGCCCAGGCAGGAGGGCCTGGGAGGTTGCTAAAGGTGACCCAAGGGGCAAGCCAGTATGCACCATCCCTCCATGTTTTCTCTTTCAGTTCCTGCCCTCACTTCTCTTAGTGGTGGATTGTGACCTGGAAGTATACCCTCTTCTCCCCAAATGCTTTTGTTCAAGACGTGTATTACAGCAACAGAGAGAAAACTCAAGCAGTCCTGCCTTGCCATCTTGATAGACACTTGCTGCAGTTCCAGCCCTGAGTTGCAGGCTCAGTGGAAATTATTTTTCTCTAGCTAGCGTGTTAAAAGCAATGTTCTTCTTTTCAAGCTGTTAGGTTTATTTCTTTTCATCATGATTTTGTCAAAAATGTGGATAAAATAATGCATTTATGCATAGTTATTTCTGATTTCCATAGCCACACTTGTCCGTGAAGTGAAATCACATTTCCCTTCTGCTTTAACAAACACGTACTGTGCCCCCGTGTCTAGGGAAATTCTTCGAAGTCTGGTGCATTGAGTCAAGCCTCTCTGTTTTCATCTTTGTTCTGATGTTAATTTCCTACCTGACTTTGCAAAATGATTTACCTTCCTTGTGTCTCTCTTTAAGTGAAGACTTTGTGCCCGGTTTTCTCTTAAGTAGTAGGGTGTCAGGTACATATTAAACACGGGAGACCCTGGGACTAAATATGCACTAAGCAGCTTCTTAGGAGAGGTACTGACCCTGGTAAGTTTGACGACTCAAAGGGAAGTTGAATTTTATTAATGGGTCTATGCCACATTTGTGGAATGGTTCCTTTTCTTGACAGCTGTGAATAGGAGCAGAAGATGTCCAATAACAAGACAAACTGTGAGCATGAAGGAAGGATGTGATGAGCCCCTGTTAAGTGACTGAGAAGGACTATGAAAACCAAGATTAAAACCTTTCCAGATTTATGCAGATTAGTTAATAAATATGTTTTTAATAACCATGGATAATAATCATTCACTCTCCATTGTCATGTTTAATGTTTCTAGGCTGAACAGAAGTCAGTGAAGATGAACTTTAAATAGGTATTTTGAAAAATGTAACACTTGGTTAGAACCATGTTGAAAAGTTCAAAGATTTAGAGCTTTCTACAGGACAACACACAACCCTGGATATAAGTCTAAAGCCCAGAAAGACAATGTGATGCATCAAAAAACAACAGGGAACAGCTTTTGAAGTTCTTGCGATCTCGTTCAGCCTTGACTTGAGTCCTGTTGAATGCAGGCCAGATGGGACAAACAGAAAGAAACTAAACAGCAGATGTCAGTAGATGTCTTGGCAACTGTTTGATACCCAACCACATGAATTATCAAAATAAAGCCTTGTCTTCAGGGACTCTTACAAGAATGGAGATGTTCAGGGAAATGCTGTGGCCGTGTCATCTGCTGTGAAGATGGGTCTATGGGAACATTTCCCAGGGCAAAATGGGGTTTTATTTGGTGGGAAATTTTTAAAAAGTGAAAAGATTCCCCGTGCTCCCAATGTGGAACTGAATATAACAATCTAGGGAATTTAATCTGGTCTGTCTGAAGGGAGATTAAAACTACCATTTCCCGCCATAGTTCTTCGTTCCTGAAATTCCCTGAGCCATGAAGAGTGGAGGGGAAGTAGCCCAGCTAGCTTCACCTCCAAAGCTTAGGACACTTTGAACATCAAAACAGTTACAGAAAGAGTTTTAGTGTCTGTGGCTATTTTTTGTTTTGATTTTTCTTCATGCACACAGATGTCATTTATATTTTTGGAAAAGTAAACTGCAGTGCATGGTTTCAAGCCCTAATCAGCTCTTCTTCTCTGAGAGGTCATCCTCAGTAAACGTCCCCTTCCTGATGTGAACTTCCATCTGCTTCTTAGTCATTGAACACTGATTGCATCTGCTGTTCCCTTAACGCACAGGTGCATCAATGATTCCTTCATCCTATGTTCTTCAGACATGAATGAATTCCTTCAGAGAACATGCTTGGAAACTTTGGGCCTGACATTCTTCACTGGATCTAACTCCTCCAGGAATTCTGGATCACCAGAAACTGACTTGCCAGAGATGGTTTTGGGTATCTTTCCCCAGCCTTATGCTAGTGAAACAAGTCTGCTAATTAAGCTCTGTCAGTGTGGGAGGATTCAATCCATGGAAACTGGTAGCTGATATTTAAAGAGCTAGTTGTTCGACACTTACCAGCTCACCATGAGACCGTACAAACACCAGATATGAACACACCAGATGTGTGCGCACCAGATGTGTATGTACCAGATGTGAATGTCCTGTCTTCAGCAACAGGGTCTTACCTTCAAGTTCTGGGATGCAATCAAAGGCTGTGGCAATAGCCTGTGTCACTTAGGGAGTCTCTTCATCTGACCAGCTGGAAGGGTGGTTTCTCTTGTCTGGCACCATGTTTCTTGTCATATTTCATTGTCCTCAATTATAAAGAATGGTTATAATTATCCATTTATAACCTTTATCCTGAGTATAAGGATGTTTGAAAGCGACCCCTTCATTTCGCAGCATGGCAGTGTGCAAATCTCTGGGCACTGTTCTTGCTCTGGAATTTTCCTCTAGCAGTTCTGTTTATGCCTTTGTAAACCTCTGCTTTGTCACTTTTTGAACAGGGAAGAACATGGCTGAGGTCTGTCAGCTCCCTAGACCTTTCTTTGATTTTATTTTTATGAGTATTTTGACTTTTTGTATGTAAAGCATCCATGTCCTGCAGTGCCCACAGAGTCCAGACGAGGGCATGACATCCCCTGGAACTGGAGTTACAGACTGTTGTTAGTCACCATGTGGGCACTGGGGACTGAATCAGGGACCTCTGCAAGAGCACTCAGTGTACTTAACTGCTGAACCCATCTCTGCAGTCCATTCTGTTGCATTTTAGTGACATGCCTCCACCCCACTGCAGTGTAGTCAGTACCAGTAGAATCTAAAGCTTCATTTTTCCTAAAGGAATAGCAAGTTGGATTGGTTTTATTTAAAATGGAGAACATGTATTAGATGTGATGAATCTTGAGTTCTAAGCCCTGATACTCACTCTTCCTGTAAACAGATGTTCACAGACAGAAATATGCCAGGCCTGTTTATATTTGAAGATTGAGGGGGCAAGTCCCCGAAAGAAGCTGAACCTTCAAAGGGAACATTCTGTAAGGCTGATTAACTGGTAAGAACTTCATTGATTGTGCTTTGGAATGTTACAAGTCAGAAGACATCTCTAGCCCCCATAATAGGCATTTAATGACTTCTTCTGTACACAACCTGGCATCCTTTGTGACCATTAGCTAAATCATTTGGAATGTATAAGCAGAGCACTAGCTTTCCTTTGGAATGCATTGATTAGGAGACCCCCTAGCTTCCCAGTGCCCCAAAGCTAAGTGTCAGTAGACAGCCTGTGAAGCCCATGACAGAGGCCTTTCTTCTCTGCTCATCTCGCCTCTTTCCACCAGCAAAAGAGGCCTTGATTGATGGCTTCCTTTGTCCTGCTACTGTAAAAACTTCATGTTTTTACCGTATTAGAACATGGGACTTAGGGTAACCTGCATCTGTGTTCCCAGGTCATGGTCACGCATGTTTGGCTCCAGCATAAACCATCTTGAATCTCCTTTGAGTGAAGAGCTCTGTTAGCAACAGCATGGCAGGCTGTGAACACCCATACATTTCCATGGCGACTCGAAACGTATGGTTAACATGAGAGAAATTTCTCTGCCTTTTACAGATGGGGCCTAATAATATTTATGTTCAACTTCCACACATCTTCTTTTAACTCCAATCTGCTATTAAATAATAAACTCTTTAAAATTATTTTGGAAAGTGTATCATGAGTCTTGAGTAAACAAGGAAGATACATGGTCACTCATCTAAATGGGCTCAACCTGTAGCTGCGAAGGCAAAACTAAAGAGAAAACCAAGGAAAACACAGTACGACTGTGAAATGTGAAATGCATGCTTTAAGAAGTGTAGGGGTTTTCAAGAAGGAGAGGAGAGGAGAGGGTGCCTGTGGAGATGGGGTGCATCTCCATGGATCAGAAGGGGTAGGACAGGACAGGTCAGCAGTGGCTCTTGTCACATGTGAGTGGCTTCCTTTTTCAAAGAGCAGAGGCAAAAATAATGACTTTCTCCGATAGATCCTTCCTCAAGAGGTTTCCATGTAAAAGCACATCTGCTGTGAACATTTGCACTTGCTCTGGTGAATGTATTGGGCTTCAATGATCTTAAGTAACTCTAATCCATCCATTGTTTCTTCATTTCAGTGTGTCAGACTGAAATAAATAAATAGTGAAAGGAGCCTTCACCTTTTGTTAATTCCTTGGCTAAAATGATGGTGATGGAACTTGGTGGAACAATCTCGCTCATCCTGAAATTGCAGAGGCCGCCAAAGCAAACCAGGATTGAAAAACCAAAGGGCACATCAACATAGAAAAACCAAAGGGCACATCAACATAATGTACATATTGCGGGGATTCTTGAAGGTCAGAGCATGATCTTTTGCTTCTTAGTGACATATCATGCCAATATTTGTCAGCTCTTACTGACGACTATAGCTCAAGCAGAAGGAAAATGCCCCACATGGCTTATGTTTTCTGTCCTGCTGCTTTGGATACCCTGTTGCTACAAACAACCAGCTTTGATGATTAAATGGCTGGGGCTAAAGTCTTTTCATGCGTCATGTCCAGCACACATTTATAATGAATCACAAGGAGTCAGCCTCATGGAATACAATGACTCTCCTTTCAGACTCTGTCATTAAAGAGTTAGATGAATGTCAATATAGTATTTATTTATTTCTAGGATATATCATATAACACATGACCTGAAATAGATTATCTTCCCTCTGTTTGGAAGCTGTGTTCTTAAGGTATCACAAACATTCAATGTATGGTATCTGAACTGTGCTAGACAAGGCTTCTTTAGTGAGAAAAGGGGGCACCATGCTTGTTTGGGAGAATCTTGGCTCTACTTGGGGTACAGGGACAGCTTCTGGTTGCATACCCACTTCCAGAAACTTAAGGATGACTTGATTTTCTTTTATTGAGGTGTCATTTTTCAAAACAATGCAAATTTGTAGATAAAATTGGACCAGACATCCATAGGTGGAACATGGTTGTTTTAACTTGAACAAAATGTAAGAGATCATTCTAAATATTTTCAGACTACAAGGCACAAGATCAGAATACAGTGGCCAATCCAGGAAGACGTGGCCAGCTTCCCCAGTGACTTCTGCCTCTCCCACATGATTGCTCATCCTGAGCCCCACTGCCTACCTGTGTTTGGAAAACAACAACAACAACAACAAAAACCACTTATCTTAAACAGCATGGCTTCATGCTGGTGGAACTGAGAGTATGCAGTGCTGAGCTAGCCCTGCTGTTTCTCCAGAACCCAGATTTTGGTCCCAGACCATTACTTGGCAATGCTAAACTGCCTGCTTATGGGCAAGGTCACCTGCTTCCTGGGGAGAGCATACTTAAACTCCATGGTTCGAAAAGCTGACTAGAAGACATGCAAATGCTGTGATCTCCTCACCTTTTCCTCTCAGCTCTGTATAACAGTGCATACTCTCATCCTGACCATGTCGTAGTATAAGTCCTGAAGGGCCCTCTTTTACTTAGATACAATGTCTAATGGGTGCTAAAAAGCACTGCAGGGGGCAAAGGAGACAGGTGAAGAGGGACCAGGAAGGCAAGCCACATCATAGAAGGATCTTCCAGGGGAAAGTGAACCTCAGAGAAAAGCCTGCTTTATTTCCTAATTTGTCCCAGCAAGGATTGTGGCATGCATGGGCCTAATTGTGTGAAATTCATCAGTGTCACAGTCCTTTTCATCAGGATGTTTTGCTGATGACAGTGGTCAGGAGCATTGAGAAAGAGAACAGTGTGGTTAGCACACATTCAGCCCAGAAAACAGTGGAGAATTCTCAAATATGCATTACACTCTTGGTCATAATCTGATAAACAGTTTAAAATAATTTTTTTGCAGAACTTGGATTCTACCTCCTCAGCACAATTTTGTTTACCTCCCGAGTGTGGGCTACAGAAGAGTTACTTCTAAATTCTTATGCACAAGCATTCTCACCATATTAGTAATATATTCCTTTTATGAGAAGACAATCAATTATGATAGAACAGGTGCCTTGCCAGATTCAGTTATCAATATCCGTGATCAGCCTTACCTTGTGGGGGCCAGCATGGCATATAAGGTGGTGCTAATGTGTGTGCCTGTTTCATTTCTGTGGAGCTCGTCAACTAAGCAGTCAGGGGCTGGGAATGAAGAACTCCTCCCACATGGCACACCACTGGCCTCCTGGTTATTAAAGGAAAATTGAAAAAGTTTCCAGTAGATTAAGCAGAAAGCTCACAACTTGCATGAGACTCTCAATTTTCCATAGACTTTGACAGAGGGATAAATCTTCAGCTATTTTAACTAAAATGTAAGCAAAGCCAATGTCTAACCAGGGTAAACAAAATTTATTATGATTCGGATGTGGCAGTGGTGTTTACGTCTGTGTTGACAAAATTGCCAATGTGTGAGACCCTTAGTTAAGAAAAATGTACCAGCCTTCTTCTTGCCCATCAGGCAAAGGAATGTGGGGTTTTTCTGGGAGTTGTGGACACACAACGTGACTTTGAGTACTGGGCTTGATTGTATGTACATGTGAAACTTGGCTCCGCACTAGAGTAAGAGAAGGAAGTATCTAACATAAAAACAACTAAGGTGCTCCTTATGAATCTGATTTCAAGGTGTGGTTTATGTGTCTGGTGTTGTCCATAACACTGCACTGAGAAGGGCTCCTCATTGCATCTTCTGTTACCTGAAGGGCAACCTTGAGCAGCAGATCAAAAAGAGGGAGATTTCATGTCCCCCACGGTTCAGGGCTGTCTGCATCCTGTTGCTCTTCAAGGGAAGGTCCCTGAAGACTTCGAGATTGTGTGTAAAGGCTTTGAGGTTGAGAGGGTTCTGAACGTTTCAATCTCATTGACCCTCCCAATGCTGGGCGATTTCCAGTGCTGGGCAATTCAGCTTCCTGATATATTGGGCACACTCGAGCCTGGAGTTGGATGATGTCCTTGGCATTTTAGTTTGCTTGCGTACCCTGGAAACAGGTCCTTCCACCCCATGACCATTTCTGTGGTAGATATATGCCAGGGTGAGCCAGGCACTGGCTGGGGAATATGGCAGCTCTCTAAGGAAGCTCACAGATGCTGAGTCTGGAAATCACCGTCTTCATTCTCCTCTGCAAAACCCCAGCTTGTGCAGTGATTCCTGAGACCCTTTCCTTGGTAAGTTTTATAACTTTAAAAACATCAAATTCCACAAGAGAGTTTTACCATGGGAATTAAAAACAGCATTGGGGTAGATTTTTCTAGTGTTAGAAACTGCATTGACAAATGTTGAAGGGCAAATCTGTAAGACTCTGTAAAGGGATGCAGTGTGGCGTGTAGAGAGGGAAATGGGATTGTTTCATTTCTTTACCAGAGCTCAGACCAGTCCTGCAGGCTGCACCACTTCTTTATGTAAATCTTACTTTAAATTGAGACCCCGGACAGCTAAGAAACCAAAGGTCCGTTTCAGATATCACCGGACCCAAGCCCAGCCATAGAATCTTGGGCTTTCAGGCTTTCCCATCTTGGATGGGTTGTTGATATTTGTAGCGAACCAACGGCTATTCAAGCATGTTGTTTAATTTGATAGGAAAAGGAGAAAATAAATTCTTTCTCCTACTCAAGGAGAAAATAAAAACGTTGTTGCTTATTTGCATAGCTACAGACATAGAATTCTTTGAACCTAGTCTCCCACCGTCACCCTCCCTTAGTTCCCTAGTCTTCTTCTTCCCATGAGTCGACTTTGCACCCCAGTTTTACTTCTCCTTTCATGTCAACTGTATGAACATGACTTTCATATGCCTGAAAGTCTGGGACACACAAATGAGAGAAAATGTGATATTTCTGTTTCAGAGACCGACTGAAATCATGTAGTGTAATTGTCTCTCCAGTTGAGTCCATTTTCCTGCAAAAGATAAAACCTTTTTTCCTGATGACTGAAGAAAATATCCTTGTGTATGTCACTGTATTTCCTTCATTCTTTTGTGATTGAGCAACTGGGTTGGTTCTATGACTCCAGAGCTACAGTAACATTCATGTGCAGTAACATTTTCTAGTTGTATAATGGAGGCAGCATGCCCCCAAGCAGAGATCCTACATGTGAAGACGTGATTGCAGTTCGGGGTTGAGCTTTCCACATAGCTGGCTGCTTCCTAGTGGACTCTCCTGTTTTCACATCATCGGAATTCAGTGTGAGTCCCTCCTGCACTCTAACCCCACATGCCTGTCTGAGTAACTTAAGCATATATACACTGACCCTGATGTCTGATAATACTACTAGAACCAGCCTATTTATTAGGAATTTCCACAAATGATCCTATTTTCAATTTGAAATCAGTTCATTTTACTTTGGTCTAAATTTTGTTTCCTAAAATGAATACCGTTTCAGATATATTTCCCTAATTTCTCCTCCTTTTTCCTATCAAATTAAACAAGGGAATTTTCTCAATTAACCATATGTTCTACACATGAAATGTGTTTGTTTATTTGGAGTGCAGTTGTCTGGTAACATTTTCTTTTCCTTTGCATAACAGTCTTCTACCATGGAAGCTGGTCCTACCTAGACTCTCAAATCCATCATTATTTGATTTTCACAGGCCACAGACTCATTGTTCTGATGGCTGAAGTTACTTTCCAGTATTTTATGTACTAGTTATTCCAGAATTGTGGTTTTATTTTATTATGGAAATAAAATTTGCTCAATCAAATACCTTTGAAAAAATTAATGGTTCCAGCCTGTTTTCCTGGACTTTGCCCATCAACATGGAAGATTTGCCATCCTTTAAATTCACCATTCCCAGAGCTCATTTGCAGACATATTCATTAATTTGAATTTTCTGAACTCCTAGACTTCACGTTCTAGCACAGAATAGATCTTTTCCATGTTGATGTTCTTACATTGGCCCATACTGTTCATTTCCTTAACTTCAAATATGGAAAACGTGGCATATCTGTAGGCTTGCCTTCAATGCGCAAAGTTTAAAGTAAGTAACTTGAAAGCATGTTCCAAATTCCCTCAACTAATTTACCATTGTTCATGAAATGTGCAGCAGGAGTGCTTTTCCCAGGCGAACTCACTCTCAAACACATACATACACACACCAGTATTTTCGTGAATATATACTCATATGACATATTATTCAATATGTTAATCCTGAAGTGTACATATGGATTTACGAGAGTTTCTCCTGATCTGTATTAGAGCCCATGTCTTCTTCATGTTCTAATTCTAAACTTGTTTCTGAAGCTCTTTTGGCCAATGGCAGTTTCATTATCAATAAAATAGTAATTTTCAAAATGCAACTTGAAATCTCTCTGTCACTATCTCCTTTAAGACATTCAGATACTTGGATACACATCCACTATTTACCATATTTAAATGTTCACTTTCAATTTTATCTAATTAAGATAATTTTGCTTGACATTAAATAGCTGCTCTTAACTATCAACTGATAGTTTTTGATTGACGGATGGTTGGTGCCTCTGGAGAGTTCTTTAAAGTACTCTGACTCTGTCATTCATAGTAACCTTTCTTAATTTTGAAAAATCTCTGGTGTAAACCAAATAATTTGGAAATTCTGACTGCTTAGAGTTGAAGTAAGTATCATGTGGTATGCAGTTATTTTCATTTTAATATTAGGCCATTATTAATTCAATAAAATGCATTGCTTCCTGAATAATTAGAGGTAGTCCCCCCTCCTGCAGCAAATGCAGACAGATAATGACCACTGTAATATGTTTCTTGATTTCTTTTCATGTGTTCTGGGCATTATAAAACCTGTTAGACACTGTCTGGACAGCTAGATGGGTAGAATGTAAATTCTGGTAGTCATCTGAGTTCTAAGGTGTCCTCGCATGTGTGTATTAGGGATGCAAAGACATAGTCTATAGGAACTAAGTGAGAAAATGAAGTGTGCTCTGCACATGGGGACTGTTTCGGACCAAATGATAGATTTGAGAGAGCCATGCTTACAATGACATCCCCTTTTGTAAGTACTGGATAATTGTGTGTGTGTTGGGGTGTGTTGGGTTTCAATTTAGTTCCGTTTTCCCATACCTGCATAAGAGAAATTGGGGGAAGAACTAGCTGCATCCCCTTAGTAAAGTAGCCTGTGTCTCAGGGAAGTCCCAGGGTTGCCATATTGAGAGGTGGGACTGGGTTATCCGGCTCTGGCTGTGTTTAGAAGGCTTTGCTATGCCTTTGGAAGTGATGTTTGTGTTGAAGGAAAATCCAAAGCCTCTAATCATCTCCGTAAAAAGTGAGGAAAAATGAGATGAGTGCAAAAGAAATAAAAAGCACAACAGGCACAATGCAGAGTGGACGACATCTGCCTCAGGGTTTGCTGCATTTAACCCGGTCAGGAGTGGGCTACCCTGGAGAATCCAGAGGAAGATGACTCGGTTCCTTGTTGGACTACTAGACAACCTCATGAGAAGAGAGGGGACAAATTTGGCCAAACAAATGGTGGCTCCACTATCTTATTCTACAGATAGAGAATACTGTGTTCCCTGCTTCCTACTCTACATCAAGACACAGAGCAAAAGAATTTTGGTGAGCATAGTCACAGTGCAGCCTAGCTAAAGTGACACATTGCAAAGCCACACAGGAGCTACGTCGAGCAAAACCCACAGACACAGTACATATTTATTTTATGTTAGAGAATTCACGCAGAAGTACTGTACTTTTTCTATGCCTCCAATGTCCCTCAGGCCCCTCAACACTCCTTCTCGATATCTTGAGCTCTTCTTTAATTATTGTTACATATACACATTTATGTGCATTTATATGTGCGTGTGTGTCTGTGTATGTATAATGTACTGAATCCACTTAGTGGTGCTCATATATACCTGTATACAGGGCTCCTCAGTTGTGATTATATAACCTCTCAGAGAGAGCTAGTCTCTGGAGGAAACTGATTCTCCCTCCCTCCACATCCATTGATTGATTGCCTGTAACTCTTACTTTCGAGGTGGGATCCCTTGAAATGTCCTCCATTCCCCTTGGCATGTCAGCTGGTCTTGTCCTTATGCAGATCTCATTAGACCACCACACTGTAGAGATTTCATGATGCAGTGTCCCTATTGTGTCTAGAGTGCACACACACACCCACAGGCACACACATACTAGCAGCAGGTGTCCTGTCTCTCTAGTGCTTACATTTTTCCTGCCCCTGAGCCTCAGGGTAGAGGTTGCACTGTGGATGTGTCACTGAGATCTGACATCTCACAGGCATCCACTCTCTGTGTTTGACCAGTTGTGATAGTCTTCCTCTCTGGCAAAGAGAAGCTTCTTTGATGGGTGGTGAGAATTTTCTATTGAAATTTGTATATTTCATAGAGAACATCTCAATCAGTTGTAGTCATATTTCTACTTCCTTTCCCAGTGGCATCTTCCCACAGAGCTCCCCCCACACACTGGAATTCATACCCTCTGTCAATTTTGTTAAGGCCTATTGTATCAAGTTAGTGTCCCTGAACATTCCATAATGCAAATTTATCCACTGAGGTCTAGTTAGCCTATCTAGAGTCCTTCTCTTTAAGAAGATCGAGATCAGCTCTTTCTCACCCAACAGTAATCAGTTGCCAATATGGGGATTTGTTGCCCATTTCCCCAGTTCTATGCTGGGTTTTTGTCTGTTTGAGTTTCCAAGAGTCTTGAGCATACTGACACCATTGTTGTTGGTTCATGTAAGCAGGGACTCAGGACCTCATAGGATTCTATGTCCATATGGTCACACTTCCTCCTTGGGTCTTCCAGTTTTTCCTCCCCCTCTTCCAATGGTCTCTGAACCCTGGGTGAGTGAAGCTTAATACAAGAGTCCTGTTTAGGGACCCTCAACTCTGCAGAATCCTAGTCACCATGCTTTGGCCATTTGTTTTCCTGGCCCTCTGTTGCATGAGGGAGCTTCATTAATGAGAGTTGAGAGATTCATTAGTAACCTCTTTGCTCCCCTGTTCTATGTTCTGTGTGTCTTAGGTGAAGAGGTTATACTGTAGATGTGCCACTTACGCTTGGGCAATTCACAATGTCTGTGTGTGACCAACTGTGGTATTCTGTAGTAGTCTCCATCTGGTACAAAAGAAACTTCTTTAATGAGTTCATGAGTGGTGATTGGGATACTTGACACCACAAGGAGACATTCTGGAAATATTTCACTCTCTCTCTCTCTCTCTCTCTCTCTCTCTCTCTATATATATATATATATATATATACATATATATATACATATATATGTATATATATGTGTGTGTATGTATATGTGTTTAGACTATAGTAATAAATGGGTTAAGTTTGGGGAAGTGACAGATGTAGATTCTTCCCTAGGGTCTAAGATCTCTCTGAATGTATGTGCTTGGCTGTGTTTACAATACATGTGATTTCATCCCTTTGAGCAGGACTTAAGTCCAATAATTAGACAGCTGTTAGTTATCCCCAAGATAAAAGTACTACTCTGTACCAGTAGAGATAATCTGATGGGCTTGTCATTGTTGTGGGTCATAGGCTTTACAGTTAGGTAGGAACATTCACTGGTTTTCTTCCTTGGCAACTTGCATAGTATCTTTGGATACTATGAGAGCTATTCTTCAGAGAAAAAACTTCTATGTAAGTTCCAGTTCAGTTGCTCCAAGTCCTGTGTCAAAAGTATGTTCAGTCTGCAGGAATAGAGTCTTAGCTTCAAGTTCTGGATACAGTCAAAGTCTGTGTATATCTAAAGAATATATAACAAAAATCACAGTGCCAGGCCAAAAAAACCTCCCTTCCAATTGTTAGAGTAGTCTAAGAGACTCCTAAAATAACACGGGCTACTGTAACAATGCTGTCTTAGGCAGGTGCTCTATTTAAGGTATGCTGTTTAGTAAAAACTATAAATATAAAATTGATTAAGACATTAGTAATTCACTCAACAAATACTGGACTGATAACTCTTCTGGAATTGGTTAGGTCTGGGAATATGGAGACCAGATGATTTTAGTTTCCTTTCTTTTATTACATGAAATAATGTACCTGTGAAAGAATGAAATGTGTGTGTTCATTTTGCAGGTTAAGAAATCAAAGCTTGAAGGGAAGACATAAGTTAGTTTAGATCTGTCAACAGATAGGTGGCAATGTCAAAACTTGAACTCAGCTCTGTCTTAGAGCAAAGATAGCGTACCTGATAGTTACACACCATTTCTCTTTTTGCCTCATTCAGTGAACTCTAAGCTTTTTAGACGCCAGTGCATGAGTCCCATTTATTGTTCTGTGCTCCTTTCCCAATATCTGCCACAGAACAGAACACCTTAGTACAATCAGCTTTCCTCACTAAACACTAGGAACTTCACCCCACAGTATTCCTAGACTTGTATTTCTTGAATGACAAGTTAGGTCTTACTCTAGGTGTGGTAGTAGACATTATACTTAAAAGAACATCTCATATCAAGGAAGGAACTGTAAATCTGGAGAGACCAAAGGTAGACTGGACTCTGGCAGAGGACACCTTACAGTCTTTAAGAGACTAGGACATATTTGAACAAAATAAGATGGAAGGTATACACCTTTTTTCAACTTCTTTGATGAAAGATTCCTTCCCTTTCTCTGGATGTGATTGCCTAAGTTTTCAAAGCCACTATAAAGAAGTAACTTCCAAACTTTTGAGCAGAATCCACATCTAATCCACAGGGATATGGTGGAGTTTCCAATCATGAATCTATGCATCTCCTTTAGACTTGCATCGCTGACCTCTCCCAGAGCACAATTTTTTATGACATATTTCCTATTTCAGACCCCACCATTCCAATAATTTCATAAACCCTTAGTCCCTGAGGTTGTTAAATATTTGTTTTGACAAGTTTAACACTCTCTGCTCCCTGAAATGAAAACTGTCCAAGGTTTAAAGTAATATACAAAAATATAACTTAATTTACTGTTAATAAATACTATTGGAGGAACTTAAGGCAAGTTACAAACACAGCAAGCCTCTTGTAATGTCACACAGTGGATTAAAGAACAGGAGACTGCATATATATATAGGGGACACATCACAATTGCTGGGTGTTCTCTGCTATGGAGATTTGACATCTCCATGCTTCAGAGCTTATTTTGGAGACTAACAAAGAATCTCTAACCTCTGCCTGACTGTAGGATCATTGTAAGAGCCATGGCTTCACTCTATTGCATCAACTAAGGTACTGTGTATGAGTTATGAATGTGTGAGGGACAGCGCCGTACACAGATGAGATGCTGGAATCACCAAAACAAAAGGCAAACAAGGAATTTATCTCAGGTCTCTGCACCAGGCAATTTGTTTTTCTGTGGCCACTTCATGCCAACGAAGCCACAAGACAACAGATATTTCCTAGCAAACACTGAGGCACTAACCTAAATATGTTGGTGTTTGATAAGAAAAAGCAATAAGTTATAGTCATTTATGTAGTTATACATAGGCTTGTTCCTGTATGACTGAGATCTATGTGTAGTATGATATGTGATTTTTGGCTTGTATATATGTGAATATTGACATGTATGATGTATTTGTGTTAGCACTCCATTAAGCAGATGAACACAGACTGAGGGACCTTGTTTGATGGCACAGCTAGTAAATAGAAGAATCAAGGTTGAAACCCTTCAAAGAACAAGATGGGTGTCATATCCAGTTCTCTCCCTGTCAGCTAATGGCACAGCCCTACTCTTTCCTTACCTCAGTTTCTCTCTTTGCTACAAAAAGCTAGATGAGTTTCCACATACCACTTCCAGTTCAAATGAAGAGGAGTGTAATCCCCTTGGTCATAGCATCTCCTGTGAGGCACAAATGTATTTATATCATCTATCAAGTCTCAACCCCCAGTTTTCTTATTGTTTTCTCCTGTATGTCTCGGCCTCCTGGGTCCAGCATCCCTGTCTTCCTGTCAACTTCTCAAGTAAAGTAATGCATTTCATTACATTTTGGACGCCACACCAGCTTAATCCCACTGATAGAAGGCTACGCAATCAAGCTGACAGTTGGATGATGACTTGAAGCGTCCCTGACTCATTACTTCGTGAAGGATTTGGCATGCCAATCAATGGGGACTGATGTGGTGTGCCTTGAAGAAGACAGTAATCCATTTTCCACCAATTGACGTGATGAGTCTTTGACAGACTCACAAGTCATGGGGCCAAAGCCAAACACGATTTGGCACACAGTTCCCAGCTCTGCCATTTTGCAGACCCTGAGGGTATTTGTCAAAGCAGTAGCCTTCCTGTCTTGGGCTGTCTTCCATCCAGGGTCTCAGGAGGCAGACAGCATTAATAGGCATTTGCAGGTTAGTAAGGAAGAAATGTCCATGGCCTCACCTGGAGTTTGGGCCCAAGGTGCCGCTACAAAGAAATAAATTGGGTCTCCTAATTATAGCCATCCACGCAGACACCCCTAAAGATGCACCCCAGTGAGAGCTGTCTTTCAAACAGTCATTTGGGGAGTGCATTCATTTATCCTAATGAGGCTGTCAGCATTCAAAATGCATTTTCAAACGTCTCTTTTGAAATTTTCTTCAGAACTGATGTTTAAACCATGCCATTTTCCTGTTTTGACGTCAGAGTCTTCTCTTCAGTTTAATTGTGCTCCATGCTAATCTAATTTTCCTTTTTCAGAGGTCCCCAAGCAATTCATTCTAAGGTCTTATAGAATTTTCATAAAAAGTACTTTTGTGTTTCAGGAAATCCTTCAGAAAGGCAGAATTATTTTGAACCATTTGGCTAAGGGTCTGGATTCCTAAGCTTCTTTGCAGACACTAACATGGGAGACATTAATGTACAATTCCCCATATTTTCAAATGTTAGTGACAAATTCCTGACACAGGGTGTTAAGAACCATCAAGCTTCTTTGACAACATTGCTAAAGCTGGCCTCCTTTGCAAAATATTCTTGGAATATACTTCCACACCACAAACAATGACATCTACATTTTCCTCTCTGTAGAGTTCCACAGTGGACAGCAGGACAGAGATTACAACCACTACAGATACAAAACTGAAGTGTTGTCTTCTGTTCATATTGACCAAAGGGAAAGTTTTCTCCCTGTAGAAAAAGAGAGGAGAGAATCACTAACAACAAACAAGACAAGAACCAACCAACCAAAAAACAAAAAAAAAACCTTGTCCATAACCAAACACCTGAAAGAGAAAACCATCATTCCTTAATCTGTGTCATATGCACCAGGATTTCAATGAATGTTTCAGTGAATTCTTAGAAATGAGCAGTCCAGAATCACAAATACTATAGGAATTTGTACAATAATAAACCAACACAGGAATACAGAAAAAGTATTGAGAAACTGGAAATAGTACTTGCTTCAAGAAAGAAGGACTGTTGCTAAAACGTTGTCATGGGAGCTCGAGACGGCTTAGTGGTTAAGAGCACTGGCTGCTCCTGCAGAAGACCTGTGTTCGATTCCCAGCACTCACATGGTGGCTAACAGCCATCTATAACTCCAGTTCCTGGAGATTAGACACCCTTTTCTGACCTCCAAGGGCATTGCATGACACAGGTGCGTGTACCTACATGCAGGCCACAAACACATACATGTAAAATAAGTAATCCTGGAAAAAAAATGTTAGGCACACTCTACATGTATATATAAACATATCTGTACTTGTGTGCAAATATATCTTACATGTATGTTTATATACACACACAAAGATACATAGATTTGATCTGCTAATATTGTCTTGACAGTATATTATCCCAGTATTACAATATGGCTGTTGGTCTGTGTTATTCTTTATTTTTGTTCCACCTTTTTTCAGGTTCAGATATATAGAAATTGGTGAAATTACTCTTCATGTCTACACTTGTGATATTTTCTTCTGGATTTTCCAGAAAATTCTGCCAGAAGTAAAATGTATTTCTCATCGTAGAACACGGGCTTATTTTACCTTCTGTCGCTCCCTTGCTCTCTACCCCGATCTTTACTATTCCTTCTGTTCTGTTGGATTGGTGCTTCACCTGCTTGGCCTCCTCCTGCTTCTTTTAGGATGAGGTGAGATTGTTGTTTGAGATCCGTCTCTTCTCTCACACAGACCCTCTGCTCCCAGTTTCCTCTTGAGTACACTGTCACACCAGGAGTCTTCCTGAATTCTCATTTTCACTCAATTCAAAATGTGTTCTGACTTCCTTGTTGATTTTCTAAAAGTGTTGTTTTAAAAAGATTCTATTTGGTTTTCAAATAATCATTACATCATAGTCTCAGAAAATATTTTGTGTTCCTTCAATTCTTTTATAATGTGTTAAGACTTGTTGGATGGCCCAGGATATTTTGTATTTTGGTAAGTTTTTCATGTGTATTGAAAAAATAAATCATCTGTTCAATGAAGATTTCTTTAAATGTCTTTTCGTTGGCTGTGTTAGTCAAGCCTTCTGTTCTACCTATTACAGCAGAAGAGTGTACAATATCTTGATTATGTGCAGATTAGAATTTATCCTTATACCTGCTTCAAGAGTGTTCTGAAACTCTGTGTACAAGCACATATAAATTTAGGCTAGCTACATGTCTTTGATGACTTAATCCTTTGATCACTGTAAAACCATCTTCTGTATCTATGGCTATTTTCTTTTCTTTGGCATGCCCTATGGGCAGTTACAAGACACTCAAATTTCTTTTGATTGGTGTTATTTGGTATGCCTTTTCTCATTCTTTTATTGGTAACCTTTGAACTTTTTTTGTTTAAAATGAACTTCTCACACAAAGACATAGAAAAGTGAAAGAATTATCCCACAAATTCCTAAGGCTTATATCGAATCGATCCCTCAAGTACTCCTGGCATATGAAAATGTGCCCTTGTCAAGCGCAGGAAGATGGGCAGCAGAGATCACTTGCTGCTCTTGTGGAAACTGGGTTTGGTTTTCAACACTCACATATTTAACTACAGCTTGAGGGATCTCGTTCCAGGAGATCTGACATCCTATTCTGGCCTCCAACGGCCTTGCGTGCAAGCAAAACACTCACACAGAAAAAAGTAAATTTTTTTTAAACATATGAAAATAGTAAGGAGAAGAAGCCAGATGCTTCTAATCTTCAGTGAAAAATAAAAACATTTAAAAGAAAGAAGGATAAGGAATCAAAATGTTGAAGACAAAACATCCATTCTGGAAGATGAAGAACACAGAGTAAGCTGATGCTTGGGATAACGACTTCCAGACAAGCAAAATCCAGGAAGATGCCTGTAGGTCTGTGTCTTTTTCTGGAAAGTTATTGATTAATATTCCCATGAAAATTAGAATATGTACAAATTAAGAGAAACTAAAGGAACATAAGAGGTAGAGGATCTGATACAGGAGGGAACCTGTGTCATTAAGATTTCTCCTGAAAGGTGCTAAGTTTAGTCCCTTCCTCCCCTGGTCCTACATCAAATGAGACACAAATTCCCCAACTCACAGTTAGGCAAATTCTAGCTAATTTATCTGGGCTTACAAACAGAGCAGTGGGCAGGGGATTACTTATAGAAGGATGGGTGCCCCTCCCTCCTTCCCTCCCTCCATAAGTTATACCACTAAGTCCACAACCAGGTTTGGATCTTGTAACTTCCCAACAGTCAGACCCAAAAATGGCCAGGAGGGGCAGAAAGAAGGGCTCACCTCAAGGCATCCTTAGCTTATGTACCTTTAGCCCCTCCCCATCTTACATCCAAGGCCAACGGGCTGGCTTGGGAGCAGGGAGGGTAGGGCTTTCCCAGCTCCTCATTTTTCTTCAGGCAAGGTAATCCTGGGTAAGTACCCCCGCCACCCCGCCGTGAGAAGGAGGTGCTTGTCTGCAGTTTGCCTGCCCAGCTTATCGCTGGGAGAATTAATATACTCTACAACTGGATAGAATCTCCAGACTGACAGAGTGGAAGCCTGAAGAGGTAGATCAGTGACCCAACAGTGAGGTGGCCAGCCTGGGTAGTCCCTGCAAAAACAGGAAAGGAAACCCCTAGAATGCCCCCTCATTTAACAGACTAGAATGACGCTGATTTCTGTGGGGAGTCCAGGGTGAATTAATGAAAGGTACACAGAACACTAAGAGACTGGAAATCCTGGTTTAAATATTGACTTTTCCACAAAAGGAGACTACTCATATACTAAGTGGACTCATCTGTGAGTTAGACATATTCAGCAAGCAACAGCAAATGCTGCTTTAATGGAAAAGAGTGACAAGCCATATGCTAGTTAGGGGGCTAGATCTGTGTGTCTGAGTGTGTGGGGAATGGTTGGGAGGAGCCTGGTGCTCGATTTACACAGAAGGAATTCAACAGAAAGCAACAAACACTGAACTGAAGCAGAAAAGGATATTTAGATGGAAGAAAAAGTTTCAGGTGAGAACTTCTAGAAATGGAGACTAGGTCTCCAGAGGCTGGCCACTCTTCTTTCCTCATGAATTTTGAAGAATGCTCATTTATCAAACTTTGTTCATAAAAAATATGTCTACAAGTAAAATTTCAGCTAAAACCTGAATTTTCATGGAAGAAAAGACACAGAACTCAGAATGGATCATTGCCCTTAAGAGGCTGAATGTTTTCTTCTAAAACTGCTCTTCTTGCACCTGATGCAGATTTGACATGGTAGGCATGCTTGGGAGTGGCTCACAGTGTGCTGAGCTCCTTGCCAACCTGCTTATGTTGGTTCACTTTACATACTGTCATGGTACTTTTCTTTCTTCATTAAAAAAATTGTGGATAAACAGTGCAAATAGATACATGTTATAAACAGATGACTTCAGGACAAGCCAAATACATCAGAAGCAGGACTAAAGGGGCCTTTCTGGTTCCACAGGGGAAACATATGCTCAGGCATCAATTATTCTTAAATTATTAGCTGTGTTTGTTTGTGAAGTTACGGTTCTCACATGACTTTCTCCATCAGGTGTATGACTGGCTTTGCATATTTGTCTCTCCTCCCCTCTGCTGACCACTTCTCCTTCCTGAATGTCCCTCTTTCTAGTTTACTGAGTTTTATAGAGAGAGATAAATATGTTTAGAAGCCTTTGGTTTCAGTCATTCATGAAAATTGTGTTGGCTGTTTAAAACCAGAGGTGTGCCCCTGTACACTAATGATGACGGGTTAACCTACCAGTACCGGGGTGTCACCACGGGTTAACCTACCAGTACCGGGGTGTCAGGATGGGTTAACCTACCAGTACCGGGGTGTCAGGACGGGTTAACCTACCAGTACCGGGGTGTGCGCTGTTTCTGACCCTTCCTGCAGCTTATTCCACACTACTACAATGTTTGCCTCAAGTTGCTTGGACGCCTAGATTTCACCCACAACTTTCTAAAAGTTGGTTAGAAGGAAATGCACAGTAAGTGACTCAAAGAAATCATCATTTTGCTTTTCAGGATAAGAAAATGATGAAGACTAATGGGGCCTGGGGGCACTGCCTGCAGAGGCAGAGTGGAAAATAGAGGTGTGACTGGGAAAAGAGGGGAAGCAATGAGAGGAGCAGTTCAGAGAAGGGAAAGGAGAAAACCAGGAAGAAGCGAGAAAGATCTGGACTCAGAGTGGCGGGAAGCAGGTCGGTTGTAGGAGTTTATGAACTGATGCACTTTGTGTGCTTTAGCTGACAAGTACAAGCTCTGTTGTTTGTTAATTATTTGTTGGAATTTGTAAAACATGGGAACATTCTGTGTCCACAGACCTGACTTGGAGCCAGTTATGCAAAGCTGGCTTCGAGAAATATCAGAAACTCCATTCCCTGCTCACCTTAAATATGTTCCATTCCAAAAGCAAGTATTGGGCTGCCCTCCTTTGCGTTGTTTAAGTACGATGAAATTCCTATGAATAAGAACAGATTTACTGAAATTCTTTGCATAACCAGTTAACCAGGCAAAGATCTGTCTCATGTCAAATTAGAGATTTATTATTTTCTTCTATCCTATCCCTCCTCTCCTACACAAAGTCTGCATTGCAAAACTCATCTGGGCCTATAATCTTCAAGGACGGGGCTAGAAACCTCCACTCCTTTATCAGAAACACTTGGCATTATATTTTAACTGAATCTTATATACGAGGAAGGAGACACACAGACCTTTCATCTCCTGCATTTTATTCTTTCTCCAAAAAAGCCCATTGTCCTGTACTTTCAGCTCCTTAGATCCAGCATCACAGACAACTCAATATGTCTGATTTTATATACAAGGTAACAAGTGGGACACATAGGGTGCAATACATGGTTCAATCGGGATTGTAAGGTATATCGGCTCTGACTCTATTACCGTGTAATTGTCATGTGGATGATGTCATTAAACATCTAGTGCATTGAGAATTCACATATTATGTTTTTTCCCCAGGGTCTCATTAGATTACAAAATAACTTTAGAGGCCTGCCAGCTGCAGGCTACATAAACATGCCACCCATCATCCCTCACACACACAATCTGCCCACAGTCACAGCTCTGCTCCAGATAACCCATTTCTACTGTGATTCTTTTCCATTTTCTTTCTAGAAGCAACTAAAGTCCTTATATTCTGCAATCTCACGTACCTGTCCCCTGTGTTATTCATGCATCCCATTAACTTCCTCAAGAAGATAACAACATTTGTCAGGTATCTTCCAAACCTAATTTTTAAAATAGTATCTAGACAGTCTCCACCCTTAATGGAAGCTGGACCCTTATTTTCCCTTTGCCCTTTACATTTTCTCAAACTGCCATGTCTTCCACCAGCACCACAGCCTGTCACAGCTTGCACCTGGAGTCACCAAATTTCTACACTTCTGTATGCAAGTCTCACAATTTGTTGAGTTGTCTTGCTGGCTTTTCATAGCATCAGAGATGGATGCTTGGATTCTGAGCGAGGGAAAGCCTGTTTCCCTCTGAGAACCTGGATCCCCTTTTCTTGACAGTGGTGCAAGAATCTCATGCCACAGCTCACAGCTCACACTAGACCCCTTGAGCTCTCATTCAGCCATTTTCAAATGTACTTATTTGTCAGTGTCTGATGACTGTGCGGGTGCAATTCATGCTAACCTTCCATAGTTACTGAGACATCCAATGGAGTTAATTAACAAGATTTGATCATCAGAAGAGCCCAGACTGTATTGGTTACATGGCATCTGAAGCTTCCATGTTGACTTCAGGTATATGTTACATTTTAGAAAGGGGTATTGTCATAGACAGTAGCCTAGGATTGGTACAAAAGGTGATCTATTTGGGAAGGCTGTGAAGTTTGAAAACAGGAGGGATGGACATACTCTGAGAGCACAAAGTCATTGAGGGGGCAGTGATCATAGGTACATATCACTTGCAGGATAAATTAGATTTGGAAAATGCTCTACTCTCTTGAAACCATAAAAATGGTCCAATAACAGCCACCCCTGAAGCACAAGGACTAAGCCCTCTGGGATGCTCCACACGAGACCTTCTTCTGAAAACATGGCAGTATTCGTTGACAGTCAGTGTGACCTTAGAGGAGCAGGAATAGTTCTGCCATATCCATAATTAAAGAATCATTACCAGGAACTGCATTCCAGCTGAATGGTGAGTTCTTCAGACATGGTTAATGATGGTTCATACTCTGTATGAAGCTCGGTATACAGGGGTCTGGCTGCCTCTTGTTCACTGAACTCAGGGTTTCTTTATTTTCTGAGTATTTCTGTGTGGCTGCTTTCAATCTATGTCCCCACTCACATCAATCTGGTGGTTGAAAGAGGGAGGAGGCACCTTGTTTTCTCTGAGGCAGAGACACGTAGGATCTGGATGGAAGACAGAGACACCACTTTGAGATCCCGGATCTGGAAACTCTGGTTTGGAGAAGTAACATTCCTCAGATCATAGCTGCTCTTACTGTTGAGAAACAGAATTACAGATCAGGTTCGAGTTAGCATACAGGAGATTCTTACTGGATTTAATAATTGCCTCTTCTATTAGTCCTTTGTGTTCTATGATATCTTTGCATGAATGTGGGCACCAGAATTTCCTCTGAGAGTATTGTTGGGTGTGTGGATACCTCCTTGAGCAGGTATCATACTGCTCAAGCTGCTGCTTCCCTTCCTTCAGGTGCAGAAGTGTAGAGCTGGGCAAGACCCCATTCACCACCTTGATTGTCAGTTTGTGTGACACAATCGCAGGGGCAGCCATGACTGGTTGGAACAGAATCACAGTCGCCGGTCATTAGTCCAAGAGTTTAGTTTGCTTCTGTGTCCAACATAAAAACTCGATTTATGTAACTGTTCTGTATTACTTAGTCACAGGAATATGTTCATTGGTTAACACACACCCTTAAGCTTCTTGGAATAACTTTGACAGTGTTAGAATTACTAGTTCTAGCCAATGGGACATAACACGATGGAACAGTCAGCCGTTGGTGGTTCTAAGGGGAAGTTAACCTAAAGACAAGTAAAATAAGCAATTTCTTAAAGTGGAGCTATGGTGCTGGCTAAGTGGGAATGTGAGCCGGAGACTCTGCCTGCTATTGTCGATGCATTCTCTGTTTTCCATGCAGCTCCTCAGGCAGGGAGCAAAGCACAGTGACAGAGAACAAGTTCAGCATGTACTGGGCTCTGGATTCTCTCCCCAGCACCACTGTAAAGATAAACCACTAACTTCACCAGCCAGCCTTTGTGTGTTCCATCGTGTATGCCAGTCAGCTGTTTCCTGTGCTTTATCAACTGCATGTCATTAAACACTGGGTCCTAAGGCAACTTTCAAATGATGTCTTTGGGGTGATCAGTAAGAAGACACAAAGAACAGGAGCATAAAATATGTCCTTCCTGTGAGGAATTTGTATCTGATTTGGTACAAGACCACATGAAAGCTATTGCAAGAGAGTTTAGTTGAACCTCAAACTGAACATTTTCTTTACACTATGCTTCTGTCAGTTTGAAATTTGAAAGGGCATTTGAAGCACTAATTTATTTTACTATTGCTCGTTGCTGACCACAAAGGGCTAAACTATTCTAGGGTTTTCTCCATGCAATAAACCGGCAACAAATGGTAAGACTGTCCAGTCCATGCTGTCTTGGTTCTGAGATGGACAGTGTTTCTCTCTGGTATCGGTTCAGCTCAGGAATGGCTAATAGAAGCAGAGGAAGGTAGCACAGCTCTCCAAACACTGTGTGCATGTGCGTGCTGTGTGTGCTGTGTGCATGTGTGCGTGTGCATGTGTGTGTGTTGTGTGTGAGTGCTGTGTGTGTGCATGTGTGTGTGCATGTGTGTGCTGTGTGAGTGTGCTGTGTGTGCATGTGTGTGTTGTGTGTGAGTGTGCATGTGTGTGTGTGCTGTGTGTGAGTGTGCATGTCCATGTGTGTGCATGTGTGTGAGTGTGCATGTGTGTGCTGTGTGTGAGTGTGCATGTGTATGTGCTGTGTGTGCATGTGCATGTGTGTGCTGTGTGTGAGTGTGCATGTGTGCGTGTGCATGGATGTGTCCCTGGGCGTGAGTGTGCATGTGTGTGTGCTGTGTGTGAGAATGCATGTGTGCGTGTGCATGGATGTGTCCCTGTGCCTGAGTGTGCATGTGTGTGTGCTGTGTGTGAGTATGCATGTGTGCGTGTGCATGGATGTGTCCCTGTGCCTGAGCGTGAATGTGTGTGTGCATGTGTGTGTGTGAGCATGCACATGTGTGTGCATGTCTTAGTAAGCTTATTGGACTGTTAGAGTTGGAAGGTTACTTGGGACACTGCCACATCTTATTCCACCATTTTATAGCAAAGAACATAAAGATTTTCCTTGATTGAATGGTTTCTCAAGGCCACACAGTTTAGCTCCCAACTCATGGAAATTATTCGCACTCCTGGTTAAATGCAACTTCCATTCCAAAGAGCCAGAGGTCTGCCCCAAATTCCTTTTCTAGAGCCATTGTAATCTGCCACTCTGAGGAAATGCCCCAGGAACAAACAAGGGAGCCTGAAAACTCCCCCTGCCCTTCCAGATTCAGGTGGCAGGTCAATCGAAAACAACTTGTTTATAGCACAATAAAAGACTTGAGAACAGGGGAACATTACTATTTGTTTCCCAAAGAGTGGTCCCTGAGAATAAAGCTGTGCGAACTGAATTACTAGGCCAGGGTATTGGGGATGCCCTGTGCTTTGCTCCATCTTATGCCCCCATTTATCAGGCAGAAATGAACTTAAGCTGTCTGACAAATCTTTGCCAGGGTGCCCCAAGAGAGTGTCACCCCACCTCCTGGGGAAGGCAAGTCGCTTGCCTAAGTATCTTATGTGATTACAATACAGTTTTCATAATGCATTTTAATAAAACAAAAGGTGGCCCTCTGACAAAAATATCATCTGGTTTTTATAATGTAAAATACAGCAATTTTATCAGCATTAACGCTGATTGGCTGTCATTAGCCCCTTGCCTTCTAATAAAATTTATGATACTGTTCAGGAGCCCAATTTGATGGAAAGCGAGGTGATTGCGCCCTGCTTAGATATCTCTTTGGCATCTATTCAGACAATAATGCGGTAATTTTATGCATGAAATAGCCCAATTGGAATAAACAGTTATAATACCGAGTGCTGTCTAAGGAAGCTGGCTGGTGGAAAATTAGAAAGCGCTTCACACTTTTGAAACAGGTAATTAGGATTTTTCTTCATGCTCGTACAAGGCAGACTGGAGTTTCATGTTTCATTAAAATATAGGTGTTAAAAATAAATGTTGAATTTAAGACTGCATATATTATGAAATTAAAGGCACAGTGTGCAGTAGGGTTCACTACATGGTGGGGCTTTAGGGTATTATATTTAGTATCAGCAGAAGTATTTTTTCAAATTGTTTGAGCAGGTAGTACATGCTTGTTTCAAGCATTCTACTCTGAAAGGATTGACTTGGGCCTAAGTCATAATCAACTGTCAAGTCTTCAGTCGAAGAACCAGCTTACAGCCTTGGTTTAAATGCCGACAAGGAAGATTTCTTTGTTTGAACTGGCGGGCTAAGGTAGGCTGAGGGTCATTTGGGGTTCAGTGAACAGTTTTGAACATGTGTCAGGTTCCCCATTTCTACTCTGACCTTGACTGCTGGCTCAGACCTGAGCCAAGCCCCAGTGGAACCTTCCTGATGCTCTTGAACCTAGCTGTGGTTTGGGGACATGGCTAAAAGCTGTAATACCATATTAGTTTTAACCTCTTCTTATGACCCAGCCAAGAGCAGGCCATTAGGTTTATTTTCTCAGCTGTGTTATTAAACTTGCTGCCCCAGCACCCCTGACATGACACCATCCCAGTCCCAGTCAGAGACTGAGGGGGCATCAGTAACGACAGCGCCCTGTACAGGTGAGTACTGGGCTGAAGGGCCAGAAACAGACTGTGTCTTCTTGTGTCCCCATGCTTCACCAGGGGTGCCTGGCTGGGCATCTCAGTGCTGTTCTGTGCCTCCGCTCTCTTACTTGTTCATGAGAACAATACCCTCACTCCCTTCCCCTGATCTGTATTATAAACTGTAATTTATAAACCAGTGGACAGGAGAAGATAAACAAGAAAGATGGTGCTGCACAGATGTGGTGTCAGGCAGTGTTCACGTCAAAGTATATTTTGATCAAAGATTTGTTGGCTTTTCAGAAACCAACTGGTTCCCCAGAAAGATAGGATAGTTTTAGGATCACGTTAGACTGAATTAGACATGTGAGCAGGAGAGTTTTCCATGAGGTTCTCCTGCCAGTCCCGAGGAACACTCACTGCAGGGTTTTGCTTCTGTCCAAGCCTTCTTGCTCCTTTCTCTGAGGCTCAGTTGACCTGTGCTACAGGAAAACGGCCCAGCTGGCTCTTTGTTTGCTCAGAGAGGTCAATAAATAGTGCTAGTTCACCCAATGGCAGAAATGATCATTTAACTAGGGTCAGGGAAAGGACAGACTTCCAGGTGGATGAGGAGTAGGCAGTGCACTGTAGGGAGGCCTTCTGGAAATTTCTTTTTGAAGAAGAAAGAGAAAAGAAAAAAAGGCAAAAGAAAGAAAGAAAGAAAGAAAGAAAGAAAGAAAGAAAGAAAGAAAGAAAGAAAGAAAGAAAGGAAGGAAGGAAGAAAGAAAGAAAGGAAGAAAGAAAGGAAGAAAGAGGGAGGGAAGAAGGAAGTAAAAGAGAAGAGTTGGATAAAATATGGCAGTAAAAGGACTAGAGAGATAGGTCAGCGGTTAAGAGCACTGGCTGCTCTTGTAGAGGATCCAAGTTCAATTTCCAGCACCCACGTGGTGGATAACTATCATCCATAACTCAAGTTCCAGGGAATCCGATGCCCATTCTGACCTCCATGGGCACTGCACAACATGGGTGCACTTGTATACTCATACACGTAAAAGAATAGTAACTAAGATAAAGAAAGATTTGATGAAGATGGTGTGAGAGACCACAGACATGGGAGAGCAAGACAGAGTCCCTAGAGCACAGCAGAACTTCGCCAAAGGGAGGAGAGAATAGATAGGTTACAACTCAGAAGAGGGCATGTGGTGCAGACGGAAAGAGGCGACACGACATCCAGAGCTGGGCACACAAGCATATCAATCGACGCGCATGATCGGGAGACACTGTTTTAAAAATTATGTTCCACATGCCTGTTCCTTAGAAGAGTATGTAGTGTCCCAAATGAGCTGACCACAGACCTAGAAGAGAAAGGAATAATACTCACAAGTTTGTTTTCCTTATTTCTAAGTCTCTGGAATAAGCAAAGATACTCTCTTGAGACGATCAACAAGGAAACTGAGGTCTTCTAGATAACAACCTTACTGAATGTAAAAATAAATGAGCCATCAAGTCACAGGAAGACAGCAAGGAGACTGAAATAGACCCTGCTGAGAGAAAGACAACAACATGTGGAAAGCCTGCCTCCTGTGTATTCCCAGCCCATGACATTCAGGGAGGACAAAATACCAAAGCTGCTGGTTACTGGAGCTTTGGAAAGACAGAGAAAAGACAAACAAGTAGACCCCGCGCTGGACCACAGGACAGCGCGCTACTGTGAGAGGGATTGCACCAGGAGTCACGTCATAAAGCATTTGTCGGAGCCCAGAGGATAATCAGCACAAGAGGGAACCTGTACTCGCAATGGGCTGTTAGTGCTAGCAGGTCAGAACTGATTTATCCAACCTAACAAATGAAGCACATGTGTGTGGGTGATCATGTGAGAAGCTTGAAGTGGTGGAGTCCATGTCAGATCTTTCCATTTGCTGCTCAGTTTCTTCTGTGACTCTTAAACAGCTCAAAAGATTACATCTATTACTGTATAGAGAAATGTAAAACAAAAGGATGACATGTTAATTAATAAAAAGTGTTTCTTATAATTTTTCACTGGTGAAAGCAAGCCTTATCTTTCAGAAAATACAAATATCAAACACCTCATAGTTGAAGATATACAAGTACATAGGGTAGTAAGATCATCATGCCTTGCACCACAAGTCCTGTTTCCAACTTAATATTATAAAGCAAGGAACAAGTCAACATTGCTAGTAACACCACTGTTCACTGTGGTCAACATATTTTCTAGTGGTTTAAAATGTAAAGACATATCCTGCTAATGTAATAATTGATTCACACTTTTCAATAATCATAGGCAAATATATAGTCTATCAGAGAGAGGACTGTGAAAGGGTGCTGGAGATAAACATTCTTTTCTTCATCTTTCGCATGACCCAGTCTCTTTGGTATATAGCTCTGGTTCACCCATAGTTAATGCCCGGTACCCGAGTGTGTCATAGATCATGTTAATCCTTTGGAATGAGCATGCTCTCCTTTGCATTACTCTTGATTCTGTCAATTGGATGAACCTTGTGACCACAAATGTGGAGGTAACTTGTGCTCCCAGGATGAAGAGAGGAGGCCAGCAGGAACCAGCCAGCTTTCCCAACACCCTCCTTCCTCCAGGTCACGTTCTCTAACATAGTTTCATCATATATAAAGCATACATCATTTCATGTACTTGACTTCTGTGTCTTCATTTTTTCTCACTTAATTCAAAACTTGCAAAAGAAAAGACTGTCATAGAGCCTCATCCCAAAGCATAACATGTGGCCCTTGCTTGAGACAATTTCAGTTTGTCTATAGCATAAAGACCAAACTTGTCAGTGTGAACACTGGCAACATTCCTAGTGCTCTGACAAGTATTGCAAAGGGAGAAAAATAGAGCTAAGCTGGAAAATGATTGGACACAAAGACGATGACAGGGAAGGGTAAAGGATGGCAGAGGGAGGAAGCTGGTGGGAGGCCGAGGGCACCCCTGATGCATCATGAACTTCGGAGGGCTTGCTTTGAACATGAACTATATGTCTCTTGATCTAAAGAAAGAGAAACCGATCACCAGACAAAGGAGCTTCCACAGACATGAATCAGAAACATAAAATTTCAGAGTAAGAACCATACAGTTTCTGTTCTGAACACTTTTGCCAAAACCACTCCCACCTTTCTCATAACTAATTCTGAAGAGGAAAATAAACATATAAAAGCCCAGTTGTAGCTTGGAAAAGTTCACTTCTTTAGCTCATGTATTTCGTGAGCCATTCGTTGGATTCACTTGCTTATTGGCAAACCCTGAATAAACTTTGTTTACTTGGCAGATTATTTTCTTTTCCCTCTAACACAGTTTCCATGGGTTATAGACTTAAGATCACAATGGCTATACTCCGGTATTGTGAATAGGAAGTTGTACAGAAGGAATCAAGGAAAATACACAAAGAAAATCCTCCTGTTTATGTCCTGTCATCAGCTATCAACCTCCATCTCCCCATTGCAACTATTGTAGAAAAGAGATTATGTAGGTGTTTGCCTGATATTTGACAGTGCAATTAAAATAAAAAAGCAGTCATTAATATGGCCAGTACATAGGTAGGATCGTATCTGCAAACCTTTCTACTCCTGAAAGTTCAAGAGAGGACGCCATGCAGGATTTGCAGAGTAAAACAATGTCAAACTTCAACTCTCCAAGAAAATCTGTTCTGGGCTGAGAAGAAACTATGAGAAGAAGCTGCCCACTCACCATCCATTAGAAGACCAATGCATACTGCCAAGTGACAGATAATGTTCCATACACCAGGACACAGTGGTGAACTCAATAGAAAAAATACAGATCTTATAAGGTCTATAGAGTATAAAAAAGAAACAAGCTAATTACATAGTATCTTTGGGGACAGTGACATGAGGTAAAGAAAGAAAGACTGCGGCTTGAAACTCATAGGAGTTTTGTGAAGACTGGAAGTACCAAGCTTAGGAAAGTGTGCAAAGTGAATAGAAGAGGAAACTTGTGTTGGGGACTTCAGTGTGAATTAGTGGTCAGATTCTGAAATCATGGATTTGACTGACACCAAGGCAGAAAGAGATTGCAGGGAATAGAACAGGAGGAGAAGAGAAGGGAAGCGAGAAAGGGAAGAGAAGAGATGGAGAGAAAGAGGGGGAGGAAGAAGAAGAAAGGGACGAGGAGGAAAGAAGGGTAGCAGCGATGGGGAGCGAGAGAAACCGACTCAGTGATGGAATGCAATGGAGATTAGCATTGAGACTGCATGATGGATTCAAAATGTGCAGTGCTGAGGTGAGGCCACTGGAACAGTGCCCCTTAAATGGGGGTGTACGCAACTAGATGGAAGCGGCTTCAGAAACAGGGTCAGAGCAGGGATATGGAAATGATGTCCGTAAAGAACCCTTTCTTGGCATTTTTTCTTTTCTAAAATTAGAGCACGCTTATATGAGAGGGATATGGGACCAAGGAAACTGCTAAAACAGGAGACATTCCATCAACTTCAGACAGACCAGGACAAGGAGCCCAGGGCTGGCCATGCTCAGAAACAGCTCTGAGCAGTGGAGACTTGGAAGTAGGAAAAGCTGTTTAATGCAGCAAAATGAAAGCCTTGTGAAATGAGTGGATGGATCTATGAGTGACTTTGGTGGTGGGGAGGAGGGTGGCTGGCCTGTGCTGACTTCTTATCTCTAAAATAAAAGATGCCATCAACAGACGTAAGAGATCAGGGGATGTTAAAAGTTAGAGGATAAAGGGAAAGTTCTGAAGGTTTTCTAGAGGAAACTGTAGGGTGGAGGATTGGGAGTGTAACAAAACAATGGCAGGGATTGTCTAAGAGCCCACTGGAGATGGTGGATATAAACTTAAAGTGAAACCAATTAGCAGCTTAATGCCTTTCCCACAACCACATCTCATAGCTTTAGTGCTGATGAGGACATAAGCTTCACTAAGGAGGTTTGGGAGGGAAAGAAATGAGGCTGCTTAAAGGGAAGGAGCAATTAACAGAGGCCAAGCTGGGGTAAGAGGGACTAGAAGACACAATCTTGATCTTTGATGAGGGTAGACTGATGTGTTAAGGTTAGAGAGCAGTTATTGGGTTGCTAGCTTCATGAATGTGATGAAGATTTGCTCGACAGGCTGTTGGAGCTGAAATTTTTGAGGACAAGATTTTACTAGAAGGTCAGAGCCTGGGTACAGCATGAAAGTGGGTGATTGCTGAGGTGGGTGATTGTTGAGGTGGGCAGGTCGCAGTATTTAACCATGTGTAATTCTAGAATGGTTATAATCCAATGTGGATAAAATGATACTAAATACTTATTTGAAAAAGAACAATACATTTTAAGAGGACAGTAAGATTGTTATCTTGCTTGCTGAATTGTAACACCATTAAGAATAGCATGTCACGTCTGTTGTCATTCTTAGTGAGACAAAGTCTAACTTTAGGAAGAAACACAAGCTCCATGAAATGTATTTTGAGTAGTTATTTCATTTACCCAGGAATTCTGTGCTAATACCATTGGAAAGAATATGGTTTATTCCCTTTTGCTGAAAGTGAATTCAACCCAGTTTCTTGCAAGGTAGTAACCCCATGGTGCTTATGGGAGAGTATTCCAGGGACCAGTATTGTAATGGTTAATGTAGATCGTCAACTTGACAGATCTAGAATCACCTAAGAATCAAGTCTATGGCATGTCCAATTACCTGGAGGAGTTACCAGCCTGTTAGACTCAGTAAAAATGACAATACTAGTTGAAGACCAGCATTTGTCTCTTGCTGCTTCCTGACTGGGGATGCAGTGTAACCAGTTGCCTCACACTCCTGCTGCCTTGACTTCTGTGTCATGCTGGTCTGCACTCTCAGACTGTGAGTGAGGATAAATCTGTCTTCCTCAAGCTGCTGATTCTGGGGTGTTTTTTCACAGCAAAAGGAAAATGAATACTATGCCTAAGGTACCAAGTTCTGTAGGTGCTAGAGTCCTGACCTGGCCTGGCTTTCTGTTACTGTGATAAAACGCCTAGCAAAACCAACTTGGGGAGGAAAGGGTTTATTTTTCTTATGGGTTATGCTCCATCACTGAGGGAAGATAAGGCAGAACCTAGATGTAGGAACTGAAGGAAGGACCACAGAAGAATACCACTCACTAGCTGGCTCAGCTACCCTTCTTAAACAGCTCAGATTGCCCAGGGCTGGCACGGCCCAAGTGGGCTGGACCCTCCCACATCAAATAGCCATAAAGGAATTGTTCCACAGAGATGGCCATAGGCCAATCTGATGGAGAAAATTCTTCAGTTGAGATTCCCTCCTCCCAGATGTGCCAAGTTGACAACTAAAGCTGACTATAACAGGACACATAAAATGTGAAAGTGTTTGCATAGAACTTATGCAAATGGTCGCCTTCCCTTTATTTATAAAAACTGATACAGTATAAGTACTGTGTACACAGTATTCCCCGCCACTCAGAACTGAAACAATGTAAGTTCTGTTTAAATAGCACTTATATAAATAAAAACATAAATTATGTTGTTAAGGTATGTTGAGGAGAAAGAACCTGGACATATTAAGTATAGATGCTGTTTTTCCTGATATTTTCCATGATTATTGGTAGAATCCAATGTTCTGAAGCCCGTGGATAGATAGGGGTCATCATAATTATTTCTGAAGTCTTATCATCAGTGCAAAATTGTAAATTAAAAGAATTATGGATTCTTTGGTAAGATATACCAAGACCCTCCTAATCCTATAAATGAATACAACTAAATAGTTTCAAAAATGCTTCAGGAATTAGCAAGAAAGAGGTCAAAGTGCATATTTGTTACTTTAAATGTATTTGAAAATCTTGATATGTTGATTTTTATTATTAACTAATTCTTAGAAAAGTTTCAAATTAAGTGGTTTCAAACATAGGAACACAGGGCAGGAGAGATGGCTCAGAGATTAAGAGCACTGGTTGCTCTTGCAAAGGATCAGGCTTGGTCTCCAGCACCCACATGGCAGCTAACAACTGTCTGTAAGTCAGAGGATCCAACACTCTTTTCTGACCTCCAAGGGTGGCATTGCACTTCCATACAGGCAGAAAATACACTTACGCACATAAACTTAAAACTAATAAAGACAAAGTATTTTAAAACACAGAAGCATGTATTTAACGCTTTACTCCAACCATAGCCCCCTCCCCTTAGCTGCTGCCGGGGGAAGGAAGGGAGCACTCCCGATCGATCGTCAGAGAGCGTTCATGAATTGGACAGAGCACAGGCCAAACCACCAGATGTGGAGTCTCTTCTTGATACTGGTGATTGGTTTACCCAAGATCAGCCAGGAACATACTCCATACACACAGGAACATGTGTCTGAGGTGAAATGACTTCACTAGTAAAAGAAGAAATGATAAGTTCTAAACCACAGAGGGTTGCTGTCTAAGTACCGTTTTCCTATGTACTGGAATAAATTCATTTTCATCACTTGAGAAACCATAGTGAACCTTAAGGAGCTGCTTTGGTGGTCATGGTAAACTCTTCAGCACTGTGTCCCACCAGGTGCCTCTGAGTGGATTCACTCTGGTGACCTGCAGGAGACAAGTTCTATGGATCTCAAAAGTGGTGCTGTTATTCGAGGTCACGTGAGGTCAGAGTCTAAGACTTCTAGTGTCCCACTGCCTACCTGCCTCCTCTTCCCCCTGGCAAAGCTTTAAATGCAGTCAAACACAACATAGTCAGCTTATTTAAATCATCATGAGATTTGTGTATGTGTGCATGTCTGTATGTCTGTGTGTTTATGTGTATGCATGTGTGTGTGTTGACAACTTGACTTCATCATTCTCAAGTTGAATTTTGTAGGTAACAATAGGCTGTCTCAGTGTCAGGTTAGATGAACTGTGGATTTCTCAAACCGCATTTATTAATTTATTATTTTATTTATGTGTGTGTGTTGCCCACATGTATGTTAAGTGTATCCATGTCATGCAATTCCTGTGGAGGCCAGACGAGCATGGACAACTCCCTGGAACTACAGTTATGGGTAGTTATTAGCTGCCATGTGGGTGCTGGGAACTGAACCACAGAGTCGTTTTTCTAGCACCTCCCAAAATTCTTGAGTTTGCATGATAAGACTAGCCTGCTGAGGGACTTTGACTCCCCAGGAGCTCCCTAGCTTTAATGAAAAGACAGATTTTAAGGAGGAGAAGTCAATATCCGAGACAGTACCCCTTACTGTCTGCTCAGCTTCTAGTGCAAGTGGCGTTGTAAGGGTGTCAACATTCTCCATCATGTTACATGTATGCATTTTTAGCTTTTCTAAGCATATCTTTATTTTTATAAAAAGTGACTTTGTAAGATAAGAGGAGTGGTAAATCATGAGTTTGTTTGTGCATGTGCATGTATGTGTGTTCAAACATGTTACAGGCACCAGCACACATAGGGAGGGATTTTATAATCACATTAAAGAATACCATTACTATTTACTTTTTTGTGGCATAAATAATAGTGACTATAATTTGACTCATCTCCATTCACTGCAGAATCTGTAGTTTTGATGGGGCACAAGGCATGGATATGTTAACCAGAAAACATATCAGAATTAGTCAACAGAAGGCTTGTCCACAGGCGACAGTGTCTTATTAATTTTATTTTCCATGCGAGTGGGATTTGGTCTGCATCTGCAGCATCCGGGCATAGCTCCCATCCAGTTCTGGGCCAGAGTTCCATTTCCAAGGTTGTCCACTCACCTTATTCTGGGCCTGTGGGGATCTAGAACACCGCCGTCCAAGTCGCTGGTACTGGGTGCACCTGGGGCCATGGCACTTTCCTTCCACGTGGCTTTTAGTCTTCTCTACCCCTCCGCTCAGTAATGCTCACTGCAGCTGGCTGCCATTTTCCCCCTGCCCAACTACTTACCTTCCTGCCCTCTTACTGGTCAGAGGGCAAGACTTACTGCTGAACGAACCAATAGCAAAAATTCAGAGAGAAATGAAAGCTGCATTTACTCTACACTCCACCCCTTTTCTCTCATGAAAACAAAATAAAACATTACACAACAACAGCCATAAAGGAAAGCAGTAACATCCACACAAACCATCATAAACAGAAATGTTTAGACAGTACCTAAGTAGATGTATCATATTCACCTCACAAACAATCACAGTAGTGTCTCTACTGGGACCTATAACTTTCTCTAATACTATTGGGGGTCAACTTTCCTCCTGGTATCAGATGTGTGTTCCCTCCCAGAGGAGTGGGCCTTAAACCAATTATAAATATGCTGGGGGTGCACATACTAGACAAGCCTCTAGCACACAAGCAGGAACATCTTAACTGGCATCTCATAGTGGAGCATGCAAGATCTGTCTTTAAGCAGAGCTTTTCAGGATCATTCTACCATTGTGGTCTGCATAGCACCCTCTAGCACTAGAAAGGCCAAACATTCATTTATAGGGAGTTTTCAGCTTATTCTAGCTAGATCTCTCTTTTCCATGCTCACACCTATCATTTCTTCAGTAATAGGGCATACCATCTGCTTCCGGTGAGCAACTAGCATTATAATGTGGTCTGTGGTTGTATTGGTAGAATATAGTCGTTTCCATTTCTGTCGTGTCTCACCACTTGGGGCCAGTCCGAGTGGTTGGGAGTGAGTAGATGCAGAGTCAAGCCACAGACTCCAGGAGTTGGACGGGAAGCAGCCCAAGCTCCTGGCACTGCAAACTCGTTTATTGAATAGGTGCACAAGCTCTTGTAGGTCTGGATAGCCAATGATCTTATGGGGTGGTGTCTCAAATACAGCCAATAGTAAGTTTGTCCCCAGGTAGGCAGGTTCTCTCCAGATGCTGGTCTCACAACTAACCAGAGCAGAACGCCACACCCACAGGAGCCATTTCTCTCTTCCTCCTAGTGGGTGGCCTTAGGCTAGGCCCACCTTACATTATGCCCAACAGTAGAAGGGGGCTTCCAAGGACCTAGGCCAGCAGCTCACAGGGGAGGTCAACCCATGCATGGTCCTGGAATGGCAAGTTAACTATATAAAGAGTTATTTTACTCTCCAGCATATATAGGTCTAGGCCCATAGAGTTCCTTAGAACTTCACAGTTATATTTCACCCTTGTACCCTGTATGAGTTCCTTTTTACCCTTGTTTTTTCAGGTGTACTTGCCATCTCTCAATTAGATTTCACATCTATAAAAAACATATATATATATGGTCCAACATAGCATGGAAAAATCCCTTTCCATTTGTATCAGCTGTTTTTTCAACAGATCCATGTTGGGTACAATGGCATGTAAATTAGTGCTTTACTATCTTTAGTTATCATCTGGAATCCATTTAGTTTCCTAGAGTTGTCACATGGAGCCTCCATACATCCCCTTATCCTTGATAACCTTGTTGAGGCTGGCCCAAACTGCTTTGTCCTACATAGGGCCCAGGAGGAATAAGCCTCTTCTTGCCCCTGTTGCACTTGTTTCCCAGGGCCAGGCAGACTCTGGGTCTTACTCCCAGCTCTAGCCACACCTGTGGTCTCTCCATTGACCACACCTGGCTGCTGGGAGAGGCCCTGGCCAGGCAAACTGCTCTCACCCCTCGAATAGCCATTCACAGGGTAGAAGTGTACCCTATTCACTCTGAGGGGACTGTTATCCACTCCTGGGATAATTTTTATCCTCTATGCACCTTTTGTGAACTGTTTCTCAAGGCTTAAAGCCTCCCAGAGGCATGTAAGCAGAGAATTGGGCTTTTTATCAATCTTTTCTTTAGGAACTTGGGCTAGACACAAGTCTCATTTGCCAATGAGTAACCCAAGCAGACCTCCTTTTATTGGTTTGTGTCCTTTAAACAATTTTTTGGCTGTTCAATTCTTTTGCAAACATACTCTACCTGGTATACCGCCTAGGTTGCCTAAATTTGTCAAAGCCTCTCCTGCCTCGTAAAGATCTTGTCCCTAGGGTACTCAGTACAGACGTTAAATCTCTATACCAATTTTGAGGTCCTTGCTTAATGAAGTCCTTCATTAAATCTCTAGTGAACACAGTCTCATCTGGTCCAGTGAACAGGGTACCGCATATTGCTTTTCTCATAGCCAGTTCTTTTAACAGTGCCTGTCCTTCTCGTGTTGTGCTCCAACACCTGACATCCATGAGAATCTCCACTGGTGATAGCCACATGTCTCTAGTGGTGTGCACAAGCCAGTTCACCAGAGACTGCTTTCGCTTTTACTGCCCCAGGTTACAAGTCTATATCTCAAAGAGAGCTGAGTGGTTATATGGCTCAGCTTTTCTGCCTCTGCAGCATCTAAGCTGACATTATCTGCCCCTGTGTCCCATATTCTCAGGAGCCAGGTGATGACAGGCTCTTTTGCAACTTGTTTGAATGTTCTCCTAGTTCCAGCAGTTCCAGGGCTGAAAACCCTCCATTCGCTAAATTCTCATCCTCGTTAAAACCTCCATCACCACACTGACATCTGGATCTCTCCTTTCTTTGTATTACCGGTCGAATCCGAGGAGCATTTTTAGCTTCTTCTGGGTTGCTCCCTTCCTTTTCACTCTCTGCTTTCTCTTGTGTGTTCACAGTTGATATACTCTGGGCTTTCTTTTCCTTTTGCTCTCTTAGTTGGGAAAGGCAGCAGGTTAAAACTTCTATTTCCTTTTCCTTTTTATTTAATTTATCAATGAGGTCAGTGGCTAATGCAGTAGAAGCCAGTCTTATTTCCCTCTCTCTTTTAATCTCTCTTTTAATTCTTCAGTCTCTCTCCAGGCTATAATCTCTGTGATAAGTTTTTTAATCACACATAGCAGAGGCCATGCTGCCTCAGCCACAGCCTCTGGAGTCTTTTTTTTCCCATGTAGCAGAGATTTTAAAGTCTGCCTTAGAGCCTCCTCTGTTTTCAGAGTATCACCTTAATCTTGCAGCAGTGAACAGTGATTCAGTAAATTGGCCACCCCATGCCAGCTACAAGTGGGATTTCTCACCCAGACATTGTCTGCTTTGATGATGCCAGAACCTCATTTGTCTGCATTCCTTTCATGGGCTGAGCTATTTTTTCATTTTTGTCAGCTGAATCCTGCTGACTATGCCATTTGTCTTACTAATTTTATCTTCTGCACCTTGGTGGACAGGGTTTGGTCCACATCTGCAGAGTCCCTGCGCAGCGCCATGGTGTGCATGTACAGCTCCCATCCCATTCCCAGCCTGAGTTCCACTTCCAAACTTGTCCACTCACCTTATTCTGGGGTCATGGGGACCTGGAACGTTGCCATCCATGTAGCTGGCTCCCCGTGCGCCTGGGGCCATGGTGCTTTCCTTCTGCGTGGCTTTGAGTCTTCTCTGCCCAGCCGCTCAGCATCTGATAGCCACCGCTGATTGCATTTTCCCCCTCCTGGCTTCCCATATTCCTGCCTTATTGGTCAGAGGGAGGGCCTTCCTGCTGAATGAACCAATAGCAAAAATTCAGAGAGAAATAAAAGCTACATTTACTCTACAGATGGGTTACACATGGAAAAGTATAGATGGCTGGGCTTGTTCAGTGTGCACATGAAGAGAACATAAGTCTTGGAGTAGAAGATTCTTTTGTAAAGTAAAACCATGCTGGGTGGTTGTTTAGAATGAAGGGTCAGAACTCACATAATTTTAGTGTGGGGACAGCTTTCTCCTTGGTCTCATCAGCCACCTTTTGTGTGAACTTGAGATAACATATCTGCTGATTTTTTTGGTCTAAGCATCAAGATAATGTATTTTTCCTACCTATCCTTTCCACAGAACCAGATTTCTTCAGAGTTTGGGATATTTACTAAAAAGAGAACAATATTTTCTGGAATATATTGTTGTATGATGTTTCATTCATTTAAAATAAAAAGCTTATTTGATGTTCTCCCAATAATGCTACCAAGAATATCTCATTTCTTGAACAGAAAATAATATTAAATTATGAATAATCTTTTGTAAGGGGCTGGAGACACAGATCAGTGGTTAGGAGAATGTAATGCTCCTACAGACAACCCAAGTTTGGCTCCTACCATCCATGGTAGGCAGCTCACAACTATCTTTAACTCCATCTCCAGGGGATCTTGTTTCCTTTCCTGGTCTCCACAGATATATATATATATATATATATATATATATATATGGCACACACATATGTATACATAATTAAAAATATAGTAGTAAGATCTTTTTTAAAGGAATCCATTTTGAGATAATCACTTTGGTTTGGAATTCTAGGTTAGTTGATCTGTTGTTAGTCAAGGCCTTTTGTAAAGCTTAAACAATAAACCAGTCAAGTTTTAAGCTAAACTGGGTTCAGGTGCTCCCAAATTTGATGGATTTGCATGAGGGTTGGGACAGAAGAAGACAAACAGAAAATAATTAGAGAACAAAAAAGGAAAATTGCAATCTGATGCCAATTTGTGTGTTACTGGAGAATAATTAGGCTGGGGGGGATTCAGGTGGCAGGGATTGCTGTCAGTGAGGTATCCAGCTAGGGCTTCACAGAGGGTGTGAAATTAAACTGGGCTTTGCCAGATGGATCAACATGGAACATGTAGGATGGTGATAAATTCAGAGATAACAGCATTTGCAAAGAGAAAGCCAGGGAAGGCACCGGGCAGTGTTAATAGCGGCATTCACGTGCCCTGAGGCAGTACAGCCCAGGCAGCCATCAACACCACTGGATGCACCTTCAACCTTAGCTCTAAGCATTTTGCAAACCCTTCACTAGACAGTTGTTAAAATGAAGGCCTAATTTTTGCCAAAACTGTGATAAGATTGGAGTCAAACAATTGATCTGATAATTCAATTTCAGTTCTGCCCCTTATTAGCCAAGTAATCTAAGTACATAAATCAGGTTCTGCCAGTCTACCTACTCCAAAATAACAGTAAGGTATGTCAATCCCATGAGAATGCCCGTGTGTGTTACACACTGTCTGCTACACAGAACAGAGAGTGTGCACTAGCACCAGGAGACACACTGTGTGCTACACGGAACAGAGACTGTGCACTGAAACTGGGAGACACACTATGTGCTAATGGTAGGGCTCATGCATATTACCAGTTTTGTTTTGCTTTCTTTGGCACTGTCATTGCCAATTCTGACCTTTGGAGAGAGGCAGATGAACAAGCAGCCTGGAAGGTGAGTGTATATAAGCCTCAGACAGAAAGGTGCTCATACCATAGTGACTTCACCACTCTGTAAATGGAGGTCTTTTTCCAAAGCAGAGGCAGCATCAAGGAAGCTGTTGACAGAAAGTAGACAGCTCATGGGGTTGGAGCTGTGGAAGACCCCGCAGCTAGACACGGTCCCGAAGACATGAGCATAGCCTCACCCCAGTCTCTGGCCTTCACGCCTCTATTTCTCTGGCAAACACTCCTTAGCACAATTCCGGCCAGAACCACAAGCCTTCAGTCACAATCAGAAGTCCACTCTTGCCAGTCCTGAGATGAACTGCTGAGGTTTCCAGTTACCACTGTTAACTGAAGCCAAATGTCAGGAGCTGCTCAGAACTACGCACACAGTGATTCTACCACAACTGCCTGATTTTCATGGTATAAGTTACATGTTGCACCAGACTCCACCATGTTCGAATTTCACCATCCTACGTGTTATTTCAGAGCATGCCGGCCCCACAGGCTGTAAACTTTCCTGTGAGGTTGTGAGGTCTGACACTAAGAAATCCACTTATCATGTAAGCAAAGGATTACAGGTAGACACAAAGGTGCAAGGGCACTCTGGACTGGAGTAGGTGGAGGCTCTCTACATCGGTCACAGTGACGGTCAAAATGATGGAAACGTTAGGGAAGCGAAAGGTCACCAAGCCAGGCAGAGTTCTCTGGGTCACGCGTGAGGCTTTGGGAATAGGCTTCAAGAGGACAGAGACTAGAGAAGCACGCCTGGGCCTCATTGTGGAGGGCAGATGGAGGAGCACCTGTGACGCCAGGAGAGAGGCCTTAGGAAAGATGAAAGCTTTGAGTTGGTATTTCTGTGACTCTGTTTTGGTGTTTACATTGTTGTAAGCTTCCTCCATTTTCCAAATGTAGTTATTACTAGAGACCTTCTACACTTGCTGGATGCTTTGGGATCTGGTCACTTTTTCTGGCACCATGAGAGAAGCCAGGTCAGGTAACAACACAGGAACATCAGGGTCAGGTTCAGTTGCACTTGCCTGTACCAGTCTGAGGAGAAATCGATCTGGTGAAAATCTGAAGCAAAACCACTGGCTGTTTAGGTTGTATTTCAAACCTTCTACGCACAGCCTGACCTTCATCATGTCTAAAGGAGGGCTGTCCCACTGTGGTGTCTGAACAGGTCAGTTCTCTGGGAGAAATGTTTTCCACAAAGCCTGTGGTGCATTCAGTCTATAAACGCTCAGATAGGGAAGAGGAGCTCTTAATTCAAAGATGATCCGGAGTGAGCTTCTGCTAAAGCAAGGGTTGTTTTTATGATGCAAATCGTACTTCTCTCTGCCGTGATCTTTTCTTGTGAGCTCTGTAGTGGGACTCTGGGAGTCCACCTGTACTCCACTCACCACTCGCTGGGAAAGCAAACATAATAGATAGGGAGCTCTGGAATATTTCAGCCCTAGCGGCATGGTTCACTGCTGTCTATGACATGTTGCTAAATTATTGATACCCAGCCAGGCTTTGGGACACAGGGTTTGTTGTTCCAAACTAACAAAGCCACCAGAGAGAAGCCTTAATGAGAGAGCAGGGATTTAACAGTGATGGGGTGAGTCTTCTGGGCCAAGTCCTATCCATGACAGGAGAAGGCTACAAATTACCTGTACTGACCACTCTTGCAAAGAGAAGAGAAAATAGCTGCATTAATGAAATTCTTAGAACAGATGGCAAACTGTCCTCAGATTCTCCAGTGGGTAAAAAGGGGAAAAAACTTTCAAAGAATATTTTATATGAGTATCTCACACAGAATCCACTTACTCTAAGGACTCACAGAGAGCTATCTAAAAGACATTCAGTTAAATTATTTAACAGAAGATGACAGAAAAGAATTAGAGAAAGAAATTTCCCAGTCTCACGTTAAAACCACAATGCACTCTCTATGCACGGGTAAATCTCTGGGTCCAGATGGTTGCCCAACAGAATTTTAGCAAACATTTGGAAAGATAATAAGGTCTGCAACGTCCATCATTACTCACTGTCTGTGGCTTGGTGCCCCTTCATCCACATGGATTCTACAGCAGGAGTTCTGACAAGAGAAAGCAGGCAACTCCTGCTCCTCTCCTCTTCCTCTGCTCTGCCCCTTCTCATTTTATTGTTCTCAAGATGTTTGACCACAGTGGGAAGGTTGCAAAACAAGAAGGACCTCAAAGGGGGTGTTGGAGCTTTCAGTGGGGGATCCATCCAGGACAATAGTAAAGGTTCAGTTTCATTAAACAATAAGAAAGCAAGTGAGTAGTTAGAAAGAAGGAAAGAATGGGCACAGCAGGAAGGGGGTGATGGGGTGAATCTGATCAAAATCAAAATGCACTGGATTCATGGATGAAATTGTCAGCAGAACAAAACAAAACCGAAGAAGTTGCTCGACAGGCATGGTGGCCGCATGCCCTCACGCCTTTAGTCTTGGGGCTCAGGAGGCAGAGGCAGGTGGAGGTCAGCTTGATCTACACAGCGTGGGCCAAGGGAGACCCTGCCTCAAAAAGATCAAAATCAAAGCAAACCAAAAATACCTCACATTGTAGACATGGATTAAATTGTCGGAGAACAGATTTAAAGAAGTTCCATGCCCAACACTGTACCATGCATGGGCTGGGCACGGGGTGCAGTGACTTGTTGTTAAAAAGTACGTCCTTAACAACTCATAAACAGGAGAGGAGGTTCACTGAAATTCCCAAGCAGATGTGAAAAACAAAACAAAAAGAGAAACTGCCACAAGAATTAAAAGATTTAAAACCCCAGAGGTGAGCAGGTGTGGGAAGTGTGGGGTGTGGGTGTGGGGGTGTGGAGAGGTGAGGGGGTGGGGGATGGGGCAGACAGGGGCTCACCCTCCCTCTCTGCTCAGCAAGCCACTTTCACAGAAAGGTGGCATTTTGGGAATATGTGAAATGTAATATTCACCCAGAGCATGAAAAGCAAAGGTCGGACATTTTCAATAGCAACTAATTCCAGCTATTTACTGGATGCTTCCTGGGGACCAAAGCATCAGTGTGTTCCGGGGCTTGGCAGCGAGGCTGAGATCCCACAGCAAACTCCACTGACCGGGCTGGCTGGACATGTCGCCACAGCTATAAATGCTCCAGGGAGACCAAATCCTCAGTTTCTACAGACTTCTACAGAAATGAGCTCATTCCCTCTGTCAGAGCTAAGTGATTTCTGACATGGAGACGTCCCCATTTTGTAGGTGGAAAAACTGAGGGCTAAGAGAGTCTTACCTGTTAATTGCCCCCTGCAGTAACCACTAAGTCATTTCAGTGTCAGCCAGCCCAAGCTGCCTCCCCATTTCCTGTTAACTAAATTGAACCACCCATGTGAAGGAAATGACTGATGTTTACTGATTAATCCAATGACAACTTCATTACTGAATGTTTGTGATGTCCTGATCCATAAGGATCATTCAGCTTTCTTTGTGTTTGTGTTTTGAGATGGGGTCTCATGTTCCTCAGGCTGACAAACACTGTAGGTAGCAGAGGCTTTGAACTGACTGATTCTTCTGCTTCACTCTGCAGAGTGCTGGGACTGTGAGTCTGTACCACGGACACTGCCCTGCTGACTTTAGAACAGTGGCCCTCTCCTGGCTGTATGGACTGGATAGGTTCAGTTATTAACTTGACATACCTGGATGGAAGGAACCTCAAGTGAAGAATTTCTTCTAATGGTCTGTGGGCATGTGCCACGTGGCGGGGGCATTTCCTTGATTACTGAGTGATGCGGGGCGGGGAGTCCAGCCCACTGTGGGTGGTGCCAGCCATGGTCAGGTGCTCCTGAGTTGTATAAGAAAGCGGCTGAGCAGCCTCCAGAGGAGCTAGCCAAGAAGCCGCATCCCACCATGTCTGCACTTCAGCATCTGCCTGAAGGTTCTGCCCTGAGTTCCTGCCCTGGCTTCTCTGGATTAGGGGTGTGTTGTAAGCCAAATAAGCCCTTTCCTCCCAAGTTGTCAGTGTTTGATTACAGCCACAAAAAGTAACCAAGACTCTGCATTGAAACATTTATGGGGCAACTTAAAAATCCCAGAGCATTCTGTTAGATCAGTTCTATTGGTGACTATGGGAGTTTAAAGGTCTCGCAGGTGATTTCAATATGCAACCAGATATAGCGGCATTTTGATCAAGAAATCGAGAAATGGAAGGACATGCAAAGGTAACAGCAGATTCTTTTTTCCTTAATTAATTAAATAATTAATTTTTGTGAAAGAGACCCGAGGTATAGGATGCACAGTGAGAGCCATTAGAGAAAGAAATGTGAAAGAAGAGAAGGGGTCATTAGGTGAGCATGTTCCTGGAGGAACAGAGGAGACTGTATGACCACAGGAAGGACTGAAAAGCCAAGATCAAGGGTGTGTATGTGTGGGAATTAGAGCAGATTTGAGGGAAGAGCACTCATTGTCCTGACCTCCAGGGTGAGCAAGGCCAGCTTGGAGCTAGGCTTCCAGCCCCCCATAATAGATGATGCTGAGACATCATCCATGCTCCCTGGTTCTCCTGTGTAGACTGCTCAGCAAGTCAGTGGGAAGTTTTGTGAATGTGATACAGGTCACAGGCTATGGGGAGAGATTAATGCTATTATTCTGCCAAGTAGATACAGTATTAAACTGACTTCTAGTGATGTGCCTTTATACCCACAGTTTAATGAATTTCTCAACTCTCACCAGAGTAGCTTCCGTATGCAACAGATGGTGTTTAATCAACACAGAGACCCACAACTGACCAACATTTGAGAATAAGAGACTCAAAGTGCTTATCCACGAGTAGAACACCTGTATCAAACTTCTACCTGCAAAGCTTGGGGATCATTGTGAAAGAGGTTGCCACTCTCAATAGAGGTGAACCAGAACCAAGCCATCTCAGAGGGAACAAAGGTAAGTAGAACATTCTGGGAAAGTACGGAAGCATCCACGCCACAGTTCTGACTGCCCAGCGTCTACCAGTGTTCATTCCTGCCTTGGCCCGGGGAATCACTGCACCAACCACCTTCCTTCTTCCCTAGCTCATTCTTTTCCTCTCCAATGCCATGATCACAGTATTTCAAGATCACGTTCCATGCCTTAGTATTGAAATGGTTTTACCTTCAAATTTATCTTCTCGCTCTAGTTTCCTCTCTCTCTGCAGCCTTTTTCTGGTGTTGCTTCTCTATTCTAGATGTCCACGTGAGCCTCTTGACTGTTGCTGGTTTTCTATCCATGGACTTTCATCCTGCTTTCCCTGTCCTCCCTCTCTGTCAGGAGTTTTGATGTGTCCTTAGAACTGAACCTTAGATATATTTCAGTCTTGCACTCTTCTGTCCTTTATTGCATGAAACTGAGGCAATCCCTAAAGGTCAATGGAATGATTGCCAGAAAATGCCATGTTTTAAAAAAAAAAAAAATCACATGACAGGGTGATTCCTCTGCTGTGAATCTACCCCTGCTGGCCTCAGCTGACCCCGAGCAACAGTACTGTCAGATGACTTCTGCTGTTTATGATGGTCAGCTTCCCTCCAACTTGTATGACAGCTGTTTCTACCAGTCTTCTAGTTCCTCTGGACTGTTAGTTCTCAGGAGATGGTATTATCTTCTACTTCACAAATCAGACAAAATCCCAGCATAAGCAGAGGGAAGTGGGTAAGAATCCCAATCCAACCTAAGGAATGTTTGGCAATCGATGGCTGCTGAGATGAGGAAAGACAATGTCTTAAAGGGATGGGATTCTGCTGGGCCCAGTGGATGGATGCATACTGAAGGACACTGGGGTCAAACCGGATTCTGGATGCACACTGAAGGACCTTGGGGTACAAACCAGACTCTGCAGGCCATAGATATATTAAAATATATATTAATATGATTCTCAGATGATCACACTTTCCTAAAATTGTTACATATGTAGCCTGATACCATCTACAATACTAAGGTTTTGATCATTCCATCATAAAACTTCAGGCTCATTTTGTTTCGAATGCACTAGTTATGTTTTCCTATATGAGAAAGAAGTTGAATTGATGGAAGTGATTGCCCCTTTCTTATTTACGATAAAGCTCAGTGTGCGCACGTGTGTGTGCGCGCGCGCGCGTGTGTGTGTGTCTCAAACATTTGCATGACACTTTCTATTACTGTGCCTTTTGGGGATAAAGCTGAACTGGCCAATATGAATTATTTGAGTAGATTCTAATGACTCCGAAGAGTTTGCATCTGTATTCCTGAGTAAAATGCTCTGTTTCCATAGCTTAGCTGAGTTTTATTGCTTTGTCTATGTTGTATTTTTAAGATGGTTCATTCTCATTTTTTTTCTGACTCTGATTATCATTGTGAGGGTGGCCCATTTGGAGCTTGTAGCAGCAATACAGTATTTTATACTAGTAGCAGTATTTAGATGATAAAAGATGGCCTCGCTATAATTTGTTTAATTTCCTCAAACTTCAAATATTACTTCTTCTAAAATGATGAAAGCTGTAGACTGCAGAGGTGGCTCAGAGGTTAAGTCCACTGGCTGCTCTTGAGGAGGAACTGGGTTCACTTCCCAGCACCCTCATGGTAGTTCATAGCCTTCCAGAACTCCAGTTCCAGGGGAGCCAAGGCCCTCTTCTGGACTCCACAGGCTTTGCATGCATGTGGTTCTACATACGTGCAGGCAAAACACATTACACATAAAAAAATAAATTTAAAAAGATGAAAATCATGTCATCATTATATCCTTGACCACCTGACAGTAGTGACTGTGCTTCCATGACTGCTGGACAGCATCGTTGACATGGCGCGATGGTTCTCTCAGCCGTTACGTTTCACTGTTCTCCTGCTCTTCGTCTTTCCTCCCTGCCTCTCTCTCTCTCATCCTCCCTTCCCCTTCTTCTCTCCTCCTCCTTTTCCTTCCTTCCCTCCTTCCGTCTTTCTCTTCCTCCCTCTCTCTTCCCTCTAGCCTCTTCCCTCCCCATCTTCTTCACTGTCACCCTCCCTCCCCCTCCTCCTCCTTCTCTTTCTTTACTTCTTTCTTCCTGTCCCTCCTTTCTTGTACTTCCTTCCTTGGTATTTTGTATTTGTAATTTGGTTTAATAAACATACCCTTTGTGGAAGCCATCTCTTTTTAATTTCTCATCTTCTTTCTAGACCTGTGTTACCTTCTTATGCTTAGTGACTTTGGGGTCAGCTCCCCTAGCCTTTCAGATCCAGGCCTTACTAGTGCAGACATGGCCAAAGAGTCTTGCAGATTCAACCAGAATCATGAGGGTTCCTGGAAAACCATCATTTATATTGGCAGCTCAGTTGTATTAGTCACTTTTCTGTTGCTGTGATAGAAACACTGTGACCAAGGGAACTTATAAAAGGAAGAATTATTTGATATTAGTTCTAGAGAAATTAGAGACCCTCATGGCAGGAAGGCATGGTGGCTAGAGCAGGAACTGAATGCTGAAAGCAGAGGCTTACATCTTCAAACAGGCGCAGAAAGCAGAGAATTTCCAGAGACTGGAAATTGATGAGGACTTAAGAACTCTCTAAGCCTGCCCAGTGCTGTGCTTCAAAGTCACACCTTCGAAAAGCTCCCAGAACAGTGCCACGAGCTAGGAGCAAAATGTCCAAGTGCCTGGAGCCTACGAGGACCTTCTCATTCAGACCAGCACAACGGCTCAGTACCTTTCCAGCTCAGTAACTTTCATGCACAGCAGGGTATATTGACAGATGCTTGGAATCCTGCTATCTTTGCCATCAAAACAGTACTCCTCCACTGACATCCACACAGACCCAGGTTTCCTTCTGACTGTTTTTGGGGCATGTATTCAACTCATGGGAACCACAGGCCCATTCCTCGCACTTACAATTCTACCTTTTATAGGTTGTACCTATGGGAACAGTGAAGCTCCAGCCTTTTCAACAATTACCTGTATAGTGTCATCATCCATTGGAGGCCATGCACACTGTGGAACAGGCTAATTGTCCCTTTTCACTGCTGTGTGGTGGTATTGCGTGAACTGACCACCTTTTATCCATTTCTAAGTTGAAGATAGTTGAATTACTTCTGGGCATTTTCGCACTTAGTTATAAAGATGTAATATTTCTTTCTATTCAAACATGTTGGTTTGCATTTGTTTGGCTAGAAATCAGGCTTTAATAATCCATATTTCATTCCATTGCCTATTTGTGGTGATGTGTGGGAATACTCCTACACTTTCGCCAATGTCTGGACCTGGTCACTGTCAGGCTTCAGGGTGTCTGGTCCCCTCTGCTCAGAGAAGCACACTCTTTGTTACTCACTCACTTTCACACTTGTTATGAGAAGAACTGACCCTTAGCCCTGTGCTCGTGTGCTTCCATCCCCCTTGTCCTGTGGAAGTATTCTTCACGTCTTCCTAAGTTACATAGTTTGTATTTGTCCATATGTTCTCTATCCATAATCAGTATATGCAAAACAGAAAGGATGAAGAAAACGCATGCAGAATTATCTTGAAGAAGAAAGGCCCAGAATTCCAGGATGTCCTGGCCCCTGCTTACAGCACCACCATCCACTGAATACGGCGTGAGTGAGCCAGGCTTACTTCGGAACCTCCTCAGTCTTGGCCTGCAGGCACAACAGAGTACACCAGGGAATGAATTCTACCACAAAACCACCTCTCAAATCTTTCCACTTCCCTCTCTCTGAGGCTACTATCCTGGTCTGACTCCCAGGCCACTGCAACAGCTTCCTGCATGGTTCCGCTCCGTCTGAGCTGCTGTTCACAATGACAAAGACAAGGGTCTCCTTCCAAGATACCATAAGATTAGCTCCCTGTAAAACGATCTAATGACAGTCTCTGACCACCATTGGTCATGTGAATAATGACATCCAGTTTGCAGGGTGCTGAGAGCCTTCCCCAGTTCAAGCAATGCTCTCTCAGAGCTTCAAACATAACTCACATGTCTCAGGTCAGATTCCCATGGGCTAATCCCTGTGTTTGAAATGCTTTTCCTGCTGACTCATCAAATTCCCTTCATATGCCTTGCTACTAGCTTGTGGTGGGGAACCTTCCTGGACAGTTCAAACTCCTTCAAGTCCAGATTACATGCTGTCATTGCACATTTCCCCCTTAAAACTGTTCTTCAGCCTGTGTTTGGGTCTTCCTGGCCTTGCTTATTGTGGGAAATCTCTAAGTTGCACACAGTGAGTTTTCCCCAATGACTGTTTGATGAATCAATCAGTCCCTACAAACCACTAAAACCAGACACACACAGGTATACAAATGTGTCGTTTATATCATGTGATTCCATACAGACCATGTGTGACCCTCCTTCCTAGCACCTAACCCTCAGAACCTATGCACTGCCTTTGATTACCACCATCCAGTCTATATTTAAAAGGACTATATTTAAAAGGCCATTTCTCATAGTAGCACTAATGGATGCTTCCCTTCACACCTTCATATGACAGCATTATTTGATTTCCTTCCTTGGCAAGGACATATGTGTCAGAAAACATCGATAACATTGGAGGGAACTTTCCAGGTTAAGATCTTAACTCAGAGGGCTGAAGAGATGGCTCAGTGGTTAAGAGCACTGGCTGCTCTTGCAGGACCTGGTTCCATTCCCAACACTCACATGGTGGTTCACCTATAACTCCAGTTCTAGGGGACCCCTGGGTACCGCCTAACATGGATTCACTTACATACATGCAGGCAATACACTCATACACATAAAATAGAAGTTATACATAATTTTTTTAAAAAAGAGATCTAAACTGAAACTGTACAGATTGGCTCTATCCCAAAACACACAACTTGCAGTAGTTTACTCACAGTTTAACACAACCCACAGGCAGCTGAGCCCATGCAAGCTGATGTTTTCAGGTTTAAATAATAAGTAGCCAGATCAGATTATATTTATCTCATTGCAGCAAATTCCAGTATCCAGCCTAGAGTCCTTTCCTTTGTTATGATCCCCAAGTTAGGGGATATTTAACATCTGTGAGTCCCATCAGTTATCGTTAAACTTAAAGTAAATTCCATTTCTCTAACCGAAGACCTTCAATCATGGGCCAAACTGCTCAAGAGCATGAATATTATACAAATACTGGACTTTCAGATTTTAATTCATCTGTTTACTTCCTTATTATAAAAAGCAGATATTGGAAGAAGGAACTCTCAAATGTTTGTAGTGCTCTAAAAGAAGGGTCTGTCCTTATTGCCTCAGGTGCTGTTTGAAACTCTTCGTGCCGCATTATTATACATAATCTTCAACTTCATGTGCTCCATTACTACTGCCTCTGTTTTATGCATAAGAAATTGTGTCCCAAAAAGGTTAAATTTACTCAAGGTCATGTTGCAGAGTCAGCATGGAACCCTCCAGAGCAAATGTTTCCTACAGGTGCTGTAAGTTTGAAGAAGCTGGGTTGCCCCAACCTCTGGTGACCTTCTGGGGAAGTAGCTGATATACAAAATTTCAAAAGTTTGAGAACACTGGAGAGTAAGAGAGCAGAAGCAAATAAAAACCAGCCACAAATGTCTGGGAGTAGTCAGGGGTAGTTGCTGCAGGTCCCGAGTCCAGCCATTGCTGAGGGCCAGGTTGCGGTGTCTAGAGTTCTGGAATTGGGTTCAAGATAGAGAAAATTTAAACCTTTCTTTTGCTTTTGAGAAAATGCTTTCTTTAGGTTATAAGAATACCACAAAATAATCAACAAATGGCCAGAAAGTAGTTGCATTTTATGTCATAAAATAGAGCATATTTAAGAGTCAGAATTATACCAAGAATTATGTCCAGGCATGATCATAGCCATCTTGGGAGACCAGAGGGAAATCTCCCAAACTTGAGGCCCTGTGCCTCCACCTCCAGCTTGCTTGAAGGCCTGACTACTTCGTCCTTTGTTGCTTTGGAAGCCCGTATCCCCATTACCATGGAGGTCCTTATTTTAAAACTTCTCTTTAAAGCAGATGGATCTCAAACCTAAAATGTCCGGACTGTCCAGGGACTTCATCTTTCTGTCCTCCTCATATTTGTCAAAGATTTCCACAACTTGTGGGGGCGGAGGACATCAGAATTTCAGGAGGCAGCTGGGTTATGGGGAATCAACAGGAAACTTCCCTGTTAAAGGGTCTCTGACTGGATTTGTCCAAGGGAAAGAAAAGCAGTGGGTGAGGTGCAGAGAGTCCTTAGCCACAGCTCTCCAGCATCACAGCCCATCACTGATCATCTGCCACAAGCATGGTTTTAATAGAGGGGTCAGGCTTGCTTGGAGGACTGGGCTGTCTTCTAACAGGCCTTAGGTTGCTTGAGCTATCACTCCATGTCCCTTGGCATTGCACTCATTAGAGAGATAGCTAATTAGTTTAGAAGAGATTGGGATTTGGAGGAAAGTTGAGATCTGAATTTTTCTTAACAAACTAGCTCTTTAATACAGAGTATATGAGGAAGGCCTTCTGACAAGGCTTCTACTTATATTATATTATATATTGGGAACAATAAGGTATGGTATATTTATAATGGAAATCAATCTAGAATGAATACAGTGTTTAGCTACGTACCTGAATAGAGATACTAAACACAGCTGATTCTATCAAGTCCAGACCCCTCCTGGCCTGATGCTGTGCTTCTGTCCCCTTGTGTCTCCCTGACAGGCCTAGATTTTCAAGGCATCAGGGGTCCTGCCTATCTGAGGCCATGCTAGACACATTGGCTGAGCATGTGTATTTTAGCCCAAGGAAGGTTCCAGATAAAGAAATTCACACCAACATACTGTTAATTGAAAGTCTGGTTACTGCTACTCTGGGACACATGGTTTCACACAGCTGGAATTTTGTAAAATTGAAACAATTAATCATGTGAGGTATGTCCTTCCAGTCCAGTTCGTACTAGGACTTTAACACGAATGCACGTGCAATTTTGTCAAAGGCCTTTCTGCATCTATTGAGATGACCATGTGATTTTTCCCTTTGAGTCCATTTATATGATTTATAACATTTATTGACTTGTATATATTGAACTATCCCTGCATCTCTGGAATAAGAGTGACTTGATCATGGTGGATAACATTTGTGATATGTGTCTGCATGTGGTTTGCAAGTGTTTGGTAGAGAATTTTTGTGTCTATGTTCTTTAAGGATATGGGTCTGTTGATTTCTTTTTTGGTTGTGTATTTACCTGGTTTTAATATTAAACTTGTGCTGGCTTCACAGAAGGAATCTGGGAGTTCTCCATCTTTTTCTGTCTTTTTTGAATAACTTAAGTAGTATTGATAGCAGATCTTTAAATGTAGCATAGAATTATTCTGTGAATCCATCTGAATCTGAACTTCTTTTTAGTCAGGAGGTTTTTTATTACCAAATTTCTTATTTGTTATAGGTCTACTTAAGCTGTTGATATCTTCTTGGCTTAGATTTTGTTTTGCCAGGATTTTAGATATTCAGACATTTCTTTTAGGATTTTAAATTTAACAGTACAGGTTTTTAAAGTAGTCCTTTGAAACGTTCTGGATGTTTTTGGTGTCTGTATGATATTTCCCCTTTCACCTCAGATTTTGTTTATTTGGATCTGCTCTTTCTTTCTTTTGGTTAACTGGACTGGGGATTTTGCCTAGCTTGTTGATCTTTTCAAAGAACCAGCTCTCAGATTCATTGAATCTTTGTATATTTTTGTTTGTTTCTATTTCATTAATTTCTGCTCTGATTTTTGTTATTGTTTTTCTTGTCTGTTGGGTTTGGGTTTTATTCATTCTTGCCTTTCCAGAGTCTTCAGTTGCAATGTTAACTCATTTATTTGTGCTCTTTCTGATTTTTTAATGTAGGCACTTAGAGCTAGAAACTTCCCTCTTAAGACTGCTTTTTAAGTGTCCCAGAGTATTTTGTGTGTGTGTGTGTGTGTCTGTGTGTGTGTGTGTGTGTGTGTGTGTTGTATTATCCTTTTCCTTCAGTCCAAGGACTACTTATACTTTTATTTCTTTCTTAATTTCTTCCTTGACCCATTCATTCATCATTTAGAAGTGTGTTGTTTAATCTCCATGAGTTCATGTAGTTACTAGAACTTCTTTTGGTGTTGACTTTAAGTTTTATTGCATTGTGGTCTAATAGAATGCATGAAATAATTTCAATTTTTTTGTATTTGTTGAGGTTTCTATTGTGTCCCAGTATGTGATCAATTTAGAGAAAGTTCTATAATGTTCTGAATAAAAAGTTTATTCTTTAGTGCTTGGGTAGAATACTTGGTAGATGTTTGTTAGGTCTGTTTGATGTATGGTATCATTTAATTCAGATGTCTGTCTGTTTATTCTTTGTCTGGTTGACCAGTCTTTTGGAGATAGTGGGGTATTGAAGTCTCCTTCTATTGCTTAGCTGCTGGGGTTAATCTGTGTCCTAAGGTCCTAGAGTGCTGTTTTTGTGAAATTGGATGCTCCAGAGTTTGGTGCATATATGTTCATGACTGTGATATCTTCTTGATCAATTGTTTTTTATCAGAATACAGAATGAAGTGACCCCCTTTATCTCTTCTGAGTAGTTTTAGTTTGAAGTCTATTTTGTCAGATAGTAGACTTGCAACCCCTGCTTTTTTCTTAGAGCCATTTATTTGGAATAATTTTCCATCCTTTTACCCTAAGGTAGTGCTGATCCTTGAATGTGAGATGGGTTTATTGAAGATAACAAAAAGATGGATTTGTTTCTTCATTTATTCAACTAGCCTGTATCTTTTGACTGAGAAGTTCAGGCCCTTGATATTCAAAGTTATTATTGAAAGAAGTATATCTGTTGCTCTCATTTTAATTTCTGTTTGCATTCTTGATCTAATTTTGTGTTTCCATAATTACATCTTCATTTAGTTCCTTTCTGTTGTTATCAATGTTTAACAACTTAACCATGAAAAGAATTTCTTACAATTGTCTTGTGGCTGTCTTGTGCCATAAAATTAACTGTATTGTAAGTTAGGAGAAACTGTAGTTTAAACCCATCAGTGGAATGATTGCTGAAAAGTGGCATACAAAGCATCATAACTGAAAATTAACTGGGTCTGGCCTGGAACTTTAGAGCACACACTCATCTGGATCTGCAAGCAAGAAATAAAAACATGAGGTCTCTGACTCTCTGTGTGATGGTGAAGCACTTAATTTCTCGGCTGCCTGATTTTCCATAATATATTCTCATAATAATAGAGAGAAAAGAGGAAAACAAATCCACTCTATCTGGCTGGTCAGTAGCTTTGTTCTCTCATGAAATCCTCTTTAGCCTCTCTTCAAGAAGCATCTGGAATGCAAGGCATTAGGTCCCAGATGATAAGTTCTGCAGGGTGACAGATGGCATTCTTTCTGCTCTTTTTAATGTCTGTAGAGGTAAAAGGTGTGATCTTATAGAAGGGAAGCTAAAGTTAAAAGGAAACAGGAGTTTCATCAAGACCGCTTTGTAATTATGCTCGGTATAAGCAATGTCCAGATTCCAAAGCTGGAGTGTGTTTCAGTGGGTACTATATATGCCACTCAGGATGTTATTGTGACCCTTGAGGGTCGAGGCTTGTCCAGTCCTGAGAACATTATTTGGCCAGAAGGTAATGTCCAGGTGAGCAGAATTTGCTCAGTCCTTGAGATACCATTGTCTGAAGAATGGGAAGGTAAATAGCACAGTGAGAACTGACCAGGCAAACTTTGGATTAGTATGAAATCAAAACCTTTCTTTTATGTCCTTCTTTACCCAAGGAAATAAAAGTGTAGAATTTTATTTTAGGAACCAAGCTCTGAATCTATGTGTGCATCTCTTCTCTGTTGACTTCTGAGGTGACTGAGGCGGGGCTGGGTTTATTAGATTTCACAGTGTCACAAAGGAGAAATGAGGATCTAAAAACATGACTTGATTCCATTCTGCACTGCTCTCTGGCCCTGAACCCTGATTTCCACTGTTCTACTTTTGGTACTCCTGAGAGGATAATGGCTTGGAGAGCTAAGATTTGAGTCTGCCTTCCTTCATTAGAAGTTTGACTACAGAGCTTAAAAAGCAGGGAAGGGTGAAGCTTTCCCATCATAATAATATTAGCTTTATTGTTCACTTGCAATAAGACCATCATATGTAAATAGAAATGATATGAATCTCTCAAGCATAGTATATAGCATGTCGCAAGTGACTTCTCAGTCATCAGGAGTTTCCACCCTTGATCCCTTCTTGTCCAAAGCCAGGTGAAGTGATCTGAGATTCATGTGACAGAGGAGAAAACTGGAGGATGTGGAAGCCGATTTAGGCCTTGACCATTTGTGTGTGCGATGGGCCCATAGGCAGCAGCACATAGAGAGGCGGGAGATGGAAGGAACAGCAGGGATGAAGTGGGCGGCGCAGGGGACTACCCACCAGGCATTCACCTGGAGCCCTGGAGGTGCACGAAAGCTGCCTTCTCTGTTCCCGTTTTCATTTGGGTGACTTTGGGCAGGTCATTCAAAATTTCGGGTGACAGTAACATTCAGAGAATACTTAGGAGTAAATAAAAAAATAGGTTTAATTTTTTGCTAGATATAAAGGGAGGCACTAATGTTTAGAACAAGACCAGAACCCAGGAGCATCTGTCCAAATGCCTCACTCTCATTGCAAAAGGTTTGCCAGCAGGATGTACAGAGGCAGTAAATTCAGAGTACATTGTCCATAATTGGAGACAGGTTCAGCCAGAGCTGGGAAGTACAGACTCTGCTTTAGACTTACAGGAAAAACTCTTACTACATCTTTCCTGTCTATAAATGTGTGGCACAGAACTGAGCACTTGTCTCAACCACTGTGACTCCCAAAGTGGGGTATGCTCTAATGTACTGGAGCTAGGCCTGGAAATGGGATGGCTGGAAAGGGACTGCCTGCTTCTGTTGTGGCCTTGCGGTCCTCGCTAGATTGCTCAGAGGTGTTGGCTGAGACGGCTGCTCCTAACCATGAACCAGAGCGCCTAGAACAAGATCTTCTAAACCTTGCTGACTCTGTAGCATAGGACCCACACCTGCAAAGCGAGTGGGGAGTTGTGTGTCAACAGGCGATGACAGTCACTGGCGTTGTCAGAGAATGGGGGTGGCTGGGGACATGGGCTCCTGGAGGGAACAATGCAAAATATCACCCCCAAACAAAGTTCCCAACAAACAAGCTTGCAGAGTAGGTGCCAGGTCAGACCGTCAACATCACAAGGGCAGGAGCTGCCTGGAAGGAAGCGGCCCATTTCCCCCCATGGAAGGGAATCCCTCCTGCAGAGCCAGGTGAGTCAGCACACTGTGAGGCGCAAGTGGTGCAGCGATGGCGGGTTGCGGGACGGACGTGTGCGGTCTGTAGGGTATGTGTTTAAAATGGCTGACGGGTAGATGGAGGACCGGGAAAGCTTCCCAGCCATGGGGCACTGGTGTGTGGAATGAGGGAGAGGCTTGGCTTCCACTGAAGAACTTAGGAGTGGGACTTCGTGGGCAAAATAGCCATTATCTTCTTATGGTAGGATTATTTTCCTAGACCTGCCATCATGCTTGGCATTTAGTTCCTGAGATGAGGTAGATATTTGTGGAGTTAGTGAGGAGACAGAAACATAAATTATTATATTATGTTTTTGTATGCATGTATGCACATGTATCTGTGGGCCAAAGGTCAGTCTAGGCTGTCACTCTTCAGATGTCCACCTTGTGTTCTGAAAGTGAATCGCTCACTGACCTTATACGCAACAAAAAGGCTAGACTCGCTAGCCAGTGAAGCCCCAAGGTATAGATGTCCCCTGTCTTTATATAGATGGATTGCAGGTGTATGCCCTGATGCCCTGCCTTTTTGACCTGGACTCTGGGAGTTGAACTCAGGTCCCCAGCCTACAAAGCAAACCCTTTTCACACTGAGCTCCCACCCCAGCCCAGTGAATGTGTTTTCTTAGGTCAACTCCATGGTTTCAAGGAAATTGTTTTCAAACTATGAAAAGTCTGCAAGTTCCATGGTGATGGAGAAACTCAGTGCGTTGCAGGCACATTTTGTTTAGATGAGTGTTGTGCTCTTTGGAGATATACTTTCAGTTCACACATTTCCCAAGAGCTCATTTAGAACTAGGGAGAAGGAGGGAGTTGAAGAAGCCATCCAACACCGCCTAAGTCAGAGGGAGAGCTAGTGGCTGTGCCAAGGAAAGAACTCCCAGCTTCAACTGCAGTGCTTTTCCCAGTGTATCTTAGTTAGGGCTGCATAAAAACCACAAGACTGAGCTAAATATACTCAGTCATACAAAATTTCCAGTGCCTTGAGAAGCATAGAGAAACATTAAGAGAGTAAAGTGAGAATTAACCAATGTCTCAGAGAAACTATGATTCAAAAATAAAGACTTAGTCAAAATTCAAAAGAATAGTGTAGGAAAACTCAGTATAAAAGATGCACACAGTGTATACAGGAAGGGCGACCTTCACACTTTGAACTCTTGATTTCTAATGTGGACAACTTTTCCTTGAGTAAGATAACATGACCACAGTGCTATGATCTGAAAGTGAGTGTCCCTCCAGATCCACATGCAGAAACCAAAGACTGATTGTGATGACAGGATGACTTGGGGCCTTTGTGGTCATTAGAAGATGAGAAATCTAGCCTTACAGACTTATAAAAGAAAAGCATTTACAAAAGACTTTCCAGCAAGTTCCTTACCCCCTTCAACCCTATGAGGATTAAGAGAGAAGGTGCCATCTCTAGGAGGATGCAAATAGATGGTACTATCTCTGTGACAATGCAGAGAGATGGCACCATCTTGCATGGAGAAACCCAGACTCACAAGACAATATATCTACTGACCTCCTGATCTTGGACTTTACAGCCTCCCAGATGTCAGTAAGCCATCCCTCCTGTTTATGAATTAGGCAGTCTACGCTATTTTGTTATGGCATTATTATCTTAAAGCAACCAATTTACGCATAGGTAAACTGAGTCTTAGAGAATGGAAGCAATTTGACTGCAGTCACGGTACTCTGTCCTGGAAGAGCTTATGTTCAAACTCACCCTTGCTGGCTGCCCAGTCCTTAATGCTACCAATTATAAAAATAATACAATCTACAAACAATCAATATGATTCTACAATGAATATGAAAAATAATGCAAGAATCCTGTTAAGAAAGTGAAGAGTTCCTTGGTTCTCCCTTGACTTGGCCCTGGGAGTAGAACACACAACCATTCTAGTTCTTTGTGATGTCTTGGTTATTGCTTTGTCTTTGCTTGTGAAATCTTATTGTTTTAGGAGTGTCCTGCCTGGGCACCCTTGTATGTGTGTGCGTGTGCGTGTGCGTGTGCATGTGTGTGTGTGTGTGTGTTTCTGCCTGTGGTATGCATGTTATACGCACGTGTGGGTGCATTCTCCTGTGAATGCTGTGAGACCAGGGATTAAGAAGATGTTTTCTCTCAATCATTTTTCCACCTTAATTTTTGAGATAGTCTCTCACTGAACTTGAAGCTCACCAATTTTGTCTAGAGTTGATCTCAGAAATCCCCCTGGGATCTGCCTGCAACCAACAGACCGTTGATATTACACTGAGTCAGAATCAAACATTGGTTTTGAAACTTCTGAATGAATTCAGTAACTGCTGATCTTCCTTCTCTTCTGAAGACACAAACGTTTTCAGAGTGAGGTTCTGCTTTACCATGGGGACAAATTTAAGTTTATCAAGAAGTTGTTCTGCTTGTGCTCGGGAGATCAAATTCTTGACATAAAACTTGCTTTGAAAAGTTTTCAAAAAAATCAAATGCCACCCATCCTTACCTCCTAAACAAAGGGAGAAATGAGGACCCAAGAACCAGAACATCAAAGAACAGTGTTTAGGACAGACTCTACTAAGGCAAGACTTTAAACTGACAGCAAGGGCAAATGGCCTATGCTTTTGAAATTTTCCCCTTAAGAGTAGTGGCTCCTTCTGCAGAAATAGTTGAAAAAAAATGCCTTGGAGATGAAGGGATAGCATTTTCTACAGAGAAGGCAGCAAGAGACAGAAGGATGATGTCCCACAAGATCCCCTGAGCCAAGAGAAAAAGGATTCACACAGGTAGACACACTGCTAGTCAGGACTCCAGTGCTGTGAGGGAGACCAGGCCAGACAGAGGCAAATGTCATATCCTGAGCAAAAGGCAAAGAATACAAGATGTTTCCATTAGTCCTTTCACTTTTGGATTCTAACCTAAAATCTATTTATAGGATGCAAGTTATGTACTTCAGGGCCTTAGTGTTGGGCATCATTAAAAAAGATGTTGAAGTGGGAAGCAGATTAGGGATACAAGGACCCATATGTGGATGATGTGGAGTCTTTCTATGGGCAGAGAAGTCCACCCTGTCATCCTGGTGAAATCCCATAGCATTTGTAACCAGGTGGTCCACATATTATTTCCTGATAGCTGTAGGACTTTGAGTTTGATCCCTGGAGCCTGTGTAAAACACTGGATTCCATGTGCACATGTGTAGTCCAGCACTCTGGCCTGGACACATAGCACAGTAGCCAAAACAAGAGACCATGACTTCACAAATTGGAAAATGAGAGCAGACTTCCTGAAATTATCCTCTCAATTGCTTTCACTCACACTGACACACAAGCATCTATATTCAAATGCACATACACATATGTTTACACATGCATACACATATAGGCACACACATATACACATGCACCCACATAGATACACACAGATAAATACATAAATATTTCTAAAACTGGTTCCACGTGAACCCTGTTTGTACTCTGACATCTGTAAAAGTAAGAGGAGAGAAATTATAAAACCTTCTCAGCTATCTTTGAAACATTTCATACATGTCATACATGTGGTACATCCAGTCTATGTGCTTCTGTTCTCATAATGAGAAATCATGCGCACATGACTATAATTACAATACAATGTGCTTACTGCCTCTTTAAGTGTGGTTAACTTCCTGAGGTGCTGGTTGATACTGCTCTACTCTGTCCCTAAAGTCTGGCTACAACTAAGAGGTTTCTGCCCCAAAGTTTTGCATTTTCTGGAATTTCATCCCAAGGGCCCTACCTCCCTCTGCACCGCTGTGTAAATCAACAGCACAACTTCATTAGTCAGTGGTACTGCATAGAACAGGTGAAGCACATTGTTTCTATCTGTTGAAAGTCATTGGGATTTCCAGGGTTGGTCCATTACAGAAAAAGTCACTATGGATAATCATTTTGAAATATCTATGTGAACGTCAGTTTTCAATACCCTCAATTAAAAACTGAGTAGCAGTGATGGGTTATGGGAAAGAGGCTTGATTTTACAAGAAACTTGCTAAGTTATTTCATAAGTCCTGTGCTGGCTCACGTTTGTAGTGATGCATGACTGCTGCAGGTGTCCACACATTTACCCTGCCCTGTCATGAACACGCACACATCGAATGGGCTACATATGTTGCCCATTCTAGCAGAGATGTAGCGTCTCATTCTAACCTGATTTGTATTGTCCTAGTGACCCACAATTTTGAGCTCTTCTGGGATTTTCCTCCTTATGAGTCCTTCCTCAGTCTGGTGTCTTTTTGAAGCTTTTGTCCCTTTGCAATTGACATTTTTGAGTTTTTAGAATTCTTATCTACTTTACATACAACTCCTATATTGATGTGTAATTTGCAAATATATTTTGTCAACCTTTGTTTTTGGTTTATTATATCTTTGACGATTTTAGCAGAACATACATTTTTAATTATGTAATGTTCACAATTTTCAATGTTTTATGGTTCATGATTCTAACATGAATCATGTCTCTGAAAAGACACAGAATTTCACTATATATCCATACCTCTACATCTATCTATCTATCTATCTATCTATCTATCTATCTACCTATCTAACCATCTTCTCTCTATTTCTCTATACAAAGTGTCTGGAGAGCTCAGCGGAGGGAACTATAACTTACAGCAGACAGTTTATCAAAGTTCTCTAACAGTCTTTCAGTAACCTGCTACTGACTCCTGAATTATCTCAGTATTGATATACAATGTTAATGTTTCAAGTGCAAGAAATGTACTGCAACCCTCTGACATGGCTTAGCCTGTTTTCTGTTTTCCCTGTGCCAATCATGCATTCACCTCAATCACATTAACCTCCCTTAATCCTATGACTCTCCTTAAATTCCCTTGGGTCTTTTAGGTGTAGGCATTTCCTCTGTGGTTTGCAAGGGGCATGTGGTCTGTGTGTTTAGCTTTTGACTGTGGCCCTATGAGTCATGCATAGATTGTGGGTTCACCTACACTGAACTTACTTCTAACAAGTTGTGGCTTCTCTAACTACGATGTGTACATATGTGTATTTTCCACATATTCCTTGATTAGAATTCCTTGAGTATCCTAGAGTTTCAGAGTTTCTATGGCCAGGGCTTAGCGTCTAGTAGGTGTTCAATATTTGATGATAGAGAATTCATCACTGAATTTCTGATCATATCAGGAGGGTAGAAAAGAGCTTTTAATTTCAGTCCTGAGTATATCTGTTCTTACACTGACAGAAACACTGAAACCACAGGTGCACAGATTGCTTTGAAGTTGAAGGAAACACCTCTCTCTCAGATGTGACAAGGGAGATAATTCTAATTTCTCAAAGATATTTTTTTGAGTTATAAAACATCCATTGACTTTGCTACAAACACTCACTTGTTAAGGAAATCTTCACACGGGAAAGGAAGAGGCCTGTGTCTTCATGGCCTCCATGTCCCTCAGCCAGGCAGACACTGCAACACAGGGTACATATCTCAAAGTTCTCTGCAGTGTCATCTTCTTATGATGGTCACTTTTAGAAACACTCCAGGCACACAAAGAGCCCAGCCTGCTGTCCCAGCACACGAAGAACCCAGCCTGCTATGATGGTCTGCTGCTGGGCTTCACAGAGTGCATAGACCAGCTGAGGCTTTAACTGGATGGCCTGGCTTCATTCACAACTAAATCAGTACTACAGTGGTCTGAGTGATAGATTGCAGCTTATCAATAATTGAAAGGAGAGGCTCCGAAATGTCCCATTATCTGAATAATGAATGCTCCACTTGGGTTTTGTAATTCCTTAATAAAACTGACATTGATTTGCTTAATTAATTCCACTTTTGACAGGCTTATTGCTTTCTTTGGAGACAGGGATGGACAGAAAAGGAAAGAAAGCTAATTCAAGCCAAGAAGAAAGATTTAGTATCTTCATAATCTTAACACCCTAGGAGTACTATGAAATCTAATTCCCAGGCTGCTTGATCATAGACCCACACAGGCCTGTCAGTAGACATGTCACCTGGCTGTGACGGCATTGTGACTGATGTAACACTACAGTGTGAGTTTCCTGTTCACATCTGCAGTCATAAATTCAGTTCTGCCTTAAACAGTACGGAGTAGGTTGATCTGGGGAAGTGTTTAAAGGCAGCTTCCATCTAAAGAGGGGAGCTCTATCCTCCACGTGGAGAGAAGGGTGGCTGTGCCCGTAGGAGGCCTCCATCCGGCCTCATGCACACCTGCTCTGTGACACTGCCTGTCAGTGGAGCTTCATCCAATCACATTTCAGCTGGCATCATTCCCATGTCTCAGGGAGAGAACAAATGACCTCAGAAAACCAAGCAGCAATGTAGGTGGGTCTCCATCTCCAGCACAGCCGTTGTGCTCCAGCCATGCCAGAAAACGGGCCCAGAATGTGATGGGAAGAATTTCCTGGGAGACTATATAAGTGGACAGCTCACTTACTGAAACCAAGGCAGGGGTTTATATAGGGAGGCCTTCCTGTCCATTACAGAATGTGGGAAATTTCAAGGTGGGGTCTTTAGGTAAAGGCGGGAAGGTTGTAGGACTGGTGTGGAAATTAGGAATGAGGTAACAAACCCAAAAACCTAGTTTTGGTCTGGCATGATCTTTGTGGGAGGGAAAAGATTAAACAACTACTGAGGAAAAAGAATGTCATATCTACAGTGGCTTCTTGGGACCTAGGCTATAGCTTCAGGCAGAGTGGGCCAGGACACTTGCCATCCCTTCAGAGTCTCCGGGGTTGCACTGCCCACTCAATACCTTTACACAATAGGTCCACACAGCAACAGTCAGTGTGGGGTGAAAGCTGGAGAGGAAGATTGATGTTTTAAAGAAACAGAAAAGGGTGACCTAGAGACAGTGATGTTGCCACACGGTGGAGGAGAACTATAGACATTTTGATTCTGTAACTCATTCAATTTCCTGTAATGCAATAATAATTAGAAAAGTTTATGAAATATATTTCAAGATAAATTATTCAATTAAAAGAAGAAAACAAGCCTTAATAGTAGGTCTTCCACTGACTGACTTGCTAATATTTTTATTGTAGTTGAAAAGTCAGAATCCATAATAGAAGTTTCACTCCTAGAATCTATTTGAGTATCTTGTGATCTCACGCCAGTGACCGAGGGTTTCTTGAGGACATAGTTAAGGGCCACTGTATGTGGTGGTGCACATTACACCACAGTCCCAGCACATAAGAAGCTGTGACAGGATGACCAAGAGTTCAAAGCCAGCCTAGATTTCCACGTTCACTCTTGTAAACTATTGTATCCATTTTTACTCATCTGTATGACAGTGAACTTGCAGCCCTCCCTGTTGTTAATGTGGAAAAGGGCACAGAGTTGTCATGGACTACCACAGGCTTCTCCACACCCCCAGCTCTAAAGGTGGTGTAATTGGACTGACACATACTAACCTGCTTAGAGTTGGACCTGCCACGTTTCTTAGGATCACTTCTTTTCTGAATTTTCCTTACTAGACCAAAATGATTAAGGTGCTAAGTGGAATGACAATAAGAGCCTGCTGTCTGGACGCTGCTTCTTGGCCCACATTATCTTTGAATTTCTAATGTCCTAAACAAATGAAACTTTCATGGTCTCAAATGCATTTGCTGCCCCACTGCCTGGAGGACAACACCCTACTTCCTCCACACAAGTCATCACTTCCTGCACCATGCCAGGAAAAGCTTTCAAATAAGGAGTCTGTACCATGATCTTTGCTTCTGTGGCCTGTCCATCACTCCCCAGGGCACTGAACATCACAGGTCACTGGACAGCAGGTGTCCATGGTGTGCCTCTTCTTTAAGCAGGTCAGAAGTACTCTGCATATGCCTGAATGCCTATTTGTTTGTTACAGACCCAGATGAGAACCCTTATATCTTTGTTCTTTTGCCAAGTATTTTGGAACACTGTGTGTTCTTGGCTGTCTCCATTCATGGAGTAATCAAAGGTGGGTCTCTGTACCCCCTACATGTTGATTTGGGCTGAACGAGACCAAATATCAAAGAAATGCTGTTATATTTCATTCCACATTTCAAGGTACTTAAGTTCTTCTTAGAGAGAAACAAACAAAACAAACCATTCTTACATTAAGTGAATTGATTATACAAGAAATAATAACCCTAGACAACAATTTGAATGAACTAGTATTTTCTATTAAGATTAAATGTTTGCTGAATCAAAAAGATAAGTTTCTGAAAAACTGTTCATAAGGGCACGGTAACTGCACAGGTTTTAATTTGGGGGTCTGCACATATGTTTATGCCAAATGGAAATACAAGCCATTTTTCCAGTGTGATAAAGTGAAGTCTAAAAACTTACTAATATTTTACTACACAGCTTTCCCAAATAACCCAATGTTATCACTATTGAAAACAAGATTCTTTTATGTTCTTTTTCTGTTTGAAAACTCTGGCAAACTGTTCACAACATGAAGTTCATCATTTTAACCACGTGAATCTACAGTTTGGTGAGATCGGTACATTCGTAGGACTGCACACTCACGCCCAGTGTTCACCGCAGATTCTTATTCTGCACTGGTTCAGCAACGCCTTCGCGTTCATGCCCCTAACTGCACCTCCTGGCCAGACCAGTCTCTGTCTCTATGATTTTGACTGCTCCTGTTCCCTCCTGAGAGGGAATGCAGAAGAAATTTGCATTTAGTGAGAGGCTTATTTACTTAGTTTGATGTCTGAATTTTCTCCATGTTGTAGCAGATGCGATGTGTCTTTCCTTTTTAGGGCTGAATAATACTGTTTCATGGTTCTCCTGTATTTTGTGCCCATGTGTGGAACACCTGGGCTATGGTATACTTTTGGTGCCGGAACAATGCTGTTCTGTGTTTGTTGTCCTAATATCAAAATTCCCACTTTTCAATTTCTTTGGTTACACACCCAGAAGTAGAACTGGATCTCATGATAATTTTTTTTCCAATTTTGGCAGATGTCCTCCACCATTTTCCACAGGGGAATTCCACTTTACACCTTATTTAACAGAATCTAAGGACTTGTAAGTCCTCAGGCTCTTACTTGCTGCTTCTGTCTTTGCTTCCCACGATGCTGATTCACCCTGTTGACAGTGCTGTCCCACAGTAGCTTTGATCTGCATTGTCTTAGTTAATCATGATATTGGCTTCTTTTAAGCACGTATTGGCCATTTGTGAGTTTAGTTATTTTGCTATTTTTTAAGTGGATTGTTGTTGATTTTCTTCATGGTTTTTAGGAGTCTGTCTTCATTGACATTTTATTTACTTCTCAGACATACGACCTAGAAATAGGCATTCCTGTTCCTGAGTTGCTGTGTCTTACTAGCACAAACTTCTCCAAAGTCTGATCTGTCTCTCCCGTTGTGCCTTGCTTTTGGTCTTGTAATTAAGACCATCCCAAGCATGTTGACATGGAGGTTTTCCTAGTGTTTTCTTCCAAGATTTTACAGTTTGGGGTTGTACAAATTGGTCTTTGGTCTACTTGACTCAGTTTTTTTGCTGACACTAGTTAAGGATCTCTTTCATCATATCTATTTTTTTCTGATCTTTTTAAAAAAACAAAACCAGGACTTTATTTATGTAGCATCTTGATATCCTTGACAAAACTCTTTTGGCCGTAAGTGTAAAAGTCTGTTTCTAGGCCCCTCTACTCTATTCCATTCCCCGTTCTGTTCTTTTCTTCACCTGTCACAGTGTTTCCTTACTTAACTACAAGTTAAGTGTGATCTGAAATTTGGAAGTATTTTTTCTCCAGGTTCAGGAACCCGTTGAGACTCCATGTGAATTTTAAGATAATTTTCTATTTCTGTTAAACGTGTCATTGGAAATCTGATGTAGATTTAATTGCTCACTTGTTTACAATTGACTTGTTCATGAAATTAAGTGGCACAATCCAGGAATGCTGATGTGACCCCACTTACATCTTCCATTTCCGTCAGCAGTGGTCTGCACTTTTCATATGTAAATCTTTCACCTTCCTGTTTAATTCATAAGTATTTAACTTTATGGATTCTGTCATAAATTGAATTTCTCTTAAATACTTTTACAAATTATTGTTGGAACATAAAAAGGAAACTGAATTTTTGTATTGGCTTCGTAATTTATTTTAGTGAATTTATTTGTTAAATCTACTGGTTTTTTTTGCACATAGAATCATTAAGATATTCTACATATAAGAAATTATCAGGACTGGAAAGATGACTCAGTGGTTAAAAGCACTGGATGCTCTTGTAGAGGACCTGGGCTTGATTCCCAGCACCCACATGGCAGATAACCACTGTCTGTGACTCCAGTTCCAGGGGATCCAACACCCTCTTCTCATTCCGTGGGCACTGCACGACACGGTGCACTTATGTGAATGCAAGCGTTGCGTTCATACACATAAAATAACAATAATTAATAAAATATAAAAAAGAGAAATTATCTACATTTCTTTCCAGTTTGTATGCCTTTCATTATAGTCCTTTGTTCATCTGGAAGAATATTCTAGAATGCTGTTGAATAGGTAGTAATTCATTGTTTTAGAAGGAAAATCGAAAATCAGCAAATGTTCACACTTGAATGATTTTATGAATTTTCATATATGATTCATTTTAAGTTGAGATTGGGCCAACTATCCTTTTATTCCTTGAGTTGTTTTATTATGAATGGTGGTGACTTACAGCAAATAGTTTTTCATCATCAAGTGATATGAAGGATTCTTTTTTTTTTCCCATTCTATTAATGAGGGATATAATCCATTGGTCAATTTTTGTTCTTGAACCATCCTTGAATTCCAAGAATAACTTGTACTTGGTCATGGAGTATAATCCTTTAAATGTGCTGTTCAATTTTGCTTGCCAGTGTCAAATATTTTCATATTGATACTCAAACACACACTGTTCTCTAGTTTTCCTTTTTACAAGTCTCGTTGTCTAAATCTGAACTCAGGGGTGATGCTTCATAAAGTGAGTTAGGAAGTATTCCTCCTTCATTAAGGAGGCAGGAGTTAGAGAAGTGCTTGTGTTAAGTTGTGCTTAAATGCTCTTGAATTTACCCGTGAATCTATCAGGTCCAAGTCTTGTTAATGCCTTGGTGACATTCCCAGTCAAGGGTCTTCCTGCTGCTGTGTAACCCTTAATTCCTGTATTATATTCTTTATCCTACAAGAAATTCTAGAGTAGCCATGATTTTATGGCCAAACCCAATCAGATCTGAAGGATCATCATCTATGGAAATCCCCAAATGCCACTCAAGACTTGTGAAGAGAGCGAGGAAAATCAACTCCACCAACTGGAAAACTTTCTGCCTATAACCTTGAAAATCTTGGACAAAGCTGGTGTTTAGATATTGCTTGAAGTGGTCTTTCATCTGTGTGCCCAAGGCCTTAGAAAGCCCAAGCCCATCTCACTCAGGTGGTCTGTGAGACACGTGTGCCACAGACGTCCCTCAGCTCTGCCTGTCCCCTTTTATTCAGCACTTCTGAGAGAAGTGAGCTGCACATTGCAGAACTTTTCCCAGAATTAAAAATGAACTTGGATGTCAAAATAAAACCATACAATTTAATTTATCATAAAAGCTATATTCTCGAAAAGAATCTAATGGACCAAAACAGATAAAGCAATTAAACAGGAAATGGTATGAATTAATCTTATTTAAAGAGGAAGTCAAGATAGAATTCATCTTTTTAGAGATACAATAAGCGGTGAAAGAGACGCCTTCCACGCTTAACCGGTAGTGCCAAAGCATCAAACACTCCAAGCACCCACTTTATTTGTTGTCTGCAGGTGCTATTTGTTAATTTTGACATCTCTCTCAGTTTTGATTCCTGATGACACTTTCTCTTTAGGAATACCTTAATTTTTTTTTCTTTCTGTTACTTGCTGAACTTTGATGGCAATTGTGTGTGTGCGGTAACTAAAGGGGAGATGTGCTGAAACTCTGAATAAAGTTCCAGCTTAAACTCCATGTTTCTAGAGTTTTTTTATCATGCAGAATATGGTGTTGCTGTCTTTCATGTCAGGTAGTGAAACCCCATGCTGGAATGTGACGCTGTGAACAGTTCTTAGATGTCTGTGGCATTTTAGTTACCACTGTATCGGTTAGTTCCAACTCTGCAGTTGGTTCACGGAGTGCCTGTTATTGAGGCTTGGCCTTGAATTTCCTGTGCTATTGTTTTCCTGGTCAAATTGCGTGGTAGGTAAGGCCTGAGTTGAAAGACAGAATTCTCCAGCTTTGTGCTAATTCCATCCTCATCTGCAAAAGAGAAATTTTAACTCTGTGGAGCTTTGTTCTGTTTTGATCAGAGTCTGCATGGAGTGCTTAGAATATCAGTTGTTGCTTGGTATTACATCATGATCATCATTTTTAAATAAGTTCTATTCTACCTAAACCAAATGATGTCTTAAAATTGGAAGAGATGTTTGCCACTTTTAAAGTGTTGTATATACTCACAAGTTGAAAAGAGACTAACAAAAAGAAAATAATACAGTACAGAAGATTAGTTAACAGTAGACTTGAGACTGAAAAGTTCTCCACTAGAAAATATAATGAATCAAGATTTTAACGAAGTCTCAAGGTAAATAGCATAATTAAAAAAAAAAAACAAAGAAGAATGTAGAAGGCCTTTTCCTCCCATCCACACAGGTGAGAAGCTGAGGTTGCCCTTCTGCCTGCCCCATGACAGGAACTGCAGGGCCTGAGCAGCGTCTCCAGTCCCAGCAGTGTAAAGTAGCGTCTTAGTCACACCGCTCCTCTCCCTTCCTTCTGTCTTTAGTCTCCCTCCAAATCCTTCCTGTACTGAAGTCAATCTGTCTCTCCTCAGTCACCAGTTGTGCAGAGTAAGTCTGCTGCCCTCAGACCCAGAAACCCATGGCACCAACCAATGTGACCGCACGGGTCACGGCTCCACTATTCAGTGTGGGTTCACTTCCCCCATAAGTCCAGTGGTCTAAGTTCTTCCAGCGCCGCTGGCCCGGGTTCAGCTTAGCTGTGGGTGTGCATGCTCTCTTCCATATTTCTCTAATCCCACCCATCATTCAAGATGCATACAAGTTTCACGAAACCTCCTCTCTGCCTAGCCTCTCCTGAGGTTTCTTTTGCTGAAACTCCAAAGTAATTAGAAAGGTTAAGCTCTCTTGTTCAGGTGGTTCTGTCTCCACTAGTATGTTTTAGGAGGCTCTGGGGGTAGATCCTACTTGTATGTCTAATGACACGTCACCCTGTGAGCACTGTTATTTTTTTCTTAATCGAAATCTTTCCCTTTCTTCCTTCTTCATACTCTTTCTCCCATTCTATATCTCTGGCTGATGATAATGTTTCCTTGCACACACACACACACACACACACACACATACACACACACACAATTTATTGAAATGAGCTCTTCTTTTAGTTTTTAGTGTCAACATAGATTGTCTCCATAGTTACTCCTTGGAGTCATATTACGTTAATGGAATTTCAAAATTAACACTATGGATTAATAGCTAGTTAGCTAAAGTCAAATTAGTTTATATAGCAAATTTCATTTTATAATCAGTTGTGCTCCTGCTGTAAGATTTAGCATGGTATTTAGCAATAGCGAATAAGATAAGTTCAGTGGTTTTAATAAGAGAACAATTGACTTCATTCCTCCCCCAGGGAATGAGCTTAAATCCAGAAGAAACTACTGACGATTTATTTCTGTTGCTCCTTCTTATGAGGATGGTGTAGACTCCTGAGAAGGATGCTTGATGTTTCCCTCAGAAGACCTAAATGAAGAATAGAAACTTGGTCAGGTTGTCTGGTAACACCATCAGGTTAGACTCATCTGGCTGTGCCATGGAAGATCCATCTGAATAATTGTATAATTATTGAGCCATTACCTACTATTTACTTGAAATAAAATTGACTTACAAATAAACTTAGAGATTAAGCAACAGTGAGATAGGATTAAAATTGGTGAGTTTAGTGAAATCTGTGGAATATTGATTGCACTGGGTAGAATTTACCTTTTATGAGGTAACTACCATAAATTCACATTTAATTTGTAACACAGTCATTTTCAAGACTTTGATACAATTATTTTGATTTGCATGTGTCCGAGGGAGCATTCCTAAAGTTGGGCATCAGAAGGGCAGTGAGGAAGAGTGGGGCAGCAGGCTGCAGAGAAGACAGTAATGCTGTGATTAAGACCTCAAGCGCTCACATGTGGTAGAGTGGACTGATAGAGACCAAAGAACTCCGTCTTTTCTGCCTGGGCAGTAATAACATAACACATCAAGGATGCCTGCTGCAGACACATTCGGTGATAGTGAGGGCCTGAATTAATAAAATTAACAATAAAAATGATCAAATAGGGATATCCAAATGAAGAAGAGAAGACACAGAGCAGTTAAAACAAGCATTTGGGGCTGTATTTGAAATACCGTAAAATAAACCATTTTAGCCATTTCATGTATACTTAATTTAAATTCAGTCATTTAATCATCTGTAATCATTGCTATTACCCTTTCCAAAGTTTTTAACTATCTCAAACAAAACCTTTGTACCCATTTACAATGCCCATTTCTCAGGTCTTCTAGTTCTACAGGTTTTTTGCTTAATTTTTTAAAAATATTTTATTTTTGTACTTTTCAACAAAATTTTTGTGTGTTCCGTACGCAGCCCCTTTACACCCCTAACCCACCAGCATGCTCTTGCAGCCCCCTCCCACTAGATTTCATGCATTCTGTGATTTATGTTAAGGTTTATAGAGTCAAGTTCGTGTCCCCTTACGTCCCTCAGTGCAGATTCATCCACTGGGGTCTAGTCAGCCCATCTAGAGTCACTTAAAAATCAGCACTTTCTTACCCAGTAATAATCAGCTGCCCAACAGTTTTTTGGCTAAGATTGGGACCTACTGCCCATTTCCATATTTCTGTGCTGGGTTTTTGTCTGCTTGAGTTTACATGAGTCTTGTGCATGCTGTCACCATTGCTGTAAATTCATATGAGCAAGGTCCCTGGAGCCTGTAAGATTCTATTTCCATATGGTCATGAACCTTCTCCGCTGTGTCTAACAATCTTTCCACCATGTGAGGCCTGACGGAACTTCCTTGACGGGAGTTGAGGGATGCGTTAGTGTTCTCTCTATCCCTTGTTCCACTCTATTCTATGAGTCTTAGGTGTAGAGGTTCCATTGTTGATATTTCACTTAAGATTGGGCATTTCAAAGACACTTAATCTCTGTGTGTGACCAGCTGTCGACTCTAATAGTCCCATCTGTGAGAAAAGAGACACTTCAATCTTAGGGATGATCAACAGCTACCTAACTGGACTTAAATTCCACTCACTGGGAGGGAACTCAAGTTTGGTACTGTAAACATAACTAAATACAGAAGGCTGGAGAGGTCATAGAGAAAATCTCAAGGCTGTCACATTCCTAGACAAATGTAAATTTGTACTATGTGCTAAATATGAATCCTTGTATTTACAAACAAGTATGGCATCACCATGCATTAAAGAAGCTCCTGTTATTTCTATTTTATGCATACGAGTGTTTACCTTCATGTACATAAGAGCATCTGTGTCTTGCAGTGTTTATTGAGGTCAGGAGATGACGTAGGATAACGTAGAACTGTAAGTATAGATGGTTGGTAACTGCCATGTGGGTGCTGGGAATCAAACCTCAGACCTCCTCAAAGGCAGTCACTGCCCTTCATCTCTGAGCTATTCTCCAGCCCCACTTGTCTGTTTTGTTTTGTTTGAGTCAGGGTCTCCCTGTAGTCCTAGCTAGTCTTGAATTCACTATGTAGACCAGGCTGGCCTCGAGCTCACTGAGATTCACCTGCCTCTGCCTCCAAAGTTCTGGGGTTAAATGCATGCCCCACCATGGCTGGCTACCTTTGCTATTTATTTCACCTGTCATGATTTCGTAAATGATGAGCTTTTGGCAGACATGAGCCTTCCATTGACTGACTCTGGTGACATCATCAGCCTTCCATTGACTGAATCAGATGACATCATCAGCCTTCTATTGACTGACTCGGGTGACATCATCAACATTCCATTGACTGACTTGGATGATATCATCAGCCTTCCACTGACTGGCTTTCTTACTGTGCACATACTCCACCTTTGCTCACCTGTTCTTCAGTGATGGCACTTTTGGCTGCTTTGGGTTATTGTGAGCAATGACACTTAGCTATGGGGTAAAGATTTGCCAGTGTTCCCACTTATTTTTGGTCTTTTGAGTATATATCATGAAGTAGAATTTCTGAGTAGTGTGGAAATTCTGCTTTATCTTTTTAGTATATGTGAGTTCTAAATGGTTTGCCTTTTGGCTGTCGCTCATTTACCAGTTCTTTGATAATAATGTGTTTTATGTGGAGTAAAATGTAACTTTTAAATATTAACATGGAAGAATCTCAGTGGCATACTATCTGAATAAAAATACTACTTCTAAAGAGAAACATACATTGTAAACATTTATGCAGATACTCAAAAAGTGTCCAAGGCCTCCATAGATGTGTCTTGCCTGTCTCCAAGTATCACCCATGTGGAAGCATTCTCTTTCAGAAACAGTCTCCAAACATTTATACTATTTCTCTACCTCACATGCCCACTGCTGCAGCTCAGTGCTTCTAAATCTGTCTTGTGCCTCAGGACATAGATAGAAGGTTCTGACATGTTCCTGTGAATGCCCTTTTCTCACTGTGATGGTGATCGGTCAAGGAAATGGATGTCCCTTCCCATGGTCTAGTAGAGTCAAGGAGGAGGAATGGGTTACATGATGGAAAAAGAGAACCAGCTCCCAAGTTGTTCCCTGACTCCCACATGTAAAGCATGGCCCAGATCTCACACACACACACACACACACACGCGCACGCATGCGTGCACGCGCACGCACACACAGACATATACACACTGGAAAGAAAGAATCAAAGAAAGGAAGGAAGAAAGGAAGGAAAGAAGGAAGGAAAGAAAGAAGAAAGAAAGAAAGAAAGAAAGAAAGAAAGCTAGGTTTTTGACTGTGAAATAATTTTGAAATATAAGTTCCTAAAAAGCTTAGTGAACTGGTGGGGACAGACTTGATATGAAGTAATTATGAAATTTACCTTAATAGATATGTTAGCTCACACCTGTAGTCACAGCACGAGGGACACAGAAGCAGATGGATTTCTGTGGGTTTGAGGCCAGTCTGGGATGTCAAATATATTCCTTACCAATGAGGCCTAAGAGACTCAGATTTAGAAAACTAAAAAAAGAAAAAAAATTTTTTCAAAGAAACAGCTGGAAATGTCCAAGATATTTCTGAAAAAGATTATGCATTAAGTATAGATGTCCTACAAAGGTGTGACAATTTAAAAACCTTTGTATAGACTTGAGGATTTAGTAGTTACTTAAGCCATTAGACCGTCTCCCTAAACTTTCATGTTTACCTCAGTCCTTTGGCAGTCATCTCCCAGAAAGCAGGTAGATGCATCATTGGAAGATGACTTCCTCCTTGGCAGTCCTTTCTTATTAAAAACACCTGACAAGCTGTTATGCACTTGTAGTCCTGATTCCTTTGTGCCTCAAGGTTTCGGCCATCCTTCCTACCTAGCACCCTACAACATCCATTTCTTCTGCCAAATACTGATATGTTCTGGCATTCCTAGGGTCTTGGGTACCTGCTAGTTACCTGGAAGGGTGATCCTCCTCTGGCTCACATTTGCTTGTCCCTAAGACTTCAGGCACCATCCCTTCCCTGACTCATCTGTCTGAAATATGTGTTTGCTGCCTTCTGCATGCTGTGTTGTTGTTCATGTACCATTGACCGTATGCTGTTTCTTTGCATGTTTTCTTGTGTTTGTGTCTGTTTTACTAAGATTTAAGCTCTCTTGGAAGTCTGGGGATTTAGAAAGAATGTGTAAAATCTTGTGACAAGGCAGCTACACTCTCAGGCACCAGTGCTGGGGCAGCCACTGACTGTGGGCGAGGTGATGGCAGGCATAGTTTACACCTTTTGTGCTACTGGCCAGAAATGACTAACTGCCTTCTTTGTTTCAAGAGATTACTGCTGTCTCCCAGGAGCTCTCCCGGGCTGCAGCAGTCAGCAGCCATTCTCCTGGCCGCTCTCTTAGGGGCATTCTCTAACTTCCCTTTCCCCCCATTACCTGATCATTTTGTTTGAAGAAAGGCCCCTTTCTTCACAATGGTAAGTTCTGCATGAATCCTGTTCTGTATAAAAGCAAATGAAAAGCTCTACCCATACCCATTGATATTCTGCAAACAGCTTGCTGCTCCAATCACCCTCTGCGATTGGAAACACAGCTCTTAGATATTGCCCCTGTTGACCAAGGGCAAGAGCAAACACAGCCCTCCCAGCACCTACTCTCTGCCTTCGAAGTGATTAGTGCAACTGTTTTGGCCTCAAAATCAATTTGGAAAAACAATATCTGCTAGTCAAACTTATGTTTGTCTTTTCTTCCTCCGTTGGGTCTGGACTGGAGTTCACTGCCAGCACAGCTCTGCCCTGAGCTCAGTTCTCACCACTGCTGTGGTGTAGACAGGGCTCCCAGCAGAGGCCCCTCTCTGTTGCTCCACCGCTCGCCGTCTTCCATCATTCCTCTTCGCCCTCTGTGGGTGCAGCCTTGTTGCTTCATTCTTAGGAAAAGCTCTGCCTCACCAGAGACACCTGAAAACCAAGCCGACCCCCACCATCAGTCTGGGTTCCATGCCTGTTCTTCTTCTTCCCAGCCTGTGACACCCCTTTTGGAGGAAGTCTTACCACCAAGGAATTTATTTTCTATTTGATCCTCTCTCACCCTTCCCAAAGATAATCATTTTCTTTCCTTTTTTTGCATCTGGTTTTCCTTCTTGTTACTCTGTACTAATTTTGAAACACAGACGGACTGATTAGCAATCTGTAGAGTAAAGGAATTTCAGGTTCTGTGATATTCAGGAACAGGTTAGCTACGTCATTCTGAACATCAGGATCACTGAAGAAAGGGAATATTTTTCTACTAACATGTAAGTCTGCATATTTATCTCAACCAGCATGTGTCAAAACTTTCCAAATATGTATTCCTTTTAATCTAATCATTTCACTTATTGAAATTATTCTAAAGAAATTCCATAATTCAATGAAAATTTTGTTGAAGTTTGTGCATGCTTGCAATGACATTTACAATAACAAAATCATTAATTGGGAAAGCAACTAAATTTTAATCAAAAGAGAGATGGTACATTCATAGAAAGGAAAAAGTTTTAGTAACTGATTTGTAAAGAATATTTTCTACATGAAAATTCCCCCAGTGTACTAATAGTGTATAAATATATAATAATATAAAATATAAAATGTTAATTTTTGAGAAATGCTTATAAACCTATCTAATATGTATTTGTTTTTATATTTATCCATAGATTTTCTCTAAAATTAAATATGTTTTCCTACTTTTCAAAATATTTTACTTTGAAAGCTATATGGAAATATGTAAGTGCTCAGATATTTGTTTTTATATTCTCCACATATAAACCATTTCTATTTCACCAGTGCCACACACAGCTTTCTCTCTTGTTCCATATGATAAATTGTATTTTCTCTACTTGCCCTCACCTGAGTTTTCTTCAAGTTCCTATTAGTAGGGAGGGCACCACTGAGAAACATTAGTAATAGCAATTAGAATTCTTAAAATTATGTAAGAAGGGTTCAAGGATGCTCCCAGCATCATAGGGAAGAATAAACAAGAAGTGTACTGGTCGAATGTGACTGTGAAAAATTTAACTAGCATTTGGTTGATTCTCGAGTTGTTAAGCGTACTCTCCAGAGGGAAGGTAAAGCTCTGACATTTTGTTTTTCTGGAAGAGATACCGAAGCAGTCCCAAATTGCCCTCACAGTAGTCCCAGGCTCAGTGAAATCTACTATAATCTACTAGTCATGAGTCATTAAATACATATATTATGAAGACACTATTACAAGACAAAGGAAGAAATGGGTCTCTCTTACAGTACCTCAAAATATTGGTTCGGTATGAGAGATATTGCTGTGGTGTAGTCTAAGTGATAATTTTTAAATTGTTGAAAATAATTACAAATTCTAAAGGATTCATCTATTGCATTAAATTGCATTAAAACGGCACTGTTGGTTATAGAAACTCGTTTCTTCACAAGGGATGGAGAAGGGAATCCATAGAGATTATAACATTACAGGGAAACGCCAATCCAGAATATATAAAGAACTCTCACAAATAAAAATGTTCCAAAACCCCAGTAGAAAGAAGTCAATGGAAAAGAAAAAGCCATGGGTAGCTACCAATCTCAGAAAAGGCAGAGATGCTGAAGGCAAAGTGCTTCCCGTCACAGTCACACTGCATGTCTCCTCTGCAAAAGCAGTATGTCTCAGAGGTTGTCAGTGAAGCAGTGGCTCTCCCCCTCTCTACTGGGTGGGCTGCGTGATCCTCAGCAGTGAGCAAACCCAGTACAGAAAGTCAGAGATTCCACAGCAGCTCTGCTCAGAAACATTATGTAAGCACAGAGGGAATTCGTACTTTCAGTAGCCACATTACAAGAGTTAAAAAACCCTGAGATTTATTCTAGTAATATATTTTATTTGGCCAGCTATACTCAAAATACTGTCCCAAGATATTATCATCTAAATGTGTAATTGATATAAAAGTATTACTTATCTTCACATTTGTCTTACAATTTTTACTATTTTTTGTTTGTAAATGCATGAATTCATGTCATGGCATATGAGTGTGGAGGTCAGAGGACTTCTGGGACTTGTTTCTCTCCTTCTACCCTGTGGGTCTTGGGGATCAAACTCAGGTTGTTGGGGTTGGTAATGAGTGCCTTTATCCAGGGATCCATTTCACTGGCCTGAAGTCCTCTAGTTTTCAGTACTTGTAGCACATTTGGAGTTGGATGAGCCATATTCTGAGTTCCCAGTAGCAGTACAGGAATAGTGGCTACAGGTTTCGGCAGAGTATTCCTCTAGAATGCTCACAAGTAAAACATGAAAATGCTACGCTGGGGAAGGTTTGATTTGAGCTGAGGATTAGTTCAAATTTAAGGGCATGGTGTTTCGATGATGCCTGTAGGAGTGTGGAATACAAGAATGGGCAAAGGCTTTTCAGGAAGCTTGCAGAGTCTGAGGGTGAAGAGCAGTGTGTGTCCACAATGACCAAAGGGGCAGATTTGGGGCCCAGAGAGTAGACAAAGCAGAAAAGCTGGTTGTAGCCAAGCCGAATGGTGCAGTGTGTCTGTCCTATGTGCACTGTTGGCTCTCACAAGGTGGTTAGGAGGAGGCCCTGGTGGCAGCATGCAGCACAGACTGGCAGGCAGTAAGAGAAGTCCCCAGCAGGAAAGCCAGTTAGTGGAGGCAGAAATCCCAGCTGGGAGAATGGGGGGTACGCACCACATTCAAGGTGGGATGACCTGCTGGGTGCTGGGCCTTCCGGGTGTGGACTGTGTGCAGGGGCTCATAGAGAGAAGACTGCCATGGAGACATGCAGACTGCTTGTGGTCAGAGGCTGAGCCACAGGGAAGACGTGATCTCCAGGACCAAAACACAAGTGGGGAGCAGGGGTGAGGAGACTGTAAAGAACGCAGGTGCAGAAAACCAACGTTTCGTCAGTCAGACAGAAGAAACTGAGAGGAAAAGGCGCCCCACTTGTTCCATGGATGAAGAACTTAAACCAGCACACCAATTTGGGAATTCAGACAACAAACAAAGCAAGGCAAAGAACTGGATTCTAAATAGGAAGACCTGTGTTCAAGTTTACGTGACACAGGAGGCTATGACCTGAATCCTTATGCAGTCGCACAGCTGACTTTGACAATAATTTTTAAAGGGTTATTTTACTTTTAAGAGAGAGAGAGAGAGAGAGAACACAAGGGCCACCAGGCACCAGGAGAAGGCATTGGATCTCCTGGAGCTGGAGTCACTGGTAGTTGTGAGCCAATCAGCGTGGCGCTGGGAACTGAACTGGGGCCCTCTGCAGGAGCAGAACATGCTTTTTAACAGCTGAGACCTGTCTCCAGGCCACACATCTAAATTCTTGGTAATACAAACATCAAATGGCAATATGTCAAGTTGCCCAAAGACCTGGGTTTACTCTGGACGTCTACTGCAGGTGAAATTCTTTCCCTGTGCTTGTTCCCTCTGACACCTTCTCTCTTCCCTCTTGTGTTCCCTTCTGATCCTCTTCCTCTCCCCTTCCTCTTTTCCCTTCCAACCCTGTGTTTCCTTCCTTCACTCCTCCCTTGTCCTCTCACACACCGACTCCTTCCCTCCTCCTCTCCCTCTCTCATGTCCCATCCCCTGTCCTGATAATCTCCCTTCCACACTCCCTGGTCCCTCCCCTTTGTTCATCATGCATTACCTTTCTGCTTGCTTGTGGTTTCCTTTCTAGCTTCTTCCGATCCTTCCTCTTTGAATAAAGAAGAAACCTTTTCTAAAGGAAGCTGGTCCCTTACAGACACAGTCCCTTTAGAGTTTCCATCAGCTCCCTGTGACCTAGTCAACCACTGATTTCCCACTGAGGCATGTTTATGTGACTCCTGCAGGTCCTCTCCCAAGAAAGCACCTGTTTGGATTGTGGTGTCTGAAGAGCTGGGATGAGGTGCCCAGGGTCTCTCTGTCTCAACATGGGTAATTTATGAGTCCCCAGCAAGGCTGAAGGGAAACAGAGAAACCGCATAGGAGCCCTTGCTAATTGGCCCTTGGTGCCTGGCAAGCACCAAGAGTGGGAAGGTCCCTGGCTCAGCTTTCTTATGTCCTTTCAAGAAGCAGAGAGACAGTGTTAGTGGACAAATTAAAAAATAAAACAAGTGAGAACTGCTCCCGGCTGGTAGGGAGAGGCTGTCATTGCTCTGCCCTGCCTTGGGGCCATCCTAACAGGACAGGACCCATGCTGCTGCGTTGCTGGAGCAGAGGGACATGTTTCCTTCTATAGACTGAGAAGGGCCCATTGATTCCAAACTTTGTGTAACTGGTCCCTGGGGCTTGCAGCACTGGACAGCCAAGGGTCAGGTTGCCAAGCTACAGTACCACCATGGTCTGCAATCTGGAGATCTACACAAGGAGTCAGAGATCAGGATATGCAGGTCAATAAGAAACCTCGAGGAGGCCTGCAAGCACTTATAAAGTGTAGGGGTATCTTGTAGCTCTGCTGTGATCAACACCAGCATCTTCGCTAAGATAAGGACAGCTGTCCTGGCCCAGAATGCATCAATCATTCTGATTACACTGCCTACCCTTTCCCATACATGAAGTACCTGACCATACTGTTTATCTGACCCAGTTTCAGATAAACAAGAGAAATACAGGTGGGGTGATCATCTTTACGGAATGATGCACTCTGTTTCCCTAGCAAAGACCTTTGACCTTAGCTCTCAGCTACTGGCTAAGTGGTGAGTTTTGGCACAGGACCCCAGTGGCATCACGGTAAAGATGTTTCAAATACGTAGAAAGCCATATTGACTGGGTAGGAGAGAGATACTGGGTGTCTGCAATGTTTGGGTTATGAACCACACTCACACTAACCACCAGGGTGCATGATATAGCAGGTCACTACGCAAAGGGATATTATTTCCTTTGCGATGGCATCATGGCCAAAGAATGGTGGTATGTCAGGAGCCATTAAGTGGGCATTTAATCCCAAGATGATCTTAAACTTTGCTGTCATTATTATAGTATGCTATTTTTGAGGCGAAAGCTGCATTTGTTTTTCTCATCTGCAGAGCAGTTCTGACAAAACATATTCATAGTGACAAAGCCTAGCATTTATTGGTAACTATAGCACCTGGCACAGAGCTAAGTCATTAAGACTAAATATATTAATCAACTTATTTAGCTTTGACATCTTGTTGAGGGAAAATTTATAACTCTGAATCAAAAGACTTAGAGCTCAGCTTGAGTGTCAGCCAGCTACCCTCTGTGTAACCTTTTCCAAGCCAATCAGTGCTTCCAAGCCTCAGTCTCTACCTCATGAGTCACGATATCCCACTTCATATGATCAGATTTGCTGATAAAGTATCTCATCCGGAGTGAGCAGGATATGGGGACATGCTATAGCTGAGGAAACAGAGCTGAAGACAAAGAAACTTGCAACTTGCACGAGATCCAAGAGCCCGTCATTGGTTTCGTATGTCTTGTGTTATGGAAGTTCCTCTTCTTTCAGCCCCCACTTCTGAATTATCTCAAAGGTTAACATTTTGGTTTTGTAACCATCAGGTATTTGGTGATGAGAAATATTGTGCGATCGATGGAGGTCAGGGAGGAAGAGCCAGTTGCTTTGCTTTGTCTTAGAAAATGACTTTGGGATGGTCTGCTTAGCTACACAGTCTACTGCTTCCCTTTCCAGTGGAGTCCATGCACCTTTCTCTACACCTGTTTGCCATTGTGTGTGGTTTCAGCAGAGCACTCTGGAGCATCATGGGGAGATTCATTTAGAGGTTTAGCTTGGTGCCTGGTGTGATTAGAGAGCTGGCCAATAGTATAATTATAATACAGAGAAGGATTATGACTGCTTGACCAATAAAGCCCACTGTTTTAGGAGTTAAAATTCAACCTTTCACACTGGCTGGAATGAAGGCTTTCCTAGTAAGAAAAGCTCGCGGCTGTCCTCTAGCCCCTGGAGCCCATAGCCATGTTCACTTGAGCCCCTGCAGTATGAAAAGAGGTCAAACAGCAGTCACATCCTCACACCCTAGAGAAACTGACAAGCGTTCTGTCACATCCACAGGTATGCCAGGTCTGTACACGGACTACTTCCCCTGAATTGTTGACTTGGCATCGTGAGCACACTATAAGCATGGTGATGGGCAGTGCTGTGGCAGGGTCTTAAACATGTTTCCTGTCTCGGTGCATCCTGAGAAGTCATCTTACTAACAGCAAGAAGGCTGAAGAAAATGGCAGAAAACGTCCCTACAGACATGGCCTGGGGATCAAGATTCTCTTTTGCAATCTCCTTTGGAATTTCTTAAAGTCAGAAATGCAATTAATCACTCCAGTGAGGAAATTCAGACTCGATCAATACATTTCATCAGTGATTTAATTGTCCTTAAAGCTGTGTAGGATGGCTGTGTCCTGCTTTTTGAAAAGAAAAACGGAACAGGATCTTCACTGAGACTGAGGCCCTCCTCCTCACTCAGTGTAGACTCAGTTATGCTCCTCCTCAATCAAGACAGAGTTCTGGGTAAAGATACTAGGAATGGCAATGTGTTGGTTCCTCGTTTGCTGTCCTTCTCCCTCCCACCTTCAGTTTCCTTTCTTTCAACGTCCTTCTCCTCTCTTATTTCTGACTGTTTTTCCCTCCCATCTCAATGGCCCTCCCTTCATTATCTACCCTTTCGACCTGATGGAACTAGAAGCTGATTTTCTTAGGTCCCCATAGCAGCAGCAACAGAGCATTGTACACATCACACACAGACTACTACAGAGCATGGCACGCAGACTATTAAAGAGCACTGCACACACACACACACACGCACGCACACACACCCATAGACTAACAGAACACAGCACACAGACTATAACAGAGCACTGTACACAGACTATCACACTTCACATACACACATAGACTGTAACAGATCACTGCACACAGACTATGACAGAACACTGCAGACATACTATAATGGAGCCCTACACACACACCTAGACTATCACAAAGCACTGCACACACACAGACTATAACAGAGCACTGCACACAGAGAGACTATTACAGAGCACTGCACACAGACTATTACAGAGCACTGCACACAGACTATAAAAAAGCACTGCACACACACATAGACGATAACAGAGCACTGCATACACAGAGTGTAACTGAACACTGCACACACACACACACACATAGAATATTACAGAGTACTACACACAGAGACTATTACAGAACACTGCACATACACAGAGTGTAACTGAACACACACACAGACTGTAACAGAGCACTGCACACACACATAGACTAGAACAGAGCACTGTTCTATATAACACTTAGACTGTTATAGAACACTGCACTATATAATATAGAACTATAATAGAACACTACACACACAAAGACTGTAAGAGAGCATTGCATATAGACTGTAACAGAAGCTGCACACCCAGGTTGGTTTGTGAAAATCATGTTCAAGGACAGGCAACAAATGTGAGGCCAGCATGGGCAGAGCTGTGAGAAAATGGGATTAAGTTTCAGGATTTTCTGAGTCATCAGTTCCATCAATTCAAGGGGATAGAAAGGCATGGACCACACTGAGGGGATATGTGTTGTGTGCATTGAAAATTTAACCTGTGCCTCTCTAGAGAGTCAGACTTTCTTAGCCCCTGTTCATTATTAAATGAAGAAGTGAATAGGTTCCCTTCCTTGTAAGACACTGTCTTGCACCCAGTAGGAATGACTCACTTCTAGTAAAGCAGTGTTCCTGGCTACCACCCAGATTAAGATGGGAACTGCCGAGCTGCCATGCCATCTCCCATCCCTCATCTAAAGGCGATGGCTTCCTGGCCCCCATGCACGTTCCTACTATGCTCTGCTTCTCAGTTCCAGCACTCAGGCCGGCAGGTGCAGATGAGTGCAGCTTGATGTGATCTGCATCTCAACTTAAAATGAATCAAAGGCCTTAGTATCAGAAAGACCTGAAAAGGCCAAACTTCTAAAGCAGATACTTTGAGCTCTAGGTGTAGACAATGACATTCTTAATAGCACTCAGATGTCTCAGAAAATAATATAATGTTGACAAATGAGCTTGCATTGAAAGCTTCCACATAGCCAGAGAGGCAGTTAGCAGAGGGAAAAGATGGCCTTTAGAAAGGGGGACATTTCTCTGGCTATTCATCCAACGGGCGGTTAATGTCCAGGCTATACAAACAACCAAAAGTTAAACACCAAATACAATACCATTAATAAAAGAAGAAATCAGTTGAGCAGATACTTGTCGAATGACCAGTAAAGACACCAAAAAAAATTTTTTTTCAACATATTTAGCCACCAGGGAAATAGAAACCACACCACACTGAGATTCTGTCTCTTTCAGATCCTTGAAAATTGCTACCATCAAGTAGACAAAAAATTGGAAATGTGGCTCAGTATGCAGCAGAAAAGGACCTTTTACACTATTGGTGGTGACATACATGAGTTCCGATACTGTGGAGATCGGAATGGAGGCTCCTCAGAAAATAGAGCTCCTGGAGGAGCACTGCCTTTGAGACGTGGCAGGACCACTTCATCCATCAGTTCACAGCAGTTGTGGTCTCAGTCAACATTCCAGCATGGTGGGGAGCCACTCACAGATGACTGCCCCAGCTGAGGAGGTGTGGAGAGTTGGTGACTAATAAGAGACAGAGAGTCAGTCTTCTGTAGAGGTGTGGACCTCCATGCTCCTGAGGATGGCCATGCACCATGAAAACACGGGCAGCATAAATGGGACCCAATAGGTTACTAAAGTCAGACATGAAGTTAAGAGGCTAGGGTAAGGGCAGTGTTCAGGAGGAGTTTCAGGGGTGTTGAGGTAAACATGATTAAAAAACTTTGTGTACGTATGTGAAATTCTCTACAAATAATAAAATGCTTAGAGAAAATTTATTATATTAAAAATATAGTTCCTGGTCATCTAACCTCCCCCCAAATCCACAGTCAGCTTTCTAGAGAGACACCAACATATTCATCTTTATCAGCAATATTCACCATAGCCAGGTCACCAGCTCAGCCCAGGTGTCTGTCAACAAGTGACTCAATAAGGAAAATGCAATATCTGTAAACAATGGAGTTTTATTCAGTCCATAAAAAATAAAATTATGTTGCTCACAGGAAAGTAGATGAAATTGGAGACTGTTGTGTTAAGCCAGATGTACTGCCTCAGATGTGAGGGTTTGGGTGGATGGGAGTTTGGAACTGACTAAAGGTCAGGAAGGGCAGTAGTGAGGTTATCTCTATTAAAACATGTCATGTACATGTTTCGATATCTCTTAGTGAAATTCATTACTTTTATACTCCTTGTAAGCTTTAAAAGAAAGCCAAGGCACCTGAGATGAAGCAGCACTGGGCTAGACCTTGAATGGTGACACAGTTTTGATCAAGGTAAGAGAGGACTCTAAGCGAAGAACACTCTGAGAGCTGCCAGTGGGTTCTTTCATGGAAGTCCTCAAACGAGTTTCAAAGGCAGGCTGTGGATGGGTGAGCTTCAATGCTAGGGAGAGAGATTCAACTGTTAAGAAATTAAACATTTGCGCTATCCAGAGATTGGAGATAAAAGGCAATTTAAGAAGTGTTCAAAACAGCAATTCCTAGAACAGTGTCCAACCTAATGCCCCAATCCAGAGGTGAGGGGCTAATGACTTGAATCACAGTAAAGGAAATTAGTTGTAGAAGAAACTAAGAAAACATTTACTTTAAACTGCAGCATTAGTGAATAAGGATAAAAGAGTGGAGAGAACTGAAAGATTGCAGACAACAGAAGAAATAAGAAATTGCAGTGAGGCTCACAGAAACTTGCAAGTCAACCTATTAGGCATACTTATCTTGTGGTTTTCATTCATCCATAGTTCTAGAGCTTTCTCTTCTTTTTACTAGTGTACTCTGTGCCACTCTGGTCTTTTTGATAACATTTTTAAGGATCTGAATTTCCTAGTGCAGTTCTGAGACACATTTAAATATATTTGTCACATATAGGGGTTTGGTGCTAGGATCTGCAAATGAAGGAAAGCATATATCATTTGTTTTCTGAGTCTGTGTTACTTCACTTGATATAACAGTTTCTAGTTCCATCCATTTACTGGCAAATTTCATGAATTTGTCTTTCTTTATCACAGAGAACTCTGTTGTGTAAATGTACCACATTTTCATTATCCACTCATCAGTTGGAGTGGATACATTTAGGTTGCTTCCATCCCTTAGCTATTGTGAAAAGAGCAGTAACAAACATGGATGTACAAGTATTTCTTCAATAGGATGATTCCTTTGGGTATATGCCAAGGGGTGGTATAACCTGGTCAAATTGTAGGTTCAGTTTGGTTTCTTAAGAGTTCTCCATGCTGCTTTCCTTAGGGGTTGCACGAGTTTACAATCCCACCACAAGCAATGAATGTGCCTTCATCTTTCCCCACATCTTCTCCAGCATTTGATGTTATTTGTTCTCTTGATCTAAGTCCATCTGACTGTGGTAAGATGAAATCATAAAAGGATTTTAATTTGCATTTCCCTAATTAGTAATGATGTTGAACACTTTTAAGGATATTTCTTAGCCATTTTTTATTTCTTCTTTTGAGAACTCTCTTCTCAAATCCTTAGCCAATATTTTAATTGGGTCACTTTTTTTCTTGATTCTTTGTATTTTTGAGTTCTTTACATATTCTGGATGTTAACCTCTGTCAGATGTGGTGAAGATTTTCTCCCACTCTGTGGGTTTTCTCTTCACTTCCTTGGTTGTTTCTACAGGTGGATATCCATTTTTTGTCAGCACCATTTTCTGAAGGTGCTAACTTTCCTCCAGTGAGTTTTCTTGGCCCCTTTGTCAAATATCAGGTGACTGAAATTGCATGAAGTCATATTTGAGTCCTCACTTATATTTCATTGGTCTAAAAGTCTATTTTTGTGCCAGTAACATGCTGTTTTTATGACTATAGCTCTGCAGGAACCAGGAAAATGGAAAGGAGCCAGGGAAGTAAAGGAAAAGAAGGAAACTGACAGAAGAATAGTAGGAGACCGGTATCACTAAAGGAGAAATTGATAAAGCAGGGATATTTAAATAAGAGATGGGAGGGAGGGTTATATGAGGAACTATGAGGATAAAGGGAACAAGAAGCTCAAGAGAGGTGGGGCCACAGGAAATTGATATTGTTAAGGGAGAAATGGGGACAATTTGGATGGGAAAGGCATGGAGGGAGGGTTAGAAAGGGAGAGAGACAGAGAGAGAGAAATAATGCCTAGTGCAAAACACAAGAGGGAATCATATTAGTCTAACAGCCTAATGAATAATTACACATACAGTTTCTCTACATGAGCCCATGTGCATAACTGAGGGCTACATAACGAGAAACAGTGCCAGACAGGAGAAACCTTCCTTTGAGTTGTTGGCCAGGGTGGTCCAAGAAACTCCAAAATTACACAGGCTATTGCTACAGCCCTTGATTGCCTCCCAGAACTTGAACTTGAAGGTAAGACCCTATTGCCAAAGATAGGACATACTTCAGACACCAAATTTGCAGCAATGGAGCTAGTACTCACCTGGAAGCCACTTCCCCTGAAGGCTAGCTCTCATAGCTTTGGAGAGATTCCCTGCACTAATTAGTAATAAAGAAAATGCTCCACAGACTTGGATAAGACCCATCTGATGAAGGACATTCCTTAACTGAGAGTCCGTCTTCCCAGGTATGTTAAGCTGACAACTAAGATTAGTCATCATAACATCTGAATACCCATAATTCACTATGAGTGGTGTACAAAGCTGATATTATTAGTCATTTTGATTAAACTGCTGACCCACTCAAGCTTGTACAAATACATAAGTGGTTCACCTAATGGATTCTGCGAAGTAAAGGAGAATTTCTGGTGAACCGACTGGGTTACCCCTCTATCAAGCTGTGTACCTGGTGGATTTGCTGCTGCTGTCCTCCATACCCCACCCTTCCCCTGGCCAATGAGATAACTGAAGGGAAGAGCCCTTAGGATCCAGTTCTGACTGGCCCCCCATGGTAGCTTGTCGTTTTTCTTTTCACACACATTTAGAGGACTGCGGGACAAAGTGGCACGCCGGTGGCAGCGTGAACAGTGCTTGCGCCGGGCTCTCTATTCCCGACATTGCTCCCTGTGGAAAGCAAAACCCAGTCCCTGTTCTCTGTGTCCGTGTCAGAGGCACTCACTGTGCAAAGTTTAGCACCCTGAATTCCCAATCGCTTTGATTTTCCACTTTAAATAAATGTAGGTGGACTGGAGAACAGACTCATTTGTCGTGTTTCTTGTGTATTTTTCTGATATGGAAGAACATCTGAAGGGCAAGAAAAATGTGAAACTCATTTCTACCCTTCAGCAGGAATGTTGAGAGGCCTGAGGGCAGTCACACGAACCTTCTAAGAATAGGAAGGCAAACATGAAACCTAAACCAATAACAAACAAAACCAAACCAAACTTATCCCAAACATTATCTAAATAACTGTGAAAGGAAATAAATGCGTCCTGAGAATTCTGATATAAAACAGGCTTCTGTTCTGTAGATAACCAGGTTCTCCCAGCACTGACCCCCTCCTTCAAGTTCACCTCAGCTTAGTGTTGGTCACCTTCAGCACCTAACTGTGGGGTGACTTACATCCAATGAGGATCCTCTTTCTTTGTACGCTTTCATTAAGAATCTTCACGTGAAGCTTCATTTCGTCTCAGATAGAGACTACTTCAGAGATCCCCAATGGCTAAAATTCAGGAAACAAGAAACTGTGGGGAGCCCAGCCCCAGCTGACACTACTGCGATGCAACTCTGCACCTAAGGCTCAGAGCCACGATGGAAGAAAGGCAGAGACTGGGATAGACCGAGGACCAGGGTGTCTGCTGCTAGCTGGTGTGTACTTAGTATGTTCTCCACATGACAGGAAATCAAGCTGTGCCCATGACATCTCACAATGTGGTTCCCTAAAACATAATGGCCAGAGGCCAATGTGGAGGAGGGAAACTTCCCAGGGCCTCACCCCTAGATGAAAAGGTGCAGACAATCAATGGCTGCTGAGATGGGGGATCAGTGTGCTCCAGGGAACAGCTGCCTGAAAGAGTACACAGTGCCAAGTGACCAGGCCTGAATGCGTGTCCCCCACAAATGGACTCAGGAGGCTGTATGTGTGTGTGTATATAATTATATATATCTAAAGAGAGGGTCACAAAATTGGGAGGAAGTAGGGGGTCATGGGAAGAGGTGAAGGGAGAGAGGGAAGTGTGAAAAAGATACACATATAGCACTCATACATGAAATTCTCAAACGTGTTTTAAAAATTAAAAGAAAAACAAATTTCTGTCATGGAGGGTTTGACCTTCAGTACCAGGGTGATGAACCAATAGCTGACACTGGGAACTGGAGAGTCTTCACCCAGAGCAACCCATATCTTGCTGACTTCCTAGGTCACCTTGGCATCCCTTGGTCTGGACGCGTCTCATTCTATTGTACCCAGAGCTCACTAGAACGTCTGTCCTGACTCTGCACTGAGGTGTGTTGTCTCTCATTTTCATTGTCAAAACTTCACACACCAGAAATGCACAGAATAAGGTTGGTTTGTCTCCGACGATGACAGGTCTCACATATTTGAAGAAGATCGACCTAGACTTACTTACTTTCCTGAAATTTTATTTCAGGGATTCATAGGATCAGAGAACCTATGTGTGGAGGCAGGTTAGCTAATCTAGAGAAAAGTCTAAACTTGGCAGACACAGGCTATGCAATTTGTTCTGAGTAGAGGCTGAAAATAATTTCACAAATGTGTTTACATGTTATTTGTTCTTGAAGACTTAAAAAATGTCTTGGTGTATTAGTTACTTTTCTATTGCTGTGATAGGACACCATGACCAAGGCCACTTGAAGAAGAGTTTGTTGTGCTTATGAGGGATTAGAGTCCATTATGGCAGGGGAGGCATGGTGACAGAGGTGGCCAGAGCAGAAAGCTGGTGATCACATCTTTAAGCAGGCACAGGAGGCAGAGAAAACTGGACATCTGTCCAGGCTTATGTAGACTTATGTACTCTGAAAGTCCGTCTCCAGTGAAGTGCTTCCTCCAGCAAGGTCACATCTCTTAAAACCTCCCAAAGCAGCAGCACCAACTGGGAACAAAATGTCCAAATACTTGGAGTCTGTGGGGGACCTTCTCATTCATATCACCACAGTTAAGTATCCTAGCTCAAACTCAGCTCGCCATAGAGACCTAAAGTAGAAGAGGGGAATGATGTCCCATTTGGGTAATAGAACATTACAGGGAAAAGAACAGGGCAATACCTGGCTTCACTGAGTAACTCTTGGTTCACCAGGACTGTAACTGATGTTGATTGAGGTTCCATGGTCTGTAAAGCATCTTTCCAGAATCTCAGCTTGTGACATTTTAATCTGTATTCTTACACAATAGAATGCATTTTAAAGGGTATTAATAGAAAAAATAAAATATTTAGAACTGAAATCTCCACTTGCTCAATAAGTTGGCCAATATAAAAATGTTTGTGACAGTATGCTATGTTAAGTATAGATGGACAAGTTGTAACCGTCTACCCACATGAAGGAAAAATAAGTATGTATACATTGAGTCCACCTGTGCATCAGAGCTAAGTTTGCCTATATAATCTTTCCATTATGAACTAACATACATTGTCTAGGTTACTGTCTACAATGTGCCCATAACCAGGATGTCCCAGGAAACCTGGGCTGATGAACAGTGCTGTGCATCTTTTATGGCTGACAGAAGGTCCAGAGCCTGTTCTCTGCATTTCAGCAGGTGGCTTCCCTGCTCCGCGTCCAGCAGTCTGAACCTGTCATTTCCCTTCATTTCATTGCATTTTATACTTCCTAGACTTTTTAGAAATAAGCTCTATTTGGAGAATAGATAAGTCTAGGGCTGAGGTTAAAGTTAAAATGGACTGTTTCTCAGGAGAAATGCCACTGTGCCTGTGAACTTATTGTCAAGTGCTGTGGGCAGGTTGGGTACTAGGTGAAAGAACCTCTGGCCATGTGGAGCCTGACCCACAGGTATACTCAGGGGATGGCCTCTGGGCTCCACAGGACCATGGGAGAGAAGAAGGAGGTCTGGGCCCCTGCTGAAATGCTGGTAAGCACTGCCTGCCACCAGCCAGAAAGCTCCTGCAGGTGACTGAAGAGAGGAACTGGCTTTGTGCATTTTACTTCAAAATGTGCATCTCCTTCTGTTTACATCTACATTTATCTTTCTCCTGATGTGGCAGCTTAAATGCTTTATTTACTTTTTAAAGCTCAGCAATTGGCTTTTAAGTTGTGGTTACAGCTCCTGTCCTTTTCCAGATGTGAGCCAATTGTACACAAACACATAAACAATTAAAATGGTGAGATGAGGTGGGAAAAGGCAATAAAGATGGTCAGAGTCAATTAAACCAGTGAAATAAAAAAATTAAATGGCAGAATGGCATACACAATAACCCATATTTTATTATTTTCCCTTACAACATTGTAAAATATACGTAAGACCTTGATATATGTATGTTTCCTTGAGAAAGGTGTGCGATGGCTCGGAGGCGGACTGGCAGGCTGTGATGTGGGCAGCTGTAAGGTAACAACATGTTTTCCCATAAAAAGCAGAGGAAATAGGCACATAAATTCCATATAAACTGTCAGCGTGTCAGCTATGCTAACACCGGGGGAGCGGGCACCCCGGAGCTACACTAACTTATGCACCTTCATTTTTCAAACATACACTTTGTGAATTCACAAAACTAGCTGCAATCAGCTGCTTTTTCTTCTCCTACCTCCTTGTCCTTCTCTTCCTCCTCCTCTTCTTTCTCCTCCTCTTCCTCTACCACCTCCTCCTCCTTTACCTTCTCCTTCTCCTCCTTTTTCTATCTGGAAGCTTCTTCTCTATTCTCAACTCTGTTAGAAGAATCTTGCTGTAAGTAAATAAAGTGTACACCAAGAGTAGAAGGAAAAAGAGCATCAGCAAGTGAGTGTTGCATGTGACAGCTATGCTGGGTCGCCGAAGCCCTCCTAGGTATTGGTAGAAGGAGATCAACTCCACTGAACTGAAGCCAGGGAACCTCAGTGAACCTAAGTCTGTGGCTGAAGTACTCAGGGGCACAGCAGACTTCCTGAGCTCTCTCTTCCCCTTCCTTTCTTCTTTTTCCTCTTCCAATTTTTCCTGCTTCTTCCTCCTTTGTTAGTTACCTGGACCTTTCAGAAGGACTTCTAGGGTACCATCAACTTCATCCTGTTTGGAAATACCCCTGCAGACATAAGGACTCCCACTTTCCTTGCTGGTCGTCTCATGCACACACGCTGTTGTTCCCATCACAGATCTGCATCTAGGCTCATGCACCGCAGTGGGGCAGAGCTCCAGCCTCTCCTGCTTCCTCCTGGGGATGGCTTGTATTTACGAAGGTCTGTGTGAGAATGGTATCCAGATATTTATTAGGTATTATATTTATTCTTCATACATGCATATAACGTGCTTGGAGCCCATCCACTCCTGTACTCTCCTGTCCAGTTCTTCCTCTATCCTTCCCCTCACTTTGCCTCCCAACATCACGTGCACTCTCTCTCACTTCAGTGTCATACCACCACATCCATTGTGGTGCTGCACGTATGTGCATGCGTATGGGACTCTGTAGCAGATCACCGGTAGTCTCTCAGGGCCTGCATCCCTGAAGAAAAGTAATCTCTTCAAGTCACCATCAACTCAGTGGCTCCTGAGATGGGAGATGGACTTCATGAGCCTCTTCCCTCAATGCCCCATCTAGTGCAGGTGGGTGGGCCCCATCTAGTGCAGGACTTGGGCATGCAGTCCAGTCTTGCTAGCTCACGTGTGAACTGCACTGAGCCGTGAACACTGCCTCGCTGCAAGTCGGTCTGCTGTCTGTGGCTCTCCTTGCTTCCCTGTTTCAACTTGTTTTCAGATTTCCTTATTTTAAAGTTTTTTGGAGCTATTTTGTGAAATTCTAATGTAAACTTCATAATCAAACTGAAAATTCCCCTTATACCATGATATGATTCTGTGTTTAGTTCAAATGTCTGTGGATTTGTCTTTCTGTTGATGACGATTTTGAGGGTCTACCTGTTCTTGAAATTCTTTATCAGCCCATGGGAGATCTGTCATCACTGAAGCACATCATAAAACTCGTTAGAGTAACAAGTGAAACCCTAAACATGAATAATATGAACTGAAATTCAAATGAGCTTCAGATGTGAGGAGTTATTGAGTCTTTGGCAGATTCTGAACTCAGAGTTTCAAATGAATACTTACAAAAATATTGACAGGAAGTGCCTGCTCTCTTTCAATGTGTGGTTCCAGTATCACACAGAACTGAAGCAAGTATCACATACCATTGCACATCTATGTTTTCTTAAGGTTAGAATGATTATGGAAATAAAAACATCATGAGCTTCCATAGAATAACACAGATAAACAAGCCCAGGGCTGGGATTCGTATCAACACTGTGCTGCTTGTATTACACAGCGCCTTCGATGTTCATACTTCAACCTCGGTCTTCAAGCTCTGTGGGGTGGGTCAGCTCAAATCTACTGTCTCATGGTCTGGTATTAATGAAATCCTGTAATTCTTACTTTTCTTATGTTGCTATAATCAGTACCTCAGACATCAGTGACCAGCCAAGAAGCATATATCTATAATGTACATCAAAATCACTTAGACAAGAAAAAATAACTAATGAATCAGACGCCCTCTTCAGATCATGATTAACCTTCACTTCATTAACAAAGTTACTGAGAAACTGAGAGACCAGAGAACATTTGTCTACTCGTAAATTTACGAGAGACAGACCTGCACCAAAGTTTTAACTTTAATTTCGAGCCATGGATAATTCCATCTATAGCTCATTTTGACATGGGCCTCCAAGAGTTTTTGCACGTTAAGTTGTTTATTCATGATTTTGGAACAGATTAAGTCAAGAAAGAAGTATTATGTTTACCCACATAATTCAAGATTAGGAGGATAATAGGAATCTTTGCAGTTAAGGAGCAATAATGTTGGAGTGGATGATTAATGTGTTCTGTGATCTGTCTATTCTTCCACACACCACGCAACATGCCATCTCCGTGTACCTGGCACCCTCCACTCTGAGCTCTTTCTTGGTCAGCTCCGAATATCCTGTCTCGGGTTCTCAGCAACATAACTCACACTGCTACAGGCCCACAATGGCTGTTTAATTATCTCGATGCACCGCTTTGTGCAGCAACCTCACCACTGTTCCCATTGTAATCTATGGCGTTATCGATGCCAGATTTTTCCTGTTAACTTTAACCTGTCCCTTCTCACTGAGTCATTTGCCACAAATCGTAAACACTAAAAATCTCCAATGCTTAAAGGTAATTTTAAACACTGGGTTGGCAATGCAGGCTTCATCTCAACATTCATTTTGCTGCATCATTACTGCATGCATTGTGTGAACTCACTGCATGCATCTTATGCGGCTGAACTGGTAATATGTTCTCATGGTCCCATTTTAATACAAATGTACTAAAAGATCATTATAAACCAAAGGCTTACAAGAACTACACATACTTTACCTACCTCTTCCCTTTGTGTCAAACTGCTGAGAGATAACTTTTGAAGCTAATGTACTTGGAAGTCTTTGCTTCCATTTCTTTTAGAACTGTCATACGTACTAAAGGATGCGGTCAAAGAACCTTTCCTTCCAGTAAGTGCTCTGTGCATGACATTCTCTAGGAGTAAGATAACCCAAGAGTCAAGGCAGAGAATAACCTTCTTCAGAAATGTCAGAAATGGAGGCACATAGAACACATTTTAAGCAAGCTTTTCAGTCATTTAAAATCTGATTCAAAACCCATCTTAAAAGCTAACACCATGTTCTACTAATAGTGTGCCTATGGCTTTGCTTATGGCCATGTACTTTTAACTTAACTTTCATCAGAGTTTAAAAACTAAGCAGTGCAGAGTGATCCAACACATATGAGAATTATTAATCTAAAAGGTAACAAAAACAAAGAGAAAAGACCAAAGAACAAGACCCCAAACAATGCTGACTACTTGAATCTGTTTCTTAGCTGCTTTCCTGTTGCTGTGACCAAATACCCGAGAGGAAAGTTAAGGACGGAAGGGTTGATTTCTGCTTTTTAATTCGAGGCGATACAATCAATAGTGGTGGGGAAGGCATGGTAGCGCAGGAACGTGAGCCAGCTGGTCACAATTACGTCCAAAGTCCAGCCGCCCAGAGAAGACAAGAAGCAAGACTTGGCTGTCAACCTCAAGTCCTGCCCCAGCGCAAAACTTCCTCCAGCAAGGCTCCACCTCTCAAGTGAAGGCTCTGCCCCCTTCTGAGCCAGCACCACCAAGAGAGCCCGTGTTCAAACACACGAGACTACAAGGAATATTTCACATTTGAACCACAGCTAGAGGAATCAACTTGGAGGTGCTGTTTGCCTCCCTGGTAAACACACTGGGTAGTACAGCAGATTCCTTTTCCACAGAATAGCGTATGAGGATCACAGCGTACTTCGCCTAAACAAAAAGTGCTGCTAGTTCACAACACTCTCCATAGTACCTTTGTCCAAGTGTCCTGGGAAAAATGAAATTGCTGATGTAGTGTGACCAGGCCCTAATGGCAACAATGAACAGCTGTTTATGATTACTAAGTGTGGTGACATGGTGTGTGTGGTGTAGAGGGATGGACTGGACTGTCAGTCCAGAGGCATGTCATTCATCCTTACATCTGATCAGTCTTCCAGCTATTGAACTACATTAAGCAGGTTTTTATTTGGTTTTGTTTTGTTTTTGAGCAAACACCATGTGTGTGCCTTATAAATGCCTTTCAAGGTAAATAAGACAGACTTGGTTTCCATCCACAGGAAACTTAAATGTTTGTGAAGAGAATGCTTCCATCTGACATAAACACAGGAGGGTTACAAGAATTTCTTCTTCAACCTTGGATGACATGGGTGCACTTTATAGCTGAAAGTGTGAAGAATAGAGTCTCTGAGGATATGCTTCTCAAATTGTGCTGTGCTACAGAAAACAGTGGCCAAATTCAGGCTTTTCTTTCACACTGTGATGGCTAAGGTATGGAAGAGAGGACAAAGCCTGTTTTCTTGGTGGTTCTGATGTGCTTGCAGAAGGGTCTGCTCAGTTTATGTTGGCCAATGGGATCTAAGGAGACACACTGGCAACAGTTTGCAGGCAAAACTTCCTGACATGGGCTCATGAGAAGGAAAGCCAGGGAAACTCAAAGTGATAAAATGGGGCTCCACACAAGGACGTGGCCCTGGGAGAGAAGGGAGCCCAGAGACCATAGAAAGGAAGGTCTGTGTTTGATGTTTTCATCACTGTGACAGTTACCAAAGAGGAACAATCTAAAAGGAGAAAAGAGCCAAGAGGGGTGGCCCAAGCCTTTATAAAGTCTCAGCACTTGGGAGGTAGAACTGTATGAGTTCGAGGCCAGGCTGGTCTACATAGGGAGTTCTAGGCCAGCCAGGCTACGTACTGAGACCTTGTCTCAAAAAGTAAAATGAATAAAGTAAAAGGAGGAAAGATATCATCCGGCTCCTGGTCTCTGAGGCTACAGTCTGTGGCTGGCTGGCACCATCATTTCGGGGCCCACCGGGAGGCAGAGTGTCATGACGCCCAGGAAGTGGAGACAGGCGAGTGCGGCTTCAGCAAGCTCCCCTTCTTCCTCTCCTCTCTGTTCCGTTTTCAGCACATCACATGGTCAGTCTTCCTCCCTCATTAATCAGCCCTGAAAACTCTTCGCAGACAGACTTGGAAGAACGTCTCCCTGATCTCCTAGGTGCCCTCTCACCCAATCAAGTTGAAAATCAAAATTTGCCATCCCACAGGCTGTGTCTGTAAGCCCCTGTTTATTTGTAGCTCACAACCACCTGTAACTTGAAGTCCGGGGGCTCCAGTACCTTCCCTGGCCCCTGTGGGCAGCAGCATGCACATGGACATACTCACAGACACTTGCATATATACACATAAATAAAAATAAAATTTTAAAAGGACTAGAGTGATTTCCAGTTCATATGGCACTAATATTTTTAGAAGAATTTCTTAAGTCTATTTCTTAGACTTAAGAGACTGATAACTCCTTAAACCTCCTTTGCATCCATTAATGATGAAGTAAATCCATCATAGGTTGGTTTTATGCACAAATTACTCCAAAACGTGTTGTTGAATTGAAGGATGAAATGAAGTGTCCCACTCACATGTCCATCCCCAGCACCTCTAACACACACTCCTGGATGGCTGTTAGGATCTAGGGACCTGTAATTCAACCATCTTGAAAGTGATCATGTTTTGTGGATAACTGGGGAAAAGGATCCTTCAGCTACATCATCAAAGAACAGAAGAGGATAAAGTATGTGATGGGACTTCCTGGCATTATCATATAGATTACAACATAAAGAAAACTCTGGAATGTATCTACAGCCCTGTTTCAAGATTTACATACTGAATTAAGGAAAAGGAGGCATACTTAGCTCTGGACCCTGTAAGCAATGTTCTTCCAACCAGGCCACGGTCTTCTGAGTGTCACCTGCATTGGATGGGGCCTAGTGTATCTTGTAAATTGGGTTAATGGGGAGGAATATCTGAAATCTAGAAATTACTGAATGTTCCTAACCTTCACAGGGACAGTTAAAGTGAAATGTGAGTACTCTATAACATCACAGAAGTTAAACTTCAAAGTCAGGGTACTGGCTAAATTGTAAAACAGTATAACCAAGTTGAATCTTTGCAGTACTAAACATCTAGTCAGTCACAGAATGTCCTGTGAGCCCCTTCCAGAGCCCTTGATGGATCCCTAACAAACTCTTTCTTTCTCAACAACACTGTTAGCAACATTCGTATTGATGCTTCAACCTAGCAAAAGTTATTGAATTTATGTGTTAGTCTAACTACATGGATTATGACAACCACTAACTGAAGTGTTCATGCCTTGGGAGAAAATATGCACTGAAATGTGTGCTTTATGCATTGGTGGTTGATGCAAGGGTTTCTGCCTCCCAGAAAGCACATTTTGCAGATCATCTCGGGTGTGAGTACATTATGAGTGGTCCTAAAACTACACGGGCACCTCTCATTCAACACAGAGTGGGCCATAGATCCAAGCCTGGCGTGATCTGGATGGCCTGCTCCTCTTTCCCAATATAGAGGAGGTGGCCTGCAGTGCTTTTGTCTTTGTTGAGATGCTGCTTTGATGATGTTATTACCATCTCCCAAGTACATCAAGTCTCTTTAGGAAGGTCTCCCAACGGCTCTAAAAATGGAAGCATTGAAAATGCAGGGTGTTGGAGCTGGAGAGATGGCTCAGCACTTAGGAGCACTGGATGCTTTTTCAGAGGATCTGGGTTTGGTTCCCAACACTCACATGGTTGCTAACAACCATCAATAACTCCAGTTACAGAGGAGTCAACACTCTCTCTGGCCTAGGTAGGCATTGAATGCACAGGTGTCCTTACATACATGCAAGAATAAATTGAATTAATTACTTTTTTAGAAAAGAAAAAGGAAAAAGAACGAGGAGCCAAGGAGGGAAGAAGATAAGCAGAGTCTTTCTAGAAGAGACCATAGAATTGGCTTCATTGGCAACACTTGCTCTTGGTTTATGACATGAGGGCCACACTGCAGGGGTGGAGCATTGCTGCATGTTCACTTGGGATCTGGCGGTTACAGCCAGTGCCTAAATGAAAATTTTACATTCTCTTTGCTTTATTCACCAAGCACATGTAATAGTTGTTCATATTTGGATTTGTACAATTGTACTACATAGGTGTGGTGATTTTTAGCCTTGACCCATTACAACTTTCCCTCTCTGCTTGCTGACTGCCACTGATGATGCCAGCTCTCAGCTTTTGACTCCTGTGTGTGCCTGCTGCTTGCTGTCATGAATGCCTTCAGGGTCCAGAAGAAGAAGGACTGCTGGCAATGTAGTTATGGACAGTTGTTAGCTGCCATGTGGATGTTGGGACTAAACTTTTATCCTCTACAAGAATAGTCAGTGCTCTTAAACTCTCAACCACCTCTCCAGCCCCCACACTAAGTTTTTTAATAGCATGTGTTTGATATGTACTTGTTGCAAGTAGCTATTATTTAATACTCCAATAAGTATCTAGAAATCAGAGGAGCCTGGCTTCAAATCGTGCCATTGGAATTGAAGTTCATCAGTAAGTTTGGTCTATGAATATAACAAATTGTGGATATCATTTTAATTCATAATTGAAGTAGCTTAGGGATATAGAACTGAAATTCATAAAACCTTTGCTGACCAGTACCTATGATATATTTGGTTCAGTGTGGTGACCTGAATTCACAGAGCATATGCATTCTCCAGGATCTTGCAAGCATTCTGTAATGTCACTGCTTGAACAGCTTTCTGTATCATCGGGAATCAACACAGAGCCTTTGCTTCTCATATGTGATGATCTCTCTTAGCTACCCCTAAGGGATCTATGAAACTTTAAACTGCCATTTCCCAATATATATGCTCATCCTAGGCCCTGTTGTGCCAGTATTGTTCTGCAAACATTGATGTGTGCTTCCACTGTCTGTAAATTGATTATGCAGAGACACAATGGCCGACTGGATAAGTACCAACCCACCATATAAGTACCAATCAACTGGATAAGCCACCAGTCCCATGGATGAGGACTGAAATAAGCCATATCCCGATGACTTACATTAGAGAAGAGAAAGGACTATACAGTTCATTTCCCTCTTTCGTCTTTCCTCACAGCAATTTGTATATAATGCAAATCAAATCCCAACCTGAACGCAATGGCTCATACTGCACAAGTTTATTAACATTGGTATACATTGCTCTGATTTCTGAAGCAAAAAAGAGATCAAAACTCTTAGCATTTGTCATAAAAGTTTCTCATTTGAATATATCCACGGGTGACCTGAAAGGTTCCAAAAAACTTTTGTATGTGACTCTCCCAAAATATCCTTCCTAAAATTATATAGTTCAAGAAAACAGAGGATAAAAGTAAAAAGGGTCCATTTTGAGATCTTAATAGACTTAATTCCATGTATCTAGCATTTTGTATTTGTTAATACATTCTTTCAATTTTTGTTCATGGTTTCAGACCTTTATTTTCCATGATACTGTAAGAAGACTATGGCCAGGTTGATGGCAGCAAAGCAGAGTGAAGCCCTAAAGTAACATTCAAGTAGGCTGAAGCAAGATGTAAGAAACAGAACTTGCTAAATTAAAGTATAGAAATCTCTAAATAAAGCCCTTTTAGGTCCTAAAGCTGGCTGATGGCCCCAATTCCCAACTTGACTCTCACAGACCTGTCTGTCCTGTGCTCAGGAATTCTAAAGAAGAACAGCAGACTGTGCCTTCTGACCTCTACTGTTCCTTCTTTTCTTTAAAAAATGGGTCTGAGTCTCCTCAAATAGATTCTGGCCCAGATGGGAAAGAACAATCAATGTACCAGCTACAAGAGGTTTCCCTGGGGTTAATCTAATGAGTTATTGAAAAGCAGGTATGACATGGGCCCTTCACTCCTTTTTTTTAGGGGAAAAAGAGTCTGAATCTTTTGACACTGTGTTAGGGGGAAGTATATGTCCTTTCTCTGTCCCACTTTGTGCTTTGAAACTTCAGAGCATTATGTGGGACACAAAGAATCAAGCAAACACACAACAAACAGGTATGTCAGAACACTGTAGCATGACCCAGTGTCCTAGTACCCGGACCTTTGGTGCTCAGAACACTGTGGCACGACCATGTGTCCCAGCACCGAATCTTTGGTGCCCTCACTCTCAGCATCCCTCTTCATTTTAAATTCATTTTCAACCTTTTAATAAGTAACTAAGGATTTGCAAATGCATAAAATACATAGAGTGTTCACCTGAAACCCAAGTTTGATTATGACTAGACTGACTGCAGTTGTCAATGTTTGTGCATAGAAATCTTGGCTTTTTGTTTTAGTAAGTTCTTGCATGAATTTTATAAGAAGAACAAGTATAAGCCCAGAAAGTTATACACCTGGTATCACAGGATTTCAGAATGAGCACAGTTTGAACCCAGACCTTTACAGTGGAGAGCTGTAACTTTCATGAGTGTGCTGCATAGTTTTAGTGTCAACTGCATACACCTGGGTTGAGGGAGCCTCAACTGGGGAATCTCCTTCATTGGACTGGCCTGGGGCCATATCTGTTGGGTATTTTCTTGATTGCTGAGTGCTATAGGGAGGGTACAGCCCACTGTGGGTGGTGCCACCCCGGGCAGGTTGTTGTCTATTGTGTAAGAAATCAGGCTGAGCATGGGCCAGGGGAGCAAGCCAGTGATCAGAGTTCCTCCTGTGCTTCAGCTCCTGCCTCCAGGCTCCTGCTCTGAGTTCCTGCCTTGGCTCCCTTAGTGATGAACTGTATCACCAGAAAGATATAAGCTGAATAAACCCTTTCCTCTCCAGATTGATATTGGTCAGGGTTTTTTTTCACAGCAATTAAAGCAAACTAAGACAAAAATTGGTACCAAGATCCTGGGGTATTATTGTGACAGCCCTGAGCTTGGTTTTGAGGGAGGACTGTGGAAGCATTTGGAACTTTGGGCTAGAAAAAACGTTGAGTTCTAAGAGTTTGTTGCTGTGGAGCTTGGAACAATTCTGCTGAAAGAATTGTAGATGATGGAGGCCTGGCTTGTGAAGCTTCAAAGAAAAGCAGAGACTATCAGATATCAGTGACATTTGAACTGAGAAACTGGGTTCTGAGGCTGAAGAATCAGCTGTAAAGAAGAGACCAGAACCTAAAGTGAAACCACGGACAGTTTTACTGAGACAACTGATTCTGGTTAGCTGGGGCTGAAAAAGCAGCTGTGAGTAACAAGAGACCAGCATTGCCACAGCAAAATCTAGGAAGAATTTCCTGAGGCTCAGCACACAGGAGCTGTGGTCCAGAGCAGGTGAGTCTCATTCTCAAACTGGAAACAGAACTTGGTAATGTGTAAGAGTCTCCTCCATGGTTCTGATGCTGAAGGCGTGAAGGGGTCACAGAGAACAGCTGAGGCTTGGCATCCAGAGAGGCCAGGAAAGGCCACTGGTGAAAGCGCTGCCTCAGTTGCAGTGAAGATTCAAGGATTGCAGAGGTCATGAAGAGAATCTGAGGTTTGGACCAGGAGAGCCCAGAAGAGCTCCTTGGTGAAGGTGCAGCCTCTGTTTCAGGCGATAACTCAGCTTTTTGGAGATGTCAGAACCATGGGGCAAGCTTCAGGAAGAGCAGAAGGTGCAGATTGGAGTTGCCCTGGACCCGTGGAATGATCTGTGAGTGCTGTGGACGGCAAAGTTAGAGAACTGGAGCTGCCGAAATCCTTTGGAAGCCAGAAAATGGTGAGTGAATCTCAGATGTCCAACCTTGAGCAATTTGCTGGACTTAGGTTTTGCTTAGGTGTGCCCTTTGAAATAGGACAGTACTTGCTCTGGATTTTGCAGAAGCCCACAGTTAAGAGACTTTTAAAAGAGACTGTGAATTTTAAAGAGTTTGGATTTTTTAGAGTACTGTAAGGCTTTTAAGCCTGTACTGTCTTACATTGTGATATTAATGTCAATGTATCTTGGGGACAAGAAATGGAAAGGTCATTGTTTTATCATGAAGTGTTTTGTGTGTCAAGTTGACAAGGGGTCAATTGTGCTTAATAGCTTCAGTTTCAACTTGACACACCTGGGTAGAGGAGCTTCAATTGGGGAATTGTCTCCATTAGACTGGCCTGTGGCCCTGTCTGTGGGGTATTTTCCTGAATATTGAGTTCTGAGGAAGGGCCCAGTCCATTGTGGGCAGTGGCAACCCTAAGCAGCTTGTTGTCTATTATATAAGAAAGCAGGCAGAGCCTGGGTCAGGGGAGCAAGGCAATAAACAGTGTTCCTCCATGGCCTGTGCTTTAGCATTTGTCTCCAGGTTCCTGTCCTGAGTTCTTACTTTGGGCTCCCTCAGTGAGGAACTGTGACCCTAGAGATGTAAACTGAGTCAACTCTTTCCCCAAGTTGGTATTGGTCAGAGGGTTTTGTCACAGCAGTTGAAGCAAACTAGGATAATGAGCCGGGGCATATTGCTGTCGAGCCAAAAGGAAGGAATATTCATTTAATTACTCTCAGTAAACAGAGCCAGCCAAGAATATTTGTGTCAGTTAGATGCGACTGAGACCAAGCCTTTCTGAGTAGCAGAGGATCGATGTTGTTTCTTCACTCTTCTCCAGAATCTGCTATGACAGAAAGACAAACTCTTCCCTCAGCTGCTCTGGCAAAGGCACGCCTGACTTTCCAGTGTGTCAGGTAGTGCTGCTTCAGTCAGACCTTATACTCCACATGACTGCTAGAGACCCCCTCTGAAGAGCCTGTGGGCCATGTCCAGGAGGCCGCATGCTTCCCTCTCCCTTTCCCGCACTCTGCATTTAAGAATGTTTCAGTGGTTGATTTCAGTTTCTTGGGAAATTCTTCCCTTTTCTTTGTGAGCAAATGAATCTTCTTGTGAACTTAATTCCACTTTGCCCCAGTTTCCCTGGCCTTGCACTATCACTGGGTACCTTTCTTTTTCTTATCTATAGCATTATGCCCAGGATTTTTTTTTCCTCTTTTCTTGAATAAACAAATGTTTTCTTTAAATGAAACTGGAAGGATGTGGTCTTTCTACCAGTCATGAAGGGGGACTTTTCGGAGGTGGGAGCATTTCTCAGAGGACTGTGAATCCATTAGCAGGATGAAGCAGGAGTCCCTGAGGGCTGCATGTTGTGAATCTCCCCTTGTAGCTTTTCATTCCTAAGTATGACCCTGAAAGCAAGCGCTGGGGAGGGACCCTTTAACAGAGAACCCCAAGTTTATGATGAAAATCATTAGACAGGGACTATAGTAGACCTTGACATACTGGGATTTATGAACCCCAGATTGTCTTAGTCAAAGTTTATTGATTCTTGAAGCTTTGTTTCATGTGTCTTGGAGGATCTGACAGCCGTCTACCTGTAAGCAAATCCGTCTTGGCTATTTGGCTTTTTGACCTCTAATGTCCTGTCTAAGTCTCTAAATCCTTGACCAGACTTTTGGAAATGATATCTTCTGTTATTTTTTCTTTCTGATGTTTGGCTGTTGTAGATCCTCAGTGCACTGAATACAGATAGATTAAGGACAGAATGGCCTGATGTTAAAAAGATCAGTCTCATTCATCCATGAGAGCTCTCAGCCCCTGAGGCAAACCACCTTGTTCCTGTCAAAACTTTCTTCTTTGGGAAACTATCTCATTGTCATATGACTTCCATTGTGATCCTCTGTGCTTGTGGGTCCCATTTTAGACACATACAGGGATACTGTCCATATGACTTGCTCACTGTGAAGGGTAAATGTTGTCTCATGTTCATGTGGAAGTGATGGCCCTGGTTCAGGATGGTCTTTCCCATGCACACATTTAATTGAGCCAGGAAGGCATATCTGATCCAAGAATTAAGACAGAGTTGATCTGATTAGTTCCTGCCCTGCGTTGCCCCAGGTTTGAATATTTGGCAGGATTTTCTGGAAAGTCTTGGGGTCTCTCTGATAGGCTTTGTTGCTGAACCCAACTCTAAACAGAGAAACACAGACTGGTTACAGCTGCTCTAAGCACAGTGCATGTCTTCACACCTGCATGACAAGGGAGTCTGCTCATTTCTCAAGACCTGGATTATTTTGATGGCAGACAGATTGATTTCCAGAGCTCACAGCCCAAGTCCCAATGCCAGTCCATGAGCTACACTGACGTTGGGTAAAATCCTCCATTTCTTCACCTGTAGAACGGGAGTGAGGGTTGTACCATTCTGGTCACTGAGGTTTGGTGACACTGATCAGGGCTGGCAAACTCTTGAGAGGTCACCAGTTATTACAAACTACAAGAGCTGTCTGGGCTATCTCAGATAGCCTCTCAACTCCTTAAATGTGTCACATTCTCTAATTTGATGCCATTCTCCTGGGAACCAATTTTCAGTAGATTTTATGTTGCTTTAGAATTACCTACATATTTGTATCCTCATTTCTGTGTGTGTCCTTACTTCAGCAAGTCCCCTGTCTCACTGAAACTGTGGTCTTAGAACAGCTAGAACAGAATGAGACAAAGATGTGGCTCCACAAACACTTTTAAAGATATAATTACTCAAAAACTGTGTCTTTTGCTTGTAGTTGTGCTATTCTCTCTCTCTTATCATCGATAGAAAAGGTCCTCCATTTTTCTGGTTCTTCATACACTTATTTCTCGAATATGTGGACAGAAATTCATCGTGTGGTGAGCTGTGTGCAAATATGAAATAAAGAAGAAGCTTTCTCCTCTAGAGCAGGTCGCCATTCAGGAAGGATCAAACCGGCACCCAAACTGCTGTGATATAAAGTGGAAGGTGATGGGTTTTATAATAGAAGCACTAGGAAACCACAGAAAGATCTAGAAGATGCAGAGCTCATTTCAGACTGCAAAGCCCGAAACAGACTTCAAGGAGCAAATGTAGTGGAGGTTCTTCACAAAATACGCTTTCAGAAGACTGAAGGAATATTTGCCCAAATGGGAAAGGTCTGCAGGTTGATGCATTACTGCTAAGTATCCCTGTTACGGACAGTTCCTTTCTGTCAAACGGACATTGAGATAGGCAGCCACAGCTTTTGGCTCAGGTTTGACCAAGCTGGAGCTCAGCTGTGAGATGTGCTTGCTCTGGTGTCTCCTCTCCCCGTGAGCTCCTTCACCACCACCTGTCTTTCTGAAGACTGTGCAAACTAGACCATTTGTAGTTTCACTCGCAACAGAAATCAACATTGAAAGAATAGTTTTCCCACCTTTTATGAACAAAGTTGATTCAACGGGTGTCCTCATGGTTTCTCAATTTCAGCTGCTATTTCTTTCAAGAAGTTATATGTGGTTCTTCCCCAGAATAATAGCATTCACAATGTATTAATGGGGTGTCCATTGTGTCCTAGGAATTACACTTTCCGCTGATTGTTTCTGAGATTAAACTATCTGGTTGACATATGCTTTATGCAGAGTGAAATGCATAGGCTTAAAGAATAGTTCACTAAGAGTTAATGCCTGGGCATGTGCCTTCCAGTCCTCTCTATACAGAGAACTGTGCAGGTTTAAAGAACAGTTTACGTGTTAATTGCCTGAACTTGTGCCTCCTGTGCCTCTATCAGAATTTTGCTCATCTCAAGTTCTTTTCCTTCCTTGTTAGTCTCTGTCCTCCCTAAAATACAGCACATTCAATTTTTAAATATGAATTCATTTATGTACTCTATTAGTTCCTGTCAGTAGAATATAATTGCACACTTTAGGATCTTACTTTTGTCAAAATCCTGTTTTTGAGATGTGGTATGGTTTCACGTATTAGTAATTCCTATTAATTGCTGCATAGTTTTCTGTTGAGGGAATAGCATAGAACATATTTTGATCCACATTCTATGTATGTGTTTAGACTGCTTTACATTTCTGTATGACTAAGCTGCTATGTATATGGTTGTGTGAGGGGTTTGTGTGTGATGCTCATGTGTATACACGTGTGTCCAGGTGTCTGTGCCAGTGTAGAGGCCACAGGTTCATACTGGGTATCTTCTTAATCCCTCTTCAAATTATTTTATGAGACAGGGTCTCTTACTGAACTTGGAGCTCATTGACTGGACAGCCAGAGAGCCTGGAACTTCCCTCAGCTATGGGATTATGGGTGTATAGTGCTATGCCCAGTTTTGTATGTAGCCTCTGGAGATTTGAACTCTGTCCTTTGTGTGTGGGTGACAAACACTTTACCCTTTATCTCTCTCCTCAGCACCATCACTCCAGTCTCCTGCTGGTTTTCAAATGGAGATGTCTCATCATTTCCTACATCCGTATGTGGAAGTTCAACTGAGGCATCATTGAGGATGTGTGTGATTAGCTTTGTAGGGAACCTCTGGCTTATTGCCAAAGCTTGTGGCCACATTCACACATCTCAAAGCAATGTCTGTGGGAATGGGTGGCTGAGAAGTCTTAGCAGTCACTGGTGAGTGCCACTGGTACTGTTAACTTTAGGCATCTTCATGGATAAACAGTAGTTCAGACTCATTTTGTACTTCCTTAGTAACAAGTGCTTTTGAGTGACTGCATGCATTTAGTAGACTGGCTTCTTGTGAAGTGCTTCTGAAAGTCTTTCCTACTTTTGAAAATTACCCATTAAAACTTTTTATATTGTCATTTGTAGATTGTTTTTGAATTTTGGACTAGCTCCTTTGAGAAGTATTTGTATTAGAAATATCTTTTCCAAACATGTGGCTTAACTTTTCAGTTTCTTAACACTGTTTCTTAATAAGCAGAAACTACTAATTTTGGGAAAGTCACTTTATAAGATTTTAATTATTATGCCTTTTTATGTACCGTCTTAATATATCATTGCCTGCTCTATGGACTCCTGGTTATTTCTAGAACTTTCTAGTTGGATCATGAGCCATCCAGAATTGTTTACTGGATGGTATAGATAAAGATTGGGTCTCTTTTCTCTTCTTTCTCTTTTGCCTGGGACTCTCAGAACAGTTACAATGTTTCCATACTGTTTGGATACTGGACCTAGCCTTGCAGCTGGAGTGACAGTAGCAGAAACTTCTGTTCCTGTCATTCTGGTCCACTGACCAACCTGTTAGGGTTCTTTATGCAGCACCCAATTGCTGGGATTAGCATCTGTTTATGCTTGATCCACAAATCAAGTACCGCACATCCTCCAAATGTGTGTTTTCTGTGGATTCCTTTGGGCACATTACATCATTTGCCTTTTCACGATAGTTTTAGACACAGCATGGCATTTTCTGCCAAATCTTGCTCTTTGAGATTACAATAAGAATCATGGTCACTATGTTTTGACTTTCTGTCCAGTAACAAACTGAATTTGACATTTCTTTAATTTCCCTCAACAAGACTTTGTAGCTTTCAGTGTATACATATTTGCATCTATTTTGCTAAATTTGCTAGTTTTCATTTCATGGGTTTTAGTGCTACTGGAGATAGTATTCTTCATTAAATTTTTCTTTCCAAGTTTTAAAATTTCATAGTTTTACCACATGGAAATATTTTATTTCAATCCTGTGAATTGCAGTTGAGTTACATGCATCAATCTTTTGTGCTTTGATTTCTCTTGTTAGCACCACAGTGTTTCTGTCTCTGAATAAAATTCATTTCACTTTTCCCTACATCTCCACTTTCTATTTATATTTTCGTATTATTGAACACTTTAGCACAATGTTAAAGTGAAGTTGGAACTGATTTCTGTTTTTATTCTTCATCTTACTGGATTTTTTAAAAGACAGCTGTGTAGCTGTATATCCCACTCTGGTGCCAAAAGTGTGATCCTCCTGCCTCCGCCTCCCTGAGGTAGGATTATGGTGAGGCCATCACACTCAGCTGAAGAACCTCTTTTTTATTCCCACAACACTCAGCTGGTTATAATGGTGAATGAACTTCAACTTTGTCATGTGTTTTCTTGTGTCTGTTCAGATTATCATATGATTTCTCTGTAACTGTGTGTCTAACATTAATAAGATTTTAAAATGTGGATCCAACTTTGAATTTGTACTAGGAATAGGCTTATTTTTTATATACTTTTAAATATGGCTAGGTTCACTTTGATAGTGTTTACTACATTTTGTATGGACAGAAGGGCTATGAACCTGTAATTTTATTCATTATGATATTCTTAACTGGATTTAGCAGCATGGTTAGAGTAGGTATCCAGAATGTGGAAAAGCATTCCTTTTTCCTGTGTTTCTGAAAGACTGAATCAATTCTATTACATTATCCTTAAGTTATGTTTTCTTTCTGTAGTTCCTTGCTTAAAATTTTAATCTCAGATGTCTTTTAATGCTATAATTTTGTTTTGTTCTTTATAGCCCATAGCACTAATGAGATTTTCCATTTCTTACTTATGTCCTTTTTCTTTGAAACCTTGATTATAATGTTAATCAATGCTTTGAAGCCTTCCTTTGCCAATTCCAGCATGCAAAAGTCTGTCTTCTCACGCTCCCCTCCATCTGTCTAGGTTGTGTCCACCCTTCCATTTCTTTACATGTCTGATATGTTGGGATTCTGTGTTGGTATTCTGATTTCTGTTGTCAAGGATTTAGATTTCATGGTTTTTCTGTGAAGAATGTCAGGTTTCATCCAGGTAGAAAATCAGCTTGCCTAAAATGTTGTTTAAATAGGCTCGGTCTAAAGGGGCCTTTCCTGATGATGTGATAGATTCTGCTTCCGAGTTTCATTCTTCTGGAGCGGTTACGAAATACTTCACCAATTTGGCATTGTCTCTTCACTATCACAGACCAAGTTTGTCAGTCTTATATGATAAACAGGAATTACCTTGGCCACAGCTTCCCCAGAGGAATACTTCCAAGACATTGTTTCTCCTTGGTTACGCAGAGTCTTGGCTTGAGCATGCCATGACTAGTATTTATCAAGAACTCAAAGAAGTGCTAGACATATTTCTAGTGTTCTCCGTCCTTATACCATGAGCTGTATATTTCAACCACTTCCAGAACCTTAGGTTCCACTTTTGATTTTCTTTCGATATGGCTAACTTGCTGCCTTTGAATTCTTCCTTTGCTGTGTCCTGGAAATGTCTAGACAAAGTGCTGAGTGGTTATGGAATTATTTTCTCTACTTACCTTCTCTTGAGTGTCTCATCATTTTCTGCCTCTTGTTTTATATTTGAACACAATATGCTTCATACATGCTACACATTTATAAAGTTGGAAGGATAGGTCTGGTACCAGTTACTCCACTGTGGCGATAACCAGCTCTCCATGGGATTTTGTAAAATGTCTAATCAAGAGTGGAGATGTGACATAGGTGAGAGAATTATGGTAAATAAACTAAATAGTCACATATAACCTGGTGGGCTTAAAAATGAACTTGCATCAAGAAGTTCAGTAAAATATATTGTGTCTAGAATCACTAATATTTAAAGAGCACGGTTATTTCAGATTTTGAAATGTCTTCTCCTTTTTTCTGTGTTTCACATTTATATAACGTCAAGGGTTGATCTCACTCATGGTATTTTCTTTCAAAGTAACTTCTGTGGTAGAATGGCTATTCTTTACACCTTCAGATCCTACTTACAAGGTGGATTTTCAGTGTCATGGTTCCCAAGTACACTGTGTTTGACATAATAATTGATGCAGAGTTTTGGCCTCAAGTGTGTCTGTATACTGCTTTTTAAAAACTTTATCTGTCTATTTATCTATCATCTATCTATCTGTTTTATGTATACCATGGTGCACATGTAGAAGTCAGAAGACAACTTGGAGGAGTTGTGTCTTTCTATCACGTTAGTTCTGGGAATTGAACTTATATTTTTAGGCTTGGCAGCAGTCACCTTCACCTGCTGAACCATGTCACTGGCCTTGGCATTGATCTGTATTCTAATCTCAGCAAGAGAACTGTAGACTCTGTGACTTTGGTTAATTTACCTTAGACTTAGCTTCTATTTAAAAGGGTAACTTGCAAGATTATCTGGGGAAATAAGATAATATATGTAATACTAAGAAATTGCTAACTGCTTTCTAGTGTGTTAGTACAAATGGATTCAGAGACAAAACAAGGGTTTAAATTGAGAAATTACATATATAAATTTGGACACATATGTTCAAGAGTTTACCGTGGTTTAAAACCATTCTGGGTGTGATGGTGATTTCATGTGACAACTTGGGACATGGGATTCTGGACAGTTGTTCAAGTACCACATGAGTGTGTCTGTGAGACTTTGATATTTTGCGTCCACAGAAAGAACAGGAAAGGTTTCCTTTCCTGATGAAGGTGGGCTGCATCTGAAGACCTGAGAGCTCAGACAGCCTGAGTGTGAAGACAGTCCCTTCCTGCTTCACTGCTTGAGCCTGAAGCCTCATCTTTACCAGCCTGTAGCCTCAACTCATGGGAGCTGAGTCAGCTTTCCGACTAGAATTTATGACCTTGGCTGTTGCTGGTCTCCAGTTTACAGCTGCATAGTGTGGGACTTCTTAGGCTTCTGAGTCCTGTCAGTCGTTTCCTCACAGTAAGCTCATGCTTATGTGTGTGCGCACACAGCTGCCTCCTTTCAGTATCTATGGAGAATGCTGACAAACATACCAAATCTCTTTAACTTTGGACTTTTGACCAAAGTGCCACAGCATGCAGGGTGAAAAGAGGCAATTTCTCATCCAGGTACAGGACTCGCAGCACCCGGGTCTGTGTCCTGATGACTGCTTCAGCTTAACTTTATTTTCTACTACTTTGAATTTGATAAGATTGTGACATATGTATTTACCCATGCTGAGCAGTCAAGAAGCCTGGGAGAAGAGTTGAATCTGCACCCCAGAGGCCCATGGGATGAGTGCATAATGTGACCAGTGGGGAGTCAGCCCATCTATGACTTGAAATATGCCTGTCTTGGATACTGACTCAGCCTCTTAAGACATTAAACTGTCTTAGTCACCTTTAAATACAAGCAGAGGGTGTTGAAAGGCATCAAGATAAAAGACTGGGTACCATTATTTCTCAGACACATATTCACCACCCCATCAACAGGCAGAAAGTACTTGCCACTCTACTACTGAGGAAAAAAAAACAGGACACTACATGAAACACTTCAGTGAGAACAATGGTTACTTTCTTTAAAAGAAATGTTTGTTTTGAGATATGCTGCTGCTACTCTGATGGTTGTCTGTCTGCACAATTTTCATGTCAGCCAGTGGTTTAAGTTCTGTATCTGAGCCCAGGACCTAATAAGTCATGGTGTTCTGCCATGGCAGTGCATCCGACTTTGAGCAAACTGTTATTAGGTTCCATCTATTTTCGAAGCAATGTTCTAAACTTCTGTTTATTTGTTGTACTGGGATTTTATTTTGAGACTGGGTTTTCCTAAGTTGCCCAGGCTGGCCTTGAAGTTTGGAATTCTTCCTCCTCTTCCTGAGCATCTGGGACTGTGGGCCTCTACCACAAGGCCTACTTTTTTAAATTATTTGAACTCGAACTGTCTCCAAAGCATTTTATCAAGTAGTTATTGATCATCATTCCTTGCCAAATGGTGTTCTAGATAACACTCACATCTAGATATGTCTGTGGTGACGTCTATGCTATGGACAAAAATTTACCTATGGCAAGAGGAACATGTAGAATAGATGTTGCTTGTAATACAGAGGAATAACTCATTCTTTACAAGCTTCTTTACAGATTAAGGGTTGAGATAGATTTTGAGGAGATACCAAATTCTAGATTTCTCATTTTTAAAAAACATTCTCTTTGTAGGAAGAAAACTGTGTTGTATTTACTGAATACCATCCAAGAGGCATTGTGAGGCTTCAGTGGGTCTGGAGTACCCTTCCTGCCTTCAGGCTGGGAAGGTCTCCTAGCAACCTCAGCACATTGATGGCCTTTTACAAACAACCTCTTAGAAATCAATTACATGTTAAGGCTCTGATGGTCTTGCTTACAATTTGAAGGCTGGGACAGGACCCAGATTTCTTCTGCAATCACCATGTAATCTTGTATGAAAAGAACACAATAGATACTTGTTGACTCAATTTTATTTTTCTTCTGGATCCTTAGAGAATCAAGGAAACACTCCTTACAGCCAGGGGCAGCCTCCCCTCACTTCACAGTGCATCTTTTGGAGTTCTTCAGAGTATTATCTTTCCCAACTCAAGGCTTCCTATAGGTTGCTATGACCCTATGTGAAACCAAGAGGAACACTGGAAAATTGATTGAGAAGAAATTCATTGCTCAGTGGCTAGGGAAAGACTACTTCCTTAGAACATAAAGGAATCATGAGATGTCTCTAAATGGATAATATACCAGGCAGTGACTTCTGAGTACCAGTTCCTCTACAGCCAAATTCAGTAATAATAAAACAAGGATGTGTGCAATGAAGAGAAGGGGGATATGTAGGAAGGACTCCTGGGCTAAGAGATGTTTAGGAGTTACAGTAGTTCTCAGTGCTCAGTTTGCTTCCAGTGAGATGTATTTCTGTATTAGTTACTTTTCTGTTGTGAAAAACACCATGACAGGACAACTTATAGAAGGAAAAGTTTATTTGGCTTATGTTTCTCTATGGGTGAAAATTCATCCTGGTGGGGAGACATGAGGGCAGAGGCGACCAGAGCAGAAAGCTGAATGCTCATGTCTTCAAGCAGGTGCAGGAAGCAGAAAGACGACTGGACATGGGATAGGCTAAGAACTTTCAAAGTCCGCCTCAAATGGCATGCTTCCTCCAGCAAGGCCATATGTCCTGAAACTCTGAAATGAATGTTACCAACTCTGGGGGAGGGTATTCAAATACTTGAAGCTTATGGGGGATATTTTTTATTCAAACCACCACATTCTTCTTCTTTGCCCCTATGGCAGTGGGGTATAGTAAGGAAATCACAACCTGAAACTAACAGGACAAAGACCAAGTCCTACAGCTCCATGCCCAGTGTCTGGGGCTATAGTTCCAAAGGGCTGGGAAAGCCTCCAGCTTTGCTGCCTGCACCAGTCACCACTCACTTGGGCTGGTACTACTACTCCCTGTATGCAGCTCTCCTTGGCAGATGTCTCACAACTGTGGTATTCCCAACAGCTTACTAGGGTCTTGATTGACACCCAGGCTTTTTTTTTTCACAGCTTCAGACAGTGGCCTCCCAGGCCTTCTTGAACCAATTCCTCTGCCATCTCAATGGCTCTCTAAAACCATGGAGGAAGAGCCAATGATCCCTCACTCATTCATACCTCCGTCTTTCATGCCTCTAATGTGAGCACCATGTGAGTGACACGGCCACACTGGGATGGCAGTCTGGGGTGGACCTTGAGCCCCTTTGTCCGTACAACCAGGGGCTTCATATATTGTGCTTTTCTAGGGGCAGGAGGCTCCTTAGGCTTTCCTCTTAGACTGGAGCTTAGCTGTGTGAAATCTTGCCCTGAGGGTACTCTTGTCATTGATTAATTGCTCATCTGCAGGTCTCCATTAAAGGCACTAATCTTTTGAAAAAGCCTCTTTTCCATGACACACCTTGACTGCTCATTAGACAGCCACCCTTTATCAAGTGCCCCATCAGCTTTTCATTTCTAAGTACACATTCTGTATTTTCTGCTGCATGTTCTCCTTTTCATCATAGATCTGTGCAATATTAATCATTAATAACCATGCCACTGATTCAATATTAGACTGTCTTGGACTTTCCTTTGCCAAAGAAATAAGTCCATTATGTTTTAATTTAGCCTCAGCAAATTCTTAGGCCTGGCTGGCAGCCTGACTGCCAGAATGTTCCAGCAGTCCATGCTTCCTTTTCCCCCTGAACATCTTATGCCAAGCCTCTGCTAGAATGACCTACTCAGCTCTGTTTATAGCACTGTATTGCTTTTCTAGTCCAAACTTCCAAAACTGTCCACATTCCTTCAAAAAAACAACATAGTCAGGTTCTTCATAGCAAACCTCACTCCTGATACCAACTTCTGTATTCGTTACCTTTCTGTTGCTGTGATAAAACATCATGACCAAGGCAACTTGTAAAAGGAAGTCAGCAGATTTGGCTGACTGTTCCAGAGGGATGCATGGTGGTAAGATGTGGCCAGAGCAGAAAGCTGAGCCTGCACATCCTCAAGTGGCCACAGGAAGCAGAAGGAGAGACTAGAAATGGTTCAGTGTAAAAATCCCCCAAACCTGCCCCCTGTGGCATGCTTCCTCTTTCAAGGCTACACTTGGGTGTAGACAAATGCATGGAAAGTCAATTTGATGGGAAGAACCATACATGCAGTCCTGAAGATCAGATGTTTGGAGTCAGTCTGAGCCTCCAGGTGCTCCCAGTCTCCCTGAGGCAGTGTTCATAGTCTTTTTGTTTGCTTTCATTTTGGGGTCTTTGTAAAGCCTGGAATTCTTTTTATTAATGTGTACGTGAGTCTATTTCTGTTTGTATGGGTCCCCACAGAGGACGGAAGAGGGCATCTGATCCCTGGAGCTGGAGTTAGAGTTGATTGTGGGCTGTGTAGTAGTGATTCTGAGATCCAAATCATGTCCTCCGGTACAGCAGGGAGTGTTCATAACTGCCAAGCCATGTCCATGGCCCCTCATAGGCCTTTTAATTTATTTATTTTTCTTGGTCTCATTGTTTCTTTTATGAAAATCCACACCTAAGCAGTGCAGGACTGTGATGGCTATTTTGACTTGGCTCTTCACATTTTAACATCAAAGTACTAGAAGTGTAAACTCATCAGTGGGAATCTTAATGAGCATGTGCAAGGCCCTGGGTTCAAATCCCAGCCTTACAGACAAGCACAAACACATCCAAACCAATTTCCCCTAGAAAAGCCTTGGTAGGCTTCTATCTTTGTCCCCTGAGCCATGAAGTGTTTTATGTTTCTGGAGTATTGCCTAACTAAATTCTCCACATCTGAATGTTTGAGTGTAGTGGACAACTGAATTTCAGAAAACTCTGTTTTTCTCCCACCCCTGGTTAGTCAAGTTCATGCTTGCTGGAAATGAAGTTATCATCCATCTGAAAACAATGTAAAACTGTTGAACTTCAGAGAGAAACAATAAGAACCTTAACAAAAGTGTACATGTTGTATGTAGCAGAGAATGACTGATAGAATCCAGATCCTCTCAGACCCCCATTCAGTAACATGGGACTGTGGCCTATAAATAGGGAATATGGTGGTGCTGGCTACCCGTCAGTTTACGGCTTGCAAGGAAGACCGACTAAGCCCCTGCATCCTCCTCTGGTTGGAAAAGGAAGCCTCTGCTTCTTTGCCACCTCTGTGGTCAAACTCTTTTCTGCCCCTTTCTTTCACATCTTGTCACACCGTCCCTGTCCTCTTCTATGCTTTCTGTTTGTTTCAGGTCTGGCTTGTGAGGAAAAAAAAAAATTATTTTTCAGTTTCATTGAACAAAAGGTTGAAGATGGAACACAGGTTTCTGGTTGCTGCAGCTTTTCATACCCTTTAGCCAAGAAAAAGGATTTTCCTTCCTGAAGCCCAAAGGTGGAGCTGTTGTAAAGCAGAAGCCACGTGAGCTGGCCGCGCCCGGCAGAGACACACACACACACACACACACACACACACACACACACGCACCACGTACTTGCTGAGGCTGCACAGAGGAACTGCAGATCCTAGAGGCTTTGCTTCCAAAACATAAACATTTCCTTTTTTTTCCCAAGGAGAAATAAAAACCCTGATCACAGCAGATGAATTACTGCCAAATTGTGCAAAATAGAACAAGTATTAAGTGTCTGCTTAACCCCTCTAATTGTTAATTCCATGCATTTTAGTAGATTCCAGTATTATCAAAATAACTGCAGGGAGAAGGCATTGGAATCATTTCACTCCATTAATACCACCATTTATCAGCATAACGTCCTATAGGTAAAGATCGGATGGCCGTTCTGCTTTCTCCACTTCTGCTGGATGGTACGCTGAAAAGCCACCAGAGCACTTGCATTGCAGCAGGAAAGCCTTCAGAAAATGTCTGTTGTGACAGAGAACTGGCCTCCACTTATGCCTGTGGGAGTTCTTCGGGATTCTACATGCAGCCTTTCTCCTTTAAGAACCTGACATAGTGTTTCTACTTCAACGTAAAACTTTGAAAGCCCATTTTTTGTGGGAATTAAAACACAAGAGCTTCAGAGTTGTGTCAGTGAGTTGGGGAGAGGTGATGTGACAGTTGGGGATTGCTGATCATACCCAGGGCTCTCCTTTTAGGCACTAAGGGGGAGGGGAGGAGAGGGAGGAGGAGGAGGAGAGGGAGAGGAATAGAGAGAATGAAAGGAAGGAAGAAAGAAAGAAGAAAGGGAAGGAGGAAAAGAAGGAATGAGAGACAGAGAAGGAGACAGAGAAAGAGAGAGGGGGGGAGGAATGGAAAGAGAGAGAGAGAGACAGAGAGAGAGAGACTGTCTTGCTGGAACCTTTTGCCTGTGTTTTTGTCCCCGCATCCCTTAAGCCAAGGTCGTCTGACTGAGGTCTCAAACAGGACGGAAGTAAACAATCTAGATAATTTCAAGATGTCCTCATTTACTCTCAACATATGACTTCACCCTGGCTGTGGTATTGTTTACTTGTGACTGTGGCTTTCTGGGATAAGCCAGGGACAAAGTAACCTGGATGTTTTATGCCACAGAGACAAAAAGGTATTGATCATTTTGCCTCTGGAAAAACAAGGTTCTAATAATTTCCAGATATATTGTAGATTACCCTGCTATCTTTAATTAAAACATGTCTCAAGATAGAAACCAATTATTTACTCTTAGAAACCATGAGTCCACCTTTGTCTTTATGAGTTCTGACACCCAGGCTGCAAACTGCATGTGTGTTCTCAGTGCTGGTGTGTGTGTGTGTGTGTGTGTGTGTGTGTGTGTGTGTGCAGGTTGTAAGTTGTGTATTTGTGTATGTGTGTGTGTCCAGACATGTCACCTATGAACTTAGATGCTTTGAGTTCAGGCAGGCTTGCAAGTTTATTCTTGGCTTTGGTACAGGTGACATTTAAATGTAGATTTATACTGAGTAGTTAAAAACTGTATGAATGGCTGAGTTTGCCCAACCTTACTTTTCCCAGTCACATAGTCCCCGTGACGGCGACTTCCATGATGGCAGGAGTCTCCAAAGTGATTTTTATTTATGTACTTTCAGCACTGTAAGAAACAGGACTTGGGAGTCAAGGGTCAAAGCAAAATGGGACAAAGGAACAGACACCGGATGTGGAAACAGCAACCCCAAGTTACAGAAATTCTCGAACCAGCTCCGTGCTCCTCCTTTTCTTTTGCCTTTGAAAAGCCGGGTCTCAGGGCTCATCCCCGGGCCTTTCCTCTGATCCAGACCCGGCCCTGCACCAGCTTCTCCGGTTCTCCCAGACAGGGCCTCAGCTTCTGCCATCTGGAGCTGTCTGGCTCCCACTCGGCCTCCAGGGCCCGCTCCTCGCCAATGTCCTCTTGGAACATGTTCACCAGTTCTCCAGCTGGTTCTGGGCGGCTCCTGCCCCTCCCTGACTCAGGTCTGAGACAGCACTGTTCTCGCGAGCACCAGAGGCGGGTGCTTCCTGTAGGTGCTCCTCTTCCTGTGGGTGCTCCTCTTCCTGTGAGTGCTCCTCTTCCTGTGGGTGCTCCTCTTCCTGTGGGTGCTCCTCTTCCTGTGGGTGCTCCTCTTCCTGTGAGTGCTCCTCTCCCTGTAGATGCTCCTCTCCCCGTGGGTGCTCCTCTTCCTGTGAGTGCTCCTCTTCCTGTGAGTGCTCCTCTTCCTGTGGGTGCTCCTCTTCCTGTGAGTGCTCCTCTTCCTGTGGGTGCTCCTCTTCCTGTGGGTGCTCCTCTTCCTGTGAGTGCTCCTCTTCCTGTAGATGCTCCTCTCCCCGTGGGTGCTCCTCTTCCTGTGAGTGCTCCTCTTCCTGTGGGTGCTCCTCTTCCTGTGGGTGCCTGCTTTCTCTGGGGAGCTCTGACCCCGGGCTCCTTGGGAAGTGCTGCGGGCTGCAGGGTGAGCAGGCCTACCTTTTTCCCGTTGCATGCCATGCAGTCAGGTGGCACACTGCTCTGCGGGAGCCCTTGGTGGAAGAGGGCCTCAGTCACCGAGGTTGGGGAGTGAGCGGGAGGACAAATGCTCTGTGAAACTCTTTCCCAACAAAAGGACAGACTTGTGACTGTCTTCCCAGGGGACAGTGTGATCCACCGAGAACTGAGATGCATTTGCACATAGTATCTGCAAAACCATCCCTGGGACGCGTGCCTTATGACCTACTTTCAGCCAATCTCGTGGTGCTTTGCCTTCCCTCGGTAATTCTAGTCATGACTTCACATGCCAGGAACTCATGGCAGATGAGCTGAACCCCAGACTTGGAGTGGGGGACTCTGCAGTGCCAGAGCTGGCTTCACAGGCAGCGGACAGAGACCAGAGCCGCTCTTACCGCCACTTTTGTGGACTTTGCTTGGCTCATTGCAGTCTTGCTTCTTTGATTGTGGGTGCACTTCACAGGGAAGCATTAAATGAGTGAAAGTGATTGCCAAGTGCCTCCCAGCACCCCCTGACAGACAGTGAGGCAGCCCCTGGCATAATGGACTAGGAGGTCCGGAGGGCCGGAAGGATTAGAGGTCAGCTGCCAAAGAGGCATCATTAGTCACATGTGAGAAATATTAATGATTCTCCATTAATTCCGAAGAATCAGACTTATGTGGATTTCCATCAAATGTAATGAGACTTGGGGAAGAAGAGGAAAGTGCTGTCCCGAGTGTCTGCTCAGTGTCCGGCTTAATAACACATCCTGGATCTCTGGAGCACCTTTTCAGACCGGCACATGACAACTCTTGTGGTATTTTATATATGAAGAAATGAGGCTCAAATGGTTAAGGACTTGGCTCAGGACCAGCAAGAACAAACACCAGATCGCAGAGTCGGAGGTGGGAAAGCCCTGCTGAGGCGCACAGGGCTGCAGACAAGGCTTTCTCCCATCAGCTCCCAAGGTGTGTAAATAGCTGCAGGTGTGCCCATTCAGGTATCACAGGAACCTGGTGACCCAGTGCTTAAAATCTCAGATAACACAGGGGAAACGGCAGGGATGCTGAGGTAAAAGGAAGCAGAAATATTTGGTAAATTCCATAGACCCCAGAGTTTTAGGGAAAGAGAAGGGCGCCCTGTGAGTCCATCTGACACTCTTCTGATGAGGACCACTGAGTCTGAGAAGCCGGGAGGGTGCTCCTCCCACAGCCCTCACACTATGGGCCATTTCAAAAGTGCAATAAAGTGCTTTTGTCCTAGTCTTAGTGAGTCTTCTCTTAGAAAAGAGAACTTGCGGTGGATGGGGAAATAAAAGGGCAAGTTACTGACATCTCACAGAGTCAGGTTTCAGATGTCATTAAATTTTCACCAAAGATGGAGAGGAAGGAACTGGCTTAATGCTGAATTATTATTATTTTTAATCTCTATGCTCATTTTTCATGCACTTAAGAAAGAGATGGGTCAGTGCCCTTGAAAGTGAGGGGATGGAAGGAAAGTAAAGTGGCAGACTCAGGCAGATACATAAAACATGTGAGTGTAAACGATGTTTTCTGAGAAGTGGGATCCCAAATGCCTTCACTGCTGTAAGTCTTCCATGTCTGAATAACACAGACGTATTCTTGCTTTATTCACACTATGAAGAGAGGCAGGTGCCTGATCACCAGTGCTCTGTATGAAATCACCACAGAAGCACAATTATTAGAAGACGGGACTTAGGCATTGGCATGCACACATAACATACACATACACAGGTACACTATACATATATACACAACCACAGGCAGCATTAAATAATTCCAGAAACACCAATGTCAAAGAGACAGGACTCACACATGTGTAGACCCATCAGAAACATACACAGGTCGCATATAACACATATATATGCTCTGGAGAGAGGCAGGGATCTGACCACTAGTGTCTACCATGAAATCATCACAGAAGCACCATCGTTAGAGAGACAGGACTTAGACATGTGTGCACAAACATGACAAACATATGTTCATACATCTATACACCATATGTGTACACATCATTAAATCATTTCAGAAGTACTATTGAGACACAGAACTTGTAAACATACAGACACACATACACCATGTGCACACACATATACACACATCCAGTATGCAAACACCTACATACATATATATATATATGCTATTAAATCATTATAGCAGCACGGTTATTAAAGAGACACACATACACACCACATTCATCACATCACACACATACATACCCATATAAAATATACATATAGACACACAAAAACAGAGATAACACAATACACACAAACCATATCCAAACATATACCTATAAATACTATGCATATGCACACATCACACATTTAGAACACACACATGCATGTACATATACAATACAAAATTCCCATAAACCACACAGATATGCACACACTAACCTACAAATACCACACATATACATACTGCACATACACACATACCTATATTAAAGACACCATATACAACTGCATTGGATACACCACACACACACCTACATCAAATATACCACAAACACATCGAAGTCAAACACACACAGATACATCAAACACCACATACACCTATATCAAGCACACACACACACCTGCATCTAACCCACACAGAACACTTATCTACATGTACCACACATATATACATTCTGCACACACACATTTACCTAAAGCACCACACATATGTACATACTTTCTCTCTCTCTCTCTCTCTCTCTCTCTCTCTCTCTCTCTCTCTCTCTCGTTCCCTGTAACTGTTTTTTCTCTTCAGGACTCTGGATATTTACATGTTGTCTTATCTAAAGGATGCATAGACTCTTTAGAGATATTGTTTTAAAGACAGAAGTACAGGAAGGCAGTGTTTCATTTGCTGCCCTCTCTGATCTCATCACTGTGGTGGGACCAGGACCGAGGACATCTTTAGGATGGGCTTGACACTAGCTAGGTCCCACTGAGATGCTGTCTTTACACCAGCATCTAGTGTAAGTGGATGTGAAACTGGCTACAGATCAGAGTTAAAGAAGATTCTGATCAGGAATGTGCTCACCTTCCTCAAATCTATTGGGAGCTCTTCTGCCTAAAGTACATGTGCTCCGATGTGGCCTGTGAGAGCTGCCGGGACCCTTCTCCGATGTGCCCTAAGTCCAAGGACAGGGGACAGTGCAACCTGGCTTCGGAGGTCCACAGAGGGGTGTGGTGGCAGAGAGTCTTCAGCTTAAAGCTGAGGTGTCTTCTTATACCCTAGATTTGTTAAGTAAATACTGAGCTTAGATCAGCAGACATTAAAGTAAATAAAAACCTGGGTATCTTCGTCCTTTTGTTAATGAAACTGAGACTCAAATATGTTTAAATTAGCATGCTCACAGCAAATGTACATATCTACATGGCGACTGTCAAATTGGGAGTGAGGAATTTCTTCAGTCATCCTCACCATGACTTCTGCAATATTTTCCCCATTGTAAATTTCATGATCAATTTGGAATTTGCCATAGACTTAGGTATTCATTTAACTTGGTTTTGAAACTACAACTATACATTAAAATCAAAGACCAAACAAATGCCTTATGTTTCCTATCAGTCAATTCCTGTTTCTGTGCATTGACTGTGTTGTATCTCACAAAACCCTTTACACATTGATTCAACAGACATCACTGAACAACTGTGCTCAGTACTAACTATAGTGCAGTGATTATAGACACTTAAATGAGATATTTTTATTGCAATATAATCTATAGAGAACTAAAAGAATGTGTTTACAGAGTAAGCTAAAGCTTCCATTCAAAATAGGAAGAAACCTTTTGGTTGACAGCTTTGTTTGTGGCCACAGATAGCAGTAAGATTACAAATTCCACAGAAAATTTCTAAGTGGTAAACCCATTTTGTTTGTCAAAATGTGGCTGTATCTGAGATTTGTAGATTATTTATTGGCTTTATCTATTTTATTCTTTGACTATTTTACTATTTTTTATTCTATTTTAAAGTAATCAACAATACAAAAATTATCTGCAAATATTGCTTTTTTTCTCTTTGATAAGATCTTAGTCAAAAATTGAGAATGTTTTAGGTACTTTTAAACAGAAAAGGAAATGGGAACTGTTTCTGTAACATTGTGGGACATTTAACCCAGGTGAGAAGTAGGTGTCCTTGTGGCTTTAAAAGTAGGAGGAGGTAGGGGTGGGAGGATGTGACCCTGACTTCTTGATGAAGAGCAGGGTTGTTGTCACCAAGGACCACTCTGTGAAGCTGTGGCAGGCCTGCCCTCACCCTTATGAATGGTGCTCACCGGTGAGGCACAGAGAAACCCTGCAGGACACAGGCTCTAAGGACACCCTGCTTGATTCCGGGGTCTGGCATCAAGACTGCTATCTAGGTATCACCATCAGGCCTGTTTTTTTGAGATCTTGTGATGTTTTGAGGTCTGTGATGTTACCACATCACAGTGTCTGCAGTGAAAGACATTCGCCTACCATTGCGCCAGGAAGTTAGGTTTCTTCTTTGAAAAATGTTATTGTTCCCAGCATATTTGAGTTTCCTTGGGTGCCACACGCTTGACTTGAGGCTTTTTCCTCCTTCTTTTTGGCAGTTAGAGTGTGAAAGTACCCAAGAGGACAAAGAGTTTGGCAAGATGCTCCTGGAAATCTCAGGGAGGCTGCACCTGGCAATGCGCGCCACAGCTTATTTTGAAAACTTTCATTTGGGCTAAAAATGATAAATCTGTATTTATCTTCTTAAAATGCTCCCCAGGGGGAAGAGTGAGGGGAAGAGAGCCTGGATTCGAAAGGCGCAGGGACCAGAAAAAGAAGAAGGCAAAAAAATCTGCTTTTCCCAATAATTTATCTTCTTTGATTCTTCCCAGTGGGCATTGGATACATTTCCAGTCTGTGTTCTGAAAGATAAAATGAATATTTTATTTAACCATCTGTATTCCTGTAGCCATCCAGGGCTCTGTTTCAAAGAGCCAGAAGAATATGTTGTTCCTTGTCACATATTAGCCTGTGATGACAATGTGTGTTAAATACAAAGTACTGGCTTCTATCTCTGAGTATTTTAGTGTTCCCCTATCTGGGTGGCTCTGCCCTTCTTATCAGAGCTTTCTGGCTCACAGTCTCTGTGTTCACTACTTTGGACTCACCACTATCCCGCCATGCTTAAATGTTTCCAGACGAGAAGTAAATGGGGCTCACTGAAAGTAAAAATGAAATGAATGAGAGCTTGTTGGACATCGTGAGAGAATCAGCCTCTGTATTTTCCCTTAAAGGGTTAATACTGTGTTGGCAATTAGCTCAAAATGCCATTGTATTTTACTAGTACATTCTTGAATTTATAAATCATTGCTTTTCAGCATGGTATTGATGAAAGATATTTGCTTTCAGTTCTTTAGGTTCCTGTTTTAAAGCCTTCTACTCCCTTTTGTTTTCCTACTAAAACTGTATCCAGGTGAGATGGCTCAGCAGGTAAATGTGCTGTCAAGCAGGGTGACTTGAGTTAAATCCTCAAGATTCACATGCTGGAAAGAGAACGTCAGCTCCCACCGGTGTGACCACACACACACACACACACACACTATAACAGTCATTATTTAAAATTATTAAAGGTATATCGGATCTTAATGTGCATATAAATCAATTGGAATTCTTGATGAAAATACAGCTTCTGAATGGTCAGAATGAGGTCGGCCTGGAACTCTGCACTTCTGAGTTCCCAGGAGGAGCAGGTGGCACCTGTGTGTGGCCAGTCTCTGCATTCCACTGGAGAACAGTGCTCTGTGATAATGGGGCCTCAACAAGCACTTTCCAGGGAGTGAGCGGATATGCAACTGAATCCCAGTCATTTCTACTTGCAAATTCCTTTTGATTTTCTATCCTTAAGTTGGTATTGAATTGAGATGACAAAACTAAGGGGATAATTGTTACAGTGCTTTCAGCTGTGCGGTTGAAATAGTGTATCACCAGCACACATCAACAGTATATATCTACCGTCATCACTAATCATTGTTTCCATCATACATCTCACTGTCATCTACTTTCTATCATCCATGTATCTAAGCATCTGTAGATCTACTTATCTATCATTTAGCCATCTGTGTATCATGTCTATATATGTGCATCACCTATCAGCCATTTTTACATATCTAAGCATCTATTATTTACATACCTATGATCAATCTGTCATCTATCTGTCATAACATGTTGCTACAGGGAAAATAGAATGTTAGCATGGAGGGTGAAGGGTGTTCTAGAACACTTGTTAACACTACATTGCTCAACAGATTAGGAAAAGAGATTAGAGATTAGAAATGTCATGTTCAGAGTAGCTGAGCTTCAGAAAGACAGTGTATCATTGTAGGATATGCACATGTCTCTGGGTTCAGTCCATAGAAGTGCTAATGTGCATGCACACTCACACACACACATACACACACGAGACACAAACACATACATAGTGTCATGTATACACCAGAGGCATGCAAACACCGACACTCACAAACACTCACAACACCACACATACATACACACACACATACATACACACATATACACACATACACACACACAAATGTTGCTGAGGGTTGAGGGTGGCTTCTGCCAGGCACATGTACAGGTTAAACATTGTTATCTTGTGTTATATAGATTTGGTCACTGATGTCCACTAAGCTTCTGGATCTTCCTTCTGAGAATAAACGAGGTTTTCATGCAATATCCACCTTCCTCTGGTTCTTCTGTTCTTTGTGAGGCTCTGAGCTCATCTCTGTTCTCCTGGTCTGTTGCGCACATCAGAATTGAGTTCAGGACTGTTGTGAGGGATGTTGGGGGCAAGGTTTCCTTATCTCCCTCAGGCTGAGGTTTCATTGTGGAATTGTGGAATGAGCAACGCATATGTATACCCTGGGGAATCCAACCAATAGACTGAGGCTGACACTGTAGAAGCAAGGGATAAAGGAGATTGGAATTGAGTACGAATGGTCTAATCTGGAGCCTGATTCACTATAAGTCTTCTTCCACCAAACCAGTTGAATTATGTTTTCAGAAATGTGCCTCAAAGTTCTGTTATTTATTTTATGCTGAAATTTTCCAAACTCATTTTGAACCTAAGGGGTTTCAGAAAGAAAATATGATCCTTATATGTAAATTCCTTTCTCCACATGTAAATTTCCAAGAAAACCAAATTGAACTGAAGGTTTAAGGTTCCCTGAAAAGCTGGATTGTCTGTTTCACTGTGTCAGGGTTTTCTGGACCTGTTTGCTAATTGTGCAGATGTGATAACCTGGACCAAATCTCGATTGAATTTTGTTTTCTTTGGACTCTTGGGGTTGCGGGGGTGGCTATTTGACTGTGGTGCACTCCCATTGTCAGCTAGCTTAGTCTGGCTTAGGACAAAATTTTGAGTCAAAGCCAAAGGAAAACCATGAAATAGCTGGTTCACCCAGAGGCGGTCACTAATGAAATTGTGTTTGCAAACAGCCTCTGTGGCCTCACGAGCCAGTCAGTCCTCTCAAGGGCTTTGTATTATTAAGAGAGAGATTACACATTCCACAAGGTGAAGCAGACACTTCCCTGAAGAAGGGAGAGCTGTGAGACAGTGGCACAGGAAGACAACGCTCAGGGCAAGCTACTACATTCAAGCCCTCGATGAGACACTTGGCAAAGACAAAGTGACGGAGACCTGTCTGTGCCGGCCTGGAGGTATTTGTGTCCTCCCGTCAGACACACCAGTCGTGATCAAGGGTGGCTCTTCAGAGCTAACCTGATGTAGGATGGCCACTCTGCGCCCACCATTCTGCTTTTCAGCATTAAGCCCTTTTCCTACTGTAGGGTGTTGCTGGCACAGTACAGGGACAATATAAACCAAAGAGGGATTTTGTCTGGGCTTCAAGGAAGCTTGTGGTGCAGGTCACATCACACCAGGCATCACCCCTTATCTTGTTTTTAGTTTAGTTTCAAAGAGTTTTTAAAATTTTCATACTGATTTTTTTCTATTGTTATACAATATAATTTGATGGTATTTCCCACCCAATTCAATGTACTCCACTCTAAAGAATACTGCACATGTGTGATTCATGTCCTCACATGTCCCTCAGTGTGCGTCCATCCACTGGAGCCTGGCCAACCTACCAGGAGTTCCATCCCTATAAGAGGCTGTCTTTCCCCTCTCAGAATCTCTTGCCCAAAGCTCCTAGGTTAGGTTGGTATTTCTTACCCAGTGCTCTGTAATTATGCTGGGATTTTTGTGTGATTTGAGCTTGCATGGGACTTGTGCCTGCTGTCACCATATTACTGTGAGTTCATATAGGTAATTGACCAGCCGCCTGTAAAACTGTTTTCTTGCAGTCATCCTCTACCTCTGGATCTTACAAGCTTTCTTCCCCCTCTTTCACAATGATCCCTGGGCCTTGGGAGGCAGAACTTTGAAGCAGGTGTCCTATTCAGGGATAAGTACTCTGAAGCCTCTTGCTCTCTGTGCATTGGCCAGTTGTGGGTTTCAGTGTTAATCGCCATCTGTAGAATAAAGAAGCTTCTTTGGTGAGAGTTGAAAGATGTGTAGAAGCTTCATTGAAAATGTGTCATTTAGGCCAAAGTGTCTCGTAGACAATTATTCTGTGTTTGACCAGTTGTAGAACTATGCATTAGTCTCCATTCATTGCAAAAAGGAGCTTCTTGGATGAGTGGTGAGAGGTAGACTTGCCTGTAAATATGAGGATGCATGTTTATAATATAATAAGAAATGGCATTGGTCTAGGGATGTGGCAAAAATAGATTTCTCTTCTAGGATCTATGACCTCCAACTATGTGTATTCGGCTGTTTATAGAATCACACATGTTCCTTTCCATTTGGTGGGCCTTAATCCCACTTATACAGCTGTTGATTGCCTGCAAGATAAAAGTGCCACTGTTGCACCAAGAGAGGTAGTTTGTTAAGCCAGTCATTGTGGTTCTTGAGGCTTTACAGCTGGGTGGAACCACTGGTTAGTTTTCTCCTTTGACAGTTTATGTAGTGTCCTCTGATACCACAAGAACTGATCTTCAGTGAGGAGATTTCAGGTCAGTTCCAGCTCAGTTTCTCTAAGTCCTGCGTCTAAAATATGGCCTGACTTCGGCAATAGGGTCTTATCTTCAAGTTCTGGGAGATAATCAGGAGCTGTGGTAATAACCTGTGTTTTTTTTTATAGTCTCTTGGACTACCCTGACCAACAACCCCAGGGAGGATTCTTCTGCCTTGCACTGTGATTTTTGTTATAAAATCTTCAACTGTACATATACATGTACTGGTATATTTCTTGTATGTGTATTTTTCAGGAGGACTTTGAACTAATGTATTTCCCTTTAAGACTAAGCAATCTTTCATTCGGGATGCTATCAAAAATGCTCAGAGCTTTCATGAGGCGATTCTCCTATGTGTGTTTTCTACTTTTCAGGCGGTGGCAGCCAGACTCCATGATGGTCCCTGTGACTGCCATCTGTTTGTGTCTGTTCTGTGTGAAGGTAGACAGAGGATGACTGAGAGGGTCATCTTTGTCATCTCTAGGGTGGGATTACAGCAGAGCACAGACTTAGAGTCTTGAAAATGAGGCCATAGGCAATGGTCATGCAATAATGAGGAGACAGGGTGGTCATTTACAGATACCAAGCAGAAGGAACATTCATGACTTTCTTAGACTCAGAACATGCACCAGAGTTCTAGAATCTGGGGGGATAATGCAGAACAAATCACCCACTAGGTTTTGCATTTTACCTATCTAAGGTAATAAAGGATGAGGAGGAATAACAGTTTGCTGCTAACATCAGTTGGTTTTCCTTTGTTCTCACGTGCCTGCCATGCACTCCGTCAATGGAGGTGAGTGTACTCTTGAGCTCAGGTGAGAATTTCACTTCTGCACACATCTTCATGGAAGGAACACCATTCATGCTTCATGACTACATTTCTAGTAGGCCAGGGAAAGGCAGTGTAGATCATATAAAGATTTCCCATCAAAAATTATCTGTAGGAATTTATGGAAATGTGGTGAAGCCAACATAATAGAGTTTCTCTTGAATTCTAGAAGGGATTTTTTACCAGGCACACATGTCAGAACTTGATTAAGTATTCATGGAAGTGTGGCTTCTAATACAACTCTCAGCATGTTAGAGGCTCAGCTTCCTGATGAGCTTGGAAGCTCCTGACCGGCTCCATCGTCCCGTCAGCCCATGTGCATCATGTGATAACCAGTGAGCCTGTGTCCATCATGTGTGATAACCACTTCTACTTCAGTGACCCTGTGGCCATTTCAAGAGAAATGCTGCTCTTTACCCTTGCCTGTGAGACCCCTGAGTTGGAGGAATGACAGCATTCTGCTGCAGTAGATCCCAGTGCTCAAAAGGGGTAAAAGCCAGATTAGTGTTTCCTCATCAATAGTCCAAGTCTGTGCCAAGGGTTCTTGTGTTACCAAGAACAGTCTGAAAATTTTAAGTGACTTGCACTTAAAAGCCCACATCACTTTTCATCCAAGAGAGTGAAATGGGTCCAAAGATGAAAGTCCCATCTTTTAATACTGTCACAGATCCAAATTAAGGAGAGGTGTCTGCGGAAGCCTTTGATTATAGATCATAAAATTTCCAGCTTATATCAGACACTGTAAAATTGCTCAGTGACAAATGAAATGCCTACACACTAAATATATCTTTTAAACACATTACAGTTCAGTCCGTTTATCTCTCAGATACAATATACTCCTACAGATCGCAGGTAAAGGTCAGAAGTGCCGGTTCTGCTGGTTTGGAGTGTGATACTTAATGGCCCATTATTTGAGGACATAGAGTCAAGGCTTCGAGCAAATACACAGATGGTATTTCATGTGGAAGCTTCAGAGGTGAACAGAACAGCCATATTTAGAAATAATGATAGACCAAACCAGCTCACTCATGGCTCAGAAACCACAGAGGCCCACCAGGACTCGGCTTTGTGGCAACAGCGTGTCTGTGCAGGGTTCTCTAGCCTGTTAAGGAGCTTTCATACAGAGCAGCTCATCTGATCTTCACAGCCACATGCGGAAGTGGACAAGGTGGGACTTGTGTCCCTCACTTGGCAGCACAGGAAGCTGAACTCAGAGAGGGTAGCTGATTAGGCCACGATCACCCAGGTGGCATGCAACCAAATCACAGGATTTGAATAAACACCCGATGACCTCAGGCTCAGTAGCTGATCCGTTACAAGGAGCACAGGAAAGATGCCTATTCAGCCACACTCTTGACCATTTTTAAGCTCTGCAGTCTACACTATAGAGTGAGGCAGGTGCATCTTGGAAGTGACAGGACCAATTATCTCAGGTGGATGGCAGTGAGAATGGTGTCTTGAAAGCAGGTTCAAGGAGTGAGGAGAGAGCACAGAATACAGGGAATCCTAAAATGTGAGTGACAGGCAGAGAAAGGGCAAAACTAGAATCAACCAATGTCCTGGAAAACAGCCCTTGAACATGCTGCCTTCCAACAGTGGAAACCATCTAATCCCTCCTCAGCGCTCCCATGGCTTCTGTCAGGCAGGGTGATGCTCTTGCCTCTTACTGATTCTTGGCTTCCAAGGAACCGATGATCTGTCTTCAGACAATATTTCTTAGCCCCGCTCCACCTCAAGTGGTCCCAGAAGCTCTCTTTTGCTCGATACATGATCAAATCTATTCTGCATGTGCTAAGGAGTAGAATCTCCTAGATACTGTTCTGGTTGTAAACAAGAAAGAACAAACAGAAACCGACTACAGCTATAAATGTCCTTTATTGTCAGTGGAGTTCATCATCTATGTATCAAAAAAAAAGCTCAACTTAAGTGCCAGAGCTCTGCGTCACTTAGCACTGTCCGTACCCAGCCACAAGGAAAGACAAGAGGAGGAGAAACAAGATCTAGTCACCCTTCCCACCAGAAGATCACAAGAGCAAAGAAGGTAGAAAGCTTTCACTTTACCTACCCACCACCCCCAGCTGTAGGATGTATTTAGCCTAGAAGGCAGTGGCTATCGTAGGCTTAGGCTGCTTCTCTCTGCCTCATTATTGATCGCCTGCCTTGTAGAAGAATACTTTCCAACTTATGGGTGAGTTACTGGGACAGTTCCAGAATCTTGCATGTGGAAAGCATGAGAACATATGGTTCAAGAGGTCAATTTGCTCTTTAGTGATTCTTTCTGCCCCGTGACTGCACCTCTTTAGACAGTAATCAAAATGCCACTCAGGCAGGAATCAGAAGCAAAGCCAGGGACCTATGTGCGACTATTTGCCATTTTCTATAGATTTTTCAGGGATCAAGAAGAAAATTCTTTTTGCAAGTTTTCCTTTTGCAAGCTACAGAGAGGTCAGAATGTCTGGCTAGGTCTGGGTTTAGGCAGAGGAGGAGACATGCCGCCTCATTTGTCTTCCCACAGCTACCTTCCCACGCCTGCTTATTTTCACTGAGGAAGCACAGAGGTCCCCAGACAGTGGCGAGGTCTGGTCCAAATGACTAATGAAGGGTTCCAAATCTCACCTGGCAGCCGGGATAGCAAATGGGAACATGTCCTCAGAGTACCAGAAATGGAATTAGACATCCTCACAGGAGGTTCTCCTGCCAGAATGGCCTGCCTTACTGCTCCACAGGGATCCTGCTCTTGGGAGAGAAGTCTGATCCTCTCCTCTGAGCATTTTCTGCTAAAGAAGAAGCAGACAAAGCTTTGGAGGCAGAGAACAGAAACAACAGGAGGAAACGCGCAATGCAAATCAATTCATTTGGAATGAGGCACAGAAGAACTGCTGTCTGTTTAAGGTGCTGCCTTTTAGGAAGCAGCAGAGGGAAAAGAAAGGTGCTGTGTTTGAGAGGTTGAGGTTCTGCATAGAAATTGAAGTTTCAAGGGAAGCTGGGATTCGGCGAGAGAGGGCAGTGTTGATACATCTAAGGAGGAGCAGAGTGCTCAGAGGCTGGACTGCGTTTCTTTCCCTCCCCTCTCAAAATTTATGAATTCTTATTGTTGCTTGTCTGTCCCCGAAATCTACATTTCTCTTAGAAGTTTGGTCTGACCCCCTTCAAACAGGAAACCCTAAAGTTACATCTAGCAGAATCCTAAGAAATATTTAACTGAGATCACGGGGAATGGAAATAAACCAAATCTGGTAAGGGAAAGAAAAACATGATAAATTACTTGTAACCAAATGAAATCATTTCAATCAAAAGCATTTTTTTAAATGAATGAACTTGCTTCTTTGCTTGATTCGAGCTTTAGCAAGAAGATCAAAGAGATTTATGACCTGTGTCTCTTCAAGCTTTATGCTAGAAATGAGCATGTTCTCATTAATAGTCACTCTTCTTGTTGGGAAGAAGGCTTTTATGCAGACAATGGATATTGTTTTCATAGCTTTCTTGTTGGCAACTTTTTTAGAAGTTAGATACCTCTAAAGGTGTGTTGTGTTGTTTTTGTGTGTTTGCGTGGGAGCCAGGGTCTTTCATTGTCTTTATGTTTCAAATATCTGAACATTATATTTCAACTTCTAAAATGCTGCCTGTCCTATTGAAATGGGCAAGTCACAGAAAAAAGGTGGGGGGCTCTATGGACTAACGAAACTCTAGTCATTTCCAGGTCTCAAATAATAGGAATGATAGGTAGGGATGAGATTTCCTCAAGAGTTCAGATTTTGCTCATGTAAGGATGGATGTCCAGCTTCACACTGGAACTCAATCAGCGATGGCTGTGGAGGCTTATGCAATTATTTGCTGAGCTTGAGTGATGAAATTCACTAGCTGGATAAAAGAAGAAATAAAATAATTTAAAATCCTTTTTTCTCCTTGCAAGAACAGGATGTTTGGTTCCTCAGGTGATTTCTGTTTGCTTCTTTGTTGAGTATCTCTGCCCCAGTCTGTGTCTGTGTATACACTTAGATACACAAAGCCATGATCAAGTAGGAATCAATCTAAAAACAGTTTGAATTTTGTCCCAACATAACCAACATGTGAGATACTATGTAGCCAAAGACAAGTAAGAACATATGTTTGAGAAATATTTTCACTGTGATGTTAAAACTTAGATGAAGCTGAAGTATGTCAACCCTTTGTGCTTTCTGCACCACAGGGTCACGGTAAGGACCCTCTTTCTATCCCATGGAGGCTGAGTCAGTTCTCTCAGGGCACTGATGCCCTCTATAACTTTGTGGCCTTGTTTTACTGGACAGAGAAAACTCCCAAGCTGACTGCTTTGATTTTCAAAACATTCTCTTTTCAGGGTTGTTTTTGTTGCTGTACTTTCTGTCTTTACCTTCTCAGGCCTCCTTGGCCCCACTTTCCCTGCTGTTCTCTTGAGCATCAGCATCTGAAAATTCCACAGAAGCTATACAGGGATGCCTTTGTGCTGTAGTTTCTGTTCAGAGAAGCCCATCTACCACTACGCTATCAAATGGCGTCCGCTTAATGAACACGCATCCTTGAATCCAGCACTGGCCCCTCCTCTGCACTCCAGCCTTGAGCACCACTGAGAAGACACCACCACTTGCCTCATCCTTAGTCACCTCAAATTATGACAGCCCAAATGGCAGACTTAATTCTCCCTCACCCAAACTGTCTGCTCCAAGTCTTCCAGAAAAGCCACCATCAGTCAGCGATCTGCTCCCTGACATTTTCCTCCCCATCTGCCCAAATCTGTTCATCCAGGGCTGGTCCTGATGTGCAGATGCATTTCCATTTCCAGTCACTTCTACTCCCCTAGTGGCCTTAGGCCACTGTAGGTCTGACTGGGATTCCTCAACATTGATTCCTCCCAGTTCACAGAGCTAGCCCCTCCAGCCCACCCATCACACATCATATCTTTCAAAAACTTGCCTAGTTATTCTCATTCCTCCTATATCACACACACACACACACACACACACACACACACACACACACACACACCATAGCTGACACAGCCATTGTCTTCTGAACAACTCAGTCCTTCTGTCCCCTCTCAGCCTACCTCAGCACCTCAGCCTTCCTTTGACCACACTTGCTAGAGTCCTTTCTAATTCAGGGATTCTGCCAAGCGATGACTCCTTAGAAGCCTTCAGTGCAAGCTGGAATGTCAGGTCTACTTAGAGACGTTCCTGATCCTGGTGCATCACAAGATCCCTCCCCGTCCTTTATCTCTAGACCTCATTTTCCTTTCTTGACACAATCCATGAAGCAGAGCACATCTGCTTTATTCACTGAGATTATCTAGCATCCAGCAACACCTGCCAGATATTAGTCCCTCAATAGATGTGTATTAAAAGAAGAAATTTTTAAAGGAAAGAATGGGTAAACATTTTAGCATGAGAAAAATGGCTATTTTCACATACTTGAAAGGGATATATCTTTTAATAAACTGAAATTGGCTCTCTGCTGGCCATACATAAAACTCTGTAAAATTAAATAGCTTTTGCCACTTGTAGGTATTTCAAATTACAAACTCTTCCTCCTTTGTCAGGCTAGAAATAATCTGTTTGTGATGCGGAGAGAGCAAAAGTACCTGAAGAAACTGTTCCTAAAATCATAATGCACCTTACTTGGTGACCATGACAATTTCTTCTTGAAAACATTTGATCCATCAGGGCAAATATTATGCATAGTTTGTTCTGAAATAAAGTCATTGATTAAAAATTTCTTCTCTAACATGACAAAAGCAATCCATTTAAATGGTCTTTATTTGGTTGACCACACATGTTGACCACCATTAGTTCTCTGGGGACTTGGAATATGCTTGCAATTTGCAGTGTCTGTCTCCAAGTGGCATGGTATTCTGTGAATTTACATATGCCGAACTTCATAAATATCTGCTTAGAGTAACTGGATACGGAAAGAGTCTCAGAGCTGGTTTAAAAAATAAATGAGAAGTTAATGATACATTCTAGATTTGATCCTAACTGAAAATTTCTGAAAGAACAGAAAAATACTCAAACCAGACAAAAAGACGCCGGAAGAGGTTGTTGGTTTGCCATCTGTTGGAGTCCTGTTCTTGGAGACCTATGCTGGCTGCTCTGTGTGGTTCCTGGGAAAGGGGAGCTAACAGCAGAGCTCCTTCCTGAAGGGAGTAAGGTTTCCTGTTTTATTTCTCTGTACTGCCCTTTATCACCCAGCACCACGCAGAGCGTGGACAGCAGAAGCCAGTGTCATTCACATACTCTGAACTTAATGCTCTGCCTCAGAGATGAGAAACTCGGAACTTGGGGGCTTTACCATAAAACTGTCAGATGGGTGTTTATGTCAAGGTAATACCGAGTTTGCTCAGTCCTAATGGACACACACATATCTGCTAGGGGAGGCAGAGGGTTCCTTCTGTCCTCCAGATGCTAAGATTCTTGCTCTGACTCCAGGGAAATTCATCTGGGCTAATTCATTCAGTGTGCCGGGTTTGGAAGAAAGAATGAGAGGGAAAGCAGGCGTGCGGGGCTTCGACAGACCCGGAAGGACCAGGGCACGAGTGAGGACTGCGGTCCTGCTAGAGCCACGCGCTCTGTGGTGTTTCTCATGGCTCTGATCATCCCTGTCAGCACCACACCTCCCGAGGCTCTCCGGATTTGTATCAGCAGTGACCATAGTCTGGATCACGTGAGGAAGGGGGTGATGAGGCTTGCTGTGGCTCTGTTATAAGACAAGGAAGTAAACAGCAGCAGTGTTCAGCATGCTGCGGCACAGATCCTCCCCATGTGAAGACAGCCCGTCCACCAGGCGAAGCTGGTCTGTGCAGAGCAACCACCATCAGCCTCTGCTGATAGCGTTGCTAGGATATAAAACTCCAGTTGCGGGGCTAGTGTGAAAGTGTGATTTTAGATCAGAAAAAAAAAAACAAAAAAAACCCCCAAAACATGTACAAGGAGAGGGGGAAAGGAAGGGGAGAAAAGTCAGGAAAACAGTCAGTCCCTGGTGCTTTTCCTGGGCCTGACAGACACTGGGATGACATCACCAGCAGCCTATCAGAGCTCTCCAGCTTTGTTCAGATTCCAAAATCCATGCCATCATCACTGATGTAGCCCAGAAATGAAAATAGAACTATCTCTAAATATACGACGATGAGAGCCAAGCGCTGCTTTGAAAGGGTGGGCCAGCGGAGAAAGACTTACCCCAGAGTGTTCCTTCCACAGAACAAACTAGAATTTGGTTCTCTCTAAACTTGATTTTTATTTCAGTCAGCTTCAGACTATGTACACTGGCATTCAAAGCCAATTACCACACAAGTGGGACCAAGCGTAACCCTTCCAGCTTGCCCTGGATGTGGGACTGAGGCCCGGGCACACTGCTATACAAAGGAGTGGAATCATGGCCACAGTATCCAAGTGGCAGTCTGAACTTGGGGGTGGGGATGTGTAGCACCCCAGCAGTGGGCAAAGGACTGTCACTGTCAAACCCTTCACTTCACTGAAAGCACAGTTTCCAGTTGTTGAAGTTTGATTGATCTGTTGGTAAACACTAATGTTTTCCAGTTGACAATTTCTCCATGTTAATTTCTTTAACGTTGGCAGACCTGCCTTCTAGGACCCTATAAATAGTACCAGTGTCATCATCCTTTTTAAGTTATTAATGAGCCATGGTATTTCAGGGGGCTGGGATTTGGGGACAAGTTGTGCTTGACTGCAGTTTCTGACATTGATATCTTAGTGTTTGGAACGTGGTGGAGATGAGAACATGTTTTTTTGTGTGTGTGTTTAATAATTACAGCATTGGCCAAATGCATCCATTATAAAAGAGAGTTATTCATAATTCATGACTAAACTTTGGAGAGAGAAACAAAGTGTCAAGTCTTCATCAAATCACCTCCTGATGCCCAGTCTTTTCCCAACCTCGCTATCAGCTCTCCTTTGCTCTCTTTGCTGCCTTTCTACACACACCTTGTTAGCAGTGAGATAAATAAAAGCCTGATCAGCTTCCGCCAAGGCCATTCTGTCTGTCTGCCAACTGGTGACAGGGGACCAGAGCAGTCTTCTCCAATTAGCAGAACCCCACCCTGCAGCTTGATGCACTGTCTGTGGAGAGCACACCAGGCAGCCAGGACTCAGAGGTCTCCTGCACACACGAATGTGCACCCAGAACCCAGACAGATGAATGGCCGACAGGAAGCACATTATCCTCTGGCATCACCCTCTGATTCCACTGTCCTAGTTCAGTGAGTGGTAGAGGTGACATGGTGACTGCATGTTGGATATGGAACCAGTGCGAATGACGGGCCTAGTATAGCAACTCGAGTTCTTATATTCTGAAAAGGTGACTCAGAGACCCTGAGCTGGCACATAGCTTTCTGTCAGGTGTGTCCCACCTTTGGCCTGTGGTCTGAAATGAACATGATGCAGCGGAAAATCCTAAACATGTAAAATAATAGGAAAAATTTCCGATTTCTTCTTGTAAGGAAACTGCAGTGTTTTTGAGTGGGAATTTTGCAGGGACAATGCTGCATTCGAATTCGAATGAATTCAAGACTGGACATGTATACTTTCTCCAGTTTCTGTCTCATTGTCCTATTTCCCTTCACTTTGAAGAGCCAATTTCTATGTCATCTGTGGCCCTCAGGAGTTGCTTTTGGATGCCCAGTTCACAAACACCTACTTCATTTTTGTGCTACTGAACTTCTATTTATGTTCACAGATCATCAGTTCTATATGTTTCCACACAGGGCTTGTGTGTCAACATGGCACAAGCCAAGTCATCTGAGAGGAACCCCTCAACGAAAAACTGCCTAGATCAGACTAGCCTAAGGGCGTGTCTGTGCAGAATGTCTGGATTGTTAGTTGATGAGAAGGGCACAGACCACTGTGGCAGGTGATCGTAGACTGTATAGGAGGATTAGCTCTGCCCGAGCCAGTTAGAAAACAATGTTCCCCCGTAGTTCCTCCATGGTTCCTGCCCTTCCTGCCCTCAGTGAGGAGCTGTGGCTCTGAGGTATGAGCCAAACAAGACCTCTCCTCCTCTGAGTTATTTTGGCTATGATGTTTATCATGGAAATGGAATGAAACTGGACAAGTTCCCTAGTTGAAGTACCTCTTCCAGGTAGTCCAAGTTCAGGAAGAGGCAAGGGCTGACATTTGGTGTCTCTGCATGGACATTCAGGGTCAGAGTGAGTCCAGTGCACCAACATGAACTGACTTTCTGTTTTATGCTGACTATCCCCACCTCCCATCTCTTAGGGAGAGAACTCAGCAAAACTAACTTGGGACAGAGGTGAAGCCAGTGCCCCGTATCGTATCTGTGTATTGTCATCTAATTACACTTTCTCCATTCAAAGACCAGTATAGAACACTTGGGTAGGTTCCCGTTTGTAAAACCATAGTTTCTGGAATGTAAGAGTTATCTGAAAATTGAAACCAAAGATGCCAGGTCCATGCTTACCAATCTCAGTCATATTTAGAAGCAGTACATTGTGTGTCTAGAAATAAAGGTCACTAATCTGTTCAGTTTAATGAGAAATCGTTTCATTATGCTGACATTTGTTTCCTAATAAAGGGAGATAATTTGGTGTATTTAAGAAATAACTAAATTTAAATGAATGAAAATTAATGGATTCTAGCATGATGTCACAAAAAGGTCCATCAGTGTTGAGGAATGGTTCTAGGACAGCAGCATTTGAAAGGAAGGACAGTGAGAATTGCAGTTTTGTAAATGTGCCTGTAGTAGGCTTCTGAGAGGTGACATCCTCATGGGAAAGCTACAGTAATGTAGAGAGGGTGTGCATGAAAGACAGAACGCTCCTCAGATCACCACTGACCATTCTTTAAACTCACCATCCGACTATTGTTCAGCACCCTCGTTAGCATTGGCTGGGAATCTGAGGAAAAAAAAAGAGACACATTCTTAGATTTATTTGCTGAAAAACTTAGCAAACCCCAAATGAAAAGAACTAGAAATACAGAGAGTCACGTGGACATCAGGCAAAGCTTGTGACCTAAGGTCCATACTCACCTTCCCAGAGAGAGATGTTCAACTGAATGATATCTGTTAAGAACACTGCCCTTAAACTGCCCCAATGAAATCTCCACAGCATGGTAGTCTAACAAGATCTGCATAATGAGAAAATCAGTTGACGTGCTAAGGTGGACGGGGATGTCATGGAAACCCATCACAAGATGAAGAACTACAGGCAATCAATGGATGCTGAGGGAAATCAATTTTCTCCAGAGACCAGCTCTCTGAGAGGTTATCTAATTCCAAATGGGCAGCCAAAACACAGGTACACAGAAGTACCCCGTATGGACTCAGTGCATTGTGAGCATGTGTGCGTGCATGCCGAAGACAGGAAATGGAGAGAGTGAGGAGACATGGGAGGTGCTAGTGGGGAACTGCAAGAGAGGGAAACAATTCAAAGACCAAACTCATGTGAAACTCTCAAAAATTTAAAACTTAAAAATTATGGAGCATGAGAAAGATGTAGCTTAAGTTCCATACCAATGAAATTTTATTTTATTTTTATTTTTTACTTTTTACTATTTTGTGTATTATTTTTACATGTATATTTTTCTTGAATTTTTGTGCATTTCACACAAAACAACTTAACTTTATACCCCCTAACCCATTTGCATCTCCACATCGCCGTCCCCCCACCAGAACTGATGCATGCTGTCTTATATGTTAAGGCCTATGGAATCAAGTTAGTGTACCCAGATGTCCCTGACTTTGCGTTCATTCACTGAGGCCTAGTCAGTCTATCTGAAGTCTCTCCCTTAAAGAGGATCACCTAGCAGGAGTCAGCTGCCAATGATATTTCAGCTAAGACTGGTACATGCCGCCCATTTCCCACGGTCTCTGGTGGGTTGTGGCTGATTGAGTTAACACGGGTCTTGTGAATGCTGACACCATCTGTTATGGAACTTCAGCCAAGCCTTGAAATATTTAAATACTGTAAAATAGATGATTTTAGTAGTATTAAAATTAATATTTAGTATTTTCTTTGTATCAAGTATTTTAAAACATTCTATAAATATAGATACAACTTATCAGTTATCAAGGTGATTATGGGTTATAATGGGAAAGCAATTCACTTAAAAATTGTATTGACTACTTACATCTACTTAAAAATTGTCTGAAGGTTTAAAAAAAACCTTAATGATTAAAAAGTTAGTGCTGTTGGGAGACTGACCAAAGAACATTGTGCAAAACGCTCAAAGAATTGATAAACTAGCATATTTCAGAAAGAACGGCTTCTTGGGGGCTTGAGCTATTTGTGCTGATTTTAAGGTGCTTCTTTGTGTATGTGGACATTAATTCATGGACATACACATAGATTATAGGAAGTCTGTGTAGAACGTTTCTACTTTACTCTGTGTGTGCATGTATAAAATGCATGGGCAATCTGGTCAAATATCCTTCCTCTGAAATCAAAGCCCAGACAACCTGTCACTGTACTCATCTTCCTCTTTATGGCTGTAGTTTTTAATATATCCTATGACAATTTCCAAAGGAAGTCTATATTTTTGCATTCCTGAATGTATTTCTCCACCTCCAAATACTTTCAAGACTTGATTAAAATGTCTTTTCTCAGATGTAGGACAATTTTAATCAATTTAAACAAGCAAGGAAAAAAAAAAACCTGTTTCAGAGATCTTCATCACATCTTTGTGGGTTCCATAAAGTTGAGTGTTTTTTTCCTCTGTGGTCAGGGAGTGTGTCATCAGCTGCAGTCACCCTTGGTCTCAACCTAGGGAGTCCTTAGGTTGCACAGGGCTGCCTGGCATGCGGTGGGCATCTCCTAAGCCTGTCCCTTCTCTGCTGCAGCTCTTACCAGCAACTTGACATCCATAGTCATCACACTCCTGATCTGGAGAATTGTTTCACTTCAGAATAAAAGCAAGTTTGGGAAGTAAAACGTCACCAGGGTTTCAGTTGCGTCATAACCCATGCTCTGACTATGCACTTTGGACATGGCTCTTCTTGACTTTCATCTGTACGGATACTCAGGAAGGAAATGTCACATCACCTGTGCCTGGATCACAGACACCTGCAGTATGCTGCCTCTGTCACCACGTTTCCATCTCTCCATGTGCAACAGCTATCCCAGTCACTGCATTTTAAGGGGAGAAGGGTAACAGCCTTGAAAGTAGTTCCCTTGTCCCCATAATGAGTGCAGTGGGTGTGCTGTGCCACTGGTAAAGACATTGCACAACTATTGGACCTCCCTTGCCTCACACATCCTAAGGTGTCTTGCTTCAAATCTAACCCTTTTTTTTAACTTACCAACCACTTTTAAACTGATGACTACAGACTAGAAGTTTAAGCCAGAATCACCAAGTATGATGCTACTAGCTAGTGATAAATGTCGTCATCTAAATCCTCTCTGAAGCAGAAGCTGGACACAGTAGAGGATCGGAATAGGCCATTGATGTTTCCTGGTATAAGTACGTGAAGCTGTTTTTAAAAGGGACCCAGACTTTCTGATGAAGAACCGAACAGGAGCATGAAAGAAAGCTGTATTTCAAGCTTTGCTGCTCAGAAATAAAGGACGTTGCTTGTGTGGCTATGATAACGCAATGCTTTAGGCTGAGTAATTTATAAGCAGTAGAGATTAATTTCTCACAGTTTTAGGAAGTTCAATATTATGATAGCAACAACTTCCGTGGAAGGTAAGGATTTCTGCTCCATGGAGGGCAGCCTTCAGCTGTGCCTTCATATGATAAGTAAGGGCAGCAAGCCCTTACAATTTAATCCTTTCCCGAAGGATTTGCTTCTTACTTTTTTTACTCTATTGATTAGTTTTTTTGACATGTGAAAGATGATGGAAGGGCTGTAAGACTTGAGATCATATATTCTGTGTATCTCTTTTAATCTGTTTTATAATATTTAACATTGAGTTGCATTAATGTAATCATAAATATTTGTTAATTATCATTGAGTATTCTTCGAAGCTCTTGTTTATAGAGGTAGAGAAATCATACGGAGTTTTTAGGTCTGAGTGGTATTCAAACTTAGAAAAAACATTCCTTCTGAGCTCATTCAGAGAATGTTTGGTGAATTCTTCTTGCTCTTTGAGCTATTTAAGCCTCTGCACAGACTTTAAAGCATTTTAATGAATATCTTGCCAAGATTTGGGTGTAACGAAATTTGTATTAAAACCTTGGGAGGCGGATTCTGCAGAGAAAGGTCTTGACCATGTTCTACCACGTACAAAGGCACAGGGGAGCTGTATCCTGACTGATCCAAAAGTTTTGGCAGTGATTTTGGGATGGTCTATGTGAAGATCCCCAGGTTCCAGCCATATGGTACTTTGCATCCCAGGAAATGATTGGCTAGTAGGCAAGGTTATATGTTATTGCCTGTTCTAACCTGTGAGTGGTATGGATTGAGAGACTACTAAGGTCTCAGGGCAAACAGAGCCTTAAAACTCTCCATGACAACATGCAAATTGTCCCTCCAGCCAATGCCTTCCTGGAATCCTCTGTGCTTATTGATTTCCCCTTTCTCTGGGCTCTCATAGCTCTCAAAGTCTGTATCACCCCATTAAGAATGACTTGCTACACCAACTTGTGCTATCAAATAATTGTTGTATACTGGTTTGCTCAATGTGACTCTTAGTGTCTCTTGTGAAGAAACCCCTTGTCCTCTTTCTCTTATTGGCTACCAAGAATATCCTAAAGGTATCACTGGCACAAATAATCTACTGAATTACCAGGCGACAAATTATACCTTTAACTTGGGTTGCACTTCTGATTTGGGCTATGCTTTTATAGGAAGATGATACAGAGAGGACCAGAATCAAAATTAATATATCAGATATCAGCTGAATATCAGCTGGTCTTCTCCCAAAGAATACAATATTGTGTAAAAGAATAGCTTTATCTCTGCAGAGAAAAATTAGAAAATTTTATTCACAATTAAGAGATAGCCCAAGGCTTGAGCAAGTTTTCAGCTTAAAATGGGAGGATTTTTAACTCATCACCAACTTTAGTGCTTACCTCAATTCAAAAAAGGGCTCCTCTCCTGAAAATCAAGTAACAAAGATTTTACTCAGTAGACACATAAACCAGGACTTAGGATTTGGCAGCAATAGTGTCAGGGAAATAGGTTCCTGTAAGTTTTCATGCAGGCACAAGGAATGGGATGAATCTTGACTGACTGGACACAAGGAGATTCAGTGAAACAAGAGAGTTAGCAGAAGTGTGACCTTAGTTAAAAGGCCCAAAGCTATGATGTGGTGAATCATCATTAATTGCTCCTGGTCTGTGTTTCAGAGCCACATGGTGGCTCATTTCTGGGTTTTAAAGGTGTTTTATTTATTTTTTTGTTTTTTGCCATTTGACACAGGGGCTCCATGTAGCCGCAGCTGGCCTGGAACTCACTCTATAGACCAGGATGGTTTGACCTCACAGGGATCCAAATGACTCTGCTTCTGGGGTCCTGGACTTCCATGCTCAGCTTTATTTAATTTATTATTTATTCATTTTAAGTTTAAGGGAAATTGCATTGATTCAAGAATTTCATACAATGAATTTTGATTGTGCAGACCTCCTCTCCATCTCCACTCTCACCCAAACCCTCCCACACTGCACCTACCTTCATATCTTATATTAGCAAATGAAAAAACCCATCAGTCTTACATAGCACCTCTTATTGATGCCAGAGAAATCATATCTCATTAAAGTGTCAGTGATCTATAATTCTCACACATGGGTGTGCCAAGGTCAGGGGCCACTCCCTTTTCTTTGTACTTGGGTTTGGGTAAGAATATACCCAGATCTCTTGGAATGGGATTTCCACTCTTAATTCCCATTCTCCAACAACTTAGGGTGTCAAGTAGGGATTTCTTAACAGTCAGAAGCTGTTGGTTTTCCTTATCAGAATTAGCTATCCGCAGCTCTTGCATGCAGGGTCCACTTTGACTATTTTTTGGCCCCATGCAATACAATGACCCCACAATGGACTAAGGTATTCTCCACCAGGTTGATTCCCCACCGGGTTTTACTGTGGTAAAAGCAGAAGCTGGGTCCTCACAGGAGACAGCAGTTATCAGCACAGGCCTCAAGTGCGAGATTCTCTGAGAGGCAGTTAGGATATTTGACAGCTTCACAAAATGACTTGACACCAGTCTCCCGTACTTTATTTTCTGAAAGCTGTAGACCTCACAAATTCCTAATGTTGAGGACTGCAGTCAGGTCTTGAGAGCCCTGGGTAATGATGATGTGTGGGTGGGTCTCCATCTCCAGCACAGCTGTTGTGCTCCAGCCATGCCAGAGAATGGAGGACGATCAAAAGGGACCTCAGGTGGCTCAGAGTGCGGCGGGAGGAGTTACCTCCTGGGAGACTATGTCGGTGGGTAGTTTGGTTATTAGAGCCAGTGCAAGGGCTTATATAGGGAGGCCTCCTGACCATTACAGAAGGCGGGAAAGTTAGAGGTGGGTTTTGGGGTAAAGGGCGGGAAGGCTGTGGAAGTTCAGGAACGAGGAAACGAAACCCAAAAACCTGGTTCTGGTCTGGGTGGGGGAAAGGAAGATTCATATCACATCAGGCAGAGCAAGCAGTCAGACACCTGCCATTCCTTTAGGGTATCTGGAGTTACTTGCCTTGCTCAATACCCAGATCCCCACAATGATGGTCAGCCCATCATGGTTGCATTGGGCAGAGGTACTTGGGTGGGCAGCCCAGCTTGCCTCTGCCCTGCCAGTCTGTGTGAGTGGCAGGCTCTGCCTTAAAGGTGGCTTTGTCCTTCACTAGCTCATTCTTTTTAAAAAAATATTTTATTGAGTTTTTGTGCCTTTCATATAATAGATTTTAATCAAATTAGACTCCCCATCTGTATGGTAAATATGGGATTCTCTCTGAGGTTTTTTCTATTGGTTCATTCCGTGGCAAGTCCCGCCCTCTGACCAATAAGGAGGCAGGAAGGTGGGGAGAAGGGAGAGAAAACATGGCTGTGAGCTGGAGAGTGTCTCTGGGATTACTCAAAGCCACACAGGAGGAAAAGTGCCCGGGTTCTGGGCTCATGTAGAAGGCTGAGACCCAGGAGGCAGCCGTTCCAAGTCCCTGCAGTCCTAAGGATCATGTGAGTGGAAGCAAAATGCTGGCTGGGAATGGACAAAGAGCCCTGCGCCATAGACAAAGGGCTCTGCACCTGGGACAAAGAGACTTGCGCGCTGCCGCTGAGGCTGCTTTAGGCTGGCGGGTGGCTGGCAAAAATGACTTTATGGGTCACCCGAAATAAATCAATCCCTCTAAAGAACATTCTCTATTCGTTCAGTTGGTTCAGACCTGGAGGGTGGGGTGAGGCTGAATGTCCGTAACGCCATGAGAAAATTTATGCAACACCATCTGTCCCGCTATGTCCCCTACTGGATTGCATGCATTCTGTCCTATGTGTTAAGTCCTATATGGTCAAGCACTTGTACCCAAACGTCCCTTGGTGCAAGTTCATCCATTGGAGTCTAATCAGCCTATCTGGAGCCTCTCCCTTAAAGATCTGCTCTCCCTTGTCCTGCAGAAATCAGTTATAAACAGTTCTTCAGTGAGGGTTGAGGCCTGTGGCCCATGTCCCTTGTTCTGTGTTAGATTTTTATCTTCTTGACTCAGTAGGGGTTTTACACTTGCTGTCACCATTGTTGTAAGTTCATATTAGCAAGTTCCCATTGGCATGAAAGCCTCTGTTTCCTTATGTTCATGAAACAATCTTGGTCTTACACTCTTTCTGCCCCCTCTTCCACAATGGTCCCTGAGCTGTGGGTGAGTGAGGCTTAATATAGGAGCCTATCCAGATATATGTACTCTGAGGTCTCTTATTCTCTAAAACTTAGTCAGTTGTGGTCTTCTGTGTGAATTGCACTCTGTTGTATGAGGAAACTTGGCTGGTAAGATTTGAGGGATATATTATTATTCTCTCTACCCTCTGTTCTGATATATTTCAAGAGCCTTAGGTTTCGAGGTTGCACTATAGATGTGTCACTTAGGGATGGGCTTCTCTCAGAAATGCATTCTTTGTGTATAATTAGTTGTAAAACTCTGTACCATTTTCCAACTGTTGCAAAAAGAAGCTTCTTTGATGAGTGACTTAATATATACTTATCTGTAAATATAAGGATGCATATTTGACATGCAGTAAGAAATTTCATTTGCCTAGTGATAGGACAGAGATGGGGTTTTCTCAAGGATCTATGGCCTTTCCAGCCATGTATATTTGATTATATTTACAGCACCACCCTTAAATTTGTTTTTAACTTACTTTTTTTTTTTTTACTAATTTGTGTGTGTATGTATGTGTTTAAAACAGATTAAACAATAGATTTTTTTAAGAGTTGAAATTTTCAACAGAGCACCCAAAGACAAGCTAATGGAAATGGATTCTGCCCTTCCACCTAGAGAACCATGGTAAAAATGGTACTTGAGAGCAGGCACAATAGTGGTCAGGCTCCCCATGGAGAAGTTCAGTCACTGATGGAGACAACTGTGTCCAGGGACTGTCTCTCTCTCTGCCTTATAATTTCCTATGTGTTTCCCATTTTCTTTGGGAACTAGCTCATAAGACAAAGAGCAGTATTCCAGTCCCTAGAAATAGGGTCTTGGGTCACAGGAGAAACTGGGGCATGGTAGATGATGGATAAGGGCCAGGAAAGCACACTGGCCTGCAGTGGCCTTCATTTGTCCTTGTCCTTAGCACAGATGAGGAAACTGTCATTCCCAATGTGGGGGAGACCAGATGGAGCTAGGAGGTCTAGTCCTGAAGTTCTATCCACTCTGATTCCTCCCACACAGCTCTGCATTGGTACTGTCAGGTGACACTAGTGTGATTCACGTAAAGAAGAGGAAAGCGGAACTGTGAGGAACGAAGTTGAAAAGAAGCTCTTGACTACTCCACAGGCAACTCTGCACCTTTTACCTCTTTAATTAATCACAGGTCAAAAATGGAAACCCCAGCTTACTTGTTCCCATTATCCAGTCTATTCATCCTTCCTTGGGGCCTTGCTTGGTCTGGTAGATGAGTCAAATGTCTGTACCACAGAGAAGCTACCTCTTCATAGTCTTATCTGGCTGAGATTTTTCAGCAAGTGGTATTAGGACTTTGCTAAGAATAGCGAAATGACTCCACTGGGTTCAAGATTAGCTACCCTCCCCAGACCCAGACCTTATTCTGTTGCTGCAATATACCTTTCCCTGGGTAGACTTGAATGCCTGGAGAAGCCAAAATAGCAGAGGCAAATTTCAGCTTCCAGTTTAATGAAAACCAAGACCATGTTCACTACTGATGGGTATATGAGTAGACTATGCTCCACTCCAGTGATTAGTACTGATGTGAGCAGACTATGCTCCACTCCAGTGATTACTACTGATGTGAGCAGACTATGCTTCACTCCAGTGATTAGTACTGATGTGAGCAGACTATGCTCCACTCCAGTGATTAGTACTGATGTGAGCAGACTATGCTGCTCTCCAGTGATCAGTACTGATGTGAGCAGACTATGTTCCTCTCCAGTGATTAGTACTGATGTGAGCAGACTATGCTGCTCTCCAGTAATCAGTACTGATGTGAGCAGACTATGCTCCACTCCAGTGATCAGTACTGATGTGAGCACACTATGCTCCACTCCAGTGATTAGTACTGATGTGAGCAGACTATGCTGCTCTCCAGTGATCAGTACTGATGTGAGCAGACTATGATCCACTCCAGTGATCAGTACTGATGTGAGCATACTATGCTGCTCTCCAGTGATTAGTACTGATGTGAGCAGACTATGTTCCTCTCCAGTGATTAGTACTGATGTGAGCAGACTATGCTCCTCTCCAGTGATTAGTACTGATGTGAGCAGACTATGCTGCTCTCCAGTGATTAGTACTGATGTGAGCAGACTATGCTCCACTCCAGTGATTAGTACTGATGTGAGCAGACGATGCTGCTCTCCAGTAATCAGTACTGATGTGAGCAGACTATGCTCCACTCCAATGATCAGTACTGATGTGAGCAGACTATGCTCCACAAGTGATTAGTACTGATGTGAGCAGACTATGTTCCTCTCCAGTGATTAATACTGATGTGAGCAGACTATGTTCCTCTCCAGTGATTAGTACTGATGTGAGCAGACTATGCTGCTCTCCAGTGATTAGTACTGACGTGAGCAGACTATGTTCCTCTCCAGTGATTAGTACTGATGTGAGCAGACTATGCTGCTCTCCAGTGATTAGTACTGATGTGAGCAGACTATGTTCCTCTCCAGTGATTAGTACTGATGTGAGCAGACTATGCTCCACTCCAGTGATTAGTACTGATGTGAGCAGACGATGCTGCTCTCCAGTGATCAGTACTGATGTGAGCAGACTATGCTCCACTCCAGTGATTAGTACTGATGTGAGCAGAGTATGCTCCACTCCAGTGATCAGTACTGATGTGAGCAGACTATGCTGCTCTCCAGTGATTAGTACTGATGTGAGCAGACTATGTTCCTCTCCAGTGATTAGTACTGATGTGAGCAGACTATGCTCCACTCCAGTGATTAGTACTGATGTGAGCAGACTATGCTCCACTCCAGTGATTAGTACTGATGTGAGCAGACTATGCTCCACTCCAGTGATTACTACTGATGTGAGCAGACTATGTTCCTCTCCAGTAATTAGTACTGATGTGAGCAGACTATACTGCTCTCCAGTGATTAGTACTGATGTGAGTACACTATGCTGCTCTCCAGTGATCAGTACTGATGTGGGAGACTATGCTGCTCTCCAGTGATCAGTACTGATATTGGTAGACTATGCTGCTCTCCAGTGATTAGTACTGATGTTAGCAGACTATGATCCACTCCAGTGATTGGTACTGATGTGAGCAGACTATGCTGCTCTCCAGTGATTAGTACTGATGTGAGCAGACTATGCTCCACTCCAGTGATCAGTACTGCAGTGTGCAGACTATGTTCCTCTCCAGTGATCAGTACTGATGTGAGCAGACTATGCTGCTCTCCAGTGATTAGTACTGATGTTAGCAGACTATGTTCCTCTCCAGTGATCAGTACTGATGTGAGCAGACTATGTTCCTCTCCAGTGATAAGTACTCATGTGAGCAGACTATGCTCCACTCCAGTGATCAGTACTGATGTGAGCAGACTATGCTCCACTAGTGATTAGTACTGATCTGAGCAGACTATGTTCCTCTCCAGTGATTAGTACTGATGTGAGCAGACTATGCTGCTCTCCAGTGATTAGTACTGATGTGAGCAGACTATGCTACTCTCCAGTGATTAGTACTGACGTGAGCAGACTATGTTCCTCTCCAGGGATCAGTACTGATGTGAGCAGACTATGCTGCTCTCCAGTGATCAGTACTGATGTGAGCAGACTATGCTCCTCTCCAGTGATCAGTACTGATGTGAGCAGACTATGCTGCTCTCCAGTGATTAGTACTGATGTGAGCAGACTATGTTCCTCTCCAGTGATCAGTACTGATGTGAGCAGACTATGCTGCTCTCCAGTGATTAGTACTGATGTGAGCATACTATGCTGCTCTCCAGTGATTAGTACTGATGTGAGCAGACTATGTTCCTCTCCAGTGATTAGGACTGATGTGAGCAGACTATGCTGCTCTCCAGTGAGTAGTACTGATGTGGGAGACTATGCTGCTCTCCAGTGATCAGTACTGATGTGGGTAGACTATGCTCCACTACAGTAGTGAGTGACCTCAACCACTCCGATGCTGACAAAGTTGAGTTCTTTTTAACACTATATATCTACTATGTTGGGTGTGTCTCTGATCCATAAAGTTTTCAAGCCAGTACCCCGACGATAAATTAACTTCCATGCAAACCATGTTGGTGACGAGACAGAGGAAAATGAGAAGACAATGAGCCATCTGCAGCTCAGAATTATGCACTCCTGTTCACATTTTATGGGACAAAGCAGTCACATGACTAGAGTAGAGAATGCACTCTAGGATAAGACACAGAATATTTATCACAAAGGATACCACCCACTAAGTTCAGAGGGGCTGGGGCTGGAGGTAAATCCTTGTATTTGGCATTGCTATGATGTGTGAGCTCATCTGCTGTGACTCATTCTGTTCTCTCATTTTATTCAGCTCTTCATGCATTCCCCTCCTCTCTCCATGGAAGAGCAGTGTTGAGAAAGTTATTTTACAAGACTAACTTGCTTCAGTGCCCTGTAGAGTTTCCAGTGCAGGGCTGTGCACTCTGCTCCCCTGGAGACAGTATTCCCTGATTTGGCGGCAACTTTTAGTTTGGCTTTCACACATGGAGAATGCTTCTGATATAATTATTCATCTGTTTTCATGGAGTGGTTGAAAGAATTTTCTATGTGCATATGTGTGTATGTGGCATATGTGTATGGGCTATGCATACATACATATGCCATGGTGCAAGGGGGGCACAGAAGAACATGGAATTTATGCTCTGTTACACTCTGCCTATTCCTCGGAGGCAGGGACTATCACTGAACCTGAGCTAGGCTGACTTCTGGGAAGCTCCAGCACCCGTATCTCTGCCCTACATGATGTTCTTATAAGAGGTACATGCTGACATGCCTGGCTTTTTAATGGAAGTCTGAACTCAAGTCCTCAGGCTTGTGCAGCAAGCATTCTTACCTGCAGAGCCATCTTTCCAGTCATAAGTGTGTTTTTACCTAAAACAGAATTTCAGAAATGTGGGAGCTCCAGATGGGATCAGTTTTTGCAGAAAGACATGCCTCTGGAAGTCCTGGACTGAATAGGGCCCCTTGAAAGGACTTTCTTTGCCTGGCTTTCAATGCAGAACTATTCCTGGAATAAAACAATTTACAGAGTGGGAAAACCCTAACGTTTGTGACCTAAAGACATAAATCAGTTAGTCATGCATGTTGCCAAACCATGAGCATGTGGGTATTGCTACGGGGAGTAGAGAACAGAGGAAGTGGGAACTGGGTATAGAGACCTGTGAGGCTGTCCAGGAAGGATGATGTGTGATGAGTACGTAGATGTTAATGACATCCAGACAGAAGACACTGTAAACAAACATTGTCAGCATGAAGAATGGGTGTGTGCCCAGTAAAAAGGGCTACTACATAAACATACGCTGGAATTTTGCTGTATAGCCTTTGATGGTCTCTATGAGCCTCTCTCCTTACACATGGGCTGTACACTGGGCACCTCATGAAAGGAGGACCTGGGCTCGCTCTTGCTGTTCATACTCTTAGCTATGGGTCATTGACTTGGACCCAGTGTTTGAGCCACGTTCCAGCTTGGTTTTGATATCGCCATCTCAGCTCTCGTTTCTCAGTCTTACTTTTGAGTCTTACCTTGCCTCGCCATTTCTTCGTGACGTATTGCATTGTCTCTTGCAGTTCTACCTACTGGTGCTGATTCCCCTTCCGTAGGGACATGTTCTTCCTGGGGGGAGCAGGTCCTGGAGCCCCTGTCTCAGTGCTGTGTACCCCGTCCTGTCACTTCCTGAGCTCCCTCCAGCCACATACCCTCTGACTCAGCTTGGCATCAGGAACACTGTGAGATAACACGAAAGCCCCATTTCCTGTCACGAGGGCTGTGTTGTGTACTTAATTACAGCACATTTAAAATGTTGGACCCAAGGTAAGAGCTTGAGACATCATGCATACAAAGACTAGACAAACCTCAATAAGATAGATGGCTGCAGATGTTGAAATAGAAGCTGGATAAAGAAATACTTCTGACTACATTTCCACTACACCATTCGCAAAATGAGTTTCAGATGCCAAGAATTGTTTACAGTAGATGTTGAGGAAGAGGGGGTTGTCAAGGAAGTGGGGGATGTCAAAGAAGGGAGGAATATCAAGGAGTGGGATGGCTTCTGAAGGTTCTTTTGGTCTGAGAGGTTCTCCAGTAGGGTAGATCCCGGGCCTGTCTTCTCCCTCACCTACAGTGATGGGACTAGAACCAGGGACTCCCGGCCCTGTTCAGCTCAGCGCTTCCCTCACTGAATGAACCCTGCTCACCATGCAGCGCAGAGCAGAGCTTCTCAGCTTCCTGGTGCTCACTCATTCTGGAGATAATTTTGTTCAGCAGCTAGTTTGGATGACAAGTTAACAATAGATTTGTGATTTCATGATAGCGTTTTCTCACCCGGATAGAATTGCAACTCTCATAACATTCATGGTTAACTTCTCCAACAAAACCTCATCATATTTGGACAAAAAGAAGAGGGGAATCAACAAAATTCTTTACAATATGGAAGCTGAAATAGAAAATAAAATGCTCTGGAACACTGAGATGAATACTTTGGTTTGGGAAGCAACACTTAAATTTGTCACCTATGGATATTCCAGAAGTAATACACAAGTACTGTGCTTTTAGTCCACAAACTCAGCATTGTAGCATTAGTATAGACTCTCCCAGGAAGTATATTTATTAAGACTTGCAAGCCACCATGTTGTCGAATTTAAGCTTGGTGATACTGGGGATCTTCTGTTACGAGTCAGTAACCTGCTATATATTGCAGCAGTATGTCACAAGCTTTGGTTTTCTATGATGATGTTCTCGGGTGGTCCAAGTATCCCATTAAATGAGGAAAGGGCCTCAAGTGATAGTAATTTAGCAAGACATGATGACACATACCTGTAACCTCAGCACTGAGGAGGCAGAAGGATTGAGATTCAGAAACATCTTTGAAAGAAAGAAGTGAAGAACTGAAAGAGGAAGAGAGAGGGAGGAAGGGAGGAAGAAGGGAGAGAGTAAGAGAAAAAGAAGGAAGGAAGGAAATAAACCAAAGGGGGAAGGAGGGAGAGAAGAGGGAAAAGTAACTTAGAAGGGAGGGAAGATGAGCTTCCCAGTGTAATGGATGCCGCTTGGACAATGTGTTCAAGTAGATGAGATGATAGATAGACAGACAACAGATAGATATGATTGCTTTGAGATCCTATCTATTTCCAAACGTTATAAAGGTTTTAGATAGAGGCTCAGCATCAGATTCTAAGTCTTGTGCTTTGATTATCTGTGCTAGTTTATCATGGTAAATGATCATAAATCGAAAACTTCTAGCCACTGAGGTTTGACCACAAGTCAGCTCTCAGGTGCTCACTTGCAGAGCATGACCCAGAATCAGCTGACTTTAGAGCATGCATACATTTTGAAGTAATTTGGACTCTTCTGAGAAGGACTTACCATGGCCATTTGTTTATATAGTTAGGTTTCTCCAAGTAGATATGTCTCTGAGAAGATTAACCTTGTACACAAAACCGTTTTATACACTAAGATTGAATTGTAGTAGGATTCAAGGCGTATTCAAGAAAGAAATCAAATGAAAATATTGTTTTTTAAGATATATATATATATTATACACTACCCAATTTGATCATTTTGATTCAAGCCATCTGTAGCTTATTAATATATAATACACCAGATGAATCTGAGGTGAAGGTACCTGCTAACTTGACACCAAGTCTTCCCATAAAATTTTGTTTTCTTTCATTTGTAAATTTTAATTGAATTTTTGTGTTTCATACAGAATGCCTCAACAAACCTTAATTATCTTTATACCTACTTCCGCATTTGCACTCCCCCCCCCACTGGATGTCATGCATTCTGTCATTTGTATGAAGGCTTGTTATTTCAAGTTAGTGTCCCCAGATGTTCCTCAGTGTAAGTTTATCTACTGAGGTTTAGTCAGCCCATCTAGAGTCCCTCCCTTTAAGAAGATCAGCTCTTCCTCAATCAGTGGTAATCAGCTGCCAGTATTTCTTCAGCAAAGATTGGTGTCTGCTGTCCATTTCCCCAGTTCCATTCTAGGATTTTGTATGTTTCAGCTTGCATGGGTCTTGAGCAGAATGACAGCATTGCTGTTGGTTTATATGAGCAGGGTCCCAGGAACTCACAGGGCTCTATTTCCATATGGTCATGTACCCAATCCCTGGGTTTTGCAATTTTTCCACACCCTCTTCTAGAATGATCGCTGAGCCCTGGGTGTGTGGAGTTTTATATAGGAGCCTGTCCAAGGGCCCACATTCTGTGGACTCTTACTTCCCTACACTTTGGCCAATTGTGACCTTTTGTGTTCTTGACCCTATTTGCATGTGGGAGCTTCATTAATGAGAATTGAGAGATTTATTAGTGGATAAACCTCATTCTATGTTCTGTGAGTCTTAGGTGTAGAGGTGACATTGAAGATGTGCCATGTAGGCTTGGATAAGTCACAGTGTCTGTGTGTGATCAGTTGTGGTACTCTGTAATAGTCTCTGTTTGGTGTAGAAGAACCTTCTTTCATGAGTAATGACTGTGTTACTTTCTGTAAATATAAGGATATATATTTTGTTCATAGTAAGAAATTACATTAGTCTAGGTATGCAACAGTCTTGAGGTTTTCTCTAAGATCTGTGACTTCTCTAATGATGTCTATTTGGTGATGTTTACAGTACCACACATGATTTTCCTCCCATTGAGTGGGTTTTAAGTCCTATTAGTTAGCTTTCTTGTCTTTTAAGTATAGACATGCCCAGATGTTAAGTGACTCCAGAACTCCTGGTGTGAAGAATACTTTTCTGTAATTGGTTGGTTGGTGGGGGAATTTAACTCTGGAACTACTTCAAACCAGAGTATCAGGTTATTCCCATGAGTCCTGAAGCCTCTTTGGGACACTGTGTAGACAGGGCAAGGAGAATCAAATGGTATCTGCAGTATCACAGATGAAAGCAAAAACATGCCCTGTTAGATTCGGTCAGCTAGCTTGTCTTGTTGCATAGGTCCGTCCTCTGACAGATAGACAATGGACAGACAGCTTCTTCTCAAGCATGTTTGTACCTTCTTGCCTAGGATCATCACAGTTAAGCTTGTTGATTGTTTTACTCCACAAGAAAGGAAAGGAAGGGAAAGCCAGCCATATCTATCAGTCAATTAGTCTGCATGACTGCAGGATGGAGGGGGGAGGACATATAAACTGAAGAAATGGAGGGGAGGCTCTCTCACTATTTTGTGAGGCTGTGAGGAGGTCACCATCCATGCTGAGATGAAGACTTTTTAGGGTGGGCTTAGGACGGAGACACCCACACTCCTGTAAGTAAACCCTCACCCATTGCTCTGTAAGTAAGCCCAATAAACTCACTGGCTTTCCAGATTGTAGTCTGATAAAATGAAATCTCCATTTGTCATAGGAACCAAGGGATAAAGGGGCTGACATTGTTTAGACCTTCCAGAAGGAATTTTAACTACACCCCTGAAACTAATCCTTCTTGGGCGTGGGTTTGGATAACAGTAATTCCTAATCAGGGTTCTGCCGTACGCCGTGGAATGACTGGAGAATTTAGAGAGCTCAGTCACAAGTATGTGGGAATTCATGTTCTGCTTATATGTTCTACTACAAAGAGCTCAGAATGACATGTTGTACTGAAATATCGTGTGTTCTTGCTAATAGCAGAGGGTGAAGGTCATTTGGGCCTAAAATTCCTGGGACTAGGTACAGGTACTGAGAACTAGATGAAAGGGCTAGACATTAATGAGGGAACTCAACCTCAGATCAAAGTATCCTAGAGTATACTTTGTATTTCCATGTTCTATAGTCTAAGACTGTGTTCTAGTTAGACTCTCAAAGGAGGTGTTTGAATTCTATGTGGACTAATTTTCCAGGAACTAAAATTTGTCACAATGAGATTAGAGATAGAACTGTGTTGGTATAATGCGTCTGTTTTCTTCTTCATCGCAGACCCTCAGAAAATGTGCATTAACTCGGCTGGGAGTTCAACTAAGCAGGAATATCACATCTGTGAGACTAAGTGGTTCTGGGCTATGCCAGACACAATGAGAGCTATCATTCAGTGGGAGAAAACTCAAAGATCAAGTTTTCTTCACCCAAGATAAGAAGGGAGACCTGTTACCATGGATTTGGTTACACTCTTGCTTTGAGATAAAAACACAGGCTTGCTCTTCACTTACTCTTAAGAGTTTGGGGGAAATGGCATTCAACTAGAGGTGAAATGGGGTGCTTATCTCCCTAAGGGCAACTCCCCATGGAACTCCTTAATTCTGGATTTATTTAATGCATTTGATCCTATCAACAAAGTCTAGAGCATATCTCTAGTCAGACTGTGGCCAGCATGAGAGGAAGAGACAGATCTCTAGAATACCTATGGGCCAGCAAACAAGCACACCTTCTGTTAGAGCTGGAAATAGATACATGAAAACTCTGACAGAACACTTCAAACACATGTTACTTTCTCACCCATGAAACAGATTATATGACAAACAACAGCTTCAGGGAGGAAGGGTTTACCCACATTTTTAGGGCTACTCATCATCATGGAGAAGACAAGGGCAGGCCACAGCTGTGGCAACGGGAGCATGGAGGTTGCTGGTCACATTCCAGTGGACCAGGGAGCAGAGAGAAGTCAACAGAAGCAGAATCAGGATTTAATCTTCCAGCCACATCTGTGCCCCTGTACAGTGTCCCACTTCCTCTATGTAGACCTCACCTCCCAGTGGTGCTACAACCTCCTGAAATGCTGCCACTATCTGGGGTTCAAGAGTTCAAGGACTTGAGGTTGTGCGTAGTACATCCAAACTATAGCCCAGGATATACAGAGAGCATTTGACAGAAAACACAGTTCTTCCTGTCAACGACTTTACTCATGAACAATAAGCACTGGCTTTGGCTACAACTCAGTCTCAGCTTTGAGTGATCCTTTGAGAGTCTGTTGAAAGCTGTGGATTCCCGGGGTCTATGGTTTGGCAATTGATAAAGAAAAATGCAAATGTTCTTGAAATGTTGTCTTTGAATCAAATGGGTTTTAAAAATCCTTTTAATACTCAGTTTTAATACTTTAATTATTCTTGGAACAAGGTTAAGTCCCCAGCTCTAAGTTTGTACTGGCCTCTGTTGGCTCCAATCCATAGCTGTACAGAGAACATGCCATTCATTCTGTCAGGTAGTTTCTGACCTCAAAATTACATGGTAAAGGCAGAAGCTCTACCAGTGGGCACACTGGTTGTTTCATTGAGACTCAGTGGCCAGGTACTGAAGGTGGTACATCAGCCATGCAAATAAATGATACCACAGCCCAAGACTGAGGCCTGGTGATGACCTGGATGGTGAATGGAGTCTTAGGAGAAGAAAAAACAAAAATTTAGAGCTTGAACAGTTGAAAAGCTTGGGCTAAGATACTGAAGACACCCTGGTGGTGATTCACAGGGATAACAATAAGCAGAAAGGTGCTAAGGGTGAAACGGTGGGCCTTTCAGAGTCATCGAATTAGTGCCATAGAATATGTTTAAGTGAAGACCTGAATAAGCACAGGCACTCCTGGGAAATTCATATTGTTTTGTTCAAGCAGGTTATGTTGAGCTCTGAAAACTACGGAGATGGGGTATTATGCCAGGTTTCTAAAACAAGCCAACCCATAGGTCAAGATGCTCTGGGGCTTTGCAACAAGGGATGAGCACAAATGCAAGAATACACATCCAAAAGAAATGTTAACACAATGAAAGTAAGAATTAGACTGTGTCTCATTAATGACAGGAACCAGACGCTTGAACAACTCAAATTATAGGATTGGGTATTATGCTTAGAATGAAGTTGTCCTCTTAAGATCCCCCATAGAGAGCTCTCATTGGAGTAGGAATGACCCAATGTATATCTTCATGGGATGGAAATTGTACCAAATCAAAGCAGACGAAAAGAGAAATGAAATGTTATAAGCTCGGTAGAAATGAGACCACACAGGCACTAGACCTGAAGAGGGAAAGGCCATTTAGTCAGCATGACATCATTAGCTCTCCTGCAGGGTTGAAGGAGAAGACATCCTATCGAGAGGAGAGCGGGTAACCGAGGTGTCTAGTGTGAGTCATGTTTCATGGAGGTCAGAAGGATGTCTTGGCTATAATGGTTGAAAAGCTGAGGTACTAAAGACATCCTGGTAGTGAATCACAGTATAGCCAACTTGACAAAAACTGGAAACCTTAGAGACACACCTGGGACATAAGTGTGGAAGGGTGTCTCGACTGAGTTAGCTGGAGTGAAGACACTCCTTCTGAATGTGGGCAGCTCTATTCCATGAGCCAGGGTATTGGACTAAACAAAAGGGAGAAACTGAGTGAGCGACAGCATTCATCTCTCCCTGCCTCCTGACTGCCATGCCCTGCGGCCAGCACCTCATGTTCTGTCATGGTGAACAACTGCAGCTCCACACTGTGAGCCAATATGACCCCCTGCCTCAAGGTGCCTTTGTCAAGGTTGTTGTCTTATCAGCAGGAAGAGTGCCTGGTCTCCTGCAAGTAGCTCTCCACTCCTGCGCTGTCCACAGTGCAGCTGCTCCTCCGTTTGGGTATTTCAACACAGACCCTCCAAGGAGGTGCGTTATCCCTCCAGTTCTATCTAAATGTTTCCTTCACTCACATATCACTGAAAATTTTGTATTCAGTGTTTTTGCTGTCAATAATTCTAGAGAATACTGCGGCATAGAAATGCAGAAGTTGGTTATAGTAGTATTCTCTTATTTAATGAGGATACATCCCATAATTCCAGCAGAAGTCTGAGACTGAGGTCAATAGCAAATCTTGTGTCTACTGTTTTTCCTAAGCCAACATACCTATAATAATTCTAAAAGAAGATTATTTTTAACTAGTCAGAGTTCAATATAAAAATTAGTAAAATAAAACCATCACTGCAATATATTATAACAAAATTATTAGGAACCCTGCTTATGTGCTTTGGGAGTCTTTATTAAGGAAAATAAGTGTGCTTGAGTGGAATCATTATGATTTGGTGTCTGGCCACTCCATGACTCACAGGAGAGCAGCATACACAGACAGTGTGGATGCAGTGGGCCATGCTCTAGAGGGAGGCAGTAGGCATGAGACTTCATTACTCTGCCTGGAACTGAAAACAACTTAAATTTATGAGTTTTCTTTTTCTAGAATTTTCCATTAGATATTTTTGGGCTGTGTTGACTGTAAGTACCGACAACTTGGAACATTAATATATGTATAAGAAAATAATGACTAAGCATGGTTTATCCCAGTTTAACTGTAAGGGGGACCTTGATTCTTCTTGTGGACTTTAGAGCATCTAGACAGTCAGAAAGCCCAGCTTCTGCCAAATAAAGAGCTGCCAGAGGAAAATTTCATTCTAGCATCAAGCTTTCCAGAGACATTTTGTATAACAATGTAATGTCTCTGGGGAACAGCTCACAATAATAGCATTTTGTTGATCTGGTCACAATAAGTAATCCACAATTAATATCAGAATACAGCAAGTGTTTTCTCTCTTGCTTGTTGATAAAACAAGAAGTCTCTAAACAGGGAATTTGCTGTTTATTGCTTAATTATTGTCTAATTACTGCTTTTTAAGGAAAGTGTTCAATGGGAAGATGTATCTTATTAGAACTACAAATAGGAAACTGATCTGCAGCTCTGCCTCAGCCTCTCCTCCATGCTGACTGGTTAAGATCTCCAGGCCCATCCATTTCCACTCAACAGCCATTCAACCAGAAACATGAAGAACATCGCAGATCTAGTTGCAGTAAGCCATCTCTGAGGTGTGGAGTCAACTGACACAGAGGGCGAGTCATCATTTCTGAGCTTAGTTCATTTGCTCCAAACCTTTCCAGGTTCATTCACTTAAACTCAGGTTCGAGAGCTACAAATTTAATTAATTAACTAGTTAACTAATTACATATTTACTAACTTCTGTGTATTCCAAAAGGGAATATGACTTTCACATACACAAAAACATCCTTGTAAGACCAAGTGATTTGATTTTTGTTGTCTTTGCAATGATGAACAGTGACTGGTTCCCACTTTCGAGGGAACACTCTTCCTTGGAACTGGAAAAGGGAAGATAACCATTTCCTTTGTCCATCTAGGACCCTTTGGAATCAAGCTCTCTGCTTATTTTCCCCTTTAACTGGAGTTCTCTAAGAAGACCTGTCTCTGATCTGGTCTCATGAACATCTTCTTAGTACTCAAATATGCAGTCTCTAATGTCACAGCAAATTTTGTTTTTCTTTACATTTCTATCCATTCTTTATATTTTAATTGAAAACTTTTGACAGTGTAAACATTATAGTTTAATCAATATGTAGGCTTTTGCTTAATCATGTTTGAGAATATCTAATTGTTATTTTGCTTCACAGTTTCATGGTAAATGACAAAGAAAATACTTGGTAGTACTTAGTTATCTCAAGTCAGTACTACTGTTCAACTTTGTATTACCTGAAGTGAAAGTACCATTTAGATCGGCACATTTACAGGAATTAGTAGAAAAGATACACACATTGAGGGGAGGGGCTGTGTGTAAAGCAACCTCTCCAAGAGAAATGAAGAATCTTGAATGTCAAGAATAACCTATACGTAATTAATTATTGAAAAACAACACCATGAACCTTTAATACTGGTTTGTTGAAAATTAATGATTTTTTTCATTATTCCTATTGCTTTGATGAGTTATCCTGTAAACATCTCCATTATTTCTTCTTAGATTATTCACTTTCTATATCATAGCAAATGATACATGAAGCTGTAGGAAAAAAAAATGGTCCATCTCCATCCCTCCCTAATGGATTTGTCAACTATGTTAACTTTCCTAGAACTCTGATCATCCTCAGATTTCACCATTGTTTCAGAATCTCCCATGGAGACAAATTATAGATTTTTAGATTCTTCAGATAGAACCTTGTGACTGATGCAGCAGTCACGATTTCCTTGTATTGACAGTGTAATTCTGAAGTGGCTCTTCAGTTCATACCTCCCACCTGTGACTGCCTCCCAGCTCCGAGAGTCAGCACAGTACCCAAGTCCATGTCAGGCCCAGCCCTGAACATAAAGATCGCACAGTAGATATGAGGAGAAACAGGAAATGATGCTTAGGCAGGACTTGGGATGACCTTGGAAGTTCAGGTGCTATGTGTTACCTTCAGAGAATCATTTAATACCATGGTGAGTAATTTTATGGTTAGATTTCTTGATGACAATGATTATTTTTATTTAAAAACAGCAATAATAACAGCAGCTATTATTTGTAAGATGCTTTTTATGTGTCTGGTGCTATATTCACTCAGAAAACCCAAGACTTCCTGAATAGCATGCTAAGATTATCTGCAGTTGACAAGTGAAGCCAAGCTAAAAAAATCTAATGCTCTGGAAGGAAAGAACAGATAAGTGTTAAGAGAGAAGGCTGAGCAGTTAAGAGGGCTTGCTGCTCTTGCAGAGGACTGGCTTTGATGCTCAGCACCCATAACATTAAGCTTACAACCACTTGGAACAATAGTTCCAGGGAATATGACATATTTTGTCCTCCACAGGTACCTGAATGAGTGTGATGTACATAAACTCACAGAGGCACAAATAAGTACATGTAAATAAAAATAAATAACATATTTGACTAAAATCCTTTATTTAAGTAAAAGAGCAGACAAGATTCTAGCACATTGGTGACTGGGGAATCAGTCACTTGTCACACCAAAGACACTAGTTTGGATATTGCCAAATTTCTCCAAATTCAGCTGCTCTCTGTTTCAGTGATTTTTCATTATACCATGAAGGGTTGGCTGGCACAGTTGGACACTTTTCTGCATTTCCCAATGGGAATAGCTAAGGCCTTCCTTCCAGGGGCACAAAAAGAGCAGCTGTACAGATTGCCCGCTGCTCGCAGTGCAGCAAAGGTCACTACACTTCTGAAAAGTATCAGCAGGATGCAGACATGGGGGATTGGGGCGAACGCGGTCACAGTGCATTCAGGAGCTTAAAACCTCTTCCTAGTAATAATATTAATGTGGCTTTTTGTTTCTTCTCTTAATATACTTCTTCCTTCTCAGGAGTATTCTCATACTGTTAATCAACATGTGGCCATTGATTATCAGAGTGCGGGGTCCTAACCCTGAGTTTCATGGATAAATTGGGGGTCGTACTTTGTGCACATTTTGATTCTTGGTGCAACTGTGTACTTATAAACTTTTAAGTTCTTCGTAACGTTTCACTAGTGGACAGTTACTATCAATTTCTAAATTTTCATGTAACTTGATTCCTTTTTTTTTTTTTGAATTAATTTAATTTCATACTTGATGTCAGGAAAACCCCACAGCCTCTTGTCTTCTCAGGAATTCTGTTCTAAAATACATCTGATTGGCAGAATAATATGAAGGAATATAATACCTTTTGTCTTAATTAAATTATCTCAGTATTACTTGATTAGTAATTAGCATATTGTCTGCTCCAACCCCTACTCTTTAGAATGAAATAGCAAGACTCTTGTGTGGTACTAGAGTCTTCTTTGCCTTTGAAGAGAGTCCCTGATGTCTTCTTGGTAACTCCCACTCCCTGAAAAGGCTACCTGCTCTGGGGAGGTGGTATATATCACTGATTTTTTAGCCAATCTGGTGACAAAGCCAGAGCACAACACCCTTAGGGTTGTGTGAGTTTCTTCGCAATTGCTTCCTCATTGAGCAGTGAGAGTCTCAGCAAAAATGAACTGTTCCAATTCCTAGACCTTCAAACTAACCAGAAGATGATAACGACTTAGTACACCTTCTGAAAACTAACCACCAGATGATAACCACTCATGCCAGATACTGAATTTCCAATCACATGCAGAATATTTTCTGTTGTTCCAGACACATCTGTCTGAACCACTAACTGTGTTCTTTTAAACAAACTGCATCAGGCATCCCTCGATTCACTTTACAAATTTCCTATAGAGAGAGTGCAAAACTTGAAGTCTGCTTATCACCACCACCACCACCAATATCAAGTGTATAAGGCATGATAAGCCAAGGGTGGCCACCCCATTTTCTGCTACCACCAGTAATTTCATGGAGGTTTCTTAAAATTTACTCTGTTGAATGCCCAGAACCCAATATCTATCCAGTTACATAAGTATGGGTTATAAAATATACCTTACATCTCTTTTAGAATTTTACAAGGCAGTTCAACATATTAAAAGTTCTATGTAATCCTGTAATAAAGGGATCTTCTTTATTATGTTTAACACAGAATTTTCTCAGTGAATTTGACTTTATTTCTTCTGTTAGTGAAATATCACACAGAAAAGGGGAATCCCTGCTCTGTAAAACTCTGGAATAAGAGTACACAGTGGGAACAGCTGGATGTGGGAGGAGACAAACTTGGTCTTCATCTAAAACCGGGGATGCTTGCAAATTTCACCTCCTATACTCAATTTTACTTATTTGTCAAATTTACGTGAAGAGCCCGCCATGTTATAAAGACCCAGCATCCGTACAATGATAATTGTTGAATATCCACAGCAGTACAATAAAATACAGGGGCAATGAGAATTTTATGCTTTTAGGTCTCTGTCTTTTGGCTTCAGCACAACCTTAAAATCACTTTCCATTTCTTCTGTTATTTGTATCTCATGTCTTTGTGGCAAAACATTTACTAATAGAACAGCTTTCCATCTGCCAGGTCTCATAGACTGCTTCTAAGTTAGGTAGCTGAGATCTGTTGGGTTTGTGCAAAATTATAACAGTTACTGACCTAAATATACCAGGAAGGAGCTTTAAATCTAGATAGCATGATGCCTCTGCTTATGAATCTGATTCCTATGAAAAAAGTTACTCTTTATAATGCTTTAACTGTCTTATTTCTGCCTTTTTCCAGTGCATGCCTCTGGTACTTCAAAGCAAACAAAGACTTTTTTTGTGGCAAATAAAGATTCATAGCATAATAGGTTGTATTAAAAATAACAGTAATTATATAAGCATAATGATCACAAGTTAACAATATGAATTCTTGTATAATTATACAAGTAGAAAAAACATATAATGACATATCTTACCATAAATATAACAGGACTGCATACATGGATGCATGAGCTGTAAAGGGTAGCTGTTGGTACACTCCCTTGTTTTTCCAAGATTTTTTCCCTTAATCTGGCACATTAATCCAGAATCCAGACGGTGGTTTAAGGTCTGTGTTCAGAATGGTTATGGTTGTTACAGATGACCTGTCACCAGTTCCACAGAAATTCTGGCTATGGTTGAAGTACTTCAGTCTTCTCACAAAAATTAATAATAATGTCTGCTTCAATAGAAACACACAGTAATACAGCATAAGGATATTTTAGACCTTACTTTAACAAAATTAACAGATATGCCTTAAGAATACACAAAATACTGTGCTCTCTGCCTTCTCGCCAGTTGTGAGACCTCTTTAGCACTGCTCAGTCTGAATAGTTACCACAGAGCCTGAGCTGTTTGTTATCTCACTCTGACACTGTAAAGTCTGGCTTTCTTCTGCTGTAGGGTTCTGTGAAGTTTAGGCTTGTGGAGACCAATTTTCAAGCCTCCTTAGTTTTACAAATGAGGAGAATTTTGTCTAGGCCAGCCTGTTCTTTGGTTACTTTTCCATTGCTCAAGTCTTTATAAAGACAACGCTGTTTTGAGACCTTGCAGAATCCTGAGGACTATTTCTTTGTAGATCTCATCTTTCTTCCTACAAACACTTACATCAAACACTATATCACGTGACACAAGACTCAGTTGACACCTGTCTGGGTTCTGCTATGTTTGATAGATGCCATGAAATACTTACAGATCTGATTCTCTAACTTCCCTCTTCTAACCTGGTCTTATATTTAGTCTTATATTTGGTCTCAGCCTCATTTTAATGGATCTTAGGTTTTACTCACTGTGAATACAAAACCTGAAGGAAAAACCTGTTCCTACTTTTTGCTCCCCTAAGAAAGAGATCCTTCTTTTTGCCTCTGTCCCATATTCAGAATGTATGCTTAGGGAAATTCTACTCTGGGCAAAATCGTGGTTGCCAGCTGAGGATGTGCACGTACATAGCCATCCTCTTCCAGTACTGCTACGTGGGGATACTTTCTTGCTCCCTGTCTAAGCCTCAGCACTTCTTGTGAAAAGCCTCATTTCATGCCATCGTTCCTCCTTACACAGAGGCACACAGGACCCAGGGTTTGGGATTTGAATTTCTTCTCCTTGCTGTGCGCCAGAGGTGCAGTTCACCTGTGGCCACCACAAGAATTGGCCAGAGCCCATCGCTGTAGACACCGATGTCCTACTTTACACCACTGGACCAGGGACGGGCACCAGAGAAGCCTTGTTCGGGCTGCACCTCTCCCTGCTTTTCTCCAGGTTTGCTGCTCTTGCTCCAGGTGTAGAGGTGTCAGAACCAGGACAGGAATGTTTAATGATGACTTAACAGGCACATATAGAGGAGTATGGAGCACTGACATGGCGCTCCACCCCAGTGACAACCAAGTCAAACACTGCCTTCCTGTGCCTTGACCTCCTCGTCCCGGCACTGCTTGTGCTGGCTAGGAAAGGGTCTGGCTGGGTCACAGGCCTGAGTGGCGTCCAGTTAGTATGGATGCACCCTACCTCAGCTGTCCCTGGCCAGCACAGAAAGTTGGACTGACTGGGCACTGTGCCAAGCCTGAGCAGCCAGAAGCTTTCCTCTACTGGCAGTTATGTGAGGGGCCTTTGTCCTCTGAGTGTCACACTCTGCTGCATACTGATTTCATTTTAGCTTTTCTATCTCTTACCTCCTGAAGCACCAGTTGACGGGGCCCCTAAATAGTATTCATGTCAAACTTAGCTCTCCTCTTTCCAGAGGAGCTGATTGGATCCCTGCATGACAATCAGGAAACAAAATACTTGTGCTTATTTTGAAGCCAGTGGTTTCTGTGGGGACAGCCATATGCCATGTCTGGCATCCGTGGGGATTTCAGATGGAGGTAGATGATATTTTTAGACAATGATTTCTGATGTTCAGCCCCTGTGTATGTTCCAGTACCACACAGTGCATAGTCTCACACCATCTTCCCCAACAGCCCAGGCATCCATGCCAAGCGTGTGCATGCACACAGAATTCCACACTTGCACTACACGTACAACTCACCACTGCACACACTGCACCTCACTTGTACTCATAGCCAGGAGAGCTTTTGTAGTGACAGCAAACACAGGCTGCAGTGTGGGGCTGTTCAGTTTAACCCTGGTTGACATGGTGCTGAATCCAATACTGGTCCATGTGACCATGTGACACAGCCCCAATCCAGTGTCTACATCACTTCAGATCTTTGATTGTAAATCCTACAGGGCAGTGGCTTGTCCTAGAGTGCAAGGAAACGAGCAGAGGCTGCTGAGGTTCCAAGCAGAGCCCTGCCTGGTGTCGCAGTGCTTTCCCAGCTCTAAGTTGCCTCTGGCAGCAGTGTGAATCTGGAGACTCTGGAGCCCAGGGACCTTCACTAGTCTTTACTTTGTCTACTGCTTTCCATCAGGTGCTCTTTCATAGACCCCAGCTCTTGAAAAAAATCTCTTACCACGAAACCATGGAAGGTTACTTCTGCTCATGGTAGAAGAAAGAGGAATCATTGCTTCAATTCCCAGCCTGCAAAGGCTGGCCTAGGACTGTCTTAAAGTGCTGAAAGTCTCAAGCTTTTAGCCCAAGCCTTCACTCTTAACCCAGGCCCCGTCACTCCTGACCCTCATTTGCAATATAGTCCTCTGCTTCAGAGCTCAGCTCAAGTTAAGGTTCACTTGCATAAATGAGATTCTTTCACTCCATAATCAAAGTTAGAAATTCTACTGATGTTCCATGTGCCGTCTGGTAATTGTCTCCTTGGTGTCTAAGAGGGTCCAGCATTCTATCTGCATGCTGTTTGTGTGTCTAGGCACACTGGTGTGCATACCACTGTGGAGTGGGACTGCACCTGCCTTCTTGGTTGTTTATGTCAACTGCTAGCATTATAACTTTCACATTGGAGGGTTTCAATGATTATTTTTGAATACATGGATTAGTTTAAACTAGAAATTCTTGGACACTAGATCATGTCCTTCTGTTTACCTCTTAGAGATAAGCTAAAATGTTAAGGGTTTCGAAACTGCTTCCAGAAAAGAGCTGTCCAATTAGCAACTGCCTTTCCATGAGAGCAGGTTAGTTTATTATATAACAATAGCTTTTCCATGAGAGCAGGTTTGTTTATTTACACGCATTTTCATTATACCATGGTATATTCAGGAGCAACTCAATCAAAAGACAAAAGAGATTCCCAAGGTATAAGAGGACAGAGCCCTGAGGGCCACTTGCAGGAAAGGATGACTGCACCTTGACCTGCTCCACATAAAGAGGGCACACCCTGTGCAGTCGAGGTCCTCAGATTGTGGACCAATCCAATAACCCAGTTCTCTGTCTTCAGTCACAACTAAGGAGCCCAGGAGACCATTCCCTTGTGCCTTTCATTGGGATATCCTTCAAATGAAAGGAGAGTGCTAAACTCTTCAAAAGATCTACACCTTGCATTTGACACCCAGTGTGATTGCAGAAGAAGCCAACAGCAGCAGACAAATTAATTGACCTATGCTTAGCCAAAATCTAATTCAGAAGATTCTCTATTTGAAGATTTTCCCCTCAGCTGACTTGATGCCTCAAACCATCTACTGAGAGAAAATCAAAATTGCTGGATATTGTAAAAGGACACAAATGCAACAGGTGAGGACTTCCCTGACTATTCTTCACGTCCAGTTATCTGTAAATCTATAGTAGTGTGTGTGTGTGTGTGTGTGTGTGTGTGTGTGTGTGTGTGTGTGTATGTGCTGTCTTCAGAAGCTGTTTGCTCTCTGGCTTCCCAGATCAGCACTGGCTGTGAAAAGCCCACCCCGGTTCTCTGTGCCTCTTTTCACCAGGTGTTTTGTCTTCAAATTCCATTACATTTTTTACTATATATTTTTTCCACTTGGTCCTCATTCCCTCACCTCCCATCAAATACCTATATGCATGCCTGATTCCTGCAATAAATAAGCAAATTCAGTTTGAGAGAATTTCAAACCTGTCTTCGGAGATAGGAGCAGATTTCCTGAGCAAAGAGAAAGAAACATAGCCTTAAAGAAGCAAGACCATACCAGTAGGGAAAGTGTTGCGCAGTTTATAAATTTTCTAACATGTATGTCAAATCTGTCCCCCATATATTCTTCCCAGAAGCTATATAATCAAACTGTTGACAATTCCCAAGCTAGGAGAACAGAGTACCCAAATACACACCTCCTCAGGTCTGAGCTCCATTAACTCAGTGAAGCATGTGTCCTGCGGATCTTCTGCAGAATGAAGTGGCCGGTTTTAAATCCCCTTTTACATTTACCTTAATTGGTTTCAAACAGTTTATCAGCTTCTGGGAGAAACTGTGTCTTCACGCAATATCCAAGATGAGAGTTACTGTGTAGGTGAGACAGGGAGGTGTGATTACTGTGTAGGTGAGACAGGGAGGTGTGCATACATGGAAGATTACAGAGGCTTTTGTTTACTTTCACAAGTACATACATCTGAATGTGCCCAGAGGCCATAAGAGGGCCCAGATTCCCTGGATCTAGAGTTACAGGTGACTGTGAGCTGACCAAGGTGAGTGCTGGGAAATGAACTCAGGTCATCTGGAAGAGTAGCACTTTTAGACACTGCCACATCTCTCCATCCTTGAAACGGTTTCCATGAAGCTGTGGTACTAAAAACTGTACTGACCCCTGCACCTAGGATGTGGGAGAATCGTGACTCTTCATAGGAAATAAGAGGAAAGAGGAAGGGATGGACAGAGGGAAGGAGAAAGGGAGGGAGAGAGGATAGAGGGAGGTACCAATGGAAGGATGGAGGGTCAGACAGGGAGAAGAGAGGAATGGAAGGAAGGAGAAAGGAAGGGAGAGAGGGGAAAGGAGGATTGCTGGGATCGCCGGCAGGTAGGTCGATCCAACCCGCCTCCAACAGGGGATGAGCGGGATGGTGAGTGTCGACGGCCCAGACCCTCTCCACTCCAGAGAAAAAAAACACACCGAGTCGGGAGTCTGTCCAAGCAGGATCTCATTTATTCAAGCTTACAGGATGTCTTTTATAGGGTAGGGGCAGGGCTGAAGGGAGTGAAGGACCAATCGTTTTTTGCCATGTAGGCTGTAGCCCGGTAGAGGCCATTTTGACAGGCTGCAAGACTCCAGTGAGGCTCAGACAGCCGTTGGGCCCCTGAGGCCCAACAGAGGATGGGAATAAGGAGTAAGACAGGCCAGCCTTTAGGTCTGCCCCTGGCTCAGCCCGCCTAGGAAGAGCCCCGGGGCTTCTGTCAGGGGAGCCTTGGAGAGCATGTGTTCAGGGGCCTTCTGAAGCACTGGTGCCTGGCACCTATTACCGTACATCCCAGGTCTTATTCTGAATAATGTACCACTGACTCTTTAATTGCAAAATTGTGCCTGTGGCTGGAGACCGAAGTCAGGACCAAAGCTGGGTGGACATATGGAACTGAAAGGTCTGTAGTAAGATCTATGCAGATAGTTCTCCCCCACTGGAGCAAATCACAGACCTATACACAGAAACAAGTGAAAGGGAGGAGCCCTGGCTTTGGAGTTCATGGAACTGGAAAGCAACTCTGTTGGCAGTACTTCCATTTCAACCACACCAAACACTCCTCTGAGGTCTCTAAGCGTAGTCTCTTGATATCTTCCCTGGTGCTATTCAGGGTTCCTGAGTGAACTTGTCCCTACCTGGTGATCAAAATGAGACACATCTCACAACACCCTCTCAAGTTATTCCCCTCTTTCAACTCTCTGTGGAGCATGGGAGGACTGTGGTTTCCATCTGTCCCAGCACCTGGCTGTCTTCATTCTCTCCAGTGTAATGACTGCTAAGACTTTGGGTATGTCATCTCCACAGGAGGAAGAAAGGTATTTCCCACTGAACAAACAGTAATATAAGAAAACAGTGATTCCAAAACAGTCATTGTCTAATACACCATGTGCCCTTTATGCATAGCTGCTGGACTTTGTGGGTCTGACTTTGACTCTCTTGTAGTAAACATTCAATAAATGTCTCTTAATTCATTGCTGTCAAGTATGGTGACCAAGATTAAATCAGGTAGAAAAAACAAGATTTCAAGGAGTGTCCTTCTAATCTTAATTACTTTTTTATGTAACTCACTCCTTGCTAACCCCACAAACCTGAAGCAATATAGGAAAAGTAAAGTGTTAATTTAGGTAGCTTTTTTCATGACGTTGATTAATGCAGAAAGATATTACTCACTAATTACAGACAGAAACCCCTTATTTGAACTCAATAACAGTTTTAATTAAAATTCTTAGTCTCCCAAAGCATGATTCTCTTAACCTGGTTTAATTATTTTGTAAGTCTTGCCTGTGACCTTGGGTTAATTTGCATGGTACAAACATGCTTCTTTATTTTTCTGGCTATATGCTATTTGGTAGAAATTTTACATTTTAGCTAATATCAGAGTTAACCATAGATGCCAAGCTGATTAATTGGGCTTAGAGACAGGTCACGTATGGACTTAAAATGCAGACAAATGGTGGACATTAGTGGTGAATATTTAATAACAACATGGAAGGATTCAGGTGATTCCTATAATATTTTACTAAATGTGATCTTGTTAACTCAGTGCTATTTTAGAAGGCAATCTTATTTTAAAGATTCTGGAGTCCTCATTGTTTCAAAATGATGCCCCAATCAAATTCAGCTATATCAAGATTTAAAATGAACCTGCTATGTCTGTGAATTCAAAATTAGCTCCAAACATGTAAGAAACTCTGAGACTTCTGCAGCCTCATAAGCACATGCATGAAAAGTTTCATAAAGGAGGTGTGTGCGATAGAGGGGTGCAGACTTCTAAATGTCTCTCAGTAGCATATGTCCTTACAAGGCAAGCCTGCAAGCCCATTCATGAAACCATGTCACAGTGTACTGAGCAATACTGCAGATGCATTCCAGAGATGAAGAGATTCATCCTGCCTAAAGTATGTCCCTTGTTCATCCAAAGATGATGAACCAATGCTCCATAGTAGGACAATGTGAATGAGAGGAAGGCTTACCTTGTCCTGGTCTAGTTTACCTTGCTTTGAACTTCCACCATGGAAAGCTTCTTTCATAGAGCCTCTCCATGGTGTGGCTCTGCTGATCAGCAAATCGGATGCTTGCTTTATCTCTGGTTTTGTGTATTACAACTTCTGTTACATTACAGAAGGGAGGGAGAGAGGAAGAGGACACAATGTATGTTAAGGAAGGAGGACTGAAAAGAGTAGAGAGAAAGAAGGAAAAGAAAGGAAGGAGGGAGGGAAAAGGATAAAGTAGCATCATGAGGTAAGTGTGTTTGTCCTGTATTTACTTCAGAAGAATAGAAGACAAGGTACTGGAGAGATGGCTCAGTGGTTAAGAGCACTGGCTGCTCCTGTAAAGGACCTGGGTTCAGTTCTCAGCACCTACATGGCAGCTAACAACTGTAACTCCAGTTCCAGAGGATCCTGCACCTTCTGACCTCCATGGCATTGCACAACAAGGATGCACATACATGCAGAAAATACATGTAAAATAAAAATAATAAATAAATATTTTTAAAATGAATACAAGACAATACAGACATGAAACTTCCAGAGAAGCTTGTTTTGGGTTAGGGTTTAAACTAGCTCCTATTTTCTTCACATTGTTTTGAATCTGCCAAGTAGTGAACATGCAAATTGTGTTGAGATCTGAAATCAGTCCTCCACACCCACAATGACTAATGTCACCCACCTCATTAATGGGTCAGACTCAATACATAACTATCTTAAAGCATACCCATCAACAGTGAGTGAAGTTGCGTGTTTCCTGTGTGTCTTTCATATCTCAGTTGTCTACACATATCTAGGCAGACATCCACATATCCAGAAGAAATTAAAAATACGATAACATTGACATAAAAGAAGATCAAATAGGTCAGTTATAGCTTTTATGTTCCCAGCTGTAGAAATGCATCTGTATAATTGAGGGACTTTGTTTTCCTAAGACAAAAATCATGTCAAATTAGTGAGTTGTAATTTCATTTGTTATAACATATGGAAAGGCATTATGGCCATTTGTGCTTTCAAATGTTCACCCATGGAGTGAACATCTCCACTTCAGGAAAAAGAAATGAAAGTATTAATACTCCTTAAAATAAACAGGGCAGTAGGGCAGTGTTGACCTCAGGCCCCAGGACACATACATACACACACACACACACACACGCACACATGAGAGAGAGAGAGAGAGAAGTACTTTTCCAGCATTCTGATGTTTGCACTGAAAATAATATACGTCAGTGTTCTTCATCGTCTTATAATGTTTCTGAAGTTTCGATTTTCTCACAATCAGGTATACTCTGTCCTTTTTGAGATCTCTCTGCAGGAAAGGCAAAGTAGAAGTTAACTGGTTCTATATGCTGGGCATAAATGTCCTAGATCTCCATCTCTTGAAAGGTTTCTAGTGTTGATATTGCATATGTGAAAATCATCAAGACTTCCTCAGGCTTCTTATTTAATATACTTGGTACAGTATACAGGAAGTTATGATATCCCCCAGCTACAGTGAACTCACAAACTTGTAACTGGAACCCAGAGTGAGGACAACAGCCGGTACTGACTTGCTGATCAGTGAGCACAGGAGTCTGCCTGAGTCTACCTCCCCAGCATCGGGATTACAAACACACTGAGTTCTTTTGTATGGGTTGAAATAAGGTACTTGTGCGTACAAGACAAGCACTTTATGCAAACTCTATGTACTCAGCTGTCTCCATTGCTCAAGATCACTCTTTTGAGGTCCACCTGGTTTTGTCTCTTTGGAGGTTTTTCATATCTGGTCTCTGTTTTGACTTATTTAACCAAGAAACTTCAGTGTTCTTCATCAAAAAGAGTGAGTAGACTTTCTTACAGCCCTGTGCTCTTCTCCCCCCTCTTGACAGACATTTTTACAGACATGTGCTCTTCTCTCTTGTGTTCTTCCAACCCTGTGCTGCTCTCTCTTGATTCCATTTTGAATGGGTGCTCTGTGTCTGAAGTCGGATGACCATTCTGCAATAACGTGGTAAGAGACAAAAGTCAGGATGATGAACTGGAAAGATTACCTACTCTGGGCTCCAGTGGACATTTCCAATCTATAGGGCCATTTTCCATAGATATAATAATCATGAGGAGACTGTTCAAATTCCAGCTCTCTAAGGTCTCTATTTTATAAACAATGGGAGGAGAGTCAGCATCCACATACTTAAGAGTCCTTGTGATCCTCATTGGTTTGGTGTTGTCAAAACTGAGATGATCGAAGGGAATTTAGGGTCTGAACTGTAGCTCAGTTGATAGTTACCAAGCATGAAGCCCCAGGAACCACTGATGGTATGTGGTGTCCACCCGTTATTCCAGCACTGGGAGGTGAAGGCAGAGGAATCAGAGTTCAGGTTCATCCTCAGCTAGAGTGAATTCAAGGTTGTCTTGGTTACACTACACCCAGTTTGGAAAACAAGTCGGGAGGGTTAGGGAAGTGAATAAAAGGCTGCGGGCGATCCAGAATATCAGATTCTCCTCCCCTTCATGTCTGTCAATTCGGCTCTGTACAGGCACAGAGCCGAGGCTGCTCAGTGTTTCCCTTTTGTCTCTTTCCTCTGGTGCTGATTTTGGGCATTTCAGTGCACTGGGTCCTCTGCCTCCAAGCACCTTTCCCAGTGTCCGCACCATCTTTCTCTGTAGGTGCTGAACCAATGCTTTCCCTCTCCTGTGTCAGCTCTCACATTACAATTCCCCTTCTGTCCTTCTGTTCCTCTTCTTTTTGTGATTGACTCTCCCCAAGAAGCTGTTTGTGATCCCTTATTATGAAGAATTTTCTATAAAAATAAATTACATTGTGCTGTGTTTGGGAGATAAACTTGGTGGGGAAACAGCTGCACACAGCAGCTTTGTGCAGACAAGTTCAAAGCAGACTTCAAGCAGCTGCTCCATGTGAGTCCTTTGAGAGCTGTGATCAGCTGCACGGTAGCCACCCATTGGCCTCCAGAGACCAGGCTCACTGGGAGAAAAATGAAAGGGTGTGCTATTGCTAGGTGATGAAGAGAGGAGCAGGAAACTTGCCTTCAAATCGGTGCTGAGGGAGCTGCCTCAGCGGCCCTGGCATGCAGATGTTAGGTCAGTCACTCTGTTTAACAGGAGACACTAATATCCACTTGTTGAGGTGTCTCTGTGCTAAGATAGCCTGCCTTTGAAAGTTAAATCGCAGCAATGAGATAAAAGAATTTAAGTGACCTCCCTCTTGGGAGATGGTAAGTATAGGGTTTTCTGATAAAACACTTTCAAATTCAACTAAGAAACTTTGAAAGCTCAGTCTGTTCATGTAAATTGTTTTATTTTCTTTTAAAAGATGAAAGCATACACATGGATCCGCTTCAAATGGTCTGTCAGTATAATTACTTCTGACACTGAGGCCCGTCCAGCCAGGTAGCCACTCCTCCCAGGAAAGACAATTTTTTCCTCCAAGTTGGGCCCACCTAATAGTGAAGGTCCTTTCCCCTTGTGATGGGAGGAAGTTCAGGATGCAGGTAGACACAATACAAACATAACATGCTCAAGGTTCCTGAGAAAATGCACTTACTGGATGTCTAACGAACCCAGTTCTGACAGAACATTAGACATGGTGGGGTATTTCCCTCTGTGTGGCCACCCCAGAAAGATCAACACTCAAAGTCTGAAATCCATTTCTTCACACCTATGCATCACTCTGTGTCCTTGTGAAGATGACCATCCACGTTCCTGCATCCCTACCTCTCTGTGTGACCATGATAGTTTGCTTACAGAGAGCTGGGATCATCCTCTTTCTGTTTTACCTAATAAACTGATCCTGCTCAGAGTAAGTGAGCTTTGTCTGCTGTTGGGAACAAGTTCGTCATCCACACAGTGCACTCAAGTTCTCCGCATTCTGATTGCTTTAAAAGATTCTTCCACATGATGAATTCAGTTCCTTTCAGCAAAGTCATTTGAACAAGTTCCAGTTTATTTCTCTGAAAATTTAGGGCTCAGAGTCATGTGAAATATGAAAGTTGTATTCTGAAAAATGAGGAGTAAAATGTGATATTATTTTTAATGTTAGATGGATGTTAATCCCAGTCTATGTTGATTTATCATTTTGGAAATATTTCATAATATTTTTATTCACATTTAACAGTTCATTTTTTAACTTGCTTTTATCATTTCTCTATTGATTCCAGAATTTCATACAATGTGTTTTGATCACATTGACACCCTCCCCAACCTCAAAACACCTCCCACTCTACCCCTAGGCCCAGTTTCACAACTTCTCTTGCTGTCTTTCATTTTTTAACTTTTATTTTTCTAGCATTTGTCTTGTAAAGGTCTATAGATTACAATCTATGCCTCCTCAGCACTCACAGTGCCTGCCTTGGGGCTGGGCCATCTACCACGTGTATTGCCAGGAAGTAGAACTGACTCTCCCTCCCCTGGCATTCATTAGTTGCCAATAAATTCTCTGCTAGGACCGAGGCTTCCTGCGCTCTCCCCAGTCATATGGGCCCTGCCCACCTTGGGTTTACACAGGTCTTGTGCATGCTGTCATAAGTGCTGTGGGTTCATATGTGTAAAGACCGTGTGGAGTCCAGACAACAGTTTTCTTGTATTCATCTACCACTGTGGCTCTTACGGCCCTTCTACCCTCTCTTTCACAATGCTCTCTGAGCCTTTGGAGGCAAAAATGAGATATAGTTACCTCATTAAGTTCTCAGCACTCCGTGATCTCTTATTTTCTGCATCTTAACGATTTTGGGGACTCTGTGTTATAACCTTCTGCTGCAGGAAGAACCCTTCCTGATGAGAACTGAGGGGAGGTACTAATAAGCGAGAAGTCAGTAGCCATTATGGAACTTCTCAAGAAGATGAAGAAAAAGACAAGATCTTCCATGTACCCAGCCATACCACCCTTGGTCATGTACCTATGGGCTCTGCATGCCATTTTAGAGATATCACCCTTGGTCATATACCTACGGGCTCTGAACTCCATTACAGAGATACCTGTTCACCCGTGTTCATTGCTGTCCACAAAAGGCAGGAAATGGAAAGAACCTAGATAGATGTCCATCAACTGAGGAGGGATAATGAACTCATGGTATAGTTATATTATGGAATATTATTCAGCTGTTAAGATAAATAAAATTATCAAACTCACAGGTAAGTGGGTATAAGTGGAAACAATCATCCTGTGAAATAACCCAGACCCAGGAAGTCAATGATCTTCTCTCTCCTAAGTGGGTGCTGGCTCAATCTGTAGATAGATAAGTTTGAGTTGGTAAATATTTAGTGATTAGGAAACTAATGGATTGCCTTGGGAATGGTTCACAGGAGGGGTGATAGAATGCAGTGATATAATGGGAAAGGGGAACAGGACAGATTTAATGTGGTGGGAATGGGAGGGTGGGTCAGAAGGGTCGGGTCAGAGGAGGGATAACTAACACTCAATGCTTTTGAAAGCATCACATGGAAACCCTGTGGCAGCATCTCTCAGGATACATGAACACGATATAAAGAGAGTTGAGAGTTACCCCATAATTAGGGTTCATTGACCATAAAAAACTAGCAGAAAAGAAGCCCAATGCCAAGAATGAACTCCCTGTTTGGGAGTGGTTGACAAGAGACATCCCATAGACCCTCCGACGATACTGACTATTGCCATTGCGCCTTATAACCCACCAGAACTGAGAGCAAGACCCAATGGCGGAAGACATTCTGAGTCACAGAAAAGAAGAAATCAAGCTGGTACCAACCTGGAAGCTCTGACTAGCTTTCTAGTGCTAGAAAGTGCTCTGCATGTTACTGGCAGAGAGAGAAAATCCTCAGTCTTGCAGCTGTGAACCCTGTGAGCTAGGGTGGCAACTGGCTTGGACAACATGCTGATGGTGCTATAGTGGCCGAACATTATGACAGTGACTCCTCATCTTCTATGTGGATGTAAGGCCCCCTTCACCAAAGGGAGCCCACGTGTTATCAGGGCAAGAACCTGAGCCTAGACAAGCCACAACCACAGCGAAGAACGTGCTACTGCCGTTCTGCTAAGAAGCAATTTGAAGTACGTTTTATTCCATTGTCCTATGCAGCCCTGTGATAGTTTCCCTCTGTTCTTAAATTTGTGCAGTGAGATACTCGATCCAACTTGTAGCATTCACATTAGACAGAAAAAATTTTGCCAAATTACATTCAGCTGCCAACTACATAACCATATCTGTATGGATCTGGATTCTCCCATTCGATATGCTTTCTACTCTCTCAGTTTCTAGCTATCAAAGAAAATATAGCACCATGGTTTCTCTCAGTCTCTCCAATAATCTTCCAACCATGTGTTGGGCTGGGTCATCCTAGAACACATATCACAAGTCACTTTGCCCTCTGGTCCATCTCATGCATTTCATGCAGCAGTGTGAGGAACCACCTCTCTCCAGCCTTCATGTGACAAGGGATCCCACATGGAGAAGACACGTAGTCTCCACAGCAAGACCACTCTCCATGTTTCACAAAGCCTCCACATTATTCTTGTTCTCATAAATTCTCTGAATGGACGACAATAAGAAGTTGAGGAAAAGACAACTTTTCCCTTTACAATGAAGCCAGCACTGTATGTGAAAAGGAACCCTCTCCCCAGCGGTTCCCTGTGGTCACTTAAGAGGCACCTGGAGTTACACTCAGGACTTACTTACATGAATGTGTAAATGCCGTTCCTGTTGTATCATCCTTTATTTCTATTTTCCCTTTTTACAATATTGGTTGTTAGATTTTTAAACTGTACAAATATATCAATAAAATGGGTTAGTTTGCATATTGGTGCAGTTTCTAAATGAAAGAAGATGAAATACAAGCTTCCTGTTTCTATAATCACTGTGGTAGGTTAATTTTAACTTAAGATCACTGAAATTTCCATAGCTAGCACATTAGCCCATGGTAGCGCCTCAGTGTTTTCAAAGGAGAACACCTTTGACCACATTCTCTGCCGCCCCATCTCTTACTGATGCCTCAAATTTCAAACCAGCTTTTGCCTCTCTTAACTTCAGTGCACGATGCTTGTCATGATCACCAATGGTCTCCATGGATTAAGTCCAGTAGTAACATCTCAGTTCACACCCGTCCTAACCCTTCCTAACACACACCTTGGTTTAGTGAAGGCTGTGCCCAATGCATTTAGCTGCAGTGAGTTTCTTCCTCAGATTAGCTGATTCCCTAGATATGAACCCACTACATCCTAACTTTTCCTTGGTTACATTTTTATTTCATCTTAGTCTTTTTACTAAATTATACATTTCATGAAACAAAAATTCTGCCTTTGGTATTTACTTTTGTGCTCATTACCCACACAGCATATGGCCAGCACTGAGAGTTCAAGCAATATATGCAGCACTACGGTAGTTTAGGTGACCAGTCTACTGCTCTAAGTTTTCAACTCAATATTTCTATAGATGATCTTCCTAATTCCAAGGATAAAGGATGTGCTCTCTTAGTACTTAGAAGAGCGTACATGAGCCTCTTCAAAAAGTCCATGTGTTACATGCATAACTGCTTTCATGGGTCTCATGAGCTGTACAAGTAATTCTACAAAGATGTGATGTGAGCAGATTTGGGAGGAGAGAGACACTCGCAGGAATGCAGGCTGAGCTTGAAAAAGGATAATGAAAAGGCCCTGAATTTGAAGTGGTAGCAGCCAAGAGGTCCAGACTTAACACAGACCAGTGAAAGCTGACATTGTACTTGAACCTATCCTGGTCCAGGCACAAGTCACTCAACACTCTAGGACGTAATCATCAGCACTGTAAACCTAAAATCTTGGCCCAGTTCAGGGGAGAGAAGAAGGAGAAGTGTGGGCAAGGGAGGAAATGTCTGTGTCAGGGTATTTTTCTCTTAAATTCAAACAAAATTGTACTCAAGTGTGGGGAAGATTTTAATGAGAAAGACTATTTGTAACCAGCCTTCACAAATTTAAATTTACGTAACCTTATAAACCATGTTAATCATATGTTTTGAGAACATTTAGAACTAGAATTAGTCTTATAATGATTTTGAATCCTGATATAATTAACTCTTGCAAGCTGAAACCATAGCTTTAATCTTAAACCATTTGTCCTATTTGTGACCCAGTTATGTCTTGGACTCAGAACAAAGTCCATGTTCCTATGATGTGACGCTGATGATGCTGAAAGCAGCAATGACATTGAAAACAATGTCTCCCACACATATGTTTGCAAGCAAGGTGGGTGTCTATCTTGAAGATGTGTGCTATGGCTCTGAGTGCTGTCCTGAGTCAGTGGGGTCAGAAAAACAACTTCCTCCTCTGTAAAACAGTTATCAAAGATTCTCTTATACTGTGCTTTTCTTATACCGTGCCTGATATGCTGCTCAGTAAATATGAGAGGGGTCTTTGTTAAAAGAAGAATAGAAAAAAACAGAGTTCTGAGAGGAATCAGAACACCTCAGAGCAAGACCAGGCCCACTCTTTATCAATTACTCCAAGACTGAAGCTCCTCATGAATAGGACACTGCAATACTTGAACTTCTGTTGGAATCTGTTCTTAAATTCTTTTATTAATGATGTTAAGATCCCCTAGAGTGACCCTGATTTACTAATACCAATTTGACTAGATAATTCTCAGAGAACTTTCTTTTGATCATAATCCCTGACCACTGGTAAAAAGTAACAGGTCTCCATCACTCGTGTATTTAGCACACAAAGCCCACTTGGACTGCAGCTGACTGAGAAAGTCAGTCCGAAATTCTGTTTGCTCAGATTCTGCTTTAAGGAAGTAAATGCACAGACAGTGTCCCATGACATTGCTTGTAGAATATCCCATGACATTGCAGATAAATGTATAGTACAGACATTATCCCATGACATTTCATGTGAATTATCCCATGATACTGCATATAAATGCACGGACATCCCATAATATTGCATTTAAATTATCCCATGCATTGCATGTGAATTATCTCATCACATTGCATATAAATGCATGGACATCCCATAATATTGCATGTAAATTATCCCATAATATTGCATGTAAATTATCCCATGACATTACATATAAATGCACAGTCACTATCCCATGATATTGCATGCTCAAATAAAATGTTCTTATGATGGTAAACTCATAGGAAAAGTGTTTCTAAAATGTACCAAAACTGGAGGGCAGTTACATGAATAGAGAAACTTTAAACAGAATGAGGAAATTCCATCAGAATCCCAGTGTATCTCACTAGAGACAAGGAAAGAGCCCAAGTTCCTGATGTCTTAAATGGTTCTACCCAAATGCATGTTTAGATTACTGCCTTGCAACATCAGAGAGCTGACTGAGAGCTAGAACTCAGGGCAAATTGAAAAGTGAAAAACTTAAATCATGATACTCATAGAATTGTTTTTCTTTTTTACATTTTCTCCCTAAGACAGACAATAAACAATGTAATTTGAGGCAAAAAAGGAGGGAGTTATGAGTACCTAGTCTGCACAGTGAGTTGTAGACCAGGTGGGGCTGCAGGGAGGTCCTATCTCAAGTACGCAAATAATAAAAAAATAAATAGGAACGAAACCAATCTCCCAACATACAAACTCTAAGCACAGGAAGGTGTTTGAGCAGTAGAACTTCCACAGAGTTCTGTTGTTTGGTTAAACCACTGTGTTAGTTGTCTCCTTTGGATCTAGTTTGGTTCCAGAACATGGAAAATTTGACAATAGCCTTCTCATCTCACTCAGGGGTGACTCCATTCCTTCCCCATTATCATTTTGGCCTCAAATATTGGCAGTTGGTTATTGTTTTGTATGCAGATCACACCCTCTCCTCTATAAGGCACATATTAAAATAAAATAGCAGCAGATAAAGGGGTTTTAAGCAAACTCTTTCCAGGTTTGAGGGTGGGATGTGAAGAAAATGGTCAGAAAAATCAATGAGGAATTTATTATTATTATTATTATTATTATTATTTTTAAGACTCCAAGTATTTTCAGGATCAGCTTGTTTCATATCTAGCTTTTTTTTTTTGTGATTGGGAGCTTCCCCTGGCCATTCAAAAATATGTTTTATCACTTGTGGTTGCTTCTGGGAGAGGTAATGTATATGACAGAAATCTTCCTAATTGATCTCAATATTTAGCTATTCCAGTGACAGAAACTTTTGTCATCGGAAAGTTAATTCGGCATTTAAAATCCTGGACAATGGTAACCACGCCTTACAGTCTCATGATCATTTATACAATGGGAACTACTTCAGAGTGTCAAATTTACAACTTATTTCACTATTTTTAAAGCTCTATTTCAATTTGTTCCTCAAAGGCAGCACAATCCCAGAGTTATTTAGACTTTCCTTTACATCTTTTACTACAATTTAGAAGATTGCTAATTAGGACTTTTTCTTTCTAGTGCCCCAGAACCTAGCTGCCTAAATTACATATGGAAAAATATGAGAATGTATGAAAGCTGAAGGTGTATGTTAAATATTCATAAATGTTTATAATAAAAACAGTTCTGATATTCTAGGAATTCACTTTAGAAAATTCACTCATAATAGCTGATTAAGAATTTTTGTTGTTATTTTTGGCTATAGGTAATATGAAGTTTGTAGAAGAGAAAAAGATCTTTTTTTTTTTTTTTACTTCTAGAGTCTCATCTGGGGCCAGAACAAAAAAAGGCAGGCTAATAAAGCAAAACTAACCAGAACTTTATTGACATCTCATGGGCATGAGATAACCCCAGAGAATCCATAAGACAGAAGTAGCTTTGTTTTACTTAGTACAGGCATAGAGGAACCCCACACAGTGATGGTCAGATTGAGAATCCTTTAATTAGCTAGTGGCCAATATCAGTTCATGCCCAAAAGGACTCTGGACCACAAGGAGAAGCAGAGTGGGGTTTATAAAGCTTAAAACCACAATTATATTTTGCCACAGGCAAACGTAGTTACCATGGTTACACCATATCAAGGGCAGGTCAGTTAAGTAAAAGTTTTCAGTTAACAAAAAGTTTCTAAGTTTCAGTTACAAAAACACATTTCTGAGAATTGCAGAAGCAATGGACTCCCTGGAGTTGCAGGTCTAGCTGGGAGAGAATGCTCTGTCCGGCTAGATATGAGTTTCCCAGTGTTGTAGAAATAATATACTCCCTGAGAGGTAAATTTAACTTTCATGGGGCAGTTCCACCTGGGTGAGTCGTCTAGCGGGGGCAGAGAGGAGAGTAGGTTTGCTGGAACAGAACGGGGTCAGTTTGAGCATCTCATTCTCCAGTGGTCTTCAAACATAGTCAAAGCCCTGACTCAGTGTCTTCAGATGATAGAGGATTGTGCTGGGCTGTCAGGTACATTAATTTAACAGAATTTATCCACTGTTTGACAAAGCTCACCAGTTAATTAGGCAAGGCCCAATGATTAGACCCAGGAGGAGGGGGATGAGAGGACCTGTGATGCCTGCAAGCAGGTGGCCAGCCATGGACACCACTGAAACCAGTGATGGAACGAGGAGCCGAGGAGCCATCAGCCTTTCTTTTACTCCAGTGCTCACGGAGATACTTCCTGACCATTTGTGTGATGTCCCTACTGAGGCCTGATTTATTTGCATATAAACAGCAAGCTTCCCCTCAGGCTATACAAAGAAAACTATCTTGGCCAAAGACTCAGTCTGGTTATGTGGCATGTTGATGGAAGACTTGATGGAAGACTGTAGGGTCCGAGGTCAGCATCACTCTGGGGCCATTTGGGGACATTCCACGTCTCCCTTCTATCAAGGCAATTGTGTCCAAGCCTTCAGTTCTGGTCCCAGCAAGGGGCCTGGTAGCTTATGGCAAGGCTCTAGGCCAGGAAGGAACATGCTATGGGTATCCTCTGGGCCAAAATATGCATATACTTGAGGGGAACATGAAATGTGACACATAGAGTTGGAATTCCATTTTACCAATCTGAGGTGCATCTGATGAGTCCAGACATGCAGACTAACTAGGTCGTATTTGGTGCAAAGAAAGCTTATGAAGCAGACTGGCTGGAGGTGAAACTATTATTGCAGGACACCGAGAAGGGTGATTTTCAGAGGTTGTAGTTGGGGTGGTTAAATATAAGGCACTCCTTCTAACACAGGGAATAAGGTAGGGGATTATGAGAAATAGCTTCTGGGTTCCATGGGGAATGGAGTGGAGATGGAGAGCAGAGGCAGAGCTAGTTAACCATAGGTGAGAGGGTAAAAAACGAGTCTTCTAAATTGGCCAAGGGGCCAATAGGCCTTGAGGGGACCCATTGGCTGAAGGTGATTTATTGAATGGTAAACAAAGCTGTTTTTGCCATACCCTGTTACTTACAATCAGAGACTTCAAATTGACCCAGTTTCCCAGACATAGTTGTTTGGCTGCTATACCTAGACGAAGTCAAAGTTGCTGTCCTTAACTGGAGGGGGCCCCTTCCAAGTGGCTGGTATAATTTGGCCCTCACAGATATGTGGCTATGGTGACACAGGACCAATCAGGGCAGAAACATTCATCGGTATCCTGGTAACCGAGGTCAGTGGGCTGTCCTGGGCACAGGTAGAATTCTTTCTTTCTTATGCCTTGGGGCTTTATCTCATATTTTTTACCAAGTTTGGGGGACAGAATTTTTTTTGGTAGATTCTGAACAGGACCAAGCCTTGGGGAGGATAGTTCCAGCTGAGGATCAAAGAGGCAAGGACAATAGTAGTACTCTGTTCCTAGAACCCATATTGGAGACATGACTGGAAATTTGAGGGACTGACCATTTCGTCTCGCCTTCCTTCCTCAATCTCAGGCCTTATTAGCTCAAAGCAGTGAGGCGCAATGGGAACCCACTGCGAAGGGCCGTCCTGCTGCACTGAAGCTCTGCCGTCTTTCTTTCTCCTAAGTTCTCTATAATAAAATACTTCAACCTAAAACTCACCCTCTCTGGTCCATAAATTTAATTCTTTGAATTCTTGAGACAACCTGAAATTCTCTGGCTTGAGGAGGCTTTAGTGGTCGACGAGTTTCCAAAACTCTACCTTCTCAAGCAAAGGATGACAGAGCCGAGAAAGCCTCCATCTCTCTCAAAGACACCCTGATGCACCCGCATCACATCCCGTAATCCATGTCCGTGCTTCAGCACCACGAAGCCTGCCAGCAGTCTCCTCCACTTCTCTGAGTAGAGTTCGAAATTTTGCTTATTCTGCCAAAGAAGTGTTTGTGTTATTGATGATTCTTATGATGTTTGCCATCATTATAATAAATATCCAAAATTAATATCATTGAGAACAATATAGACTGTGTGTTATGTCAAGTTTGAGGCATACTCCACCTACCTGTGTTGGGCAGTGCTTGCCTAGCACGCAGGAATCTCTGGATTTTGTATCCAGGAAGGTGTAAAGCATGTGTGGTATCACATGCCTATCGTCCTAGAACCTGGAGATGGAGGTAAAAGGATCAGAAGTTCAAGGCTCTCCTTTCTTAAACAATGTGTTCAAGGACAGCCTGAGTATCATGATGAAAACAGCAAACAGCACATTCAGCCTAAATGTGAATTTGGCAAGGAGCTTCACTTCTTTCTTAATGAGATTCTACATAAAAGAGAGTCAAAGGTTCCTGTCTGGGACTCTCACTCACCAAGGGGAAACTGAGCAGATCTTAATGGAAATGAGACCCACAATGCAGCCAGACCTCAGAAATATCACCCACTGGCTGAGACTCAGCAGATCTTAGAAGATATGCAATCTGTATCAAAGTCAGACCTCAGAAATCTTGCCCTCAGGGAAGACTGAACAGATCTTTTGAGGAGATGCGATCTGCTTCACAGTCGGACCTCAGTGCAAGCCACCATCTACTCATCTGGGGTCTGATCATCATTACTTTGTCTCCAAGGCACCGCACCCCATTGCCTTCCCTTTGAATGTACACAGAGTCTGAGAAACTTCCTACGGTTAGGCTTATTCACTTGTTTAAATGTGATGCTATGGCCCTCAACCACCCATTACGTTGTCCTGTTGATGTGTCTACTAATAATCCATTTCTCAGACTCAGTTTCTGAAATATTGAGAAGAAATGTGCCTGCTTCCCTGCATGCACAGTGTCTTGGTTAACTTCTCTCTTGCTGTGACAACACACTGAACAATACCATCTTAGGGAGGAAAGTGCTTATTTTGGCTTACAGTCAGTCCATCACTGATGGAGGCCAAGGTCTCTGAGACTCTGACCCCTCATGGCAGGAAGTGTGTAAAGGGCATCACACAACACCTCATGGTAGACAGGAGGCAGGGAGAGAATATGCAGGGACTTGTAGGGTTTCCCCTTCTGCCCCCCAGGGCCATCTTTGGGGTGATGCCATCCACATTCAGCACAGGACTCCTCCATTTAGTTAATCCATCATAGACACAGAGGTGTGCTTTATTAATCTACACAATTTTCAGTCTCCTCAAATTGATGACCAATATTAACTATCAGAAGTTCATCCTGCGATGCAAGCTTCTATAGAATCAAAAGCAAGTTATATCCTACCAAGATACATGGGCACACAGTACACATTCCAATATTAAAATGAGGCTAGGTCAGAGAGAACAGGAAAAGGACTGAAGCAAGACTGTAATCACCCGGGGCAAACATGTACCCTGCAGTTCTGCGTGAGGAATGTGGCAGCATACTATGGCCTCTGCATGTCTTGAGCAGCCCTGGCCCATAGTCATTCTGCTTAAAGCCCACATGGCCTTTCTCTTGGGATTGCTGTGTTACTGGTAGTCAGGGCTAGGGTTGGGTATTTCCAGATTCTTTTCCTGCTACTTAATGAACTGAAATAAAAGCCCACTCATACTTTCAAGAATGGCAAAGAAACTTTATTGTAGTGAGGGTTGTCCTTCCTCTTCATTGGTAGATTAGGTCATCTATTCATTTTTCCTCCTGTACATGCCCCTTCTCATAATGTATCTGACTTTTTTACACATGCCTAGTCATGAATAGCATAAGATGGCAGAGAGTCTTCCTGATGTATGCTTGAGGACACAGATTTGTATCACTGAATGCGCACTCGAATCAGTTCAGGGAGGATCTGCACTTCTTTGTGCCTGGACACATTAGGAGTATACCTGAATACAAGAAGCTTTCATTTGACATTAACAGGAGGAGAGGCTTATCTCATTGTTCAGAACTAGGTGTGGGGATGTGTAGCCCAGAGGTGATGGGGTGGGTATGTGCATAGCATGTGCAGGTAGGATGACAGGGGCTTTATTGGACAGGGGAGATGTGCATTACCTAAGCTAAGTAGAGGCCTGGATTAGTCAACTGTTCCTATCTACGACTGCTACAGCTCCCATCATTGCTATGTTTTCCTCTGCATCTGGTCCAAATCCTGTTTGTCTCTGGCTTCCCCGAGTCTCACAGATCCCCCTCCTCCCATTAAGGGTTCTTAGACTCATTCATAAATGCATTCAATAATGGACTCAGATGGAAATTTTAGAATTATTGTATTTGAATGTAAAGAAAAATATTCAGGACAGGCCAGTCATAAATATTAGTGGCTGCCCTTAGAGTGAAAATGGACCGGGCAGGAAACACTAAAGGAAAATGCCATAAAGTCACACTGGTTAGAGCTGGCATGCTGATCAGGCACTTGGCTGGCTAGCAGTCACGTGGTAGGGAAGGAACAGGAACTTAAGAAAAAAAAAAATGTAAAGATATCTAAAATGTGCGATTGCCCAGAGCCTTAGGGAAATCATGGTGTTACAGAGAAGAAAACGAGAGGTTACAGGATATGCTTTTCTGAAGAGTTCAGAAAAGTGAGCAAACTTCTGGAGAACCACAAGTCTGTGGCTTGTTCCAAGAATGCTATATGGGGGGGGAAGGGAGGACTCTGGGCAGGAACATTTCACAGTGGCATTAATGCACTAGGCATTCAGCATGACTTAAAGTGAAGTCCCTGCCTAGCGGTGGTCCAGTGACCAGGTGATCTGGCAAAGCTGGAAATTGGCTCTTATCCAGTTCAGAGAATCAGGTTTTTTTTTTTTTTGTTTGTTTGTTTGTTTGTTAATACTGTAACACTCAGTTCTCCCTTTGATACCGGGATACAGACCACCATAACACTGTAGCACATCCTACTTTCCTAGGTATATAACACATTTCCTATTCTTCAAACTGGGCTCAGAAGCTATTTTCCTTCTCTCTGTCCACCTCCAGATGTTAGATTATTTTTTGTTGTTAAAAATTAAAATCTTGACTTATTTTGCTAATATTCTGTCAATGAATATTGAGTCATATAGACTCAAAATTGACATTGACAATCTTCCCAAATGATTCCTGTAAACCCAAAGAGCCACTAATAGTCAACTCTTCAAACCTGAAATACTGTGTAATGGAACTGGGACAGAGACAGAGTCAGAGACAGAGTGAATCAAAAAGGAGAATTAAGTGAAGCCTGTGAAGTCAGGATTCGTTATTAGTTTGGCCCTAGAGGCACATGGGTGAGTCTGGAAACATTACTTCTTGGGAAGAAGCATCCTTTTGTGTGTTAAACTCACAGGACAAGTTTCAAAAGAGCCAGCTACACAATACTGAAATATGATCAAGGATGGCTCTGGTGTGGAAAGATGGGGGCATTTTCCACATTTGTGTATGAACTAAAACGCAGCATCACTCCCACCTTCTCCATCATGGTCCAAGTTCTACTGATGTGAGAATATTTGAGATGCTAAAATAGAAAGATATATTTGAATTTTAAGGTAAACATAATTTCAAAGCTTACTTAAATAAAAACAGTTTATTGTATACAGGAGGGAATGAAGGCTTCTTAAAAGAATGTGGTAACTGATTTAGGGGAAGCCAAGGTTTCTAAAATCCTGCTCAGTTCCTTCCTGTTAGGTAAGCAAATTACATATACTTTCTTCCTTGTTGGAGTTTTGCAAGTGGCCACTCCTTAACTCTTTGTCAGCTTATTAAACTGGGCTAACTTCCTGGGGCTAAACACACAAAGATTTTTCATTTCTTCCCAATCTGCCCTATTAAATTTGCATATTCAAATACAGAGCATTTATGTGTGATCTCTAAAAGAAAATACTAAATTCCTAGTAGGATTATTCTCTCCCTTTCTCTTTGACTAGGGATGGAAATTTGAATAACAACTGGGATGAAAGCAGAAGTTAGGCAAAGCTTTCATAAATGAAATTAGCAATTTTCTACAATTTAAAGGTTCTATTTGTAATTCTAAAAACCTTTCCCTTTCTCCAGCTTAGCTTCAGGCATGAATAAATGTTGGGGAGGGGGAATGTTTGCTTTTCTTCCTCTTAATGGGTAAGAGATAACTAAATGCTGAATTTACAAAACACTCTGCTGGTTCTGGATTGAATGCCTGAGCACAAGATGAATATCATGGCTTGGATCTTAACTGAGCACTGTCTGCAAAGTCACTCTGCTGTAGATATGAAAAATCTACATTGTTTAACTTGACAATCTTCTCCAATGATATCCACAAGGACTGAGCATTAAAAAGCTCAGTTTAGGATTTGAATTGCTAATGTTGAGTTTCCAATTTGAGACACTGCAATCAAAAGCTCACAAAGCAAAAACAAAGGAGAAAAGGGGGTGACTAAGGGGAGCACCTCACTGGTTCAGATGCTGGCTAGCAACTCCGGGGTCACACACACACACAACACATGCACACAGACACACACACACACACACACAACACACACACAAAACACACAACACATGCACACACACAGATACACACACACGCACACACACACACAAAGACACACATACATGCACAACACACACAGGCACACATACAACACACATAATACACACTCAAACAGCACACATAACATACACAAATTCACATACACACTACACAACTCACAACACACACATATGCACACACAAAACACAAACACATAGACACATAGCACAAGCACACGCAACACACACAGCATACACATACACACAAAACACAACACACACACAAACAGCAAAGCAAAACTCCAAAAAGGATTTTAAGAGACAAAACTCCGGCCATCTTTTATAATGTAGTCTCTGCCAAGATTGCCTTGGAATCTCAGGTTCCAATCAGTAATGAAGCCTGTGGACTCGCGATTTATGTGTACATTTCTTTTTGAAAGATTTACCCATGCCATATACCTCTTTCCAAAGTAACATCCAGCGCTCTGTAGATAGCCTTCCTTCCTGACCTATTTTTGTTTTTAGACTTTTTAAACATGTGGACATATGCTTTGGAACTTGACTAACCAGAGTCACCAATTACATTGAAAAATCAGTTTGGCAAGGTGAGCCTGAGTCTCAGCTCTAAATATTCAATACAATATATCTGGGTTTCTTTGTGTTTACTTTGTTCATTGGTTGTTTTAAAGGTACGAAACTTGACTGTTCTGTAATATTTCCAGAACAGTCATTCTAAGCATTTCCATGAAGATTGTTTTTATTCTATATGAGATGTCCTGTCTGGCTGGCTGCTCTGGGAATGGCTGCGCAAAAACACAGAGTAAAGAAAAAGTCAGCTAGAACAAAATGGAGTTAGTTTTGTCACTTTAGTAGTAATGTTTTATTTGTTTATTTTTATTTGGTTTTAGGAATTTTAAATTTTTCTTTCCTGATTTCTTCAGTGACCCACTGATCATTCAAGAGTGTGCCTTTTAACATTCAAGCATTTGTATCATTTCTTTTTCACGTGTCTGTCAATAATTAATCTTGCCACTTTAAGATCTTTAGTTATATGAACAAATGTTCCCAGCAGAAACCACATATCTTCAGACTGAATCTTCTGAGAGACAGATCAACTAATTAGAACTTCAAGGATTGCAGAGAGTTTGGAATGTTGCACGTCTAAAGCCTAATTACAGTTTCTCTTGTACCTTCTTTAGCCCCTAAATAGCCATCCTTTGTCCTTCTCAGTGTCTAACATAAGAATTTTTAGGTAACCTGAATCTGTATTACTGGGCCATAGTCAGTGATATTTATTCCAGAATAAGCTATTGCTATGGGGAGACATACTGCATTCTCCTAGAGGATTGTTAGTCTCATTCATAAAAGAGTTTAAGGATGGACTCAAACAGAAACTTTAGAAGAATTTTATTAAAATTTAAAGAAAAATCCTCAGAGCAGGCAAGCTTTGAATCTTGGGCAGAGGAGAACTGAGGTGAGACGGAAAAAATCTGGAGGCCATGTGAGTTGAGAGCCTGCATAGAGGTCAAGTACGTGACCGACTGGAAGTACAGGGCTGGGAGAAAAAGAAAAGAAAAGAAAATGTTGGAGCAGTCCCAAGTGTTAGGAAAGCACACGTAGAGAATTGATACGAAGAACAGAAGAAAGCAATTATGGTTTTTTGAAGAATTCAGCAAAACAGGTAGGACTTACAGAGAGCCACATTCTGTGACCTAGATCCACAAGAACTGCTCTGGGAGGTAGGGATTCTGAGCAAGAAAAGTTCCCTATCTCATTAGCACACTAGGTATTTCTCCCATCTCTTCACAACAACCCAACCTTTCATAGGGATGGTTTTATGATCAAATGATTAACCTATGAACAGGAAAGATGGGTTTTCAAACAGTCAGAATAGTCTTTATTTTGCCACTTAATCTTATGGAGATTTTTGATATTTTAACACTGTCTCTTATGCCCTGTAGATGAAAGTTGTGCTTTTGTGTCAACAGTTACCATTACATATTTCTGACTGAAAATCCCTGATGCACTCTAGTTACCTGCAATGGATATTAAGAACAGTTATCAGTGATCAGTCAGTATATATATGATCTTCATTTACTTATCCTTAAACAACACAAAAGATCCCTTAAGAGTCTAATTATACAGTCCTTAATTTTTGACCAACAACTGTTTACCAAACAACAATACATACTTTTATAAGAATATAAAAATGAATATTCTTCAGGATTGTCTAGATTCGATATATGAGAAAACAGGGTCCTTTCTTAAGGTTCTTAGTGCAATCATTAATAAAAAAATGTGAGAATGGACTCAAACAGAAGCTCCAGGACAATTTTAGTAGAGTTCAAAAGAAAAACCTTCAGGGCAGGTAAGCAATAGCACTCATCAGGGACCAGAGGGAAATAAAGAAGTAAAGAAAAAGAAAAAAAAAAAAAAACGCTCGCCAGAGGTCAGGCATGGGGCGTGCTGGCAGCCATGATACAAAGGAGCTGTGAAAAAGAGTAATGGAACCCAAAATGTTGGGGGAAGCAACCCGAAGTTTTCAGGAAAGTGTACTGAAAAAAGAGACAGAAAGAATAGGAGAGATTTCATGTTTATGAAGAACTCAGATAAACTGGCAGACTTAAGTGACATGCCTGCAATGGGCCCTACAAGCATCTGTATCAGAGGGTGGATTCTAGGCAAGAAAAGTTCAACATCTCATTACAGTCAATTATCCAGTCTATGCCTTTAGATGGCTCATAGGTTGAACTCACCTTCCCTGGGAAGGTTTTGCTGCTAAGGGAACTGGAGTGGTATAAATCCACTCACACCTTCTTCCTATCATAACATTTTAGGTGGGTTTTTAAATGAATATCCTGGCTTCACTGACACTCCAACAGTTATTTAATAAGAGTACAATTATAGTATTAAAATTTGGCTGAAGGACAGAATGAATACCACTCACATGAAATTAAGAATTTTGAAATTCCTGATATATATGTGGTCACTCCATGTCTTCTCTGTGGGTAGTAAGTAGGACTTGATCTTACTGTGATGGAGGGTTCAGGCTGTGATTGGTTGCCCACGTTTCTTTAGGTCCTGTGGTGAGGATATACATCATGGAAGAGGCACATGATAGATCCCAAATCCTCCTTAAGGGTGAGCCCACTGAATGTAATACTTCCTTTGGGTGCACTTCCTCAGATCTCTGTAACTCCCATAAAAGGAAGGGCCTGTGTTCAGGGTCATAAAGACTCTGTGCTTAGTCGGTGCCCCTGCCATTCTGTCTGTGTTGGTGCCCTACCTTGCAAGATGGGAAGGTCAGCTCCCTCACTTTCACTCTTCTGAGTTGCCAATGCTCATTGACAAAGTGAGTCCTCATTTCTCACATTCCTGTACATCTAGATTATGAATTGCTGTGGGAAGACCTGTCAATGATGGGCGACTGAGGTCTTGGATGATATAAGAGAGAAGGCAGCAGCATTCATCTCTCTGTGCTTATTCTTTGTGGGTGGGATGTGATCAGTCGCTCTACTTCCTCTTTGACTTACCTGGCATGGTGGACTATGCCTTGAACTGGAAGCCATAATAAACACTTTCTCCCTTAAATTCCTTTGGTTGGAGCACATCATCACAGAAGCAGGAAAAGAAACCAATACGCCCTCTATTTAAAAGTACCCCCTGTTACTGTCAAAAAGAAGGACTGAGGTCACTCACACCATTTATTTGGTGCTCTTCCCCATGTGGCCACAGTCAATGAATCTTTCATCACATTTTACTGATATTCACCTGTTTATTTGTCATATTTGGATGGGTAGGTAAGCCTAGTTTCTTAGGATTGCCAGAGTCCTGACTCTTATGCTAAAATGTATTCTGCATAGGGAAAACTGAGCACTGTTCCTACTTTTTCTTGCTATGTCAGGAATTAAGACTAGTGCTACGTTGAAATGTCTTATTGCAGTAGCTTCTGAATATAATTGCTTTTACCATATTAATTACTGTCCAGCTCTACTTTTAACTGATAAATGTGAAATTTCCATTGGCCCCAAATTGCCTGGTGCCTGAGAAATATTGTATAAAGTCCCTCCCACTGCAGCAGAGAGAGGGTTCTCTGCCTTTTAGGTCTACCCCTAGGTCCAGACCATTATAGACTGCATGAGAATGCCTGAATACAGCCTCTGAGTGGTGGTGAGCTTCCCATGCCCTTCCCCCACATTGGGACCACCCGAAGCCACTCTCACTGCCACAGGGATAGGCTTCTCTAGGGCCCAGACCTTTTTCAGAATGCCCATTAATGCTTGAATTGGGACTCCCCCTAGGAAGCTTCTGAAATTATGCTCTGCCTTCTTGCTAGTTAGGGCTCAGACATTAGGAGGCAGCCTAGGAGTACCTGAATTACACCTAATATGGGCCTCTACAGGAGCTATTGAGTAGCCAGACTAGAGCAATCTGGCCCTCCAAAATAAAATCAAAAGAAAGAACCTGAAGCCTACACCAATCAGCTTTTCAGATCCAATAAGAAAACAAATCAGGACACATCATGTGAATCAGACTTCAATTCAGCAAAGAAAGGCTTGAATTTCATACCAGAATCACAAACAGTAAAAGAACTCCATATGCCAAAATTACAATGAAAAATAATATGAAAACTCAAAATATGTCCCCACCAAAGATCACTGATCCTATAGAAGAGCTCTACAATGAGAAACCCCTAGAAATAAGCCAGGACACAGAATTTAAAAGAAAAATGATAAACATGGTCATAGAATTCAAGGAATCAAAAGAACACACAAATCAAAGAACTAAAAGAAGACAAGGACAAACTTCTGATTGAACTGACAGAAGAGCTAGAAATATTGAAGAAAACTCAGGCTGAAATGAAGAAGGCAGTGAAAAACTCAATAGGTCAGTTTGAAATGACAGGAGAAAGCCTCACCAAGAAAATGAGTGAAATAGAAAAGAGAATATCAATAGGGGATGATAAAGTTGAAGGCTTGGACCACTCAAGCAAAGATTATGAAAAAATTTAAAAACATAGACATATGCTAGAATGTGGGACACCATGAAAAGACAAAATTTATGCATCATAGGCATAGAGAAAGGAGAAGAATCTCAAGTTAATGGTATTGACCAGCTCTTCAATAGGATTGTAGATGAAAAATTCCCCAAATTAAGGAAAGACATGCACATACAAATAAAAGAAGCACATAGAACACCAAATAGACATGACCAGAAAAGAAAGTCATCATGGCCTATCATAGTTAAAAACCCTGAATGTATAGAACAAAGAGAGGATACTGAAAGCTGCAAAAGAAAAACAACAAATCACGTATAAGGGAAAAACCATCAAAATTATAGCTGACATTTCAGTGCAAACTATGAAAGCCAGAAGAGCCTGGACTACAGAATTCTCAGTTCTAAATGTCCATAGATGCCAACCCAGAATAATTTACCCAGAAAAAGTGTGTGTTATAGTTGAAGAGGAAAGAAAAATCTTCCCTGACATGAATAGGTTGAAAGAATTCATGTCCACAAAACCAGCCCTTCAGAGAATACCTGAAACAATACAAAGAAGGGAGGAAAAGAACAACTATACTCAAGGTGATAAAGAAAGAAATGAAATGAGAGTATATTGTGGAAAAACAAAGATAGACCAAGAATGCAAATAGAAATTAAAATGACACGAGTGAGTACAAATCATTCAATAATAACTTTAAATAATAATGACATGAACTTCCCAGTGAAAAGACATGGATCAAGAAACAAAATCCATACTCTTATTGTCTGTAAGAAATTCATCTCATCTTCAATGATAGGCACTACCTTAAAGCGAAAGGACAGAAAAAAAATGTTCTAAGCAAAGGTCACTAAGAAAACAAGCAGGGATTGCAATCTAGTATCTGACTGCAGTGGTTGTAATGAGAAAGTCCCCAGAGGCTCTAAGTATTTGGATATTTTGTTCCCAGTGGGTAGTGCTATTTTGGGAGGTCTTAGAAGGTCTGGCCATGCTGGAGGAAGCTTGTCACTAGAGGTGGCCTCAGAGAGTCCATAATCCTTGTTGGATCTCCAGTTGTCCTCTGATTTCTGTGTCTGCTGGAAGATGTGAGTGCTTAGCTTCTGGTCCTGCTCTAACCACTTCTGCCACCATGCCTCCCTGCCATGATGGACTCTTGCCACTTTGGTACCATAAGTTAAATAAACTCTTCCTTTTATAATTTCCCTTAGTCAGTGTTTCTATAACAGCAACAGAATTTTAATGAATACACCGACAAAACAGACTACAAACTAAAACTAATCAGATGTAAAGAGAGTCACTTCATTCTGATCAAAGGAATAACCAAGAAGATATTACAATCACAAACATATATGCACCAAACTCCAATGCACCTAATTTTGTAAAAACAGTACTACAGGACTTTAAGATACATATTAGCCTGAACTTAGTAATACTAGGGGACTTCAATACTCCATTGTCTGCACTAGGCAAAGAATAAACAACAGAGAGACATCTGAATTAACACCATACATCAAGTGGACCTAACAGACATCTACCAAATATTCCGTCTGAGCACGAAAGTATACACTTTCAATTCAGCACCTGATGGAACTTTCTTCAAAATTGACCACATACTGGGGCACAAAATGAAAGATTTATCATTCAATAAAGCTTAAAATCAACACCAAAAGAAACTCTAGTAATTATTCAAACTCATGGAGATTAAATCACATGCTCCTGAATGATGAATGGATCAAAGAAGAAATTAAGAAAGAAATAAAAGTATTCCTGGAACTAATCAAAAAGAAAAATGCAACACAACAACCTCTGGAACACTTTAAAAGCAGTCCTACAGGGAAGTAAGTATAGCTCTAACTGCCTACATTAAAAAATGAGAGAGAGCACAGTAAATGATATAAAATTGAAACTCAAGATTCTGGAAAGGCAAGAACAAGTGAAACCCAAACCCAGCAGATGAGAAAAAATAGCAAAACTCAGAGCAGAAATTAATGAAATGGAAACCAAGAATCAATGAATCTAGGTGCTGGTTATTTGAATTGATTAACAAGATAACCAAAAGAAAGAAAGAGCAACTCCAAATCAACAAAATCAGAGATGAAAGGGAAAACATCACAACAGACAACAAAATACCCAAAACATTATAAAGAAATATTATGAAAACTTATATTATGTTATATTTGAAACTGTAAAAGAAAATGGATTAATATCTAATAATGTGAATCACCAAAGCTAAATCAGGAAGAGATGAGCAGCTTAAATGAATTGATAACACTTAAGGAAATTAAAAGTTTAATACAAAATCTCCAGGCCAAAAAAAAAAAAAAAAAAAAAAAGCCAGGCCCAGATGGATTTATATCAGAATTTTATCAAAAATTTAAATAATATCTACAATCAAAACTAATTAAATCACTCAAAACGATAGAGGGAGAACTCCCAAACTCCTCCTACTCAGCCAGCAGCACTCAATACAAAATCCAGGTAAAGATACAACCAAAAAGAAAACTATAGACCCATATCCTTAATGAACATAGATGCAAAAATTCTCAACAAAATACTTGCAAGCTATATACAGACACATGTCAAAGGTATTGTCTACCTTGATCAAGTTGGCTTTATTCCAGAAATACATGGGTGTTTCTATATGTATGTCCATAAACATCATAAATCATATAAATGCATGGTTGTCTCAGTAGAAGCAGAGAACGACTTTGACAAAATTCAGTATGCATTTACAATAAAAGTCCTAGAGGGAATCAGACTGGAGGAATATTCCTCAACATAATTAAATTTATATATAACAAATCCACAGCCAATGTCTTTATAAAAAGAAAAAAGCATTGAATTATTCACATTAAAATTAGGAACCAGATACTGGTCTGCACCGTCTCCATTACTTTTTAATATAGCGCTTGAAACTCTTGCTAGAGCAATAAGACAAGATAAAGAAGTCAAAGGAGTGCTAACTGGAAAAGAAGAGGTCACATCATCACCCCTTTCAGATGATATTAGATTCTACTTGAGAGTTACCAAAAATTCCACCAGCAAACTCACAACACTTTGTGTAAACTGGCAGGTTACCAAACTAATTTATAAAAACGAGTAGCCTTTCTATATACTGGTAACAAGTAAGAAGAAGAATAACAACAATAATAACAAGAAGTACATTGAGGCCCTTCTATTCAAAATAACCTTTAAAACTTCTCAGAATACACACCTGAAAAAAGACATTAAAGATCTCTACAATGAAAATTTTAAACTTTAAAGAAAAAGATTGAGGAAGACATCAGAAAAAAGAAGGGACTCCCATGCTTATGGGTTGGAAGAATTAATATTGTAAAAATGACCATCCTACTAAAAGCAATCTATATTTAGTTTCAGTGCAATTCCAATCCAAATCCCCATAATATTCTTCACAGAATTAGAAAAAGAAATACTGAAATTCATATGGAAGCCAAAAGACCCCTTAAAGCAAAGGCAATTCTGAGTACAAAGAACAATGTTGAAGGGATTATTATAACAGATCTCAAACTATATTCTGAGGATACAAGCAGCATGGTACTGGCAGAAAAATAGGCACACAGAACAATGAAACATAATTGAACCAGGCATAAGCACATGCATTTTTAGCCACTCGATCTTTGTCAAAGGTGCCAAGAATACACGCTGGAGATAAAATTGCATCTTCAGCAAATGGTACTGACAAAAGTGGATCTCCACCTGTGGAAGAATGAAAGCAAACCACTATCTCTCACCTTGCACATAAGTCAACTCCAAATAGATCAAAGACCTCAATGTGAAACCTGAAATTCTGAATCTGTTAGAAGAAAACATTGATAGTAACCTACAAGATACACCTGTAGCAAAGAACTTTCTAAATCAGACAAGAGCTGCTCAGGAATTAAGGTCAACAATCAACAAGTGGGCTCTCATTGAATTAAAAATCTTATGTACAGTAAATGAAACAACCAAGAAAATGAAGAGAAAACCCACAAAGTGGGACAAAATCTTCACCAGTGACATATCTGACAGAGGTTTAACATCCAACATATGTAAAGAACTCAGAAAACAAAGAATCAAGAAAACAAGGAACTAATTAAAAGATCTAAAAATCTGAGCAGAGAGTTCTCAAAAGAAGAAACAAAGATGAATGAGAAAAAACTTAAAAAGTGTTCAACGTCATTATTAATTAGAGAAATCCAAATTAAAGCCACTTTAAGATTTCATCTTATTCCAGTCAGACTGACTAAGATCAAGAGAACAAATGATAGCAAACACTGGATAGGATGTGGGGAAGAGGAACGCTCATTCACTGTGGGTGGGATTGTAAACTCATGCGGCCGATATGAAAAGCAGTGTGCGGCACTCTTAAAACACTTAAAATGAACCCACCATATAACCTGTTTAGTCCACTCCTTGGCATATACTCAAAGGACTCATCCTGTTGCAGATACTTATATATCCATTTTTGTTGCTGCTCTATTCACAATAGCTAGGAGGTAAAGCAATCTAAGTGCACCTAATGATGAGTGGATAATGAAAATGTCATATATTTACACAGTGGAGTTTTCATCAATAAAGAAATAATGAAACTATCTGTAATAATGAAATAATGAAATTTTCAGGTAAGTGGATAGAAGTAGAAAGTGTTATACTAAATGAAGTACCACAGAATCAGAAAAATAAATGACATACATTCTCCCTCATACCTTGCATGAGCTAAGGGAGGGAATACATTACTCCATCAACTACAGGCACCCCTGGACCATCTGCCTCCGACCCCACATCGTTTGGTGTGGTCATGTAATCTTATATCATGTCTTCTATGAATATATTTTCTTGCCTTGATTGAATAGTCCTTAAACAGAGGAAAAGATATCCTCTTATGGCATGTCTTATACCTAGCTCATTTCATAATGCAGGAATCAGTATCCATGGATGATGATGATGATGGAGGGGACATAGTGGCACATACATAATGACAAGAACAATATTTGGGGATAAATGTCAAATTTGAACAGCACATATTTCCTAGACAGCTGGTCAGTTACTCGTTTGAACTCACGGCAACAGTGACAGCAGACCCGAGTCCTGTGAAAGTTCAAACCAGATGAATCCCAGCATGAAAGAGGAAAAACAGGCAAAAACCCCAACCCAACCTAAGAAAAATTTGGCCACCAGTGGCTGCTAGCAGGGGGTGAAAGACAGTCTCTTTCAAGGTAGAGATAACTGGTAAATTAATCAGGTTCCAGCACATAGACCCTTACTGACAGACACTTGAGAGCACAAATTAGACTTTATAGGCTTTTATATATGTATACATATACATATACATACACATACACATAGATATCATATACATACACATACACATACACATAGATATCATATACGTACACATACACATATACATATACATACACATACACATAGATATATACATACACATATACATATACATACACATACACATAGATATCATATACATACACATACACATAGATATCATATACATACACATAGATATCATATACATACACATACATATAGATATCATATATGTGCACATACACATATATATACACATACACATACACATAGATATCATATACATACACATATACATATACATCATCTACATATACATATATACACCATCTACATTACATCTACATCTACTTCTACATATACATATAAAAGAAAGTATATTAAATTGGGTAGGGGCAATGTAAGGGGATCTAAATGCCATCAAATTATATTGAATGAAAATTGCAAAAGTCCAGTGAAAAGTAAAAAAATAAACAAAAACAAAAAAACACAACATTTTGGGGTGAATAAAAAAGCATGTTGAAGTATTTTGTAAAGCACAGAGTTGAAATGAATTATAGCAACAATGAGTATTTAAAATTTTATTCTGTCACATGGCTATGTTTAAGTGTCTTAATGATCCTTGTCATTGACTGTATGTTCCTTTTCATTGTCTTATCTCTTTGGCTTAAATCTTTAAAAGGGATCTCTAAGTCTGCATTAGGAATGTCAATGATTCTCATTTCTGAATATCTAGGCCACCAAACCAAGAAACACTGTTTGCAGTATTGATTCCTCAGCACATGTGCCAAGGCACCAGGACCACAGCATCCCCCTTTGTAGTGTTTAGGAGACAAAGCATGAATATCTTATGTTGACGCTTTTGCAAGTCTCAAAGAGAAGGGCCAAATGATGAGAACTTGACAGGTGATTGGCCTAAGCAAGAAAGATGAAAGGAAGGAGCCAAAACTCAGTGAGACCAGCTGAGGGCCTGTTAATGCTGGGAGGAGCGTGGTCACAGGTGCCAGGACACACGAGGCGTTGTTCCTTCCTGCATGTGCAAAGTGGGAGCTTCCAGCATCCAAACACCTGTGCTCTTCCAGCTTGCAGTCAAAGCTGGTACTTGGTGAAAACTGAATTGTGCACTGGGTCTAAGGGAAAGCGTTCAGGAAGCCAAGGCTCAGGCAGTCATGAACAGTAAATCAATGTGCCATCTTTCACTTTTGAAAAGAGCACATCCAGATGGAACAGATTGCTTCCAGAATACCCATATTCAATGTTATTTAAAACATGAAATAACTGTCACAGGAAGTTGTGCGGCAGGAATTTGGAAAGTAAATGCTCTCCTTGATCTGCAGCGAAGAAACCAGAACAGAGAAGCTCTAGCTCCTGAGAAGCAGCATGTCTTAGCACAGCCAGGCAGCAGCATTGCACTAACTAGGCTGGGGGGCACCTTGGGCGTGGTCCTACAGAATGCTCAGAGGACAGGCCATGTTCATGTGTAATTCATGGGTAAATTTTGTGGAAGTTAACCTCCATGAATGAGGGATATGTGTGCAGACCACATTGGTGAAATAAGATTCTGAAGAAGATGAACAGGAAACCTGAGAGAAAGAAAAAGGGGAACATGGACCTGATGTGCCCCAGGGGTGATCATAACCAAGGGAGCCTGGAGAAATCATGATGCCTGTTGGTAAGTCTGTGCTCCGACATTGTTCACCTTCTGTTGTGACCAAGGGGTCCCTTTGTAGAACACACCCATACTCCTCGAGTTTGATCGCAATTGCTGAGCTCTTTCTGCCTGTTATAATTAATGTTCTTCACTAACCTGGCAGGATTTAGAATCAATCAGCATGGATTCTGATATCCCTGGCGTGTCTATGATGGTGTTTGTAGGAAGATTTAACTGACAGGGAAGATCCATTCTCATTTCTGGCTATGCCACTCCATAAGCTGGTGGCAGAGGTGACTGGAGTACAGGCAGAACCATGTGATCACATCTTCAAGCAGGCGGGAAGCAGAGAGTGACTAGAAATCTGGCAAGGCTTAAAAATTGTCGATGCCGATCCCAGTGACATGCTTTCTCCAGCAAGGATACCCCTCTTAAAACCTCCCAAAGGAGGGACAAAAGTGGAAATACTCGGAGCCTCTGAGGGACATTCTTATTCAAACCATCACACAGGGAAATGGTGCAACCTGAGGGAAGTCCTCTGAGGTCAGGGCACAGGGCCGTTCCTCCCCAGTAACCCTATTTTCAGCTAGATTTGCAGTGGACTCCAGCAGGGGCAGGTTATTCTTTTATTGGTTTTTGTTCATTACTTTGTGTTTTTCTCAATGTATATTTATTATTGAACTTTTGTATCCTTCATACAGAACATCTTAACCATCTTTACCTTCCTCCCCCACCTGCACCCTCCCCAGTAGATGCCAGATTTCATAGATTCTGGGCTGTATGCTGAGGCCTATCTGTGCGTTTGTGCCCATATGTCCCTCAGTGCAAGTTCATCCACTGGAATCAGTGTATCTAGATTCCCTCCCTTAAAGATCAGCTCTCCCTCACTCAACAGTGATCAGCTGCCAATAGTTCTTTGGCTAAGGTTGGGGCCTGCTGTCTATTGCCCCAATTTCATGCTGGATTTTTCTCTGAGTTTACTTTGACTTTTTGTTAATATTTTATTTTTTATTTTATGTGTGTAAATGTATTGCCTGCATGTATGTAAGTGTACCTGTGTCATGCAGTACCAGAGGGTGTCAGATTCCTCTGGAACTGGTTACATGTTAGCCACCATGTAGGTGCTGGATGTCAAACCTGGGTCCTCTGTCAGAGCAGCCAGTGCTCTTCAGGGTTGAGCCATCTCTCCAGCCTTCACTTTGCTTTTGGGGGGTGTTTCACTATGTATCCAGAGCACCATGCTGACTACAACTGAAACACTGAGGTCTAGCTGCATGGGGTTCTTTTTTACTAAATAAATGAGTTCTAAGACCCCAAACTTAGTGTACACTTGAAAATGTGCAGCAGATTTCTGAGCTGATAGAGGGGCCTGCTGTCCTCTGAGACTGTCTTCTGAGTCTTTGGGATAAACTATGTGCCTCAGTTACTGCCCAAGATTTTCCTCAGAAATCTCATGCGCCGGGTACACCAAAGGGATAAAAGGTCTCATGGACCAGACACTGCTGGCCTGGGCCAGTTCCAGCCAGGCTGCTTTTCATTGTTAAGTGTTTCCTGGTCCAGGACATAGACTGTGTGCTCACTCTGATCCCAGGTTGTCATCTAGACGGCCAAGAAGGAAACTCTATGAGTCAGCTGGCTCAGTGGTTAAGTGCTTGTCAAACATGCTTGAGAACTGAGATTGGATCCCCAGAACCCAGCTAAATGCATATATCAGGTTGATGGGATGGCTTGCCTGTAATTCCAGCCTTGGAAGGTGGAGACAGAGTGTCCCTAGAGTATGCTGGCCATTGGATGTGCCGTATAGAGATATGTGATTGATGGCTTGCCTCAATGTAAGGTACAGAAGGGATCCATGATGGTTCCCAGCATCAACCTCAGTCCTGCACCTGAAGGCACACTCACATGCAGACATATGTATACATGTGCATCCCATACACACACCACACACACAGGAACTGTATGCATGGTGGCCCTCTCTTCACAGGATTTCCTTAGTTTTCAAGTCACCAGGAGATAGTGAAGTTGGAACTTCATTTATTTCTTCCACAGTGTGGAAGGAGCTGAAAGGAATTCCTCTGTTCAGAATGTGAAAGAGGCCTGAGGCTAGAGAACTCACTTTCCAGTGCTTTACAAATATGGAGAGTGAAAGTCATGATGTACTTACACACTTTTTGTAGTCAGCTTCTTTTTGTATATTTGTAATTGAATTTTTGTGTACTTCATACACATCTTGAAATCATGTTTAAACCCCTTCCCCACTGTCAACTTCCCAAAGACTCCCCACTGGATATCATGGGTTCTGTCATTTATGTTAAGGCCTGTTGAGTCAAGTTAGTGTCACCAGACTTCCCTCAGTGCAAGCTCATCCACTGGGGTCTAGTCAGGCTCTTTAGAGTCTCTCCCTTAAAGAAGATCAGCTGTTCCTCATCCAGCAGTAATCATCTGCCAATAGTTCTTTGGGTAAGTTGTGGCCTGTGGCCCACTTCCATAGTTTTCCACTTGAGTTTGCATGAATCTTGAGCATGCTCACACCACTACTGTAAGTTCATATGCGCAGGATCTCAGGAACCTGGAAGACCCTGTGCCATATGGTCGTGCGCCTCCTCCTCTGGCACATACAGTCTTTCCTCCCCCTCTTCCGCAGTGTTCCCTCAGTCTTGGGTGGGTGGAGGTTACCAAGGGAGTCCTGTCCAGGGACCCATACTCTGCAGACTCTTGTTCTCTGTGCTTTGGCCGTTTGTGACCTTTTGTGTTCATTGCCTGCTGTTGTATGAGGCAGCTTCATAGAGGAGAGTTGAGAAATGCATCAATGATCCCTTGTCCCACTGTGTTCCGTGAGTCTTAGGTGTACAGATTCCATTGTAGATGCAACACTTAGGGTTGGACATTTCACAGACATTCATTCCCTGTCTGTGACCAGTTGTGGAATTCTGTGCGAGTCTCCATCTGTTGCAAAAGAAGCTTCTTTTATGAGTGGTGACTGACATAACTTGTGTGTAAATATAAGGATCCATATTTAACACATAGTAAGAAATTACATTTTTCTAGGGATGTGACAGCCTTAGGATTTTTTCTAAGATCTATGATCTCTCCAGCCATGTGGATTTGGCTATGTTTACAGTACCAGACTCCAGCTTTAAGCTCTATTAATCACAAACACGAGCAGCACAGAAAACTATATTGGGGCAGTAGTGGGATTTTTATCTTGGTGGTAATCAACAACTATCTAATTGAACTTAAGACCACTCAGTGGGAGGGAACTCATCTGTGGCAATGTGAACATAATGAAGCATTTATAAATTTGACAGAGTTAACAATCCCTGAGCCAGATGAGGAGTATATAGTCACTTGCTGTTAGTCTTCATCTCTTTTACATAACTGAAATTCTCAAAAAGGAGAACAAATTGAAGATATATGCAATTGCTCTGGGCCTAGAATGACCAACTTTGACAGCAGGTCTTGGGCCTCAGCTGATGAATAAGACATTATTATCCTTGATCTGTGTGGGGATATGTGTGACACCTACCTGTGTGTGACACCTACCTATGTGACATGTACACATGTGATACCTATCTGTGTACACTTTTGATATCTATCTGTGTAACACCTACATGTGTGACACTTACACATGTGACATGTACACATGTGGTACCTGTGTACATGTGTGACAACTACTTGTGTGACACCTACACATGAGACACACGTGAGACACCTACAGGACCCTCGCCATTCTCCTTGGTCTGATTATAGCATTGAAAATATAGATCAAATGCATATCTAAAATGTGAATAAAATTCATTTCTGATGAGCACCTTTTATAGCAAATCCTGTAAAACGTGTCTCGCTAGTTCTATGAACATAGCAGCGCACATGTGCACACATAATCACACACATACAAACACAAAGATGGTAATTTTCCAAATGTTAACTCACAACTTCACTAATGTCTGTAGCCAGCTTTCTTTTACCAAATACTACAGCATAATGTAACAGAAGCAAACCAGGACTGTGGAGTGATCTCATCATGTGTGTTGTGTTATCCATGGAATGAAGGAGAAAAAGATTAGTTTTATTCATCTCCAATACTCTAAATTGGTCCTGGAAAGAGTTACATGTGAGGAACCTAGCAATGGGTTTGACTCTAAGCAGGTTTCCTTATGCTGTGAAGAGAACAGTACTGTTCAATCTTCCAAATGCTGGCTCATTGCATATTTAATATTAGCAAGTATATAAATTTATGTACACTTGAAAGTTAGCCTTTTATGAAGTGTTCCTTGAAGTAATTATGAGTCTACCAACACATCCCTGCCAATAATATTCAACAATTATAATAATGCTTGTGTCTTTGTAAAAAATAAAAACACAATGAATTATGAAGCAATTCATTACTCTGGAACATTGTATGTGGAAATATCTTGATAACTTTGCTGTGTAAATGGAAAAACTTAGAATCAAAGGTATAAAGAGGATCACTGTGTTAAATTCCAAACACCCTAAAATGATTCTCTTATTCCAAAATAAAATTTGTATTAAAAGGATCTGGAAACAGTTGTTCAGTATCATCATTACATTGAAGTTTTTAAAAATCTAAACAGATGTTTTAAAAACAGATATGATTTACACAGATTACCATAAGTTGTTTGTGGAGCTCTGGAGGTTGTGATGGAGCTTGTGTTGTTAGGAGAACATCACTTAATTTAAAATTCTCTAGTTATGGGACATATTCTGATTGCTATTAAGGGAGTGGAAGGAGAAAAGAATCTCAGTGATTTGCCTCCAGTTCCGAACGCTCCGTCTCCATTTCCCTCCACAGTTTCCTCTTCATTTTTGTCCTTATGAATTTCCAAACTTCCAAGCATGAGTTTTTCTGTGATCGTTAACTGAATGGGATGCTCTCTTCTTTGTGTTTTATCACAACTATGGCACTACAACTGACACACAATAACCCATGTATATTTAAACTCTGCCAGATTAAGTTCTGAGTGTATCTACACCTGTGAAACTATCAGTTCAGTCAAGACAAACATTTGTCCATCTGCAAGTTTCCTTTTGACATCTTGTTGTCTGTAAGTCACATCTCACCCTATCTTGCCATTCCTATGCAAAAGTTGGTTTGTTTCTGTAATGACAGAAGACACTAATTCTGTAATGTTCCATAAAATGGAGTTGCAGTGTACTTTATTCATCTGGCTTTCTTTCTTTGAGACTCAGGCTTTTAAGTGAACTATAACTTCGTTCCTTTCAAGCATTTCAGTATTCAGATCTGCCTTAACTTCCTTATCCACCTATAGTAGAATGTTAGGGTTCATTCTAGTTTGAGGCTACAATGAAATTGCTCTGAGCATTCACGTGCAGTCTTTCCTGTTAATATTCGGCTTCTTCCTCTTCAGTAAATGCTCAGGAGTGAACTACCTGGGTTTGCAGCAACTGTGTCTATTGATCTGTTTTCCAAATTAATTACAATAGTGAATCAATTTGGTGGGTCGCATTAGATCCAAATCCTCATGAAACTTGACAGTGTTGCTCTCAATTTTACGTCATCGAATGTACCAGTTAGTCTCTAGTTGTGATATCATAGTCCACTATTTTCCTCACAAATAAAGATGCTGAGTGTTTTCAGGTACTTACTTGCCATCTGCATACTTCCTTGATAAGAAGCTGTTAAAATTGACCTTCAAAGAAAAGAAGAGCTTAACGTCCCTAAAACCACAGTGTTCTTGTTTTTCTGTGAATCAGACTGTTGGGTTTTACTTAGAAATCTACCTTGTCAACAAAGATCTCTCTTATTTGCATGTTCACTTAAAATTTTGCGATTTTGGCTTATATTTACATCTCTTATTTGCTTACTCTTTATAAGGAGAAAAGCATGTGCAAACCTTCTTATTTGTAAGTATGGCAATCTGATTGATGACAGCATTTTTTTGCTGTTGTTTTGAGACAGACTCTCCCTGAAGCCCCAACTGGCCTGGACTCCTTGTGTAGATCAGATTAACATTGATCTCACTGAGGTGTGCCTGCCTGTTTCCAAGTGCTAAGCTTAAAGGTATGCCCTACCACACCTGGCTGATACCACATGCTTAACAAAACCACTTTTCCATTTAATGTTTTTGTATTTCTTAAAAAATTAATTTCGTTTGTATGTGTAGGTCAACCTTTAAACACTTTATTCCTTCCTGTTCATTTTTTCCCTTTTCACTATCTCACAAATAGTTCTCAGTAGCTCTTAAATACTGTATCTTTGTAGCTTTAAGCCAGATAATACAATTTTTCAATTTTATTCTTTGAATACAAAGATTTTTTGATCAATCTAAATTCTTTACACTTGCAGATGGATTTTAAAATCACTTCTTCAATATCTAAAAGCAAGGTCCACTAAAGCTGATTTAGATTTTATTCAATTTATTTATAAGTCAATAAAGAATTAACATTTTAGTATCAAACCTTATAATCCATGGAGATAGCCTATTTCTTCTTCATTTGAGTCATGCGTAAACGAGTCCAGGAACACGGTGTAGTCATTAGTTTGTAACTTCTCCACATCTTTTCTCAAAGGTTCTCTTACATTCATATATTGTATTGCAAATAATTTTATGAAGAAGTTAACATTCAATAAATCTCTTATATAGATGATGCACATAGGCATAACTACATTGTCACAGTTACTTTATCTTACAGCTTTGACATAATAGTGTTAACTTACTTTTTGTGTTCTTTATGATTCCTATACCCATACTCATGTTACAACAAACAATGAAATGATCTCTTTTCTTTTCAGTCTGCATGTCTCTTGTTTCTTTTTCCTGGCTTTGCACCTGCAGACACTCCAGAGAAAACCTGACTGGAAGTGGGAACAGTGGGGATCCAGTTTGTGTCTGACTTAAGCAGCAGAATCCAGTTATTTTGTTTTCTGTTATAGTAAAGCACAATCAGTTGGGTGATTTATACGGGAAATGAATACACTTGGTTTGTGAGTTTGGAGGCTGGGAAGCCCAAATCATAAAGCCCACATATGGCAAGCCTGGTGGTGCTGTGTCTCATCACAGCTAAAGGCAAAGTACAAGTAAACGCACATGAAAGAAAAAGCCAAAGACTCACTTTTATAACAACCTGCTCTCCAGAAAATCAATGTGTTTCTAAACAATGACATCAACCCAGTAGGCTGCTATGTGACTCACCATGTCAATACTGCTGTGTTGGAGATTAAGCTTCTAAATTCTACATTTGAGTCTGCATTCTTCCTACGGTTAGTCTTACATCAGTAAATAAAATGTTAACCTACAGACTTTCCAAAGGTCAAAATTTAAAGATTTATTTATTTAAAAAAACATTTTCTTTATTACTTTATGTGCATGAGTGTATTCCCTGAATATGTAAGTGCACCCGTGTTCTTAAATGCCACAGAGGTCAGAAGTGGGCGTCAGATCCCCTGGAACTGGAACTACAGATGACTGTTAACCACCAAGTGGATGCTGGGAACAGAATCTGGGTTCCTGCAATAGCAGCCAAGGCTCTTAACCACTGAGGCAGCTTTCTGGCCCCAAATGTTTATTTTAATATTATTTATGTATTACATTTGTTTTTTTAATCTTTATATCTTTAAGCCAGATAATGCACCTGTCTGCTGAAACCAAAAGAGAGTGTCAGAATCCTGGAGTGGAATTACAGGAGGTTGTGAGCCTCCAGACATGGCTGCTTGGAATCAAAGTTGGGGCCTCTGCAAGAGTAGTACAAACTCTTAACCACTGTGCTGTGTCTCCAGGGTCTCAGTGGTCTATTGTATTTGACTGACGTGGCTCCATTCTTTTCCTACTTTACTTAAAGTTTTAATCACAAACCGGTGATGAGTTTGGTAAACTTTATGTATGCCAACTAAGATGGTAATATGGATTTTTTTCTTTATTCTATTGATGCAGTGTATTGCATGAATTGATTTTATTTATTAAGCTAACTATGCATTACAAGATAAATCCAATTCAGTTACAGTGTGTAACAGTCATCTTCATATGATGCAGGATTTGATTTGTGAATGCTTTGTTGAAAGTATTTTATCTGTACATTGTTTAATTCTCTTGATATCTGTCAACATTTCAGGGATATGATAACTTTATAGAATAATTGTGCATGTGCATGTGTGTGTGCTCTCCTAATCTGAAAATAATGGCGTGCTGGATCTGTTCTTAACTAATGACAGCAGGATGCTGAAGCCTGCAGTTATGACAGTGGATCCCCAAACAGTGGATTCCCAAGCAGTAGATCCCAGAGCTGTGGATCCCAGAGCCATGGATCTCTGAGCAGTGGATCCCTGTGAGAGCCACTTGTTTTTCCTTATCAAAGGGTAATTTCAGAGGGAATAGAAAGCTGCCTTGGTGGAGTTTTTAGCCTTTTAGCTTTCTTCGTGATTATGAGTTTTGAGAAGTCAAATGCAGCTTTTTGTTATTTCTGTAAATTTTGGATTCATTTTGTATTTATTAATTAGTGCTTTATTTATTTGTATTATTTTGTTTATCCTTGATTGATTTTGGTACCTTATAACACCCCAGGCATGTGTCAACAAACCAGACTTCTGTCTTCTTTTGAAAGAAAGATTACTTTTCTTCTCCCTCTCTCTCCTTTTGAGCATTTTTCTTAACTTTGATTTAGTAAAGTTCGATGATGATATGTTTCTGAACGCTCCTGCTGGTGTTCAATCTGCTTATTTCTCTGTCCATGTCTGTTCAACACTAATGTTGAGAAATTGTTAATCGTTGTAGCTCTACATCCTGTTTCCTTTCAATCTGCACCTCCTTTGTAGTTCTCCATGGTACCTGAAGACTAGAAGTTCTTAGAAACCAGGGCTCAGTTCTGACAGCAGGCCAGACTGAAACATAGAAGTGTAATCTTTTATGATATTATTTTTATTTTCAAATCTTCCTTATTTGAAATTCCTAATGGTTTCCAAGAACCACATGGCTTACCTACTTTCTCAGTAGCACCATCACTCACTCTGAATGAGTTGTTTTTATCTTGGGCAAAAGAAAATAAAGGGCCAAACTGAATATATAATATTGTGAGATTTGACCAAATTCACCAAAGTATTCATTATTTTGTCTGACTTCCTGTAATTTTTCTATTCTCAATTAAATAATTTACTTATTATTTCAAAAAGAAATTCTGATCTGCATGGGGTTCTGTGACAGTGCTTTAGATATCTTGTTTGATCCCAATACCTTTCTACTAGAGAACCTATCAATAAATCCATGAAAACTTAAATTTGGTTAATTAGTTGAAAAACGAAGAGAGAACATTTGTACTGAAGACGAGACTGTAAAGTCACACATTTAAATTAACAACATACATTATAAACATGTCTGAACACATGTTTAAACTAACAACATACATTATGAACATGTCTTTGGATACATATTTTTCAATTATTTTACTTTTTAATTAATAGTCATTGTTTTATGATAAATAGGAGCATAACTTTTAAATGAAATCTTTTTGAATGCAGTTTAGCCAAAATGAACATGGTCGTTTTAATAATGGTATTTTAAGCTCAGTTCGATTTGCTGGATTTCTGACAGATGCTAGCTGTGGCAAACGTCTCTTCTCTGGTCTGCATCTGGAGTTCACCAGTGCAGGGTTCCTTACTTTGGCATTTCCACATTTCCAGATCCATGCTGCTGAAGATCAAGTCAACCCTGCTTGGAGTCAACTCCGCTATTTCTCATTGACATGTTTCTCACTCATCCATTATTCATCTTTGAAATGGCAGATTCTTGACAGGTTTCTTCTTCCATTTAGTACCTAAAGTCATAATCTCACGTTTCCTTATAACTCAGCTTTTAACCTTCAAATGATGACAGAATATAATTTCAATATGTAGTTAGTATTCAATTAATAAGCTGGGCATGGAGGTCCATGGCTGTAATTCTAGTACTTGGGAGGCTGAAGCAGGATTATAAATTTCTGGCCAGCATGGAATCTCCTCTCAAAATAATTCAAAACTTAAAAGTGTATAATTACTAATGTGATATTTCAATGTTCTCTTTAGAGTATGTCTATGTGTATTTTATAGTGTCTGTTTCCACCTATCGTATGTCAGCTGCCCCAGGCATCTTGGCCAGTGGGTTCCCTTAGAGAGGCACAGGGTTGATGTTCATCTCATTGTTCTGCAATGCAAGGGTTAGAAGATGGCGTTTGTGCCATCAGAGCTTAGAAACAGGGAGTCAGAGAAGTGAGGACTCTCAGTCACTCCAGAGTCACAGACATTGGTGCAGTTAAGACCTGGAACAGCCAGCAACCCCAAAGTGGACTCTAAGCTTTGTGGCTTTAGCAATACCTTTCAGATCTTTTGGAATATTCTATCTTGTTCCTCACTCTACTTTATGGAACTCTTTGGCTTCCCATGTATACTTGAGCATGCATTTGAGTAGTTAAATCCCTGATCATAGTGTTTTTACAGAAAGATAGGACCAAAGATCACTGCAGCTCTCTAACTTACTTTGGTCATTGGATACATATCTTGTACATCTTCCCATATTGCTACATAAAAGCCTGTCTTATTTAGGTAGTGACTTGATTACACATCTTTCTTTCATGCAGTTGTGTGAGGATTAGCCTTTCAATACCACTGGATGAATTAGGCTCATGTACATTCTTCTGCTCACTGGAATTCCCTAATACAGAGAAGGTCCTCATAATTCAAGCTTCTGATTTATAGGACAGAGTTTTTTAGGTTTTAGTAACACACTGACCTTCCAAACATCTTCCCAAACAGTCAGACGTGTACCATACTCAAATGGAGTAATGCTTCCCCACAGCATACATGACATTGTCGCAGTAGTGAAGTAGGCCATATTCATAGGGCAGGTAAGACCTGAGACAGACAACGCCCCACACCCACATGGGTTCACGTCTCCCTGTACTGTACACTGTGTCTCTGATTTAGCAACTATTTCTCAATTTTCCTAACCCAGTGAGAAAAATAATATGTATGATTTTGTTTTTATTTTATTTTTTATGATAATGAATATCTTCTTATATTAATATGGGGACCTCATACTATTTTTAAAGTCTGTACAGCTTAAGATCTGATTATTTTCAATGTACTTCAGAAGACCTTTGTGGCTATTACATGTGTCATACCTCACAGAGATAACTTGTTGGGCCACTACATGGTATTTCTGCTTGTAATTTGCTATAGGAAGTTTAACCTTTGTACGGTAAACTATATTGGCTTTTATGGACTTAGGTCATAGACGCTTGACTAGAAAAAGTTTTAGTTCTCCTGAAATTTAAAATAATTACTTTCTAATATTTTCTCTTACAGTTTTATAGATTTCTTGATTTAAATTTCTATTTAGTGGAAAGTTTGTTTTTAGAGTACGACGTAGGGTCTTAATGCTGCTTTTCCCAGGTTTGTCCGTGTTTCTGACTCTGTTTCTGCTCTTTTGTGCTGTTCTTTTCGTGCTATGTTTTATAGTCTTAGACGTTCAATATTTTGACTCCTTGGTGGGTTTGTGCACACCCAGCATGCTACTGACTCCTTGGTGGGATCATCACCCAGCATGCCACAGTTTTCCATGTTCTCTACAGCTCCTGCTTAAATTGTACTTGGCTCCTAGATAATGATAAATATTTGCTTGCTGACAGAGTACTCGGGTTGATTAAATTTTGAATATTAATAATAATAATACCTCACATTTACATAGTCCTTTGTCATACACAAAACATTTATACACATATATTTAGTTCTCTTAACAGCCCTGTGAGTTAATTGGGCAGGTATTACAGTCTTCATTTACAAATGAAGTGATTTATTCAAGGTCACACTGCCTCTGTGAGGAGAGTAATTACTCAGAAAACAACTCCACATCCAGAGCCTTTATTCCTTCCCCCATGAAGTCTGCTCAGAGTTCACGCACAGTCAGTCTTGTTTTTCAATAATTAATTGACTGACAACTGGAGAGACCCCCTGCCTATCCAAAGTACATATTCTTCTTGCTGTTCAGTACAAAGCTCAGAGAAAGGGCAGGTCTTGGAGGGACCATCTGGATGATAATTCTCTCAATCCAAGTGCCTGGGGTGAGAATCTGCATGTGACTGTTGGTCAGTGAATTGTATGAAGCTGTCAGACTTGGTTAAGGGGCTTCCGAGGAGTCCCTTCTCTCACCCCTAAAAGTAGCCTCTGAATGTGACAGTTCTTCATCCCTCACAGCTGGAGTTTTCACAGCTGTCCTCCTGCTTGATGGAAGAGGCAATAAACACCGAAGAGAGCAGAAGACCTGTGCGAGCCTGGTTAACAGGACAATGTCTACAGACACAGACACATGTCCCTGTGGCCTACACCTCAGGATCAGTGCAGTCCTAACTACCTGGAGTCCAATGTAGTGCAGAAACAGGCATCACTAATGCAGCCTGTCTTCTCTGAGGACACCTACTACACTACTACACTATCCACACGTGTCACCATTAGGTGCCTCTAAGATTGGAGAGGTGAGGCCCGTTCTGTCTTTCATGCTGTGCTGGAGAGCTTTAGTGTCAATTTGACATACCTGGGCTGAAGGAGCCTCAGGAATTGCCTCTATTGGCCTGGCCTGTGGCCTTGTCTATGGGACACTGTCTTGATGAGTAATGTGGGAGGGCCCAGCCCTCTATGGGCAGTTCCACCCTTAGGCAGGTTGTTCTGTATTGTATAAGAAAGCAGGCTGAGCATGGGCCAGGGGAGCAAGTCAGTAAGCAGCATTCCTCCATGGCCTGTGCTCCAGCTCCTGCCTCCAGGTTCCTGCCCTGAGTTCCTACCATGGGTTCTCTCAGTGATGGACTGTGTATCCCGGGAGATGTAAGCCAAATAAATAAATCCTTTCTTCTCCAAGTTGGTGTTGGTCAGAGTGTTTTGTCACAGAGATTCAGAGCAAACTAGAACATGAGAACTAGCTTGATACACCTCCATCGCGTCTGAGTCTCCGAGCCTAGGGCACTTGCTTACAGCCCACTGTGTAATACTATTGACCTGCACTTTCTTTGGAATCATCATCAAACTGCATGTTTTTGAAGCCTCTCAGGGAGAGTTACTGCAGACAGTATGGATATTTTCTGCTCTGGGTCCTCCCCTGGAAGCTGTGTGAGCAGCCACAAGACCCCAGAAGCCATATGTTCTAGGGACACCCCTTCTTGCCTCTGGCATAACTGATGGGTTTGAGGTGTTTGGGACCTTGACTTATTCACCAGTGTCTGATTTTCTTGCTTTTACAGCTGCGTCTCACCAGCCAGAGGCCTCTTGGGCCTCAGACCTCCTTTGGGTTCCTCCACCCCTGCCCGCTTTGCTCTGACATTGTGGGGACCACTCCATCTGCTCTCCCCTGGCTTAACTGCCTTCTGTTTCCTTCTCCTGTCACATGTCTGACTCTGCCTTGCCTTTGGTGCCTAACCTGTTCACCTCTGCTTGGACTTTAGCAGCCTGGGCCCTTGTGCCCTTTGTTCTGCCTGCAGCTGGCTAATTCCTGGGAGACCCCATCCATTCACCTGCTGTATGCCCAGCGTGCAGACCCCACGCTCATTTGCCTGGAAGTCTGTCTCAGAATTTGGAAAAGGGCCAGAAGGGCCCACACAGAAGAAACAAGCTTGGTAACTGGGTTAGAACAGGTTTCTGGCAGAAGGAGAATTTCCAGAGGGTAAAGTTTCTTCTTAGACATTGGACAGGGCGAGTGAGCACAGGCCTGCTCAGAGGTGGGGACTGCTGCTCCCTCTAGGGAACAATGTGTCTGTGTCCCTTCCCAATGCTGCCTAATATTTCCAGCTTTCACCCTACACCTGGCCTTTCCTGTCGATTTTAGATCTTCCATTGGTACAGTGAATAGGATTCCTTTCTTGGTCAGTTGTTTTTCCTAATTTGTTTAAATTAGCACTAAAGACTCACAAATCAGGCATAGTTAAAAACTATTTATTTATTTATAACTTTATTCTTAAACTAACACTCAGACGTTTTTCCATTCTTTACTCTGTGTGTATGTGGGGCGGGAGAACCAACGCGTATGGGTGTGTGTGCCCCTGCACATAGAAGCCAGGGGGAGTCTTAGCTAGTGCTCCTCAGGTGCCGTCTCCTTGTTTATGTCTCTTATTGGCATGGATCTGTCCAGTTAAGATAGATACCTGGCCAGTAAGCCCCAGAGACCCTTTGGCTTTGTCCCCTCGACGCTGAGACAACAGGTGGGTGCCACAATGCCCAACTTTTAACTGGGGTTTGGGGATTAAACTCTGGTTCCCATCCTTGCACAGCAAGCATTTCACTGACTGAGCTTTCCTTCAACCCCTTCATGTTGTCCTCTCTTAACCTCAGTTTCCCCATTTTTAAATACAGCAATGGAGAGGAACAAGAAGGAGCTTGAGATTCTCTAAACTTGAGAACACTGGGGTGTCCTTGTAGCCTAAAATTATGAGACTGAATGTTTATCAGGCTTGGGACTAGGAAATTGGCACTGTGGCTAAGAGCTCTTGCTGTGCATCAAGAGGATATGAATTTGGCGCTCAGCACCATCATACGAAGCTGGCATGAACTTGCACTCTCCTTATCTCAGTTATGGGGACATGGGACAAGATGATTTGGGACTCATTGATCTGAAAACAGAGGGCTCCAGGTTGAACATGAGACCCCGTTTCCAGGGAAAACAGTGGTGAGTTGTAGTGCATGCACTGATGAGCACACTTACACACACACACACACACACACACACAAACACACACACAGAGGGAGAGAAATGATCAAAATACTGAAATATGCTTTTATGCTTTCTGTATTAATGAATGCTTAACACAGAGAAGGTTGAGTGTTTTCCATAGAAGATAAATATGCATAAAGATTAGGCTCCCTTGACTCAGTGAGAGATATAGAATGCATCAATGTGAATTATAGAGTTTAGGACACAGGAACCTTTGGTTCTCGCTAATTTCATTTCTTCAATCTGAACATATGTAACACAGTCTCAAGGAGACAAGAGCTGCTGGTCACTGCCCATGCTGATGAAGGCTGCGAGTCATGGTCCCACTTTGCCCATATGATCATCAGTTTTTGATATTAGCTTTTTGACCACCAACTTTTACTTGACCTTCATCTGTGGACTAGTGATAACAATAATTATTGCAATAAATCACAAAGTAGTGCTGATTTGACCGATGTGAAAAGAAAAAAAAATGGAATTTTACTACAAACTTAACTGAATAAATGCGAGACCAGGTCACAGTCCATGTCACCTGAGACACGGGAGTGCTGATGTCCTCAGACAGACACAGGGTGCTTGGCCTTTCCTGTCCCATAGCAGTTAAGCACGTGACCTCTGTTCATTAACAGTAGCTCACATTTTCTCCAAAGGTATTTTCTAATTGTCAAAATGCTTGACCCAAATTAGATAAAGGAAAATCCAGGAGTTAAGAACTTGTTTTACTAAATATTGAAAGATCACCCATAATCTCTATTTTCCACGTCAAATCAGAGTTAAAGGATCAGAGTTAAAAGTACTTTTTAATTTATATAAGTGTTTGGTCTGCACATATGTTAAATGTACCTGTGCTGCAGAATGCCTGCAGAGGTCAGAAGAGGGTGTTGGGTTCTGGAAGTGAACTTACAGATGGTTGTTAACTGTCATGTAGGTGCTGGGAACTGAATGCTGGCTTGTCCTCTGAAAGAGCAGCCAGTGCTTTTAACCATGATGCCTTCTCTCCAGCCCAAATGTAAAGAATCTTAAACATGTGATTAGAGGTTCTTAGTACCATCTAATGCAGGGGATGTTCTGTAACCACAGCCTCCCAATTGGTCCTTTAGACTACGTGTAGCTACCTCTTAGATGTGTCTCGTTCTCTCATTGGTCAGTGTCTCCCCTTCCATTCTGAGCAGCTGCAGGTGCTCAAATTTTCTGAGTTTAACTCATATCCTTGCTAGGTGCATATTCCCCTCTGTCTCCTAGAGAAGCTGTGGAGGAGCCGTGTCGTGGGAATCATCTTGTCACTTTATTACAAGAAGACGTGCCTTTCAGTGTCTCACATGGAGATGGCAGTCTTTCTACAACAGCTTTTTCATGTGGGCTCTGGAGCACTCATGGAACACAAAGAGGCCTGATTTCTATTTCTGTACCAAAAGCAGACATGGCTGTTAGTCCATGTTAATGTGGTGGTCAGCTATGTATTCAGACACTTTCTTCTCTGTGTCTCCAGGTCACTTGAATGTCCAGAGGGATAAATAGCCTGTTGGTCATGAAAACCTGGCTAAATTCTCACTACTCTTTTCTTTTCCTCCAAAACTGAATTGTAATCTAGGAAGTTAAATTTTCTTCTCTGCATTTTTCCTGAGGAACAGAACTTGTGCTCTACTGTAACCACCCTCTCTTGATTCCAGAAAATAACCTAACAACCTCATAAGTAAACAGACAACTGAAAACAATGAGGAAACACGAAGTCTACCAGCAGTTTCAAATACAGAAAAGTTCTGAACTGGGAAATATGTTCTATCAAGCAGCATCAGACTCTCAGACAACGAATCTCACCCTTGCCAACATCTAACTTAGCTCTCATGGTTTCCATGTCCAGCTGTGAGTACTGCGCGTCTGAGGGAGAATTAAGCAGGCTTCTTCCTGTCTGCACAGGGCTGCTAGGAAGCAAAGTGACCAGCCTTGGGTTGAATTGTTACGAGGGTCGAGTCACATAGCATTGTGCAATGGGACTGTAAGAGCCCCAAATCATAAGTGTGAGAGCTATGGCCTTGCTCAGGCCTCGTTCACGTGGAAAACTGCCTCCTGGGCGAAACCGAACCCAGGTCCTCTGCACGAGCAGAAGTCGCTCTTAACGGCAAGTCCATCTCTCCAGGCTGTGACATATTTAAATAAAACCCTTTTTAGCCCTCCCTCACCCAAGCTAATCACAATATGCTATGCAGATTCAGCATTTTCTGTGGTGTAATTTGAGATACAGTTAAGGAACTGTAATTCTAAGAGAAGGAAACCCGGAGAGGCACATTAGTCGTTTACATGTGGGTAACTTTACTGTCTCGTGTGGGTAACTGCTGAGTGGACGTGTTCAGGCAAGTTTCTCCCACGGAGTGCAGCCTTCCTTCAGGTCTTCTCTTAGTATCTCCTGACTTAGAATTCTGATTCTGGTTCCTGGCCTTTTTATCCCTCTCAGCACACCAGTGCTTTCCCAATATGCAATCCACCAACACCAGCCGTAGCTGTGTCCCAAACCTGGACCCCACGTTCTCCCTTCCTTTTGCTCTCCCTCGCTGGCCCACCCAAGACTTCCATCCTGAAACAACTGGGAACTTTCTGTCCTCTTTCCTGAGCCCCCACCAGCACTAACAAGGCTTGTGCAATGCCTTCCACAGGCCCTTCTCTCTCTATGCACAACCTTCCAATTTTCCTGTACTTAATAGAAATAGTGATGTTAAGGTATCACCAAGTCTACCAGAACTCAGAGTGAATGTTATAAAATAATTTCAATGTGTTCTAGGTTAAGGAAAAACAAAAACTCTGGCAATGAGCTATGTGGTACTTCCACTCCATGCCTCCTCCTGCTCCAGCTCCTGAGACTCTGAGCACCCCTTTCTCTCCGTACCTCTTGGTTCCCTGAGTGTTCCAGCTTGCTTTCTTTCATGGTGACAAAGCACTCTGACCATTATCATTGTGGGGAGGAAAGATTTATTTGGCTCACATCTCATGAGTCACCCAGTCCATCACTAAGGGAACCCAAAGGCAGGAACCTGGAGGCAGGAGCTGAAGCACAGGCCATGGAGGAACGCTGCTTATGGACTTGCTCTCCTGGCCCATGTTCAGTCTGCTCTGTTGTACAATACAGAACAACCGGCCCACAGGTGGCACCATCCTCAGTGGCCGGGTCCTCCCACATCACTCAGCAATCAAGAAACTACCCACAGACATGCATGCCACAGGCCAGTCCAATGGAATGACTGCCCGGTGTGTGAAGGCCACACCAAAGCTCTCCAGCGCACTGAGCACACGAGCACCTTTTGGCCTCTGTCCCACCTGCACTTCGTCTTCTCAGATGGGCTTCTTGCCTTCTCTGCAGGCGCACTCAGTACATTAGTGGGTTCCTCTCTGCGAAGGATTCCTTCTGTGGGTGACATTGTTGCACTGCCATTTCTAAATGCTGCTTAGCAATCTGATTTGCCAGTCCATTCATCTTCCATCCCTTGGCTATTCCATTGCAGGTTGAACTGCTGGCTTCTGTTCATGTGCCCGTTTTCTCTTTGCTCTATTACAGACTTCATCTATTTAACAATTTTTCATACTTTTGTACTGTGCAACATAACCCTTGGCATAGTACTCGTATTTTGAGTTATTCAAAACGTATTTTGAGTTAAAAGTGATTGACAAAGTGAAGAATGTACCTCATTCCCCCATGAGATTCTTCATTTGTGAGGCCTCACTTTGATGACTTGACTAAGCCAATCAGGACAAGGCAGTTTTAAATCCAGGAAATGGCATTTCCCTTAAAAATTACATCAATTCGATACCTTCATTTAGTAAGAGGAACCAAAGCTTTAGAGAAAAAAAATATAATTCAAAATGTAGCATTAAATAGCACTTTTGAGGAATCAACTGAGCGTGCCACTTTCTTGTCACTTAAACCTTGGTTGGGATTTAAATTTCAGAGAAAAGATTTAGTAAATAGGAAACATCAACCAAGCAAGAAAAATATAACAGGATATTAAGCAAAATGAACTGATGAGATGAAGCTATGCTTTCCAATCAACTGTGTCTTCAGCTGTGGTCTGCAAATCAACTATTAAGTACTTTATAAGTTGATCACCATTAACTATGAATCACTGGTATCTGTAAGCCATGGAATAAATGACTATAGATAGCAATATTAAATACATGACCCTCTAGGAGCTCAAACTTCAGTAAGTAAAATAAGCAAAGTCACCTTTTAAGCCATGGATGGAATTTATAACATTCACCATCTGATCAACTGTTCAGATGTTCAGGGAGAAGAGTTTTCTAGGTGTCAAAGACTGTACCCAAGTATTCTATCCTCAACAAGACCTGATGTAGAGGATAAGATTCTGGCTTTTAAGCATATGCTGGGATGAGCTGATGAGACCACGGTTGTCACAGTAGTTTGTGCATACAGTAAGCATGGCTCAGCAGTGATCATAGGTGTCCTTCTCTAAGGTTCCACATGATCCTCCCCTCCCGCTCTTCAGCCCCTTTACACAAGGTCTGCTTCTAAGCATGGACAGGACCTGGGATTTACTTCTAATAAGCAGAATACAACTGGGTGCCAGGATGCCCATGACCAGGGGAATCCCAAATTACACTGTCCGTCTTGGTGGAGTCTGGTATTCCCTACTCTTGCTAGGCAGGAAGAATCAAGTGCTCAACAGCTCCGGCAGCTGGCCTGGTTAGGAAGTGGGACTCCGGGTCGGGGAGAAGACTTGAGTCAACCACCAGGAAGATGATGGATTCCCAGTGCTGGAAGAAAATGAATTTTTTAACATTCATGAGAACATAGAAGCATCTTTCAAGAGTCGAGCTTCAGCAAAGGTATTTTCTATATTAGCCACACCTGAATTTGAGTCTAATGAGATCGGTATGCAAAGCAAGCCTCTTCCTAGATCTTCCACTCTTCCAGGATCCGGGGCCTGGTCTGTTCCTAAACAACTCCAAATGGAAAGTGACTTCTACACATTCTCTTCCTTTCCAACATCACAGGCAAGAAGATCAGACATAGGTCTCCACACTTTCCAAGAATTCTGGCCTATCTTTGTTCCATTTCAGGTCTACATTCTTCCTTGCTCAATTCCTGGCTGTGTGGATGTTGGTTTCCAGCGTCAGTAAAGATAACTTTGTGAAGACTGTGTGCCCCATACTTATGTGAGTCTATTCTCTGTAACGGGTTAATCAATCATCTGTCTATCTGTCTGTCTGTCAATCTGTCTATCATCTACCTATCAATCACTATCGTCTATCATTGATATATATATCTATCATTGATCCATCTATCATCAATCTATTTATCTATCATCTATGATGATGTCTATGATGTTATAATGCATCCATCATTTACCTATGCCTATCTGTCTCCTGCCTGTATTTATCTGTCCAGTCTTCTTATTCAGCTCCTTTGATTTATTCCCAAGTGAATCAAAAGGTATAGAAGGCAGCTTAGCAGCCAGGGGAATGCACACATCCCTCTCTGAACATGAGCCCAGCAACCTGTTAGCAACCTAGGACACCTACTAGCATTTGCATGTACCTGCATTAGAGAATGGGAATGAGGGGTTGGGGGTGTGGCTCAGTGGTTAGGAGCACTGGCTCTCCTTGCAGAGGACTTGGGTTTGATTCCCAGCACCCACATTGCAGCGAACAACCTTTCAACCATCTGAACTCCAGTTTCAGGGGATCCAATGCCTTCTTCTGACCTTTGCAGGCATTGCAGGACATGCAGACAATGCACTCAAACACATAAAATAAAAATAATACATAAAATATTCTTTAAGAAGGAATGGAAATAAGTTATTCCCCTTAGGAACTTCTGCAGAATTTAGCATGCATGAGAAGAAGGGAGATGCACAGTAGAAAAAGAGATCACATGAGTCAATCTGTCTATCAAACCAAGAGATTCTCTCACCACGCCCTTTAACAACCAGAGTCCTTTTTCTCTTAAGCCCCACAGAATTCCCCAGTGCCTTCCCTCGCGTGCCCACGGTCCATCTCAATGGTGTCACCTCACTAATCTGGACGGCCCCTTGCTTTGAATGAAGTCGTCTTCCTCAGTTTCAGATCTTGTAGGCCTTTACTTCACTCTTGAATAAAAAGCCAAGAACTGGGAAGCACCCAGACCAGACCATGGGTAGCATAAGTAACAAAGTGTGCACTAAGCACTAGAATGTCTGTTGGAGATACCAAAAATGGATGGAACATGGTTACTCTTGTTGATGGATAAGCCAGGGGATGAGAAGTATACAGTAAAAAGGAGGAAATAAAAAATATCCAACATAGCATGACGATCCAAATGAACCACATGATAATAGTGGAGACATGACCTCAGGGCCTTTGCACACACAGAATGCTGTTCCCAGCCCCCAAGGAAGCACAGAGGACATGGAGAAAAGACAGATTTGCTTAGGGGTGCTCAGAAAGGATGGGCCATGGGGCAAATGATGTAGGGACAGATCAGCAGTCCCGAGAAGCTGGTGGAAGCAGTCAGACACCAGAAGTGGAAGGTTGTGGTCAGTCACAACTTGCGTGAGTTTGATTCACAGTGTTGGGGAATTGTAGGAGAACATTTAGTAAGACTGCTTGTTCAAGTCACGAACTCCCATCTTTCCCTGATCACAATGACTATTGGTGAGCTTCAGAAGGTAAATCTACAAGCAATACAGAAAAGCAACTAGAGAAGGCAGGGTGCAGAAGGCGATGTCAGAACCGTCTGGGGAGGTGAGCCCATGCTGAGAAGGAAAGGAACCAGGCCATCGGCTTTCGGGGCAGCTTCCCAAGGTGCACTTCTGGGCCAAGGCTATGCAGCAGATTATGCAACAGATGGTGATTTTGATGGTCTGTGGACAGTTTTCACACCTAAATACAGTTCACTTAGCTGAGTCTGTGTTGGGCATAATACAAGGTGAGCCTAGCCAGGCCACCTGCTAGGAGAAATAGAGGCATGTCTCCTGTGGGCGTGGGGTTCTGCTCTGGCTAGTTGTGCTACCAGCACCTGGAAAGAACCTGCTTACCTGAGGAGAAACTTACTATTGGCTGTATTTGGGACCCCACCCCATAAGGTCATTGGCTGTCCAGGCCTATAAGAGCTTGTGCACCTATTCAATAAATGAGTTGGTAGTGCCACGTGCTTGGTCTGCTTCCCATCCATCTCTCAGAGTCTGCATCTTGACTCTGTGTCTACTCACCCTCAACCTCTTGGGCTGGCCCTGAGTGCTGTGACCCCAATAAGCCTGTAGCCTTGAGGCCAGAGAATTTGGGAGGGAGTTGGGATTTCTTCTCCTTCCTTCTTTCGTCTGTTCAGCATAAAAATAGAGTAAGTAGAAAGACACAGGAGACAAATCACAGCAAGGGTTGCTATTGGGCATTATTGGAAAGCGTAGTGGAAGACAAAACTCCAGGTGTAGACTCTGGAGGACTAGCTTTTACTTTAATAAAGCCGCTAATCCACCCCCAAATTTAATGTAAATAGTTGATAAACTGTGGAACGATAGCAAGAGCCGTTCTCTGTCAGGGAGGCAGAACTGGAGCCCCTGAACAGCACAACCGAGGCCAAACAGAAATGTAGGTACAGTGGTTCCACCTGTAGATACATGCCTAGGAAAATGGAAGCCTATGTCCACTCAAAATCCTGTACGTAACTGTTCATGCATTCTTCATAGGAGCCAAAGCATAAGATACTAAGCGTATCCTGATTAATGAAAAGATAAGGAAAATTGTTATGTTTAATGGAATATTTGTTAACTATAGAAATGAATTAAATAAGGATTTATGGTAGAATGTGGGTAGACCTTCCATACATTACACTAATTGAAAGGAGCCAGAAACCAAAGACAGCATATTTAACTGCATTTACATGAAATGCATAGAATAGTAGATTCACAGAGAGAAACTGGATTAGTGGACGTCAGAGGTTGGAGACAGGAAAAGGAGGAACTGTTATACCACTCAGAGGTTTTAGAGAAGATGGTGAAAATATTCTGGATTCAGAGAAGGAATGATTGTGTAACACTGGAATCCAGAAGTCACTGAACTAAGAGAAGTTTATGGCATGATAATTATATCTGAATGAGGCTGTTGGACACTTTCCTATTGTTTTGAAGAATGCACAGAGGTAACATTTCTGGGAATTTTCAGCTATTCTGTTACCATAGGTGTGTTAAAGGAAAAAAAAATATTTTCCTTTTCTTGTTAATTGTTAATAATCCATGACTGTTGACATCAACTGACAACATAAGCTCTGGAATCCCTTAGGAGCTGAGTCCCAGGTGTGCATGTAGAGATTATGTAGAGTAGCTTAGTCTCTGGGAATTTCTGAGGCTTAACCAGATTAAGTTGAAGTGGGAGACACACCTTAACAGTAGGTGGCACAGTTCCATGGCTCCAATAAGAGGTAGTGAGTAGAAAGGAAAAGGGGACTGACCACTGGGAATCACTGTTCTCTGGTCCCTCACTGCAGACAAGTGGCCAGCTGTCAATTCTTCTGTTGCCTTGACTTCTGTGTCATGATTAACTGCACCCTCACACTGTGAACCAACATAAACTCTTGCTAAAGTTGATTTTGTCAGGGTATTATGACACTTCAGCCGAAAAAGTAATACAGGAAGTAAGAATTGGGCCTTGCAGGAGACTGCCCCTCCTCTGAAATGTACTGGAAAGAGATACAGATGTGCAAATGATATTCCTGAGAGCTTCAGGATAAAGCTTTGGATGCTCCTAAATCATGCTTCTGATGCCTATTAACTATCATTATTGGTATTTCTGATCTATCTATGTACAGTAGGGTATGCTTGAGATTGACTGACCTAGAAAAGGCTGTTAAAAGCCTCAAGCCAAGGTCCTTTCATTTCCAAGGGTGATTTTCTTGACACTTTCCATGTGTTAATCCAATCTTTAACACATAAGCTGGAAGTCATGACGCTTCAAATTCAGCCATGAATCTTCCAATTTTGACACTAGTGTATCATGCACAAGCAAAAACAAACACATTTCAGGAATATTAAAATATGAACTCAAATATTTCCTGGGGTTCTTAGATTTGCTCTAAGATGTTTCTGGAACTCCCGTGGTTCATGCTGGTTTTTTATGTTCATTGTCTTAATTCAGACTCCAGAGAGCAGAAGGGCTCCACGTGGAAAGGTAAAACATTCATCTTACTGGATAGAGAGGGAGGGAAAAACAGAAGGGCCCAGCACTCCTAGACACTCGGTGAGAACCTATCATTTTCTTCTTGGGATACTAAACCTCCAAAATCTATTCCTGTGCTGTTTAGTACGGCCATTAAGATGGGTGTACACCTTGGTCAGTCACTCAGGGAACAACCTTTGGGTGGCATTCTCTATGCATTAGAGAACTTTTTCCTCCACATTAGGATCTTTTAGTCAGTATGTAAAACATTCCACTCTTAATGTCTCATTAAATTAAACCCGAGCGAGAATTTTTTTTTAAAACCAGTGTGTTCTAAACTCCCTGGTAAAGTCTTGCCAAGATTCACAATACACTTCCTGTTTGGACTTGAATCGTACTAGACAGAAGTGGTTCCCCTAACAAAAGGAAGGACATCAAAGCAGTTTGAGGAACAGACTCTGAAGAGCTCACATTCCCTTCTGTTGTCTTTTAGGACATCAAACCTGGTTCACAGACACCTCAAGTACAGAGGTTATGAACACACCAACAGTAAGGGAACATCTGGTTGCTTCATTCCCGTGTTTCCTCAGGAAATGCTTCACAGACACAGTGTAATTGTGGTGTGTTCAGGGGACTTCCATCCCAGCATACTTTCCAAAAGCGAAGAAATGCTAACAATCTGTGCCTGCTACAAGTCCCAAATCTTAACATCCTCTGCTCCTCTTGAATGAAACCGTAGCAATTTGAAGCCCATGTGAATGAAACCTCTATTTTCATCTGTGATATAGGATGACTGGGTGGGGCTTGGCTGGCAAAACAGAGCTTGTGCAATTGAGGTTTTCAATACGTGTCTTCTGGTGAACCAACAATAACTGGAAACTGAGGCACTTGTGTGATCTCTGCAAAAGGGGCAGAAGTACCCTGTTGTCCTGCCTTCACGCTCTCCTGGACTCTTCCTGCCATCTCTAAAGGGCGTGGGCATGCGTTGTGCCATGACAACAGCCTGAAGGTGAATGCTGGCAAAGACCACACAGCAGAGTGGGTGAGATCCCAGCAGGGAAGACTCCAGGCCCCTCCCATGCCTCCCTTTGCATTCCTGATATATCTCCTTTATATTTTACACCTTCCCTAAACCTGAAGTTCTGCGAACTATTGCATGACAGCAGAGTTCAGCTGAAGGTTCTTAAGAGTGGGCGGCCCCTGAGTTTCTAGTCTCTGATGCTGCATCCATAGCTTCTGAATAGGAGCATGATCCAAATCCAAATTTACTTAAATGTATAAGATTCTGGAACAGAATTAGAGGTCTCTGGGAACTCAACTTCATTTTTTTCCTTTCTTTTGTTTTTCCTATAGGTAAGACCTATCTATCCCGGCTTGAATTGTGCCCCAAATAGGACAATGGCAAGTTTTTATTAACATAGCTTCGTTTTAATGAATAGTAGAATTTCACAGCATTAGAACCTTCTCAACAGTTTTCTTTTTCACTTTAAAAACATTCCTGGAATTGTAAATACTCCTGCATTTTAGACCTTCTTATGACTGTACTGATTGGTCCTGTAGCACAGCTGCGGCCATAATCCTGCCTCTGCATCTTTTCGAGCAGGAGGGAAGGCAGGTGATAAGGGCTGCCACGGGGAGTCTATATTTAATCTACAACTGGCTTATCCAAGTGTCTTATTGCTCCCCAAGGGTCCTGACACATGCACTATTGTGAGGGAATAAAGAGAGGAGGAAGGAAGAAAAGGTTCACCTAAGATTGGTCTCAGACGAATGAATTCATGTCCAGACTGGCACATAAGCTCACCCTTTGCCAGTAACGTTGACTCCGAGGCCATTGTACCTTCCTTATTCCACCGCTGACTGCTCCCGGCTTTGCCTTGTGGCTGTCGTTGGAGAACTATGCTTTGTCTTGGCAAAGAGGATTGAGGTTGCTGCTGCGAGGGAGGCACCTGCAAACCTGTCTTGGGTACTTTTACCTACACTGAAGCTTTTCTGTGGACATTCGCAGTGGCTAAAGTAGATACCTACGCAGTCATGAAATCACTTATGAAATAATTAACTACATAAACAATAAAAAAGTAAGATGTGAATGGATTTCACCCTGAAAGCAAGAAATAGAAAAGTTTTCCTTCTTTAAATGCAACTTGCCATATTCTTCCATGTTTTTCCTTTTTATATTGAATTTTTGTGAATTTTATATAATGCATTTTGATGATATTTGGGTATCATCCCCTATCTGCACCCCCATTTTACTCTCCACCAATTTCATGGACTCTGCTACATATATATTAAGGTCATAATTTTGAGGCTCTGATGATGAGCTCCTTGTCTGACATCAGAGCAAGTCTGCTCCATATTGTCTTCAGGTTTTTAAAAAGAAACATTGGTCTATGTCACAATCATGAAATCAAATGACATTTGTTCCTAACTGAGCATCTCTGGGCTATTACCTTTCCTGAGAAGTTTTCTTTGTACTAGGTGCCTAATCTAATTTCTAACCTAAGGGCTCATCATAGCGGGGAGGCCTGGGGTCAGCTGATCACTGGAGGAGCACTCACATCTTTAACAGGGCCAAGAAACAGCCTGTGACAGGAAATAAGGCAAGGCTTAAGAATTCCCAAGCCCACCCCAATGATGCGCTTTCTCCAGCAAGGCCACACCTCCTCAGACATCCTAAACCACTGCTACCAGCTGGGGCAAAACGTCCAAACACTTGGAGCCTACAGGGAACATTTTAACTCAAATCAGCACAACTCCTTACATACCGCCTTCAAAGCTTCACTGGAGGCCACTTCCCCAATCTCAACAGGAGACTAACAGTTATCACAGCCAAATGAGTTAAGCAGTGTCAGTGTCTGAAGGTTTCGTTCTCCCATTAATCTTAGTTGAAATATCTGATGTCTGTTCTCTCTTCCTTAATGTCAATGAAGTAATTATAATAACCAAACATTGAACAAATGCTCCTTTATGCAGAAACAGAATATAATCAGATTCTGATAGATGTTCCTAAACTAGAATGACATCACCAAAAGCAGGTGCATGGACTCTGATAGAAACACCCACATAGTTGCACACAGTAGGCCTGCTGTCATTATAGATGCAGAGGAAAACCTATATACATTTTGGCATAAACTCTGAACTATGACCCTTTTTTCCCTAAACACCAAATGACGTTCCTCAGCTGCATAGTCTCCACAAGTGATGTTTAAGGTACAGCAGCCTTCCTGCTGGAATGATGCTCTCAGGGAACAATGTCACTTCCTTTGAGATGACATAGTTGGCTGGCCTTTCCTACTCTTTTTCAGGCACCTCGCCTATAGAAGATTACTTTTAATAACTGAACTAGGTAAAGAAAACACCTACCAAAAGTGTCTTTCAACTTTCAATAAAATCTGTAGTTTTGGATTAAAATTATAGACTCAAATAAAAATGATCAGTGGGATGTCTGCCTTTATGATATCTGTACTTAGCATTACTGAGTATATCAGTGTAGTGTAGCCCCTTCTGTCTACACTGCAGTATTAGTGTCTTCTGTCCACACTATGCAGTGCTGGCCCTTCTATCTATACTCCAGTCTTAGCCTTTTATGCCTGCACTATGCAGTGTTCACTCGTCTGTCTACGTAGGGCAGAGTTAACATTTCTGCCTGCACTGGCTCCTCGGGGCTTGGATTTGGACCACACATTTCTTACCGTTTTTCCTTATTTGTTTCCATTCTTTTTTCGCTTTACAAATCCTGAATTTTGGATGGCTTATTTCCCCTGGAATACACCTTTGTCTTATCATTTCACTTTTTTGTTCTTCCAGTGCATTCTCATGATTCACACTAACATGGCTGACAGTCACAGCCACGCGTGTGACCTTGGGTCTGTAGTAGAGTGCCTGTTCATTGTCTAAGTCTTCTGTCTAGTGTCATTCACTTGCATGGAACCAGACCAGCATCTGCCTCTTACTCATCCATACATATTTTGACTTTCCCTTTGTAATGATCAACACATAATCTTGGTTATATATTATTTAATAACAGCAAAAATAATTAGCTAATATGTGGCTACTGGCAAATTTCGTTTCTTTCACACACAGAAGCAAATTCTATTTTTGCTTGCTCATAAGTTTCTAAACTTGTATTCTGCTGATTGTGGGCTTTGGAGAAGTGGAGAATGGGGGGCGCAGACGAGGCAAACTTGATTTATATTGTAGAGGGCAGCCTTGCTCTTGGGAAAGGAAATGAAATTTACTGTCACTGAGAACAAGGGAAGCATATTTCAAGGCCAGCTCTTCACCAGGGACAGAGTGTAGAGTAATTTGGAGTTGGAGGAAAGAGCCTGTGGAGTGTCTGTTGTAAGTAAGAGTGATTGGGAAAGAGACTAGGTGTGTTAGCCTTTCTTTAGGCGTAATTCACTTGTTTTTTAAAAATTTATTTATTTTAATTTTATGTGTAAGAGTGTTATGCCTGCATGCATGTAAGCCCACTCATGTCATACAGTGCCTGTGGAAGACTGACGAGGGCATTGGATCCCCTGGAATTGGAGTCACAGATAGTTGTTAGCCACCATGTGGGTGCTGGGATTTGAACCTAGGACTTCTGCAAGAACAGCCTGTGCTATGAATGGCTGAGCCATTTTTCCAGCCCAAGGCCTAATTCACTTGAATGAGTAGTGTGTTTCCTTATCAGTCAGTTAAGAAATTCCATGGGGGAGACACAATGCCAGTGGGCCTTAGTGTGACAGTGACAGTCTGGAAGAATCATAGGTGCTGGACCAAGGCATCTTAATTAGTGCTTATTCTCAGTGTGCTTGCTTCTCTCTGATATGAGCTCTACATAGAAACTTCAGTGTTCAGGGGGTGCATAGATGAGTAAAGAGTTCAGATATCTTGGAGAGAGATTATACATGTAGCATAACTGGTTGCAGTTAAGAGTTAGATAGAAATACGCTGCTTTTAAAATTAAGAATTAACTGAAATTGTCTTGGGTAGTCAAGTCTTCTCAGAAAGAATAAGAGCAGAGCCTAGAAGATTAAAAAACAATCAATTGAAAGGAAATGTTAAACACATTTAGAGAGAGTAATTTTATATATTACAACAATAGCTTTCACTTATTTTAGTCCAACAGTCCAACAGTGTTTTAGGTGAACTAAAATTCAGAGAGGACTAGGTTATCTTTAGTCATGAAGTACATGGGTTAGGTATTGATGAGATAATTATGTGACAGATAGTCTTAATAAAATTACCTTCAAATTTAATAATATTTCTGGCCCTCAATTCTCCCCATTTTTCTCTGTGAATGGTCAGATAATAATAAGCTATTTGTGGTTTAGAAAAACTAATTTTCAGTCTATGTCATCACTCTTTGGCATTGCCATTCCTGTGTGGGGAGGAGACAGACAGCACAAAGGTGTCAAGGACTATCTTCCCCTTGAACTTTAAAGTAACAGGTGACAAATCAAATGTAACCTGTGAATTGTCATTTGCTGATTCCTACTCTAAAACAGTAACTATTATGTAGCAGCAGATGTCAGTCTTACAACCCTTCAGCCCCCTCTTCCGCAGTGTTTCCTGAGCTTTAGGTGCAGAGGTGCCACTTAGGACTGGACATTTCTGTAAGTCATAGAACTTTGTACTAGTCTCCACCTGGTGCATAAAGAAGTGCTTTTGGTGAACGGTGAGAGGTGCAAACTAAATGTAAGCGTCCGTACTTAGACACAGTAAGAAACCATGTTGTCTAGGAAAGGGCCAGACGTGGGCCTTTCTAGGTCTGTGGCCTCTCCAGCCATATATACTTGGCTGTGTTTCCAGAACCATGCTTGATTTCCTCCCTATTGGGCAGGCCTGAAATGCAATTAGACAGCTGTTGACATCCCCAAGATAAAAGCACTACTATTGCTCACTAGAGATTATTTGCCAGACCAGTCAGGGTTGTGGTTCAGAGGCTTTAGAGCTGGGTAGGATCACTGACTGCTTTCTTCCCTTGACAGCCTGCACAGTCTCTTCTGATACTACGAGAGCTAGTCTTCAGGGAGGAGGCTTCCATCTCTGTTCTAGCTCAGTCACTCCAAGTCCTGTGTTGTATGTGCTCTCTTTAGCAATAAGACCTTACTTTCAAGTTCTGAGAGGCAATCAAGGGCATGGCAATATTCTAGATTATTTTGAGAGTCTCTTGGACCACCTGACCAGCAGCTCAAAGGATTTTAATGATGTTGCCGTTAGTCATACACATGTACTAACACACACATTGTATGTGTGTATTTCAGTAGGCTTATAGAACTACAGGTAATCAATTGATGCTGAGGAAGGGAGAACCAGTTTTCTATAAGAACTATCTTCCAGTAATTATACAAGGGCAGTCCCAAGCCCAGATCCACATGAGTACCACTCAATGAACTCTGTCATATATATGTGTGTGTGGGGTGTGTGTAAAAATAATAATCAGTGAAGGGGACAGGAAGAGGGGGCATGGGAGGAATTTGGGGAACTGGGAGAGGTAGAAATAGTACAAATACAGTTCTCATATATGAAACTCTCTGTTTCTACAAATGCAAATAACAATGTTTTCTTATGTTAGTTTTGGGGACCAAAAGTTTCTCTGTGTGTTGAGTCAAAATGTAAAACATCTTGTGAATTTATCTCCTTTCTGGCAAGGAGTTCAGAAAATGGCAGCTTCTCATTTACAGACAGAAGGTGGCAATGCAGAGGTCAGTCTCAGGATCATCAATTGCTATGAGCCTCAACCCCACCCCAATTTAGACCATACTCCTTAGAAACTGCCCGATTAATCCTGTAGTCTTTTTTCTACCAAGGGAAGAAGAAGACCCGACCACAGAGCCTCATGAGTGTTTCCATTTTGCATGAGAAGTACTGAGTGCATGAAATTGAAGCCACGAAGCATTTTCTGCCTCACACAAGCTGTGTCCATGTTTTCTCAATACTTGTTTATTGGAAACATTCTGTTTCAAAAACGCTTTTTGGAGAGACATATTGTATGCCCATAAAGTGCTCTACAAATACATAGTACTTTCACATAAAATTGTGTTTGTGGTCTCTTCCCAAGTAAATCTAACAATAACATTAAAAAACCTAAAATGTTTTATGGAGTGGTTGTGTAAAATAAATGGAACACGAGAAGTATATAACACAGTACCAGGCACAAGGCTGAACCACCGATGATTCAAATTTACTACGATCATGGGCTAAATTGGTTGCAAGACATGATTTTCTCATTAGTGTTTCATGAGCATCTGCTTAGTCCCGAAACTGCAAGTGCTATATAATCAGATGGAATCATGAAAGGTAACTGTGAAAAGAAGTTATGCATGCTGAAATTAGAAACATATAACCTACTAGGTAAAGGCCTTTCCATTAACAGAGGGAGAAATGGCCCATGTTTGTCCTCTATTGTAAGTACCTGAGAAGTTTTCAGATCCCGGACAGAAGATATACAGGTTTTAATTCTTGGAGAATTTTGTACAATATACTTTGATCATGTTCACTCTTAACTAGTCCGAAATCCACTTACCTGCCAATCCAACTTTGTGTCCCTCCTAGAAAAGTTTCATAAATCACCACCTCTAATTGAGCTATCCATACACTTACTGCTGTAGGGCCATCAAAGGAGCATGGTGGGCCTACCAGAAGCCATACCCCTAAGGAAAATGGGCTCTTACTTTCCCAGAACTGATCAACTGTTCAAGGCTCTTCAGTTTTATAGACACTAAAGAAGAGTGGGTGGGGTCTACTAGTGTTTCATGTGGAGTCATTGTCAGGAGGCCAGAACAAAGACAGCAGCCATAAATACTGGTAATCTTAGTGAGCTGACCATAAAAGGTGCAGTAGGCTTAAATTAAATATTGGAGTTTCATAGAGGAGAACTGCAGTAATCTGAATTTCTCTTGAACTACTTAACAAAACAAACCAGGGAAGACTGGTCAGCAGAGCAACCCCAAGAGCTTACTCTGTCTAGGAGGCAACTGAGTCTCTGTCCATTACCCTGAGTGGAAAGAAATATCTAGAGATTCTCAAAAATGGCATTCCTCAAGATCAGGCCTAATTTAATCTCAGAAACCAAATAAGTGAGCAAGTGAGCAAAACCACTATGCTGTCATCCTAACAAATATTAAAACAAGCCTCAAAAATACATATCAATCCACAGGTAACAGCTCTCTGCAAAGGCATATGCAAGTAAATTCCAGTGGGAGATGATAAAATTAAAGTATTTAAATATATTTACAATGTGAAACCAGCAGTGAATGCTATTACACAAGCCAAGAAGAAAGAAGAAATTAGGTGACTCAGTCAGAGGGAAAATGAACTTAAAAAATAATGCAATTGGTCAGAGGGACACACGCCTTTATTCCCAGCTTTCAGGAGAAGAGATAGGCAGATCTCTGTGAGACTGAGACTAGCTTGGTCTAGTGAGTTTCCAGGCAAACGGGAGATACAGGGAGCCCCTGCCTCAAAGTCATCTTCCCAAACAAAAAGTAATGCAAAATTGTGAACAGGCTAGAATTACCGAGAATACATTTCAAATACTGTAGAATGCTGAGGCAGTGGAGGAATGTTAACTCAGTGGTGGAAGGGTCCAAGGCGGAAGTGCACTCACTGAGTCCTGCGCTCCAGCTTGCTGCCTGGCGCCTCCTACCAGGGCCGAGGAAACGGTTTATTGTCAGTCTGTCACCAATAAAAGCCAAAGCAGAAGCTGAAGCAAAGACCGAGGGGACGCTGCTTCCTGGCTTGCCCCCTCTCCCGATCCCCCTCCCCCAACCCTGGCTTCCTCAGCTTCCGTTAGGCAGCCCAGGCCCACCTGCCTAGGGATGGCACTGCCCACGGTGGGCTGAGCCTTGCTACATTAATTATCAATCAAGAAAACGCTCCAAGACACGGCCACAGGCTAATCTGACGGAGATAGATGGTCAGCTGAGCAGCTCTCCTCCCAGGTGTGCCAAGGTGACAATCAAGATGAGCCTTAGGTCTGGACACCAAACTGTGGCCAGCAGAATACTGAATTAATGGAAGAATTAATGAAAGCATTTTCTAATGGTGAGGGCTCCTCCTCCAATCTGATGATTTGATAGTCTGATGTAAGTGCCACACACCTGGCAATAGAACCTCAATAAGTATAATGCCACAACAAAGAGAAGTTGAAAGAGAAATGAAGAAATTTTCAGCCACCATCAAAGATTTTCAGGTCTCTCAGTACTCATAGCATGATCAGAAAAGAAATCAAAAGGAATAAATGAGGCCTGAGGGTGTACTCAATGGTGGCATAAGACCACGAATTTGAGGCCCAGCACCAAAAAATTGGTAAAGAAGAGAAAGTATATACAAATACTCTGAACAGTAAGAAACAAGCTGACTAAATACTACTTGTTGAACAATGTACCAAAGAAATGGCGGGTGTTTCCAATGTTAGTGAATGTGACTGCTCAAATCTCTATTAATAAACTCTGAATAAATGTAGATTATCAGACCACCACAGAATTAAATTAAGACCAGTAACTACTGTGTGTGGGAAAACCTTAGATATCTGGAAACTAAAACATTTCTCAGTAGCAATTCTGTTAAAGAAAAAAATCACACTAGAAAATATTTAATTTGAGTAATTTCTGTATGATAAAGTGAGACACTTGGAGAAATATATGCAGTTTTATAAATTTCTATGAAAAAGAAAAGGAAATCCTTCATCTTGGCTTTCAGTTTAAGAAGTCAGAAGGAAGACTGTAATTCTGAAGGAGGGAATGTACAAAACACAAACAGAAGCCCAAGAAAATGACAAGCAAGAGAGAAAAGCTGATATCAGAAGTCAGTTCTCCTTGGAAAACACAAGCAGCTTCTAGAGAGGCAGTTGGTTCCTGCCACTGAGGGTTCGTCTTGTTTTCAGTTACCAATTGTGTCTAAATGGATGAATGTTCTCAGTTACAGGGTAACTCCTGTTCATCTCTTTTCACAGTAGGTATGCATAAGTTTTAAGAAGCTTCTGTCTGTGAACTGTAGAACAAACGGGAAATTAGGCCAATGCTGACTGCAGAGCCTCCGCTCTCCTGGCTGGCATCCACAGTGGCAGAAGGTGCTATTCATGCTATTGGAAGGAAAAATAATCAACTCTACCTGCTCTGAATCCAGTGAACTGCAAAAACAGCTGCCCTGGCGTGCTACAACCGTCAGTGCAATAGTGACACAGATATTATGGGAGTAACCAACTAGCTTCTCACTGAATTTAAGGCCCTATTACAGGATAGAGCCCATACCTTATGCTGATATGAAATTTAGGACGCTGAGACTAGACAGGTCACAGAACATAAGAGAGCCTAATACCAGTTTTCTACAAAGCAATTTTAGTATAAACTTACTCCTAATGGCAATGTTATACTTGTTGATTACTGCATCTCTCAACTCTCACCAGAGAAGCTTCCTTATGCAGCAGATGTTGATTAACACAGAATCATACAAGGAGCCAACATGCAGAGAACAGCAAGCTTCGGGGTGCTTCCTGCTGAATGGGACACCACTGTCAAACTTATGCCTCCCGAGGCTCAAGGATCACTGTGGAAGTCAGGTGTAAAGGATGTAAGAGACTGAAGCTAGATGAAACAGCATTTTTCACTCAGCTGGGTAGTTACCCATACAGACTCAGGGCGATGGTGACAGCATTTATAAGACCGTGCAAGCTCAAACCAGACAAAATATCAATACAGAAATGGGGAAGTGGGTAAGAAAAGAAAACCAGTCTAACCTAAGGAACTTTTGGAATGGCTGCTGACAGGGAGAAAGTCAGTTTCTTTCCAGAATGGGACTCTGGTGGGCTAACCAGCCTCCATAGGACAGACCTGCACTGAATACAAATTAGACTGTATAGGCCTTATTATATACATAATAGCCCACATTAAATTGTGTGGGGACAAGAATCCATATAATGTTTAATAAAATGCTTAAATTGACACTTAACAAAAATTACAAAGATCAATAATGAAATTGAAGAAATATTAAAAGAGGGGCTGGAGAGGTGCCTCAGTGATTAAGAGCCTGGATGCTCTTGTAGAAGACCCAGGTTTGAATCCCAGCACCCACATGATGCTTAACAATAGTCTATATTCCAGTTCCAGGGGATCTGACACCCTTTTCTGTTCTCTGTGGGCACTGCAGCACATAGATGTACTTACATATTTGCAGACATAAGACTCATACACACAAAATAAATAAATAAACTTATTTTTTGAAAATAAGTGTAAAAAATACTAGAAGAGAATGTTATTGACAAACTGAACGTCAACAAATTTAAATTACATTAAATGGGCTAATTTCTTGAAAACTAGAGATACAAACCAAAGAGTAATTTAAAAATAGAGCAGTCTTGAATCGATTCTAGAATGCTTGCATGCCCTTCAAAAAACTCAGTATAGACATCAGAAAATGCTTATGGGTGAAGTTTCGTGGTTTGAATAAGTGTCCTAGCAGTCTCAAGTGTCTGCATACTGGTCTGTGGCACTCACTGTTCAGAGCATGATGGAGCCTTTTGGAGGCCTGGCCTTCCCGAGGGAGTGCATCACTAGGGGAGGGCTCTGAGAGTCGTAGCCTCACCTCCCTTCCAGCTTGCTCTTCCAGTATGTGCTCAAAGATGTGAACACTCAGATCCTGCCTTGAAACTGCAAACTGAAGTAACCCTTTCTTCTCAAAGTTGCTGTGGCGATACCATACAGCTTTATCACAGCCAGAGAGAAAATTTCATAAACCAAGGCCCATAGATCTGGAGAAGTGAAAAAACATAAATGAAATCAATAAATGCACAAAAGATAAATCTGTACTTACTTAGCTTGAAAGACAAAAAGCTTTTGATCAATATTTTAACTTTATAACAAGGTTTTAGGAAAAAAGAACAAAGTTATTATTAACAAAAATTACCAGTATTTATGTTTTTAGACAGAGAACTGTGACTACTATGGAAACATCTTTTCTTATCTTTTGCTTTTCTAAGATTTAATCAACTATCTAATTAATTTTTGGTCTTTTTAGAGTCAAGTTCTTCCTGTAGCCCCAGCTGCTTCAATTAACTATGTATACCAGGCCAGGCTTGATCTCATAGAGACCCACCTGCCTCTGCCTTCAAATGCTGGCATTGAAGGCATGTTCCAGCACAGCTGGCTTATTTTTGTTTTTAATTCTGTGTGTATGTGTGTCTGTGTGGACATGTGTCTGGTAGCACAATCGCCAGCAGAGGCCAGAAGAGGGCCTTGTATCTCCTGGAGCTGGAGTTATTGGGGTTGTAGGCTTCCAGACATGATTGCTGGGAGCTGAACTTGGTCCTCTGCAACAGCACTATGTGCTCTCCCTCTGGGGCATCCCTTCAGCCCTCACCTGTCCTATCTTCATGTCAGCACATTGTGCAATCCTCCAACAGTACTCCTTGACTCTGTGGGGTTATTTGCCACTCTGTACTTTTGCAGGTGTTCTGTGTTTCTTCACCTTTTCTTACACTTCTGTGCAGGTTCACCTAACTGGTGCTAGAACTATGGCTTTTATTCTTTCCTTTGATAAAGGTCTGCTCACGCCCCACTCTTTTTTCTTTTAATACCCAAATACGCATGCTCAAATTCTAGAACTCTAATTCTAGAATAGAACTTTTTCAATGTATTTAAGATCTACCTCTCACTCTGATTCCTAGTTCTTTAATTATACAGACTTCAACTGCCATGACAGCTGCCATACCTGTGGGATCTGACACCCTTCCTTGACTCCTTTAAAGATTTTATGGAACTTGCTTTCCATAGCCCCACTTTGGTGTGTGCCAGAGCATCGTTGATTATCTTTAACCTCTTTTGAATTTATACTGCTTCTTAAATGTCTAGGTTCAGGCTTTGCCTCTTTCTAGAAAACTTTTAGCAGTTACTGCCTCAAATATCACATTCTGTTTCATTACCTTTCTTTTCTTATACATTAGGCCGCTATTCAACTGATCCATCTGCCCCCCTCCATCTCCATGAAATCACATTGCACATTTCCTGACTTCCTTAGGAGGTATTCTGGAATTTTTTTTCTTTTAATTTGATTTTTCTAGCTATGTTTCCTACATATCAGTCTTCTTTTAAATTTGTCATGCAGGTTTCATTATCCATACATTTCCAAAATTCTATTTCCATCTAAATTTGGGTCAGCTGTAAGGGATTTTCTGTGCTATGGACTTTTATATTAAAATTATAAATATTGCAAATAATGACTTAGTGTCTGGCTATTCCAACCTCATTCTCTCCCAGGAGGTCATGCTGGTCTTGTTTTCCTCTTGTGATAAGCCCTTTCATCTATCTTTGGTAGCGGCATGTTGAGGTCATCTGCTGGGATCCCTTCAGCAGAATCCATGACATGAGGTTGTTAGAATCATCAGGAAGAGAGGAACCCACAGGCCTAAGTCAGCACTGCACACGGGGTTAAGCAATCTTAGGGACCTCTTTTCTTTTGCTAGACTCAGATGCATGGCGAATGCTTCATACCACCTTGTGTGGGTTGCCGAGGGAGAAGCAGAAACATGCTGTTCTAGGTAACCCAGAGTTGAGATAGAAGGACAGTTTCTGTTTATTTTATTTATTTACTTTTAGAAGGAACAATATAATTAACTTCCCATCTAGAAAGATCTTAAGCTCTATCTTCTGCTCCACAGGCCTCTCCTAAGGATACAGGGTGGTGAAGCTAGACATTTCTTTCAGACCTTAGCTCTATTAATAATTAACCAAGTATCCTGGGGCATGACACCTTACCTTTCCCAGCTTCTATGCCTGAAAGTCAGACTGGGAAAAGGTACATCTGTTTCACAGGATTGCACTAAGTGGGATACGACATGCAAAGCTTGCAAACAACTCTGGACATACAAGTATTCAATTAATGTTAGATGGAATTAACCTTTCACCCAAAGCAATTTAGAGTGTCTAGCAGGAGATTTGAAGGATATATATATATATATATATATATATATATATATATGTATATATATATATTTCTAATTAATCTACTGTGGTATTTCTAATACTTGATACACCAAATTTGTCACATGAACTTAAAAGAAAGATTGCCATAAGCACGAAGAACAAAATAATATCAGAACAGAGATCAGATGTGTGATGTGTTCTGGATTTAAGTCTTACAGGGATAAAGACAGGTGGATTATCTATTATTTTCCCAATGTTTTCTAACAAGATACGTGAGCAAAGTCATACAACAAAGACCCATAGGCAACTGGACCTTCACTCTCCTATGCGCCCCAAATGCCAAAAAACCTGCTATGGTTGTCTTCCTGAGGGGCTGAGAACCTAGTTTTGCTCTTCACATCTTGTGTGTGTGTGTGTGTGTGTGTGTGTGTGTGTGTGTGTGTGTGTTCCTAGAAAATAAGCCACCTGTGTTTGTAAGATTCTATGTGGCTGATGTACTGGGGAGAAATCCATAACCAAGAAGGATTGGAATGAGACAGACTGGCTTCAGCTACTTCTAATCCCCTTAAAGCCATGTGTTACCCATTTCATTGTCTGACCTTAAATCCTTTCAGCTATCAGGTCAAACCTTTGGAATGTGTTTGTAGGAAACAGTAGCTTCACCCAGGTCAAAAGCTGAAAATATCATCAGATAGCAACCAGATATAAGCCGAGTTCTCTCTGCTTTGCTGTATTCTGCCTGCTTGTACAAGAAATAAATCATTATGGCCCATTTTCAGTACGTACCTTGTGAACTCACCGGAGAATCACATATAAGCAGGAAGTCCTTCGCAGCTGTCTTCCGCAGATGGCAGCTCAACCTGCTTGCCTAGGCGCCTCAGTTCACCGTAGGACTGAAAGTTGCAGACAGTCTGTACACAGTCTGCTATGTGACTGAATCTATGAATCAGGAAAGTAAGGATCTTGAATGATAATATATTAGTCACATTTCTATTGTTTTGATAGAACACTGACCAAGGGAAGAGTTAACAATTCCAAAGGGGCAAGAGTCCATCATGATGGGGAAGCATGGCAGCAGAGGTGGCTGGAGTAGATGCTGAAGCTGAGCACTCACATCTTCAAGCAGGCACAGTTAGCAGAGAGTGACTGGAGATCCTGTAAGGCTTAAGAACTCTCTAAGCCTGCCCCTAGTGACATTCTTCCTCCTGCATGGACACTCCTCCCCAGACCTCCCAAAACAATGAAACCAACTGGGGACAAAAATGTCTGAATGCTTAGAAACTATGAGGGACATTCTCATTCAACCCACCGCATTCCACTCTGTGGCCCCCATTGGCTCATGACCATATAAAATGCAAAATAAATGCAGTCCAACCTTAAAAATTCCTATAGTGTTTACCAGTCTCAATACAGTTTTAAAGTCCAGAGTCCAAAATCTTTTCTGGGAATCAGGACAATCTCTTAGCTCTAAGGCCCCATAAAATCAAAAGACAAATTGCATACTGCCAGCATACAATGGAACTGAATACACATCCCCATTCCAAAATGGAATAATAGAGGCATTGTGAGGAAATACCAGACCAGAACAAGACCGAAACCAGCAGTGCAAACACCAAATTCAGCAGCTCCATTTCTGACTTTCTGGACTTGCAAAAGGTTCAACTCTTCCTGCTTTGCTCTGTGAAACATACATCTCTCTCTTGGGCTGGTGCCATGCCCTGCATGCAGCTCTCCTTGGCAGATGTCTCTTAGCTTTGACATCATGAGCATCTTCTTGGGGTCTGCACTGCCAACCAGGGTTCCCCTTCATAACTTCATGCAGTGGCCTGTCAAGGCTTCTTATGCAGGGACATCCCTGCTTCAGGCTGCCTGGCCTCAGCCACTCTCTGAAACCCCAGAGGAAGAACTGAGGACCCTTCCCTCTTGTTTATTTTGGGCCTCTAAAGCCAGCACCAGGTGAACGACACTGCCAAGTTCGACTGCAGGTTTGGGATGGACCCTAGCCTGCTTTATCCATGTTCAAAGCTTTTCTCTTCAGTGGTTTTCTAGTAGAAAACCCTTGCACCATTTTTATTTTATTAGTTGGAGGCTTAGCAGGGTGTGGTCTTGCCCTGGAGACACTCTTTCCATTGTTAAAATGAAATTATCTAGGTCTCTTCTTAATCATTTTAATCTCCTTATTAAAGGCATTCTTTCCTTCAACATAGGCCTTGGCTCCAACATTAATCTTCCCAGTGCTCTTTTTCTGCATTTCTTTCTGCCCCATTTGTTCTTTCTCCCTGTAGATCTGCATAATATTCACTATTAACAGCCTCTCCACCATTTCTACATTAGGCATTCTTGAAATGTCCTCTGCCAAAAGGATTAGTCATTGCTTTTCAACTTAGCCTCAGGCAAGCTTATAGGCTGTGGGAGATTCCAGTCTGACTCCTTTCTAAAATATTCCAGTTGCTGCATAAGTCCTTACTTCCTTCTGGAACTACATTGTTCTCAGCACTACTTTCTTTCATACTCCTACTAGAATGCCATGACAAGCTCTGCTTATGGAAATCAACTGCTTTTCTAGCCCAAACTTCCAAAGACTTCTATATTTCTCTGAAAACTCTTATGGTCATGTTCTTCACAGCCAACACCCCACTTCTGGTACCAATTACTCTATTAGTTACTTTTCTCTTGCTGTGATAGAAACACTGACCAAGGAGTTTGCAAAAGGAAAAGTTTATTTAGCTTATGTATGGTTTCAAAGGGGAAGAGTCCGTCATGGCAACAGAGGTGGCTGGAGTAGATGCAGAAGATAAGTGCTCACATTTTCAAGTAGGCACAGGAAGCAGAGAGACTGGAAATCAGGCAAGGCTTAAGAACTCTCTAAGCCCACCCCCAGTTATTAGCTTCCTCCAGCATGGCCACACCCTCCAAGATAGCCCAAAACAGCACTGCCAAATGGGGACAACATGTCCAAATACTTTGAGCCTCTGGGGACATTCTCATTCCAAACAACACACTTAGTGCTGTCGAGCTTTGGGAGAAGATGGTCATCTAGTGTCGCTCTCTCTCATGGCGGAGAGACAGGCACCAGCAGGTACACCCTCTCACCAGGTCCTCTGTCTCCTGGCCAACAGGAGGGAACTGGTGGGGGATCCGGCACCAAGCTCATGTCCCACTTCCTTTGGATTGCCCCAGCCCCCTCTCCGCGGTAGGAGAGGGCCTTCACAGGGATCAAAGGGACGTCGGGTGCTGCGGCCTGCGCGTTCTCAGCCTCCTGGCCCACTCCTGAAGACTCTCAGGCACGACCAGGGTCCCTGTCTTGACCAAAGAAGTGTGCAGCTAGTCGGCTCTTTTGATGATACAACTTTAATGATGTGACTTCTTCAATGGTACTGCAGGGAGCCATTTACTGAACTTATCAGACACATTATAAAGGTTTAGAGTTACAGGTATTAGCATATAGTGGGAAGTTTCTACCAATCATTTTACTGGTCACTCTGATTATGCTTTTACTTTACATAGAGGCTACTACTGTCCACACGCTGTTCATGAGGGAGGAGGTAATTTTTCTCAAATGGCACTTAAGACCCTAGTTCACTTAATTACCATGGTATGTGTGGTATGTGCCTATCTCTTCTGGCTGGTCTTTGTTTTAGCTCCTCTCAGTGCCATCTTGCCCATGCCACGAGGTGTGGGCTGGTCAATTAGGATTTCTTAAGACCCAATGTAGAGTGGATTGCTTCTCCGAGGGAAAAGGTGGACAAACACCCCTCTCAGTGGTATCACCCAAGACCACCTTGAGCAGATGGATGAGCTGGGAAAATCCTATGCCCCACCCACCCGGTCTATTGGCCTTGGATGTGAGAAGGGGAGGGGCTAAAGGTATTTAAACTGGGGGCGCCAGGAGGCCGGCCCTTTTCTCCCCTCCACCATGGGCCATTAGGATCTGTTCACCGGGAAGTAGCAAGATCCCAGCCACGTGGACTTACTAATGGAACTTGCAGAGGGGAGGGTGGGCGCCTGTGTTCTGTAAGTAACCCCTCACCCATTGGTCTGTTAGTAAGCCCAAGTAAACTAGCTAGAACCTGTTTAACTGTGAATGGAGAAATTTGTGTGTTTGTTGCAAGGCCTGGAGGGGGGAACCCTTTGGGTTGCAAGCAGGGAGAGAGAGGCAGGTTAAGTTGGTCTGCCTCTCCCAAAGAGAAATTTTAATAACACCCAACAATTTAGGGGATCTGTGGAGTTCATTCCTGGGGTCAACTGCAAGCACATGGACCTGGGCACAGGAGGCAGCCCTTTAAAAAGGCGATTTCCTCCCCATGGGTCTCAGTTCCGCTAGGTCTTCCTCGCTACATTCAGTAAGAGTCTGTCTCCTGAACAATATGATGGGGAATTTGAAGAGGTGTCACTGTTAGACTTTCGGTAATGTGTGTCTCCCGAAAGAATTCAAGCAACGAGAGTCAACTAAAGGGGCAATAAAATGCTCTTGGGAAGACACAAAGTGCTGTTTTGTGACAAAGTGACCTGCAGCCTTTTCTGCCTTTTGTTCAGAATCATGTGTGGCTTCTGTGAACTGACAGTAAATATGCCTCTCTCCCACTGTGAAACTCTGGTACACCTATGAAGTGAGGGCTACTTTCTCAAATTCATTGTCCCTAACAACACATTTGGCAAATGTCTTGACTTCTAACTGTCCTCTGCCCTATGACTACAAAAAGTCTCTGCTACCTTTTGAACAGGAGAACAGGGTATTTGAGGCAACTTGAATTTGTGTTCCTAGACCATGAGCTCTCAGTATAAACCACCTCTTATTCCCTTTGAGGTTGTTTTTGTGTAGACAGTATATGTTAAAATATAGGAATGTTAATGTCTTCCTCCAAAATGTGAAAAAAATAGACTTTAAATAGTCAGAAGAATAAGCATGTTGCCCTCAACTAGGGGCGCAGTCAGAAGAGTAAATGTGTTGTCCTCATTTGGGGGATGCAGGCACATTATGCCTCATTCTATTACGATGCCGATTTGATGTCAGCCTTGACACTCTGGTTGCAGTGCCCTGAGTGCTGTCCGCAGCACCTGCCTTTAATCACATACAATACGGTTTGTGTTTAGAATCAAATGACTGTCATCAGATGTTCTCTGTCACAGGGACTTAACAACCCATTTGGGGAACAGTCTTGGAGACTCTCAAATTCAGAATTCTCTCCAAAGTCCTGGATTTTCATTACCATGCAATGCAGCTTCCAAGGCTTGGTGCCTGGTGGAGTTATTTTTTCAAAGAGGTCATGGGCAAGAAATGTTTCTCTTTTCTTTTTCAACTTTTTTTCAAGTGGTTATTGTGCGTATCTAAACACACAGGCCCACTCTAGTTCCTATGTAGCAGTCTGCTCACAGTTGACATTCAGAACAGACTTATTTTGTAACAGGAAGTCCACTTGCTTCTGGAGTGCATCATCTGTAATTACCCAGCACATGGTCGAACAGAATTACAAACTGCTGTTGATTTTCTGCACAGAGCTTAGCTGGGTCATTGATATGTATTTTCCCATTAGTTTCCCCCTGATTTATTTATGATATTGTTATGCATAGAAAGGGCAGACTGCTGAACTTCACATTGCAATGACAGAGTCAACAGCTGGAGAAATTCATGGTTGTGATGTCAAATGCCTCCCCAGTGTTCTGAAGATCTGCACTTGCCCCCCACGACTATGAAATTGTCTGTTCTGTCTTCTGTTTGTATCCTCCCATTACTTTTCTCCTGAACATCACGTAAGGAACTCTTGATCTCCTGTCTTGACAGATCGTACCTATACCTTTCTGATTGCTTTCCATACCTATCTGCAAATCTTGAAGCTCCTGCTTCTGTGGCTGTGATAATGTTTGTCTCAAACACTATCTTGGTCATGTGACTCCTCATCCAAGAGTTAACAAGGTTACAGAAAGAGTGTAATGGAGGGGAAAGAGTTCCAACAGGAATGAGAAACTGAAGAAGATGTGAGGAGGGGGAGGAAGCTTCCGTAAGGAAAATGGGAAATGCAAAGGGAAAAGCGGCGAGAGTGGAAGAGGGAAGCTAAGAGGTGAGTCTGGGGCAGTGGATAGGGAGCAACCTTCTTTAATAAGCCTCAGATTTACAGAGTGTGAACTCAGGCAGCTGACAAAGGTGTGGGATTCAGGACAACATCTCTCTTTACTAGTCTAACTAGGAACTCCTCCACCTGGTAGCTCTTTGCTCCTCTATATGGAGTCCTGTTGTCGCCGAACCCAAGTCCAGAATGACTTGGCCAATTTCAAACATAATGTGGAGCAAAAGTCATCCTTCTCTGGTCCCCTAAGAATAGGGGCTGTTTGTGACTGGCTGGTGAGGAATTAGTTAGATGTCCTTTGTGGACACAGAGGTTGCATGGGGGTAGTTCAAACTGTCATCTGAAACCAAACACACAATGAGACAGGTGCTCTGTCAGTAGGCTTAAATTCTTCATAGTACCAAAAAAAATCACCATTTAAGATCTGACAAATTAAAGGAGCCCCCACACTGGGGCTGGGGTGCTGCTTCTGGTGATCCTTTAGGGTACTAAAGGACAGTTTACAAATCAGAGCCATCTTTGCAGCTTTCAGAGTCAAGGTTATGTTGTAAGGACTTAAGATCATACAAAATAAATTTGGAAAGCAGTTGTGACTACCTTTAAAGACCATGGCAGAAAGGCAGAACTGACAATGTGGTCAGAGCTCAGCAACAGACCCATGTGCAAAACACTAAAATAAAAGCTTCCTTGTCAGAAAAATCAATAATGGATAAATTCAGTTACAAAGTTTTGATGCAATTCTTTCAAATCTGATTTTAAATAGCTGAAGCTTAAACCAAGGATTACAGCACAAAGGCAGATGTGTCTCCAACTGAACTCACCAAACACTGCCATCTTTACCCTCTCTGGTTCAATGACACAATCGCCTGCATGCGACGATTGACACATGTTGATCTTCCATCAATATCTCTCAGTTGTCAGCTCAAAAATAAGAGTGTGACAGTTATTTAATTATTAATGGGCTCATGAATGAATGACATCACTACATTTGTGAAATCTGTTGTCTTGTCACATTCTAAAGACAGAGAACATGGCGGGGAAGGTGTCAAATGTTTCTATTATTGAGATCCAGTATTAATTTAGTTTAATGTTGAAGACATTTTTTGCATCCAAAATATGTGTGAAAATAAAACGGGGATGTTTTCAACTTCAAAAAATGTTCGTGTTAGTTCTGGAAAGTTGCAGGTCTTAAATGTAAATATCTGTTGATCGTAAACGAAGGTTAAAAGTGAAGCCACAGGAGTGGTCAAGTACATGAGTACCACGTGTATTTGTATGAAGGAGTACCTTCATCACAGACAGAACATGGCTGTGAAGCCATGTGATGACATGGAGTGAATTCCCAGTTTACACAGCATGGTCAGCTGCATACTGGTGATTCGACCTGCACACACGCCATGTCAGGAAAGGACAAACCAAAGAGGTAAAGAATTTCAGTCATGGTGAGAGGCCAGGGCAGAGGCTGGGGCAGAGGCTGGATGCAGAGGCTGGGAGATGAACAAATGGAAAATGTGTAGGGACTTCTCAGGACGGGACCGACTGGAGGTGGCAGAGGACCGGTGAGCATGGCTCATGCATTGGCCAAACCCTAGGAAGTTCAAATGCAGAGGGCAGCTATGTCAACTGGGCTTCATTTCATAAAATATCAATCACAATTCACCAATTACAACCAATGCACCAGGTAAGTCAGAGGCCTGCAGGGGGAAATTGTGGGCAGAAATCTTACTCCTTCTGCTCATTTCGTTTTCTGACTCTGAGACTGTTTTGAGTAAGAAAGTCTAGCAGTTGTTACTATTATATAAATCTGTGTGTGTAAGTCAGAGGACAATTTGAAGTGTCACTGTCACCATCTGCACTGTTTAAGACAGCATCCTAAACACTGTATACTCCGGGTTCAGTAGCAAGAGCTGATGGAGGAGCAGGGAGGGGAGAGAGGTGACTTGCCTGGCTCCCCAACCCATCTCACTTCAGGAAAACTAGGATTACAGACAAGTGCCATGGAATCAAATCTGGCCTTCTGTAGGTCCTGGTGATGCAAACACGGACCGCACTTGCCCAGTAGATATCCTACCCGTTAAACTGCTTTCCTTCTCCATTTGCTATTGAGTGTGACACCATCTTTCTCCATAGTCCAGACTGGCCTGGGACTCACTGGTACTATCAACATCTCTGACTCTACCTCATGCTGGGTTTACTGATATGAGTCATTATACCTAGGTTGGCTTTTCTTTAAAAATAGACAGATATGGCAAAATAAAGTATAAGACTTTCTCTGTAAATGAGTCTTCCCTGTAAAAGAGACGTAAGAACAAAGATTATAATAAACCTGATGTGGTGGTCACACCTGTAACCTCATCACTCAGGAAGTTGAGGCAGGAAGATTATGAGTTGGAGATCAGCCTGAAAAATATAAAGAATTCAGTATAGAACTGGGGAAATGGGCCGCATTCCCCAACCTTAGCCACAGAATTATTGGCAGCTGACTACTGCTGGGTGAGGGAGAGTTGGTCTTCTTTAAGGGAATATCTCTAGATAGGCTGACTAGGCTCCAGTGGATGAACTCACACTGAGGGACATCTGGGGAGAAAATCTTGACTTGATAGACCTTAACATAGATGACAGAATGTGTAAAATCCTGTGGGTGGGGTATTGGAAGTGCAGATGATTGAGGGAATGTAAATTTTATTAAGATGTATTGTGTGAAATGCACAAAAAATTAATAAAATATATTTTGATAAAAAAGAACTGAAGGCCCACCTTAGGATACAAAGTTAAACCTGTCTAAAAAATAGATCGAAACAAAAAAACACACACACATGCACACATGAACACATACATGCGCACATGAACACACGTGCACATATGCACACACAGGCACACACATCTACACACACATCCATACACACATACACACATGAACTCACACACATACAACTCCCCCCACATACATACAACTCCTCCCCACATACAGACGCACATATTCACACACACACACGAACTCACATATGCACACAAGCAGAAAGAAACCAAGAGCTGGATATGCTTCTTGGTTTTCTGTCCTTTATTCTCGGACAAGGAAAACCTAGACTGTCTTTTGTGACTGACGATGCCAGGGCTTGCTCGTCACAGACAACGGAAACTGAGGGGTGATGAATGGAAGATTTCATAGAGCTGCTTCCAAGGGGTGGAAAACAAAGTCCCAGAATGCTCTGGAGCTGCTTGGAAGAAGAGAGAGGCAGAGAACTCAGAGAACACTAGGCGTCTGATATCCACACTGACGAAATACTTCTAGTTTACTTGTTTTGTGCTTTAGATTAAAGCATACAATTTTCTCCAAATAAATGATCCCTTGCCAAGAAAAATAATCAAAAACTGCTGGTCTAGAGATTATGATTTTGAAATTTAAGCAAATTTAATAGTGGAATATATCATAAAATCAAACCAAGGGATGACTATATAGAAAAATGAAAAGCACACTGTGAGATAATTCTGATAAAAGGGGCTATAAGGACAAAAAATGCTAAATAGATTTTACAAATGTACACCGTAGAAAAAATACTGCAGAGAAATTGGTCTTTTAACAAATGAGAACAGGCACTGAAAAGCAATTATTTAAAAATTTTGAGATATTAGGGTCACTTAAATCACTTTAATAATATCACACAGGAAAGTTAGATTTGGTGCATTGAAATGAATGCAAAACATCTTTAAAAAAATGATGAGACTGCGGAAATATCTACCTGCCTCTTTCCTGTGATATTGCATTTAGTTAGGTAATGAAATTTAAATGCAGTTTTTACTGAGTCACTTAAACTTTAAATCAAAGATATTTGGGAAACCAAAGGATACACTCTGCAACAAAGGAACTCAGTTTGAAATGTATTGAAATTGGCATTATTGTAATAGGTGGTTATTTCACCAGACACATCAAGCGGGACGTACCCCAAACTTTGGACTCAAGACATTCTGGGGTAAAATATTGAATTCTGTCACATGAATTGAGAACGATTTTAACCTAATCTTTGAAGGTTTGATGTGAACTCTTTGGGAATTCATTCTTTGCTTTTACTAAGAAAGAGTTATTAAGTGCTTGCTTTGTACAATACACAACACAGGACAATAGAGCAGTGAAGATATTACCATTAAGTGTTTATTTATGTTATTCTGTTTATTTGCAATGGCTTCCTTTTATCTTTTGTCATTTCTGATTATGTTAAATCAAATGTATCTTATTCCATGGCACTCTTTTGGAAAACTCAGATTCAAAGATATTTCCTTTTCTTTCAAGTTCTAAAGCAAAAAGCAGATCTTGAAATATATGTTTAATTAAGTTATTTCATGTTCTTTATAAATTATAATTATTGTCTTGTCTCCAACAGAGTTTAAGTAGTTGGCAAATGCTTAATTAGTATGTATTTATTTAGTATTAAATAAATTATAATTCCTTGATATTAAGTTTTTTGTCTCTTCCTTATTATTTCTTTTAAAAACTACCATAGTATTTGGAAGTCATAGAGTATCAAATAAATGTAGGCTGATTCTAATTCAATAATAAAAATCAGTATAGTGAAATAGCTTTTTCAAGTTAAATTAAGATCTCTAGACTGGTTTTATCGAACACAGTTATATCATTAGCTTCTAATGAATAAATTCCTAATGAAAGATATTAGCTATAGCAAAAGTTGTTTATCTTATTTTTATATGTTTTACATTCTAGGACTCTTTCTTCTTTTTTTAAAGGATGGCATGTGGTAGAGACATTAAAACTCTCGTTGTGTAATTATTACACTACTACTACTATAAAAACTACTACTGGTTTTTACCAAGTGTTTATTAAGGGTATCAGTTGAAATTATTTGCACAATTATATTTACGATCCTCACCATAATCAATTACTTATGCTCAAACTTTGCATTACGAAAACACTTTCCCCTGTTATTGAAATGGCGTTTTCATAGGAAGGCTGCATGGGATGCTGAAGAAGGCATCTGAGTGGAAAAATGTCCTCCACAGACTCCATGTTCCACTTTCAAGTTGGTCGAGAACATGGGTGTTGGTCTCAATGCTAGGATTTTATATTATGAGGGGAAAACACTAATTTATCATCTTTGGGAAGGAAGCATATTAAATTCTACTTAAAACACAGCTAATATTTTCTTGTTAGTTTTTTCTCTTTTTAATGGGAAAGTTTATTTTCTTTGTTCCCAATTCCAAATTAATATCCAAGGTCAGAGATATCAGTTCAAAAATATGCCTAGAAAAAACAAAAGCTGAAGCCTAGCCAAGCTTCCGAATCTTCATGGTTGTTCATCTCTGGACTCAGTGTGCCTCTGGCCCTACACATCTCTGCATTTTACAAGACAGTTCTGTACAACCTGACACCCATTTTTGGATTGCATATTCACATTAATTCCTGTACCCTTCTCTGTCTTTAGGATGTTTGGCTGTCCATCACTATGACAAATGTATGAGGAAATCACCTCAAAGAAGAGGCTTTCTTTGCTTATGGTCTCAGAGCCCTGTCATTTCTTCCTTCTTTCTGGGCCAGTGACGAGGCTGTGCAGCACAACAATGAGTGGCTTGCTTCATGGCAGCTGGGAGCAGAGAAAGAATCATGAGGAGGCTAGGGCCTCAAAAATCCCTTCAATAGCGTGTCCTCTCTGGTGACATCACTCCCTCCCTGTGGTGATGTCACTGCGCCCCTCTGGTGATATTACTGCAACCCTGGGTGTGAGTGTTTGTTGTCTTTATTTGTTCATTTTGATTTGCTTGTTGTCTCCCTAAGGCCTGGAACACCATAAAAAACACAAGGCACAGGACCTGTCAAGAGCCTGTTACTCAGAGAGCACTCTGGCTGGAGCCTGTTTGTTACTCAGAGAGCACTCTGGCTGGGGTGGGAAAGGCTGATGGGAAGGGAGCTGGCCCTGTTGACTCCTTCCATGTGACACTTCCGTGTGGGTCCTTTGCACTTTGCTTTAGTTAAGTTTCAATTCCTGATTTGTGCAGAACCCAACAACGTGTCATGGTTCTAGCATACACTGCTTCCAAACCATTTCCAAATGCTCCAAGGCTGCCTCTTCCTGGCTCTGTCAGCCACAGTGGATTTCCAGGTTAACAGACTTGTCTGGATATTTAGAAGGCTACAGGAGACAATTAAGACTTTCCTCTTTCACAGACTAACTCCCCTAATTTGTTTTCTATCACAGTCAGGAGACTGAAATAGGAACTGTCAGTCCAAACTCACAGCACTGCGTTCTTGTGGGGCTCCTTCCCAAGCTGTTTGTAAGGAATGAGTCCCACCTTCCTCCCCAGGTCTTTGTGGGTCTGTCTGGTCTTCTGAGCTTCTGGAGAAGCTCTGGTACAGCACTCCTTCTCCCTCTTTGGTCCCATTTCATTTTCATGGGTTGGTGAAATCTGGGGTCATATCGATCCCAAGATCTCTGAGTTTTTAAGGATCATGTTTAATGGGGCAGGAGTGATGGCTCAGCAATGGCTGTTCTTGCAAAGGACTGGGGTTTGGGTCCCAGCACCCATAAGGCAGCTAACAACTGTCAATAACTCCAGTTCCAGGGGATCCAAAGCCCTCTTCTGGCCTTTGTGGGCATTGCATGTACACAGTACACTTACATGGAGTCACTCAGATGCATAATAAATATGTTTTTAAAAATTAGATATAAGAGTGAGAACTGGACAGAAATATTTATCCAAGCAGCAGAGATGAAGTTCTCATTAGCTCAGAGGACTGAAAAGAGCAGAACCAGAATATCCACTGAGCATCTGAAACAGACCCTCTTCCTTGGAACTTTCTCCTCTAGGCAGATTCCTGTCTTCTCTCCACAGGATTCTCTCATTTCCAGTTCTTGCAATGTTAAATGTCATCAGTTCTCAGTTTATAACCTTTATAAGGGTTTCTTCATATGCATGGGATCTCTGAGGCAAACTTTTATCTAATTGACCCAACACTGCTGTCTTACAGTTTTTCTCTTCATTTAGGCCTGGTATTCTCTGATCCCTTCCTCATTCATCTTAGTGTTGGTGTGCCCACTCTTCCTCTATAATTAGAAAATTCATTCTTTCCTGCAGTCCGAGATGGTATGTGCGTTATAAAGAAAAGTGGCATGCAACAGTATATCACAGTGAGACTGCAAACTGTTGTGAGGCCAAGGACTGTGCCTTATCTTACTTATAATTTAAGGTGCACAGCACAGTGTTTTAACATTTTAAAAGAGTGTGACATGTTTGTGGAGTGAATGATCGATGCGGAATGAAGGAAGCCAATGGGTGCAGGACTATGAAGAAACAAAAGACAAGACTAGAGAAACGAGACTCAGACGGTGAGAAAATGCCAGTCCATGCTGAAAGCCAAGACCAGGATCAAAGAAAGAGCAAAGGCAGGATGCGTGGTGAGACAGACACACCAGGCATTCACACCGTGCTGCTGGACGTGCAGTGTGCAAGCCAAGAGTACAGGGTGCCAAAACAGGCAAATGGGGAGTCTCAGAAAGCGTGAAGACAGGCCAAGGCAGAGCATGATGGAACTGAAGAGACACACAGAGAAATGACTGAGCACAGGTCACTGATGGCCACGGGAATGCCGAGTGTAGGGAGAGAGTACACTGACATGTCAAGGACTGAGTTGAGCATTTCTTCAGAGCAGTATAAATCAGCATTGCTGGAATTACCCAGAGAGTGATTTGTCCTGTTCATTAAAAGGTAAACTTGTATTTTTCTAGCCTTGACTTTAAAACTGTTCCCAAGAACATCTACAGAGTAAAAACAGCTTAATGTTTTAAAGAAAATGTTTAAACACATATAACAGCTTATAGAAAAGTTTGATTTAGAATAGAAAAAATACAATACAGGCTTTCTTTTACTATAGCTAAGAAGAGTGAGCTGAACACATGGGGTTTCCTCTGCCTCAGTGTTCTGCTCCTGAGGAAGATGTTCTGTACATTCTGAACAAAAGCAGACTTCAGTCAGTGCTGACGGCTTTCTGTGTCTCAGACTTCTTGGCCTGTTTGTCAAGTGTCTTTGCTCAGTCACCTGCTCTTCCGTGGGCATCTCCGGCGTTTACATGGGTTCTTCAGTCTTTTTACTTTACCTTTATAACAAGTGGTCCTCAGCTTGGGATTGTGTGTCGGGGTTTCCCTCTGGGTGGATGCAGGCTGTGTTTCCCATGGTACCATTGCTCCTTTTCAGTACTGTGTCAGATACCTGTTTTATGTCAGATACACCATGTCTCCCTTCTCAGTAAGCAGTTCCTGATTTGTATCTATATTGTTGATAGTTTTCTATTCTGACTAATGAGACACTCTCCAGACCCATAACTTGAGAACTTGGGGAAAGAAATGAGAATGGACCAGGGATCATGCTTTAATATTTACTCCAGGCTGCTGTGATTCACACTAAAGTGAGAATTGTTGCCATGGTATAATACCAGCTGATCTTCATCTTTAAGAGAGACGTGAAGGAACTTTTAAAATTGTAGACTTGGGGTTTCAGCCTTAGAAATTATACACACATTGCTTTAGTAACCACGGTTTTCATCTCCTAAAATGAGTTCAGCATTATTGCATCTCAGATCAGAAGCAGTGCTTCTCACAGTGTCCCTCCCAGTGGTTACCCAAGAACTGTAGGCAGCAGAATGCCTCAATCTCCTCACAACACCTGTGGCTTAATTGATTTGAAATGCAGAATAAACAATGGATTTGAAAATCCTGGAATCACCTAGAGAAGGTTTGAACCTGCTGACACCCAGTCCACGCGGTATTTCCCTAAGATCAAATATTAAACTTTAATAGTGTGAGGGCACGTTTAAGGACCTGTGCTGTGAGCACGTCTATATGTCACAGAGTATATCTATAACAAAGCTACTCCTTTAGAATGGTAAAGAAAATGATTCAATTAAAGTCATAGAGTGGGCCATAATGATGCTAAGAACAGAGTTTAAAATAATCACTACATCAACTCCCTTCTCATACTATTGATCTTTCATCCTGCTCAGATGATGAGGAAATGGGGATACAGAGCAAAGATCGGTATTGGTCTACATCAAATAACCAGAACAGAAAGATGTGGGTCACAGCCTTTGGTTCTGGGAACTTGGCCATTAGCAATGGACCCCTTTTAAGATTTATTTACTATGGGTGCAGTTTGTCTATGTGAGCTCCTGTGTTTCATTTTATTCATTGATTCAGAGATCCTGTCCAGACCAGCATCTCTGCTGTCTTCTAGGAGAGTGTTGGAAATGTAGAATATTGGGTTTCATTAAGATTTTGTATTCTAGCCAGAACCCAAGGTAACTTGTATGAAAAAGTTTAAGCAGATATCCAGGCAGATCCATTTTGGAATAAAATATGTTGGTTAAAATCTGATGGACTGTGTAAGAAAGCTAGGGGGTGGGAAGAAGGCTGAGGGTGTGGAGGAAACAGGAAATTTTCAGAATAGAAATGAAGATAGGCCTAGATTGTCTAGCCTCAGCCCTTCTTCCAGCCAGCTAGAAGCTGCACATCCTGGGGACAGACTTCCTCTATCACTCTAGTCAATGGAGTTGCAGGTCAGCTCTGCTTCTGATTACCCACAAAACAGCACTGTTTGTTTCCTGAGAATGTTCATGTAATGCTTTGAATCAAGTTCATGGTTGATTTCTGCTTGAGATATTATTATTTCCTTAAAAAAGGAGAACCTGTTAAAGAGGAAGTTAGCTGGACAGGTGTCTATACCTACGGTGGGGCTGTCGGAGGCAGAGCATCTACTGCTGTGTACTATGTACCTTCCTGTCGCCATGACCTGTGACGGAGAAGTCATCTAGCCTCCTGAGGACAACAGTCTTACTGTTCAGCAGTCAGCTTGACCTAAACTGGAGTCACCTGGGAAGAGGAAGCCACAACTGAAGACTGTCCGACGTCAGATGGAACTGTGGGCATGTCTATGGGCGTTTTCTTAACTGCTAACTGATTTAGGAAGGCCCAGCCACTGGGGGCAGTGCCTCCCCTGAGCAGGGGATGGGGGCAGGCTGGTTGCAAAAGAAAGGCAGGTAGCAAGCCAGGAAGCAGGGCTCCTCCCTGGTTTCTGCTTCAAGCCCCAACCGTCAGCTCCAGCCGAGCCTTCCCTCAGTGCTGAAAGCTGAAATAAGACTCCCTGCTCTCAGTTGCTTTGGTCACGATGTTGATCGAAACCACAGAAAGCAATCTAGAGCAACCATAAGTACGAGAAGTGGGAACTTAGAAGCAACAAGCTTCATTCCCTTAATGTAAAGTGACAGTGTTGGCAGTGGTTGCTGTAGCGACTACAGCTACCTTGGACATTTTCAAGGCACAATCTTGTGTTCACAATGATGACATTCCAAGCTCTGTGCCTAGGGCATCTTTGAGATTTGATTATTTTATTCTATCTATAACCAGACCATTGTGTGTCCTTTTTCTTAGTGTTTTCTGTTTTCCAAAATGGTCTTGAAAGTTGCTCTTTGTATAATATTTGTGGGAGAAGAAAAAAAGGTTGTGAGGAACAGAAAATGTCATTGAAACAGAGTGGCGAAGTCGCACCACGAAAAGGACAGCATATTGCGTGAAGCACTGACATGGTAGATGGTCCTTATTCAGTGAAGAGTGAATCTCAGCCTAATGACCAGATGGCAGAGCTGAACTCAGAAATTCCATATGTGCGACGGCAGCGAGGGACAGCCGTTGACATACGTGCTTTTCCGGCCAAATGCCTCTGCAGATGCAGCTTTATGCTTTAACATGCAGTATGGCACTCAAACCCAGGAAAGCGTTCGTAGCAGGATTCAGAGCTGATTTAAAGTGGCAGAGCTGAAATCTGATCCTTCCTGTTTGGGCCAAAGCTGTGAAGAGGAAGGGAGGGGTTCCTGCCCTCTCTCTCTGATCCAGCAGATTTTCTTCTCTCACATTGTCTAAAGGAGAGATAAGCCTGGTCCTGTTGGTTATACATTTCTTTCTAAAAATAAAATAAAATAAAAATCAAGCTTCAGAGATGGGCTATTAAATGAAAGCAGCATTACTATGTTGCCTGTGGTCTAAAAGCTCAAATTGTGTGTTACATTTTATATTGAATAAATTGTCAGATGTACTTGAAAATTATATTTTTCTTCCCTTGCATTTCCTCTTTGTTAGGTGCATGACCTGGTCATCTTTGTGAAAAGGGACTCTGTCTCTCTATGACAAAATGCCTTGAAAGCCCAAACAGAAATTTATTTTAGAGTGCTAATACAGACTTCCCAGCTGATTTACCAGGTGCATATTTCAGAATACCTTGAAGCAGTGAAGCTGTTTTGATATGATTCATCTCTGGGCTGAAAAGTCAGGACAGTTTTCACTGAATCCCAGTTCTCTTTCACAAGCCAAAACCAGCAAAAGCGAACTCATCGCCCAAATTTACCCGCAGCGGAACAGAGACTAACTAGACCTTTGTATACACTTGACCTGGTTCCTGCTGCTGGGTGGCTCAAGGTTCCCTGGAGACCACAATGTGAGAGAGCACCGTCCCATCTCGACTTACCTCTGCACAGTCCCAGTGTCCTGTGGAGAGGAAGAAGCGTCTTCTGTGATGACTGTCTTCCTCTCTTCACATTTACCTGTCTGTGCCTTCCTAAATGAGCCTTACATTTCAGATGTCCGTAACTGATGTCACTCAGTATGCTTTCATGTCAGTGACAGTGTTAAGTGACTTCACTTCCATTCTCCGGGTGATTTCCTTTTGAAGATGAATGTATGCGAAGGTTCCTCAGAGGACAAGAATCAAGACTTAACTTCCTGCATCCTCATGGTATCAGGGTCATGGAGTTATTTCACTGGACTTCGTGGGGCTGATTGACAGCTGATAAGAAGCACTGGGTCAGAGAAACAGACTGAGTTGTAGCCTTGGGGATGGATGAAAAATATCAACAAGGGATACTGCATGATTGCAGTTCCTATGGTAGGCTGAAAGGTGGGGTGCACACTCTGTTTCAGTGGTCTGAAATGGGTTTGATGCCTGCTAGGAAGAATTTCCCTGTGCTGCTTGGAGGAGTCCTGGATCTGCCTCATTGCTCATGGACTGTCAGTGACTGTGCTGACCAAAATGGATGGGGAGTGTCCTGGTCAGTTTTATTCTCAACCTAACATAGCCTGAGAAGATGAGCTTCAAGACAGCCAGGAGCAACTGGATCCCATTTCGGGGTCACTTCCTGCTGAGGAGCTCTGCTTTCTTTCCCTCTCCTCAGTCTCTGTAATACATTACTTCTGTCTAGAACTCACCCTCTGTGGGCTGTGAATTTCATTTGCAAGTAAAGAACCTAAAAACCTCTGGCTTGAGATGGCTCTGGTAACCATTGAGTTTCTGGGACCCTAGCCTCTCCAGCTCAGTACAACAGAGCTGAGACAGGTGCCCTGATAGCTGTGCATGTGAACATCAGCCAGGAGGTTCTCCATCCATTCATCCCAGTGATCTCCATCCTAAAGTTCAGGGCAGGCAGATATACAAGAAAGTTAATTCCCATTGGAGCACTTTGATTTAAGCTCCCCCTTGGTTCTCAGGAAGAGAGTGTGAAAGCTGAAATTCCTTATTGCGGATTGTTTGAGAGAGTGTTTCTGCTTTTTTTCCACAATAGCTGAATTTAACTTTAAATATATATGTCATCTATTAAGGAAATTTGCTTTCTTCTGTTCTCGAATCAAGTCTTCATTTATGAACTAGATGGATAATGTGTTGAAAAAGAACAGCCGAATGCTTGAAATTTATTGGTAGGTTTACAGAAATAAAAGAGACAATTTCAAATAGAATTACCTTGTAGGATATCAATCAAATTTTTACTATAATAAAAACATTTTTTCTATTAAATAGAAGAAATTTTATTTTTCTATTAAACCTTCTAGATTCTGCTTTCACTTTAAAATTTGGAATGATTTATAATCTAGTTTATAACTTTTAAATCTTTCTTTTAAAGCTTTCATTTGTTCTTAAACTTTAAAAAGAGCTTACTTTATTTTTTTCTATTTTATATATATACTTTATTTCTATTATATATATATATATATATATATATATATAAATGTTTTGTCTGCATGTATGTAAGTGTATCTATGTCATGCAGGCCCCTCAAAGACCAGAAGAGGGTATGAAATTCCCTCGAACTGGAGTTATGGATGGTTCTTAGCAATGATGTGGGTGCTGGGAATCAAACTCAGATCCTCTGGAGAAGCAGACAATGCTCTTAACCACTGAGCTGTCTCTCCACCCTGCTCTCTCTCTCTCCTCCAACTCCTCCTGTGTGTCCTCACAAATATAGACATACAGTTATTATCATTCAGAATTATTACATGGTATCGGAAATTCAGAAGTTGCAGACTACGAATTTAAATTTGGTAGTAATTGTTAGTTACTCAGTGTGCTTTACTAGGCTTTCCTGGGTGCCTGGACCCATGTGACATTTCATATTTCTGTGTGGGCATATTTTCCTTTTGTTGACAGAATGGATACCATACCCCGTTCACTGCCATGGCAGTGATCCTGTTTTGTTTCTGACTTTTAGGGTTTTTAATCTTGTGTTGAATTGGGGGCTGGAGAGATGACACAGTAGTTAAGAACACGTACTGCACCCTTGTTGGGTGCTTCGTACCCAGCTTCAACTCCAGGTCCTGGGCTTCTGACGTCCTCTTCTGGCCTCCATATACTGCACTCAGGCACACATATACATATAAAAATATGTATATATATATATGTGTATATAAAAATGATGAATTTACCTCTAACCGAAGGAAGGAAAATATTTTGGATTGTGAACTTTTTAGTTATTTCTTTTAGTGACTTTATAGCATATATATATATGTATATATACTATATTCTGAATTTATTTACCAATTTAGTTCATTGTGTGTGGAAGTCCTGTTGATTGCAATGTTTTCATTTCCTTTTAGTCTTGGCCTGTTGGGGACTTCGGCGGACCCCTTCCTGTGACTGTCATCCTCATGATTTCAGGAATGATCCTTGTCCCTCACGTTACTTTTGGCACATGTTCTCTATCCAGGGACATGTGGGTGCGGCGTTCTCCCTGTGCATTCTCTGTCTTGCATGCTGGCTTTTGTCTGATTTTCTCCATTCTTCAACCTGGACATTATTTTTAGGTTTACTGATCCTTCACATCTGTTCTGTTTGATCTCTGTTGAAGTTGTTCTGCAGGTCTGTTTCCTGTTCTCTTTTTCCTTCTAGAATTCTCTTGTTGTTAAGTTTCCACTCTGTCATAAGAATTCTCCATTATTCTCAGGGTAGGGATAGATCTTTTCAAGGCTATAACCAACAAGTACAACATCTAGAGAATCTGAAGGCCATTCATTATAGTTTTTAATTTAGCTTTTTAAGAGAAAGCACATATTTTATTTTTAAAATTTTCACATGAGTCTCCCTATTATTTATTTCTGTGCAGGTCACAGCAATAATAAAGTCATTTTCAGATATATTTGCAATCATAAATATTCCATTTGAAAGTTTATCTGTGACCTGGAATGCTAGGTTGTTTCAAAGATGATTGTTCTTTGCCCCAGACTAGCACCTAGAGACACTAGCTATGTTGGCTCTCACTGCTCACCTGTGCAGCTGGGGATTGCAGTTATCCATCTAGTCTGTTTGGCTCCTGGGTTTGCCCTGGTGACCCTCATGCGGCTTTGCTGGATGGTCCTAATCAATCAGGAGTTGTATACTCCTTCCCGGGAGTACCTTCGGTATCAATATTTATATGCTCAGCTTCTCTGGGATATGAAAGTGCTTCATTACCTCTGGATCTGACTAGCTAACCAACTTAAAAAAGGACACAAATGCTAGAATCAAGTTCTTTAACCAGTGTCTAGCCTCCTAGGGGACCATGATAGGAACATCTTATGTTTGTTGTATAGTTCTTCACACTCAAAATCTCTCTCTCTCTGTCTCTCTCTCTCTCCCCATATATATACACATGTGTGTGTATTATTGTGCTAATTTTTTACATATTATTTTTCCACTCCTCTAGTTTTATGATGTAAATTATCTAGTCTATTAATACCAAACCCCATATATTTTTTACATATCAATTATCTATAAGCTCTGAAGATAAGAAACTCAATACCTAGAATCCTCTAAGAATTTACAGCAAATACTGTGAGAGATACATTATTATTTTTTATAAGCAAATACTATGACTCAGTAACTTTGTGTTCTAACATGACACATATTTTAAACCTACAGCCTGATTTTGTATTTTATGAAAGTTTACAGGAGGGACTGGAGAGATGGCTTAGCAGTTAAGCATACTGGCTGCTCTTCCAGAGGACTGGAGTTCGATTCCTAGCACCCACATGATGGTTAATAACTATTTGTAACTCTAGTTCTTCATCTAGCCTTTACAGACATTGCATGACACAAGTGCACTTGCATACATATAGGCACAGCACACACATACACACACACACCACACATACACACAAATAAGTAAATAAAAAAAGTCTGTACAGGAACAAATTTGACAGGAGTTTTAGGAGGAGAGCAGCTCTGTTGGGGCAAAAAATAGTTGTAGTCAACATAATGATGGTCAGAGTTAGGCAAATATCAATTTAAAGTAGTGTATCAGTGGAAAAATGCTGTCTTCTACCTCAGTCTCTGTGAAGAAGTAACTCTGACTTAAAGTGACATCTCCATGTCCTGCAGAAAACTGCAGAAAGCCGCTCAATGGAAGCAAACCTGAACAGGTGAAGAAGTCAGTGGCACATGGTCTGCTGTTCTTAATTTCTAAGCAATATTGATGCCTTTCCACTGAGTTCCAGATGAGAGCTACCTTTGTTGATGGTCATGGAAACAATTGACCTTTCTAAGCCAATTAGCTTCTTGCAGAGCCAATCACAGCAAGTCCTTTTAAGCCTCACTCTTTTATTGGCTGCAACAAACCAGCCTACAGCTCATTTCTGAGCTTTTTGCTTGGATGGACCTTAAATCTCAGATTTTGAATTTGAAGCACATTTTTCAAGGCTACTTTTCACTTTGCACCCAACAGTGCTGAGCTGTTTTGGGGGCACAAGGGGAACTGAAATCTTGCTGAGCCAGCACATTTTCTTTTTGCTGACTCTTTTTTGCTAGTGGTACAGATTGGAGTTGCTAAATTATGACTTCTGTTCATATAACCATGATGTATAACAAATTAGACATCACAGTGAATGGATGGACTTGCTTTATTTATTTTGATCACTAAACTAAACCAATCTGGTACTTATCTGACCTCAACTCCACTTCCAGAGAACTGAATGTATTTTTGAAGAAATGGGAATCTGGCCAAGAAACACTTCTTGGTTTACTCTACCAAGAAAATTATTTACATTTTCTGATGGGAATGTAAAAGGATAAGAAGGCAGGACAGGCTTTGCAAGCCCAGCACATTTGGCTAACATAGTCCACCAGCCATTTGTGCTTCAGGAAGCTGGCCTCAGCCTTGGGAAGTCACCCTTCCTTCCTATTCGAAAGATCATTTTATACTGGAATTGTCTAGTAAGTGTGGCTGAAAATAATAATATATGCTATCAATGCAGATATCTTGAACAAGGCTGAAGAAATTTACATGTTTTCCTTTCATTTCACTGAACACAGAAGCACCACTATTTGTGAAATTAAAGTAAATCTAGTCTTGTAAAAGAAACAACAAGCACTTTGTAATGTCTACTAAATGTACACACTCCACATTTGGCCCAGGAATACCATGTTACTGTGAGAATATCATGTATTTCATGTTAGAAAAGTAGAAAGTTTCAAGAATTGTTAGCTACAGGAAGGAGTGACTGAGGACTCTTTCAGCCCTTTGGTACTTAAGAGCAAAGCTGCCAGCTCCTGTCATAGCGAAACAGTGTCTCATAAGAAAAGAAGATTAAATCCCAAAATAAAATATTAGGCTGTAGATTGATTCCCGAGGGAAAGGTGGAGACACACACCCCTCTCAGAGTGGTATCACCCAGGACTACCTTGAGCGGAAAGACGAGGACCTGGGAAAGTCCTATGCCCCACTCACCCTGTCTATTGGCCTTGGATGTGAGAAGAGGAGGGGCTAAAAGTATTTAAACTGGGGCGCCAGGAGGCTGGCCCTTTTTCTCCCCTCCCCCATGGGCTATTAGGATCTGTTCACCGGGAAGTTGCAAGATCCCAGCCACAGCCACGTGGATATACTAATGGAACTTGTGGAGGGGAGGATGGGCACCCTCGTTCTGTAAGTAATCCCCCACCCATTGCTCTGTTAGTAAGCCCAAGTAAACTAGCTAGAATCTGTTTAACTGTGAGTGGAGAAATTTGTGTGTTTGTTGCGAGGCCTGGGAAGACTTTTTTTGGGTTGCAAGGCAGGGAGAGAGAGGCAGGTTAAGTTGGTCTGCGCTTCGCAAAGAGAAATTTTAATAACATAGGCTTAGGGAGAAAGGATTTAGGAAGAAGTGAATTCAAGAAATTACAGATGTGGATCACGTGGAGGACAGATATTGGCACTGACAAGGCTTACGCACTCAAGAGACAGATCTAGACTAAGGCAGAGCAAAGGGCCAGGGAAGATGGAGCAGAACTTTCAGTGTTTGGAAGTCAACTGCCCCAATAAAATGTGATTCCTGAAATGAAGGGAGACGGTTAAGAGAGGACATTGAAAACAAACCCAAAACTATCCAGAAATCAAATAAGTGGAGCGTCTTAGATTGCCTCGCAGTTGCTGTGATAAAACATTGACCAAAGCCAAATGGAGAGGAAAAGACTTTATTTCATCTTCGAGTTGCAGTCCAAGGCAGGAGCTTAGCAGACGGCAAAGGAACCCTGCGCACTGGCTTCCTCTGACTTGTTCAGTGACCTTCCTTAAATACCCCATCCCCACCTACCTAGGGACTGCACTGTGCACATGGACTGGGCACATCAATTAGCAATCAAGGTGCCCCATAGACATGGCCACCAGCCGGTCTGTTGGAGGTAATTCCTTGATTGAGGTTCCCTCTTCCCAGATGCGTCTAGGTTTGTTTCACGTTGAGAACAGAGATTAAACAGCACGGGGCGGGTTTCTTCCTTGAGCACACATCCAGCAGTGATCACTGATTCCGCTGTCCCAAAGAGCAGAGAACTTGGCCCTGTGCTGAACAAGAGCTGAGACTCTGAAGGGTTTCAGGACGCCTTTAGGGAGAACTTGCTGCTGCATTAAGACCAGGATCCTGCTGAAAGCAGCGTGGGATTTTGAATAAGACAGAAAATGCAATTTTCAAAAAACAGATCTCAAGGACCACGTGCATAATGCAGACTGGAGCACTGGCACCTTGGGGAATGGAACCCGGAAGGCAAACCTGGCTTTCTAGGTCCTTGCTACTTTCCTGCTCCTGAAGCAACTACTGAGGGCTGAGAGCATCAACAGCATCAGCCAGGAAGGGTGAGGACAAAGTTAGAGGTGAGAATTTCTAAGGTTAACTATGAAAGCAATCTCACGTCCTGTTTATTGCTTTATTTTTTTTCTTCTAGGCATATTGAAAGTATGGGATTTCAGAAGTTTATTTATCTATCAAAACCAAAACAAAGCCACACACACACACCTCACACAAATGCACACACCTCATACACCTCACACACATACGCGTACACACACACCTCACACATATGCACACACCTCATACACCTCACACACACACGTACACACACACCTCACACGTATGCACACACCTCATACACCTCACACACACGCGCGTACACACACACCTCACACATATGCACACACCTCATACACCTCACACACACACGTACACACACACCTCACACAAATGCACACACCTCATACACCTCACACACACACACACATTTTACACCATCTCACTAAACAAACAAACTGACCAAGTAGCTAAGGAGGCCAGGGAGAGGAGGTAAGGACACTTGTTGCTAGGCCTGAGTTCCATCACTAGCACCTACCTGGTGTTGCAATTTGTCCTCTGATCTCCACATGTATGTACTGGTAAGCTTGTGTGCCCCCCCACACCAAACAATCTATCCATCCATCCATCAATCAATCAATCAATCAATTGGTGTAATTTAAAAACTGAAGAAATATCAAAACTTTTAATACTACCTTTACATCACAATCTTCCTGTCTGCTTGAGAGCGCCCTATTCTTAATATAAAGGTATTGAATATATCACATACATTTTCAGTACTTTTTATGTTTGTTTATGGTAAGTAGTATTGCTTCCAAGGCCTTCCAATATTTCTACCTGTCTTCATTAATTGTCACTAAACCTTAAACTATTGGAGGCCTATACTGTCCAGACTGCCTTCCTCTAAAAAAACAGAGCTGGCAGTATGTATAAGGCAATACTGAATATCATCCACAAGCATTGACTTTTTAACTAGCTGATATGCTGAACCGACCCTCAGCCCTTTATTGTGTCTATCTTGCATCGTCATCTGGTCTCCTAGATTCTCAAGCTCAATAGTGGAGGAAGACCTATTTCATTGTAGATAGTGAGATATAATTTGAGTGTTTGTGCTAAACTCATGGGGGTTTTCAAGAAGCTTGGATCCCCTGAAAAGATTGAATGCACAAAGTCATCTAGGTGTACAATTTGAATAGCTCTGAGACTTATGTATATAAAGCAGCTGTAAGATACACCAAAAATGAGTATCATGTGAGTGTTTGGAGTCCTCCCCCAAATGAAGAGAATAGCCATCATCAAAAACATGGCATTTTAGTGAATGATTTCTAAATTGCTAAAATTACGGAAAATTATAGACTTTTGCAATCATACAACCTCTAACCCCCACTGAAAATTGACACTAACTATTTAAAAAGCAAATTGTCTGGGTAATATAGGTTTGGAAAATTACCAAGAATAATATGACATATTCAGTATGCTTATGGCTTTTGGGGGAAAAATACAGACGATCATTTGAATCCTGAAGGTGGTTCCTTACGAACTTGAAAGCAAGATGAAACCAAACTGAGATCTGGATCAGTCAGTGTGCTCTGAGGTCTGCCTGCACCTTCATCACACAGACTTAACACTGAGTCTCCACAACTCACTTCTGGCCCAGGACACTGTTACGTCACAGGACTTGGCATCTTCTGTCCGCAAACTCAGTCAGCACTCAGGCCCTTTCCTTAGTTCATTCCTTGCTCATAGATTAAGGGATGATCTTAACTGACCACTAAAATGCATCTGGTCCAAGACTGAGCCACACACCTGGGAAAACAGGTCAATGGCGACCGATTCCTCTAAATGTACGTGAAGAACACAAGCTCCAGGAGAAAGGACTTCATGAGTGAGGAGTGGACACTTCCTCAGATTTACCATATTCACTTTGAGGGATGCATAAGGATTAGGATTATCATAAACAGCATGCAGTCTGCTTTCTTGTGGCATATATGTGTTGTTATTTCAATCCTTGTCCTTCTGGGAACAGAAAGCTTTATGGAGACAGAGTAAGAAGAAAAGCAGCTTAATGGGGCACACTACAGCAAACATTATTGATCAATCTTGTTTTACTTGTAAGAATGATTGAATGTGCAAGTAATTGAGATGTCATTTTGTAGCCTGAGCTTTTTATTTTCTGGAATGTGTGCTTTCTCTAGGAGAATTTATTTGAGGGAAAATAAAGGACCAGAGGTGATGTATTAAACAGGAGAAGCACACCATTGCCAACAAGATTTGTCCAGGACATACCATGATTCCACGGAACCATCTGATAGTATCAATGGTGAAATTTTGCCAGTTTAAGACTAAGATGAAGATTCTCCTCTAATATTTCCAGTTTTGTCTTCCTTCCCCAGTTCTTTATTGGCTTAATTCTCCTCCTTCTGACTCTTCTGGTGTTTTGTGACTGTTCCCTCAGAAGTCATTGTAACAAGGCACTCTAATGAGACCATTTCAGTATCTGGTAAGCATTACTCAAAGCATGGGCACGTTCTGCCTACACCTATTCACAGTATGCATACCACCATCTTCCAAACAGCTACTTGTTTTAAGAGGGGACAAGGGTGGCATAATCGTGTTCTTCTGGTAGTGGAAAAGTTGCTTAAGTAGAAGATTGCCTTCTCACTCCAAGAAGGTGGATATTTATACTGTATTCCTCCTGAACAGTAAATATGTAAAATTATCTCAGGGGTCATCTCTAGTTCATTACTAGAACAAGAAATCTAACATTGGGAGTAGATGTGGTGGAAGCTTTGTGTTTTAATTGTTACCATGAGATTCAGGAAAGCTAAACAAAATTTGCCTATCAGGAAAATGAGTGTAGGAAATTTTCTATCGCTCCATGACTTTTCTTCATTTTAACAGTGACTGCAACATAGTCAGTCCTACCTATGGACATTTTCTACCTACCTAACAAGGTAGAAATGGGAAATTTTTCATGGCTGTGGGTCACACAAGGTCACTAATAATGAGTTTACAATACATGGGCCTATTTAGACATGAAAAACATTAAAATGGAATTTCCCAATAAGCCAATAGATAGATGAGAGATTAGAATTGAGCAGAGATTAACAATAAGAATATGTAACTGAGATTAATTTAATAGGTTTTAGATTACAATCCTCAAACTTATCCTCAAAAGCAATTTAGGGAAATATGAACCTGATCTTGTAACGTAAAATGAGTGAGGAGGACAGGTGGCCCGTGAGTTTATACTCAGATTAGAACTATGCAGTGTCTTCCCACAGCTCTAAAGACGAAGTTATATTAAACCGCTGAACACTCTCTTGGTGTCTACACCTTCCCCTGTTTCTACACAATGTTCCCTCACACTCATCCTCAAGATCTAATGCAGATTTGAAGTTTAGCAGACAGGTACACAATCATGCATTTGAAATATTCCCTTTTTAGGGAGATGTTGGTGCAAACTGTTACCCTGAAGGCGAAGGCGTTGACAGAAGAAGGAATATCTAGACACGGGAGAAAACTCAAAGTTCTGTGACACCAGAGAGAACATCCTGTTCAAGGACATGAAGTATTAACCCTGCATCTGGGGTCTGTGTGATGGGAGTTGAGGAGGAATGAGATCACACTTCTCCAGTCCAGGGCCCACTTTGATTTCCTCTCATTTTCAATCTCTGCTTGTAACATATTTTGCAGGAGACCTAGCTATGGCTCTGCATAAATATCAGGAAATACTCGGTATGTGCACCAAAATGATTTTATTTTCTCATCCTATCTAGTTTCCTTCTCTTCTCACCCATAATATATATATATATATTATAATATAATGAAATACTGTGTTTATTACACATTTAATTTTTGCTTTGTGTTTTATATTCATGCATGGAGTAGATCTCTGTGGATAGTGTCCTCAAAGCCCAGAAGAGGGTGTCAGATGCCCTTGAACTGGTGTTAGGGACTGCTGATAGCCAGCATGAAGGAGCTGGAGACTGAATCATGACTCCACAAGAGCCTGGTGCTCTTAACCTCTGAGCCATCTCTCCACCTTAGTCATAGCTTAGATAGACAATAGTAACAGCAAACATTGGTCTACTAGTTGATCTTTTCAATTACATTGAATAAAGAGATAATATCTATCAATCGCCTTTATTTCATCACTGTTTTTTAATCCTCACCCTTCTGTTATTTTTGTCACCCTTCTATCCCATCTCCTTGAGAACAACAAACTTCTGAACTCAACTGATTCCAGTGTCAGTGTAGTGAGCACAGGGAATACAGGGCATAAACCACACGCAGTCACTCCATATTCCGCTGCCTCTGGTTTCTAACCCTTTATTGACCTCTCCTGACCTCATAAATTCCCTGATCTCAGTGACAATACTATGTTAAATGTGCTTTATATCTTCAGGGGATTTGTGATTTCTAGGTATTGAGAACACAGGAATTAACCCAATAACTGTGATCCCGAAGTTTTTATTCTCAAAAAGAAAGAAAATAAACAAAAGTGCTGGAAGGAAATTGGGTAAAAATGTAAAGAAAAAAACAAAACAGGGAAAGAGGGAAGAAGTTTACAAACAAGATGTGATCATGTCAGTGGGGTCCTCCTAAGAGAGTAGTTGCTGTGTTTGGGCTGTGGTGTGTGTATCATGTCCCTTAGGATCCCTGGGATCCAGGGATTCATCTCCTACGTGCAGCTGGGGATGGGAGAACTCTAGGAAGGCAGACCCTGGTGGGATCCTAGGCCACTGGGGATGCATCCGCAAATGGAATTGTGGGAGTCCAGACTCTCTGTCATCTTCTTGGGTGACTATGTTAGTTACTTACTTTTCATTAAAAGTGACTTCTAGATGGAAGATCTTATTTTGGTTACAGTTCTAGAGGGAGAGCCCACAGTGCCGTGGAGGTGTGGTGGCAAGGTGGCTGGTGTGAGGCACTGAGAGAGCACATCTCCAACCACAAGCAGAAGCAGCGAGTGTGTGCTGGAAGTGATGAGAAGCTACAAACGCTCAACACCAGCCCACGACTTCCTCCAGCAGGGTCCCTTGTCCTAAAAGTTCTATACCCCGCCCCTCCCACCCCACGCACAGTGCTGCCAACGGGGGACCAAGTGTTCAACCACAGGAGATCATGGGGGACACTTCGTCTTTAAGCCACCACAATAACACACATTCTTTCCCACAAATGCATCTATGTGTCTTTTCATCTTCCTGTTCAGTGACTTAGGCTCTTTTACATAGAGGCATCTCTGCCATGATGTGACTAGTGGGATGTATGAACCCTGTATATGCTGGACCCTTGAACCTTCTACACTGAATAACAGGAATCCTTTTTGTTTTATTTGAGTGACATAGCACTCCCTAACAGAGAAAACAGGCAGCACTGAGTGGGTTTGGTGCTGTAAACAGAACTGAAGATATGGACGTGAGAACTGGCTCCCAGGAAGGTACAGGAATTTGGAGGATTGCGGTGGAGAAAGCTAAAAATTCTGTGAGCAGGGTTTGTAGGCAGTCCTGATAGGAACTAAGATGTTCAGACGCAGGTGAGGGCAGGGATCGTGAAGGAAGAGCTGATGAGATCTAACAAGAGGGCTGCCATGTGTCTCTGGCCTCAGATTGCACAGAGTAAGCTCAAAAGTCTTAATTTATGTGCTAAGGAAAGCAGGACTTCAAAACATCCGGGATTTGGCATCCTTGCTGTCTGATGCATTTATTCCAATTTACAGTGGGGAGAAACAATAGAAATAATGTTGAAACCTTCATCTTGACCTGGAGAAAAATGAAGATTCAGTGTTAGTAAAGGTGCACTGGAGTTCTGAAGAAGTCTCATAGAAAGGTTAGGCAACCCTGCTTCTTGCTTCTATTCCAGATGTGACTGTTGCTCCTGTGCCCTGATTGCAATTCTCATCTTGTCACTCTAACCAGAGGCCAATCAGGTAGGTGAACAAGGCTTGGATTTAAATCTCAAAACTGAGCTGAATACACCTCTCATCTCTGTGTGTTAACTATGTTGTTTTAGGAATGCAAATCTGTATCAAACTGCATGGGATAGCTGAGGAAGGAAACTATGTGTGAGGGGAAACCATAGAAAACTTAAAGAAGGTTGTGGCATGAGTCTGCCTGGGGCATCTAGGGAGACCCCAAAGGCTGTACATGGCTGGGACAGAGGAAGAACGGATGGTTTGATTGGTAAGATGACAATCGACCTTTTGATCTGTCTTAATCTGGTCAGGCTGCCATAACAGTATACCATAGATTTGTGTGTGTGTGTGTGTGTGTGTGTGTGTGTAGCCGTTTTTAAAATGTTTTTATTGGATTTTTGAAATTTTCATACAATACATTTGATCGTATTTTGATTGCCTCACCTTTAGTTACCTCACACAATTTCATGTGCTCTGCATCACAGGCCTATAGAGTCAAGCTTGCTTCCCCAGATGCCCTCAGTGCAGACACAGTCCGTCGAGTTTGGTCATCCTCTTAAGAGTCTCACTCTTAAATGAGAATGACTCTCCCATTTCCAGCAGTCATCAGTTGCCAGCAGTTCCTCAGGTAAGCTGGGGTTTCTGCCTTCTTCCCCACATCCATGCTGGGATCAGTCTGACTTGAGCTTACATGGGGCTTGTGCATTCTGTCACCACTGCTGTGGCTTCCTGTGAAGACTAGCTGCCTGGAAAATATTTCCCTGTGGTCATCTACCAGCTTAGGCTCTTACAACCTTTCTGTTCTGTCTTCTGCAATGACCCTTGAGCTCTTGGAGGCAGAGGCTTTATATAGGTGTCTTATTCTGGGTAAGCGCTCTGCAGCCTTTCATCTCTTGCACATTTTCCAGTTGTGGGTCTCTGTGTTAATCGCCATCTGCTGCATAAGGAAACTTCTCTGGTAGGATTTGAGAGATGAATTCATCTATGGGTAAAACAGCAATCCATTGGGAGTAAATTTAGTACTGTGTCTATTTAACAGAATGATAGTATTTGGTTCTCCCCTATGGCCTGTGGCCTGTGGCCTGTCTAGACACGGGCTCCTAGTCCTGATATCAATGTTAAGTGTGGGCACCGTCTTCTGAAATGGACTGCAAATCCAAGTAGAGTGTGGGTGCTTACTTCCGTATTTGTGACACTATTGCACCAGTGGGCACATCTTGCCAGAGCACCTGATGTAGCTTGCAGGATTCACAGGGGGGCAAGGCTGATGATTACTCTCCTCTCTGGTAGCTGGTAGAGCAGCTTCCAGCACTGTGACAGCTAGCCATAAGAGATGAAGCTTTGAAGTCAGTGTCAGCTTAGTATTTTGCTATGGCTCATCTATATAAAATCTTTAGCAACAGGATCTTGCCACCAGGTTCTGGTAACCAAGGGCAGGGGCAATGGTCAGATTGTTTGATGATCTATGGGACCCTTGGTCAACATCTTCAAAATAGGGTGTTCATTTCTGGTACTGGACTTGTTCTTTGCTAGACACCATAGAATTTCTTCCCAAATCAGAGTCTGGGAGGGCTAACATTGTGCTGTGGGCAGATCTTGTTCCTAGCCAAGGCTCTTTCTAGATTGCAGAAGGCTGTCTGTCTTCTTAAAATGTCCTCATGAGACAGAATCATTGTGTGACAGCTTGGTGGTTTTGTTCTTAAGGCTACTAATTTTATTGTATCAAAACCACACCCTGTGAGTGTTTTTACCTTGATTACATTTTTATAAGACCTAAGTCATGTAACATTTAACATAATCTATTCTATTACAAAAATCAAAGGATACCTGAGAGATACCAGGGCACAGCCCTTGGCTTTTCTTTTACAGCCTGATTCTTGCTGTTTTTAAGGCATGAAGTTGGAGACACTGTGACTCACTGATGTGTCAGGAGCTATGTGGACACATATATACAGTGCTATGTGTGCATTCTCTTGCCTTTAAAATTCCTGAGGTTTCTCTCCAGCATGTACTCTAGGTTTCTGACAGTCAGCTATTACTTCCCATGCATAAGTTTATGTGTATAGAGGAGAAAGAATATTTCCTTTTTTTCATCCGGCCAGCCAGCCATGGCAGATTTCCCTATCAGAAGAGACATTATATCAAGAATAAAGCATAACATTTAGTTGATCAGTTTTGTATAGAACAGAAGCTTTCAGGCAGGTAAATTAGAAGAATGGGAAGGTATTGTCAGTTCTCCTGTTTAGGTTTACTGAAGAAAGTGTGACCTTCTAGAAATGCTATTGCATTAAGAATCTATAATTAAATGATAGTAATCCTGGAGGGAATTTGGAAAGGACACGAGAGGTCTTGCCAGTTCATGCTTCTTTTGCCCTCTAGGTGTAGGCAGGAACTCTCTAAATAAGAGTCTAGCCTTGGAGTGAAATCATCAATAATTATGCTCTGGATAGTTCTTCTAGAGAACAACAATAGGTCAGAGCAAACTTGTAGTCTCTGTACTGATCTCTACTGACAAGCTGAACACGAGTGCATCATGCGCTGAACCCAGCTACACAAACTCCTTAAGAAACAACTCAAAAACTCCAACAGTCACAGTGACCAGACTGGAACAGTTCTGAATGGAAAGTCAACTACTACCTTCTCTACCCTGATAATTTATGTTTTTCTCTTGAGGGAAGCCTTTAAAACCAGGAGATAAAGTGAAAGGTAAGTAAAATGCAGTTTGTTTGAACTATACATGTGTTGATAATCCTGTAGGTGTGTTTTATATGTGTTTGTGTGTAATATGGAAACAGATGACAAGAGCAGATACTTATACATTAGATGATTTTTCTGTCCTAGAGATTGTGGAGACCATTCCAAAATTCTGTTTTCTCAAGGATGAGTTTTGGTAAATAAAACCACTCCGTGATGGTTCAGATGAGCTCTTGGATGAGAGCTCCACTGCTCTGAATCAATTCCCAAAGCATGTCAGCCTGGCATCTTGAAAGGTGAGCTCCCCGTTCAGAAGATTTGCTGATTCTTTTATGGCAGGCTAGTGGGTTCCCTTAAACAAACCAGAGACAAATCATCGTACTGTAGGCATGTTTTGTGCTTTTGAGCATTTTAGAGTTAAACAATTTTACTTTTGAATTACTGAAAATTTCATTCTTACTTTTTTTCTGGTAATTGCACAGATGTAGAATGAAGACAAATGCTATTTGTAATTTGCAAAGTAGACATCAAGTCTCAGATTTCTGACTGTAAAATTTCTTTTGAAAGCACAATATTAGAGACATTAAAATGGCTTATAAAATAAATTTATAGTAAATAATATTTTATTAGCATGATCAAAAGAGAAAAAAATGCTTCCTATTCATGTCCCAGTCTGAGCTACTTTGGTTAGATAGCAAGTAGCCCCAGAAGATTAACTGGTCAAGACTATAAAATCTCCAGTCTATCTATTGCGAGACCCACATCACACTTTCATCTATCAGTCACCTGGTCACAGTACCACACCTAAGAAGGTGGGCTCACCTTAAGCCATGCCAAATAGAGGGGCGGAATATGTGTTGTGTTAATGAGATAGTGAACTTTTCCTGCCCAGAATCCCAAATGCTGTGCTCTCCAATTCCCAGCCCAGAGAGTGCAGCCACTGGCCAGCAAATAAGATTAGGCTGATTCAGAATATCTGAGTGGTCCTTCCCGGGGTCTTGGCACCATAACACCTTGAGCAAAATGTATCTTTGTTTCTTTGAAACAAAGAAAAAAACAGGAAGGAGTATTAATCTGACAGATGTTTATTTGAGGAGATTTAATATGTGGTATAATACATGGAAAACCACTTAGTACATCTTACCTTGAACCGATGTTGAGGAACCTTACAGAATTAAAATGGAATTCTCACAGAAGTCGTCATTGGAAAGGTTCCACAGTCTCTTGAGTTTGGGGAGGAGGGATGATTCAAATCTGTAACTGAAACACAAATGTAAGGTTTATACCCAGTAGAGTTTCTTCCTCCTCAGTTTTAAAACTGGGTACTGGAGAAGCAAGTCACCAGACCTCAGAAAAGTCCACCTCAACTTCCTTTCTATAGGTTTCTGATGTTCCCTTGTGCAAGAGGAGTCAGGCTAACCAGACATCTGGGGTCTCCAATCACTCTGGCTATGACTTGGATATGCCAAGATGGACCATATTAGCATAGCCCTGGATAGCAGACGTTTTCATTCGCCTTCCTAGCATAGCTCCCCATGCTGGAAGGCATTTCTGAGAACAGATTTTGTCAACAATTGGCATGCCAAAGTCTTGACATTCAGAGCACTTATGCCTAATGTCTGTCCTTCTCTCTGCCAGTTCATCTTTCCTGGGCTGGCCCCCTGCCATGCTGGCACCTGAAATGCAACTGTCAACTTTGCTGGATGCTGAAGGTGTGACCACAAGCTGCAGTTATACTCCAAGCAATTACCATATGGTGTGCAATTCAGCTCTGCATCCCTATTCTATGAGAGAGCAGCAAGGAGAACAGTGCAGTTTAATAATGTATTTTATCTTCATGGCTTATTTTTTCCCGTATTTCTGTGCTTTTGGTAGAGTGAGGTAGGGGAACCTCAAGCAAGCATTGATGGTTAGTCACTTCTTCAGAGTGTGAGGTTATTGTCAATAAAGCAGTTCTAAAGTGGGCTTGATGAAGGAATGAGGGAGATTAGCATATGGAAAGAGGATTAGGGAGAAACTGAAGAGAAACAAATCATCAAGTAAAACCATTACACAAACCTGGCCCTGTGCTCATGTTTCTGTTTTGAGGAATATTCTATGTTTTCCACAGAAAAAAATAGAAAAAGAAATCCCTTCCAGGGATTGGATGCTCTTACAAATGTTCTTTGAGCATTCTACCAAAACTCAGATTGAAATTCCACTATTGATTTTATAAAAAAAAAAAAAACAACTTTGTTATAAGCTGCTAGAGAGAGCTGTGGTGCCACCTTCAAAAGAAACTGGATTAAATCTGAAGTGCTTCTTGAGGTTGATCTAGTCCGTAAAGTAACTAGATGCCATCATGTAACATCCCAGATTGTCTAGGGTGAGTTCCTGTCTCCACACTGGACATTGGGCAGCAGTAAAAGCCTCCACAGTGGGAGAGGGGCTGCAGGAGTGCTCATGGCCCATGAGGGCATCTGTGAAGTCGTGAATATGGTAATCACAGTGTCTACTTTCAAAGAAAATCGGAATCAAACTTTCTTTGTGGAACTTCTGTTCACTGGTGCAGAAAGGAATACTACTTATCAGGAGCTGTGATGAGGACAGAGGAGGCATGGTCTCTGAATTATACTCTGCAAACCTGAAACAGGTGGGTCTAAATTTGCCTCAGGGCCTAGGGCAGGTTTCTTGGAAAAGGAGAATTGGGTCAGAAATCCAAGAGCAAACTATTAATGACTCCAGGAGAACACATGGAGTCAGAGTTGGTCTAAGAAAGAATATAGTCTGAGGGAAGGCTGGGAATGAAAATCCTCAGACACACTTGACACAAAAGCAATTAAGAGAAACAGTTCACAAGAAAGATCCACCTGGGTACCAGAGAGATGGCTCAGTGGGTAAAGGCATGCCACCAAGGCTGATAATCTGAGCTGAATCCCTCGGATCTACAGGGTAGAAGGAGAGAACCATCTACAGGAAGCTGTCCGCTAATGTCCCCATGTGCAACATGATGTGTGTGTGTATACAGACACACATGATAAAAATAAAAATAGAAGATATAACTGAAAAGGAGAATTCCAGAGAATTATTAAGAATTGCCAGCATATTAGACTTATTTTCATTTTGAATACATAGACTTACTTGTATGTCTATGTAGGTAAATGTGACTACAAAGTTATGCACATAGTTTGTGACAGCTAAAACAGCCCATGAACTGTGTGAATGGCTGGCCTCCAGAAAAATGATTTTTACATGACAGAAGGCCTTGGTTAAGCTTTGTTTGAATTTGCAATTCTAATCCTACTGCTGTCTACTTCATAGGGAAATCTTCCTATTCCTACTCCTATTCCTATTCCTATTCCTATTCCTATTCCTATTCCTGTTCCTGTTCAACTGTGAAGATACTCCAAATGCGGGCTCTTTCTTCTGGGAATGTCTTCCTTTACATTGATGCTCACACATATTACTGGAAGGAAAAGGCTGTTTTGGAAGGAAAACCTTAACCCTTCTTGCCACAGGATGGTGTAAGACTTAGTGAGCAGACGTTGAACTGGGTCATATGCGGACTTGACTGCAACCATCACTTTTATACGTAGTTATAATTGATAGCTCGCCTACCCCCCCCTGAGCGAACTTGATTCAGTCAGCTAGAAGTTAACATTCTTGGGAAAATCCTATTTTGAAGTTCTTTGATGTGAAAATTATACTGCACAACTTGGCACACCGAGACCTCCTCATCTGATTTCTATCTCCATGTCTGATCCATCCCAGCGCTGCTGTTGCTTGATGATTATTATTTTTTTAAAGAAAATTTAACTGAACAACTCACATTCAGAGAGGCTTTGATTTTTGTTTGCTCTGTGCTCAGGGCAGAGATTTTAGCTCTGCTTTTCCATCTGCAATCACAGATTTACTTTAAGTAAAACACAAAAAGAAATCAGTGTCTGGTGTACTTCCTGCAAATTAAATGAAAACAAACACAAAGAATGAACCATACACCTGAACATCTGTAGATAAGCCGTCAAGGAAGCCTGTGTGGTGAACATCGGAGATGTGATTGAGGAGACGACTACAGGCCGCAGCCAGGGAGACCACTGCTCTCTGTGGCAGGCCTGAGTGAGTGCTGTGTGTGGATGAGATGAGATATGCTTTCTTACAAGCAGTGCTTTGTCTACTGGTCATTTTCTCACACTGCAAGCTTCAAGTCTTATATCCCCAACCTTCTCACTCTTCTCTAAGTCTATGGAAGTGTCTGGCTCAGTCCGACATTGTCGAGGAATGGAACATTCCATGCATTTTAAAAAAGCAAGCTAAAATGTGAATCAGTTTTCTATGAAATTCTGCAGTTATTTATTTAACCTAAAATGCAGAGGGTTTTTTTCAGTGCTTTAAGGAAGAAGCATTAAATAGTAATCTGTGGGTTTGCTCTTATAAAGAGAAACATCTGATGAAGAAGGCTTCAGAATAATTCCCTCCCAACACATCTATAAGAAAAACAAAGTTCTAATGTTGGTATAAAATTGAAGAGAACTTTGAAATGCTAGAGCTGATCAAAGGGAAAATGATGACCCATAAAATCAGAACAGATGAGACCTGGCCTCAGAGAAGATTCACAGGAGGACTGAAAAAGTCATTCAAGAAGTAGTACTGGAGCCTCAGCTAAAACAACATAGCCTGTGGTCCCAAGGCTTCTGACCTCAGGGATTTTTAAAAATATGAAATCTTTCCTGAGTCTCTGTTTAATCCAGGTAGATATTCTGCTCTGCTCTGAGACAAGCCTTGGGTTTTAGTTTATTTGCAAGGTCAAGGACAAACTTCCCAAGCTGTCTCTGCTAATGGGAAATTCTTCTCATTGCTCTCTTGTCCCATAGTCTGCCCCAGGCAGACAGCCTCTTGTCATTACAGCCTTTTCTTTCCAAACTCTGGAAGAACCACAGGGAAATGAGAAAGACTATGTTGGTTTTGATGAACAAGAAGAGGGGGTGTGGCAAGCAAATTGGGAGTTTGGTTGAAGAGAAGGAATTGGTGTCAGTTGAGAGAGGGGATAAGCAAAAGAATTAAGTGGACTTTGGGTCACTTGTCACATCCCTTGTGAAATTTCCACAACAGTATTTCACAGAAGTTGTCAGTTTAGAGGCCAGCATCAATTGGAACTTGTCTTCTTTGAATATTACAGGATCACCATACAGATTTTAAGACCATTGTGAAGAAAAGACAGATCCAGCAGTCACAACAGTTGAGGACTTTATATTGATGACCACACAATCTCGTGAAGGTAAACCCAACTTTAAGTCTTCAGTATGGTACATAAATTACCTCACTGAATATGTTCAATGATCCTTCTAAGTGTCGTCTAGATTTGGAGAGATCTGGAGTGTGTTTAAACTTTACCAGTCTGAGGGAAATGTTCACAAAATGGTTGGTTGGTGTGAGACCTCCTTTGCTTTATTTTTGACAAACGGCCTCACAGTGCATCCCCAGGGTGCCCTGGGCCTCTGAGGCTCAGGTGATTCTTCCACTCAGTGTTCCAAATGCTGGGACTATGGGCATATATTACCACAGCAGTACCAACCTGTATCTCATCTGTCTTCCATGAAGAAAGATTTGAAAACTCAAAAACAAACAGTTATAATTTCAGTTCTTAAATTATTGTTACTCCCAGGCTTAAAATGTTTGCTCTGGTGCAAGATAGCACAACTGACTTTGTCTGCAGCGATAAGTCAGTTAGCCTCATTTCTGGAAAACAGTAACATTAATTCCATTAATACGTAACAATGTTGGATTTTGACCTTCTCTCTGGGTAGCACAGACTTTTCAAACCTGAAGTTTAATGTTCACATTAGCCAAGGTCTGGTTCTCAACCATGCATCAATCAGATGCATAAGCCTCCTAATGTAATTACAGGAATAACCCAGCCAGAGTACTTAGTATATGCCAGGCCCCACCAGGACCATTGGAAAGAACATATTGACCCCTTAAATATTCCTAGAACCTTCTGAGGTGGGGCTCTTATTAGCATGTTTACAAATGAGAAATCTGAAGCAAAGAGGAACAGTTTATCTTGGCCATGGTCTCAAGGCTAATGGCAGACCCAGGATTCAAGCTCAAGTTTGTGGCTTTCTTGGCTGTGAGTAGATAAACAGTTCCACCCTCAGCAGCCTAGCAAGTTCCGCTGGATGTTCAGGGATCTCCACTCTGGCTGAACCAGGGTTCATGGCTGTGGCACTGAAAAGAATTTCAAGAGCTAGCCAGTTCAGCAGAGCAGGGTTGGTGATTTTATTCATACAAACTTAAGGATGGGGCTAAGGAAAGAGAGGTACTTAGAAAACTGTGGGGGAAAATAACAAGACACCCTCAGTATGGGTACCAGCTCCCATGGGAGAGCAAATAGTCAGCTCCTGAGCCATCTATGCCACTGTGGTGACTCTGAAGTCACATCTCAAAAGCTTCCTAAGAAACTGTTTCTAATTCCTTCTCTCTTTTGACAAGAAGGATGCCTGAGGGTACTGCCAGAGATGCCCTGAAGGTAATTAGAGTCTGAAAAGGTGAAACCCGAAAAACTGGCAACCACTGGGCTGCACAAGGGGTTTGCAGCCTTGCCCTGCAAAGGGGCTTTCTGGTAAGAATATCAGTGACTTTTACTCTTACAGGTAAGAAGGGAGAAGCCCTTGAGCCATTGTTACTGTGCTGGACTGTTCTGCAGCTGTGAGAGGCTTCAGCCTGTCCCCTGGGTGAGAGGCTTCGGCCTGTCCCCTTGGTGAGGGGCTTCAGCCTGTCTCCTGGGTGAGAGGCTTCTCTTCTTGCTCGTCTCTAAAATTGTCCCTGTTTTTCTATCTTGCCCCAGCTTTGATTGTTTTTTTTTGATATAATGTGCCCCATTGCTAATGAATTTGTTGAGATTAGGACAGTTACTGCTTCTATGCTGGGAAGACAGGAGTTCATTCAGTCTGATACATGTCCTTGAGTTACGGGCAGTGCTGGTTATGATCCGTCACCTTTTCCCAAATAGCTGTTTCTCTTCTCTTTATATTTTAACAATGGCTGCTTAGAGACCATTCATATTAGGTTCAGGATAGGTAAGTGCACATTTGTGAAATTTCCTTATTTGAATTTAACTGGCATATAGCTAGTCAGTTGGTGACCTTCATACCTTTGTTAGTATGTGACCAAAATATCAGAAAGATTACATTTCTGGGTTTCAGAGATGGTTGGTGCTCTAGCACATTATTACTATTGTTGTTGTTGTTATTGTTACTGGACTATGTGCCTATATTGCCTTGAATCCTTTGATACTGTATGCTTTAATAACTTAAGAGTATAAGAAACATTGTAATTAAAAGCCTATCCAATGGGAAAGTCATGGTTAAGTGTGAAGTGAGGGCTGTAGTTAGTATTGAGATGCTTTTCCTTAGACAGCCCTATGTTTATTCACAAAATAAGGATCATGATCAAGCATAAGCAAGCTTTTGATATGTTCATGAGAAAGTCTGATTCATTCATGAGTTGAAGTCTCAGTACTTTCAGTTAAATAAATCAAACGATAAAGTTCTGTGCTGATAATGAATTGCTAAGACTGAGAAATGAACATTTTCCTAAAGACAGCAAAAGTTAATCTTTCTTTGACTGCCTAAATATCTGCAGAAGACATTCAGGAATGTCTGAGAGGGAAGACTTAGAAAGCATTCATGTATGCTTTTTACAGCTGACAAGAAACCACTCTTGTGGGGTGGAAACTTCACCTGTGACACTCCATTTGCCAAACAAAAATTCTGCGTTAGAACATACTCTTAATCCTTAAAAAGCCAACTGAAGCTTTTTCAAGCACCTGCTTTTTTAATTGAAACTTTCATCTGTGTAGCAATTTTGGAAAACAGAGGTCATAACAAATTGTGCTCATATTTGAGTTCCAGAAATCCAGAAATTGCACTGGTCACAATATCAACTAATTGATTTGTCAGTCTTTGAGGTATGAACATCTTTTATGTTCTTAAGTTTAACCAAAGCAGGTACAAAGCTAACTCTCCATGGTGTTAAGGAGATGTCCATCTATAAGACAGACATGCAAAGCTGAGAGACTGTAACTACATTAGTAGTTTATTATTTTCAAAGGATTTTGGTTGGTAAATGCATATACATATATATATATATATATATATATATATATATATGAAAAACTTTTAGAAAAAATTTTTGAAAATCACAAAAAGCATTATCTACTTAAGAATCATGAAAATCAGTTTATACAGAATATGTCTGAACTTATAGGGATCCTTGTTTCTGTTCGTGTCGGAGGTGGAGGTCAGAGGGTGATGCCGAGTGTCTCCACACTTCTTTTTGAGATTACTTCTTTCCCTGAACCTGGAGATCACTGATGCCGTTTGACTGGATGGCCAGCAAGTTTCCTAGATTCCTGTCTCCACCTCTCAGCACCGGTTAATAGGGCCACTATGCTGTGCACTGAATGCAGGTACTGGGATCCACACTCAGGCCTTCACACTTGCGTGGCACTTTACAGACCCAGTTGTGTTTGTGGCCTCAGGGATTAAGGCAGTCCTATAATTATTAGCGATCAGTTCATTTTAAGGTCAGCAGGACCTTGTGACAATTGTGAGCTGGGTAAGGATGCACATGGATTCTGGGGATCAATTTAGCGTGTTCTGTGCTCTGAAAAAGTAAGCAAACTTAAAAGAACAGCAACAAAGAGGAAAAGCCAGACTGGGAGGGAAGTCAGAGAATTGCAGTAACTCAGCCTCACAGCAAACACGGCCGGGCAATTTGACGTAGAAGAGCAGATGGCATGCCCTGGTGCCCACAGACTCCAAGTGTGCCACACATCTCCACTTGTCTCAATAGGCGGGTTGGCTTCAAAGGAAGTTTTACTTTTGAGAAATGCAGCTTGTTGTAGGAAAACAATGGTGGCTAAAGTTGCTATCTTGGATTTACAAAATAAAGAAGTAAAAGCCAATTCTGTTCCCTGATTTTCTCATTCTATTTCATGCTAAACAAAAGTTGTATCTACCTGCTATTCTAACTAAGGCTATGTCAATTCCGATCTGTCTTCCTCTCTTGCTAATATTATTTACATGTGAATTTCGTTCTGAGACCCCAATTTTCAATTTCTCACATAGGCAAACCTGGTTAAGCTACAAAATTCAGTGCAAAGTTTGTGTGTGTGTGTGTGTGTGTGTGTGTGTGTGTGTGTGAGCATGTATGTCTATATGTATATGTATGTCTGTGTATGGGAATGCCTGTGTATGGCAATGTATGTATATGTGTGGGAGCACCATTTTATCTCTGTGTATATGTGTGTATTATCTGAATGTGTGTGTCTGTGTATATCTGTGTATGTTTATGTGTCTGTATATGTCTTTTTCTACCTCTGTGTGTATGTGTGTCTGCTTTGTATGTCTTGGGCATATGTGTGGATTTATGTGTATTTGTGTGTATGTGTGAGTGTATGTGTATGTGAGCATTCTTAAAGGGAAACTGTGGAAGGAACTGATGGTAAAGTGGATGGAAATTTCAAGCAAAATATAAAAAGAGAAATTCAGACAAATGACCCTGGTAAGCGGCCAGTGTGGAGGGAAACAGAGCCTCCAGGTCTTCTGCCAAATTGTAAGTGGCCCAGAGGAACAGAGAAGCGGGGCCACAATCAAAGAGTCAGAGCATCATCCATAGTCCTCTTCTTCACCTGGCTGACTGGTTAGATGAGCCCTTTGGACTACACTGGTCAGTAGACTCAACACAACATGGGCTTGTCTGGCTTTTCACACCTCATCCCTTTATCTGAGGAGTATTTTATCTGTGATGGCTGTTCCTGCTTGTCCATGAAAATCATCACCTCACCAGCAGAAATGGCTGAGTCTTCCAATATCATCCAACAGAGACCATGGGTATTCAAATATGACCAAACTGTTGTGAAATGTATCTGTGTTGTCAGCCGTTGACAGTGACAGTCAAAGCCAGTGCTCCCCAGTCAAGAACATGGCCTGCAGGGGCACTCCCATTTGCTAAGCATGAGAATAGGACTGTAGTAGAGGCTCACAGAAACACCTGGACTCCTTCAATGGCCAGGTGTGCCATCTTCAATCTATCTATCATCTATCTGTCTATCTGTCTATCATCTATTTATCTACCATCTATCTATAATTTCTTTCTGTGTGTGTACATGACAGTGGAGTGCAGAAGTCATTTTCTGGTGTCTTCCTCAACTGCTCTCCAACTTATTTTTGACCGAGTCTTCTCTGAACCTGGAGTTCACCCGTTTGGGTGTACTGGCTGGCCAGCAAGCCTCAGGGGTAGTCTGGTCTCTGCTTCTCCAGTATAGGGATGACAGGTATGCACCACTGTGCCTTGTTTTTTCTCTGGACCCTGGGGATCTGAACGCAGGTCAGCGTTCACAGACTGAGACATCTCCCTTTTCCTTTTCCATTTTTAAATGTATGAAGAAGAGCTTATAATTTTTTAAAATTTTAGGTTGGGTCTTACAAATTTACTTTTATAGAGACAGGTGCTCTTTGAGGTAGGAAAAAGAGACCTTAATATTGAAGTCACGTCAGATCTCAAATTACAATTTGTAAAACAATGTAATCAGCTTCAAAATAGAGACTGAACACTCTAGTGCCTAACAGCTTAGCTCTGTTTGTTAGGTAAAGAATCTCCCTGTGGCTGTCCTGTCTGTTTCTGATTCTTGTGACATGGGAAAAGCACATAATTCCTTTGAAGTCTGTCCCCATCCTAAACTTTATCAGGTGGCAGTTGCATGCAGCTTGTTTGGCAAAATATCAGAGAGAGAGTATGTGTTGACAGCCCGGAACAGTTCCTTCTCACTTTCTTTTCAGAGAAGTTGGTTATGGCATGGCCTATTAGGTGGGCTTGTCCTAAGTACGTTACATGTCACAGAACTACTCCGAAGCTCCTAGTGTTTGACAGGCATTTTTGTTTTATTCTCTAGTGTTTGTTAGTGCTTTTCTGTTGGTTTCCTTTCTTGTGTTTGTTTGGTTGCTTTTGATTTTTATTTTTTTGCCTTAAGACACCTTTGCTAATCAGCCTGGGGATGTTAAAGGGCACTTAAGAAGCAGAGATTCCCCAGACACACCAGGCTACTCCTCATTTAAACTCAATTGAGGGAGTGACTTCACAAGCAACAGTAGGAAATCCTCTCTCATTGCTTAAATATGCTATATTTTATCACGTTTTCAAGAGCAATTATCATCAATACTTTCACTGCAATTAAATGCAAAAATGTAAAAATAACTTTTTAAAGAAAAAGAAAGAGTTGGGTTTTCCTTTATCTGGAAATTTATATGACTTTTAAAGTTTTTCATCACTATGTTTAGAATTACTAAAAATCATAAAAATATGTTCAGTTGACTCAGTTCTGAGGTATTCCTTGAACTTTGATTGATGGTCACGTCATTTAGTAGCAACCACAGTCATCAAACTCGGGACTGCTGGTCAGACTAAATGCGTTATTCTTTGCCTCTATCTAATTCTGTATTATTTTCAAATTACACCTAATATGATGATTCTCTTCAGCTGCCAATCTGATGAAATAACTGAAGCCAAAATCTCAGTGTCTTCCATTCTTCCTAGTCCTAGTTTCTTGTCCCTAGTCACAGATTCCTAGTCACAGGTCACTAGTCCTAGTTTCTTGTCCCTAGTCACAGATTCCTAGTCACAGGTCCCTAGTAATGGGTCCCAAGTTATGGGTTGCTAGTTACAGATCCCCAGTTACAGGTCCTTAGTGCTTAGTTACTGGTCCTTAGTGAAGGGTTCCTAGGTACAGATCCCTAGTTACAGGTCCCTAGTAATGTGTCTCTAGTTATATATCCTTAGTTATAAGTCCCAAGTTATAGGTTCCTAGGTACAGATCCCTAGATGTGAGTTCCTAGTAACAGGTCCCTAGTTACAGGTCCCTATTACAGGTCCTTATTACAGGTCCCTATTACAGATCCCTAGTTACTGGTCCATAGTTACAGGTCTTATTACAGATCCCTAGTTACTGGTCTCTAGTACTTAGTTACTGGTCCTTAGTGAAGGGTTCCTAGTTACAGGTCCCTAGTTACAGATCCATGGTTATGAGCCCCTAGTTAAGGTCCAAACTATGGGGGCTGGCTGCCGGCAGGAGAGTATGGTGCGCGTCCCCAGAGACTCTATATCTTTGTAAATAAATAAATCATTCTAAATGGAAGATCACTTTTCCGTTTATCCAGCTGGATTAACTAGATCCCACCCGCTAGAGCGTGAGGAGGGAATTTATGCAACACCATCACTTGAAAGAAAATGTAATTTTGCACAAACGTATATGAAAAGGTGTGTGATCACTGATCATGAGATGACGGAAATAAAATCACAGTGTTTGTTAGATTTTAAGAGGAAAAAGAAATAGAGTTTAGAGTTAAGAAATAAGGACCAGAGCCAGACCTGCAGCAGGCAAGGAATGCATATTTCTATGCAGTGAAGACAGAGGCATCTCTCCATGGATAGAAGTCTCTTTACCCTAGTGAGGAAAGGGGACAGTTTTTGTTCTTTTTGGGTCCAGCTGGAATGTATTTGGTATGGACATTTGGTATCCTTGAGTAATTGAAACCCCTCTTTCAAGAACCCCTTTCCAGGGGATCAGGGTGGTATCTCAAGGCCCTAAAGGATATCTTCACTGTCTCCCTTAGTTCAGGGAGTGACCTGAACTAAGACTGATAAAACTTTGAATGAGGTCAGACTTACCAATTTAGGGCTGATTGGCAACTTTAAAGAACTTATGACTTTATGGCTTCCCCTCGTGGAGTTCTATTTTCTCATTTCATCATTTCAGACACTGAGGGCATAAAGAAAAAGAGAACCAGGGAAAGGATCGGAAGAGGGGCACCATAGCTTTTCTTAACTTCTTCCTGCTGAGATGGGCCAACAAGAGGGGGATGGGGGTGCTGTGTCCATATCTTGATTCTTCTAGTTTCCCATGTTCAGGGCCAAGGGATTCTATCATTTCTGACGGTCAGAGAGGCCTGATATTCCTCCATCAGGAACAGCAGGGTGTAGATGGAGGACGTGAGGGCCTGTACTCTTTGCTACAACAGATTAGAAAAGAGCTTTAATATGCACAACCTGAAAATGAGAGCCAGGATAATCATGACAATGGGTCTGGTTAGGGGCGTTAGCTATGAGATCTAAATTGAATCCCAATGCCTCCATCTATGGGCTTCAACTCTGGTTCTGGATTCTAATCCCCCCTGTAGCTGCCTGTTTTTTTTCCATTACTATGTCTGACAGGTTTGTGCAGATCTTGTTCGTTGGTGCAGACTCGGCCTGGCACAGATCGCATCTGACTTGGTAATGATAAGAATTGCTGGGTTAAGGTAAATTGTGTATTACTAGAAACAAGGGCACAGACAATTGAGAAATCTGGGTTGGGCTGTTCTTGGGCCAAGGGTAATTTTATGGTACATTCAAAGACCTTATAAACCTGAGTACCATAATCATTTTTAAATCTATTAAACAGCATGTCTAAGTCTCCTGAAAATCTAACAGTGTCCAGCATCGCAGCACTCGGGAGACAGAGTAAAGAGGGTCACTGCAAGCTTTGTACCGCTCTGGTAAAAATAGCAAGTTCCAGACCAGCTCTGCCTGCACATTGAGACTTTGTCTCAAGAAATCAGAATATGGCATCATGCTACATTATTTATGGTGACTATTATCCACAAAGTAGAGAATGCTAAGTACTAATGGAGATGGAGGTGGATGAATGAAGTCAGTTTTGGGTTAGGAAGCAGTAAGACGGGAACTAGAAGAACTCCTCCACAGCTAGACACATGTGGAAAGAAGCAGGAGACGAGGCTGGGAAACAGGTTTGATATCTACTCTGGGCCTTGGGATAAACTTTAAGTGCGGGTCTTAAGAATGTCAGAAATCATGGAAGGGTTGAGAGTGAACACGAGCTCATGGCATCACCTTCCTGCGGTTTCTGGAAGTACCTTGAGTCCTTTGAAGGGAACACTGCAGGAGAAGAAGAGACAGCAGGATCCAGTGTGAATCAGAAGTTCCTCCCAGCCGTCTAGGAAACAGATCCATACAGTTTGGTTTATTTTTGTCTTTCTTTTTCATGCAGCTTAAACAAGATGAAAGTGTAGAGATGAGAGATAGAATCTCTAATATATTTGAACAAAGGTCAATATCATGGATATCTACAAGGTTTTAGCCTGATGCCCAGAGAAAGGGATGTGGTATATACTGAGGAAGAGCTGGAGGAAGGGGAAGGTCTGTGGTGGAGGCTAGGGCTATCATGCAGTTCAGGACAGAATGCAATACATTTCCTGCAGGATGCAGAAGGACCATATACTCCCAGTCACACCCACACACATCGTCTCTTCCTAGGAATTAGGAATGCTGCTTCCCTTGTTTCTAGTTCCATATCTTCTAAAGTGGGCAGAAGTCAGAAGTGGGATAATCCCTCTCTCTCTTTCTCTCTCTCTCTCTCTCTGTCTCTCTCTCTCTGCTCTGAAATATTCATGATCAAAGGAACAAGCAAACAAAACCTAAATTAACAAAACCAAAAACTACAGCAGTATTTTAATAGGACAAGGATAATATATACTTACCAAGGGAATTGGAGTACTAAGACTTTAGCTAGAAAGAGTGAAAAGAATTCTAAGGAATAGCCTCTATCAGTAGGATTTACCTAGAAAGCTATGGACGATTCTCTAAGATTGAGATTCTTTGCTTTTTGGAGCAGTCATGACCTTGGTTTCCTGGGCGTTAGAGAAGTTACTGTGGCCTCCTTGGTAGAACTTGATGAACCATTTTCTGACCTCTGGCCCATGTCAGAAATGTAGCTTTTGCTGTGCCAATAAAGTAACATTCTCATCCAATAGGTTTGCAGACATAAGCTCCAGGCAGGCAGGAAGTGCTGGCCACCAATCACTTAATGGTTACATGCTAGAACAGGTCCTGCACTTCAGGGGTAACACAGAGAAATCATGGGTTTGCAGGAGCCAACCAGAGGGCTCAAATTACTTGTTTTTGCAATGTTTCCTTGTGCCTTCTCAAGATAAAGTTTAATGACAAAAAAAAAGCAAAGAAGATGCTTAAAGAGCACAATTTAACTTCTCCCAAACCAGGAAATCATAGATCAGAATAGAAATGAGAAAAATGTTAATAATTAAAACATTACGTCTTGTCTCTGGGCTTGCATTATACCCAGGCAGGGAGTTGAGTGCAAATTTTGTCTATGTGAATGGATAAGAGTGATTTGTAACACATCCATAGTTTGTTCGTTTTCAGTGATATGATCAAGATGTGTTTACCCTGTTGTTTGGAGGTTCAGTGGCATTCATCGTGTTTGGCCATCCCTGTGCCTCTAGAGCCTGAGCTTTGAGGTCTCTCATTTGTGTCTGAACAGAGTTGTACCTTTTCATATTTTTATTTAATTATTTCCTTCCCTCCTTCCTTTGATCAAAGAAAATAAGGTCTCTGTCTCTGTCAGCAAAGTTCACCTGGCAAGTTTGTGGTGAGAGTGCCAACACAGCTAGTTAGAGCCACTGTGTCTTGATGAAACCACTGCAGTTTGTCCCAAAGATTTTTCCCTCAAGAACTAGACAGACCACTTGCTTTTTATAACTTGTACTGATATACCAATATTTAACCTATGTTGAATCCATTGCCCAAGGTATAAAATGTAGGAACTTCATTTTGGGGGTCCAGATTTTGAAGTCTAAGCACGTGGGACTAGGCTGCACCCTAAGTAAAACTCCTGCTTCCTGTGCATTCCCAGTGTCTTGCCTGATCATTCTAGATCCTCCTTCCTCCTCACTTCTCCCCTCCTTCTCCAGTTCTGCCCTTCCTCCCCTCCCTCCCCCTCTCATTTCTTCCTTCCCTCCCTCCCCTCCCTGCCCCCTCTTTATTTTTGTTCTCAATGCTACAGTACTGAAAATGCATCCAAACATTTGTTATCTCAAATTTTCCTTTAAAACTGTCCCTGTCTCTTCTCCTAAGGTTGCACTGGGACAGTTTCTCTTCATGTACCCCAACGCTCTCTGCAGCTTTCTGAGTTTTGTTGAGTCTGGCTGTATTTCCGATAACACATTTTTGGTGGTACTTCCCTCACTTCTCACACATTTATCTCTTCATTGATTTTCGCCCTCTGATTGGCAAGTTGTCCCTCATGACCTTGGAGACCTCCAAACAGTCGTCATGGTTACTCTAAATTCATGGTTAAGTTGTTCCTACATCTTTGCCATGTCTCCTTTGTGCTCTCATGATTGTTTTCCTCTGATGTGCTCATGTTCTAATTTTTTTGAAAGCTGAATGTGTCATGTGATTTATTGGAAACAGAAGTATGTTGATTTTATGTTTGGAAATGGGCATGAACTCTTAGACTTTTGATGGATGCTCTGAGTTGCTCCATATAGAAAATGAGACTGGGTATGATGTTCTTTGCTGGTATTATTCCTAGTTTTCAACATGGAAGGCTTTAATTAGGGTGAATTTTGGATCATCAAAACAATGTCTATTCAGTTTTGAATTTTAGGCCTCCTTTTTATACTGTGCCTCAGAGCAAGTCTTTGTTCCTACTTTTCCTCTCCTGCCTCTCTTCCAGCAGAATCTGTCTGTTGCTTATCTTTGAAGTTTGTTCCCTGGTGTGGGGCAGAGAAGAAGCCTCTGCTCCCATTGAACCTCCTTTCTCTGGATCTTAGGGGAGGGACTTTCTCCTGTTTCCTGCTTTCCTCCCAGTGGGAGGTCCAGCTCACAACCCTCTTTTTCATTTCCCTGCCTTTTCTTACACAGAGAAAGCTATTTCAGTAGTTTCCTAATGATAGCGGCATTTGTTATCTTTGACCTCAAAGTTAAAGTCTACCAGTTAGCCTTGGTTAACTGAACACAAACTAGAGGTGTCAAAGAAGAGGGAACCAGAACTGAGGAACTTTCACCAGTGAACTGACCCATGGCCATGTGTGTATGGTGTTTTCCTAAATGCTAATTGAAGTAATTTCCCTGGACAATTTCCTTAATGCTAATGACTCTGGGAAGATGGGTACTCACTGTATCAGAAAGGCAGCTGAGCAAGCCAAAGGAAGACAGTCAGAACGCAGTGCTCCTCCATCATCTTTGCTTAAGTTCCTGCCTCCAGATTCTGCTTGAGCTCCTGCCCTGACTCCTGTCAAGGATGGACTGCAACAGGAAAGTATAACCTAAGTAAACCCTTTCCTCCCCAAGTTGTTTTTGGTTACAATTTTTATCACAGCAACAGAAAACCTAGCCAGATCAGGGCTTTTGGATGGAGGAAAGAGGTATCCAGACAGATAAATTCACTGTCCACATCTCTGCCTCGCAGTAGGCATGATTTTAGATTCTCTAGTGACTTTTTAGCTTCCAGACAGGAGCTGGGGTGTTATAGAGACAGAGCATCCAAGAGGCTGCTGACCCTCCAAGTCTAGACTCTCCATGTCTCCCGCCAACCTCTTTACTCATATGTGTTCTTCCCAGATCACCAGCTCCTCTGGAGAGACCTTTTCCCAGAACCCCTTGCTTCTGGGCAGTGTGAGAACTTACTATTAGTGACATTGTTTCTATGGTTTACAATTCTTTCATAGTGTGGAGATAGTTGTCTTCTTTCTCTCAAATTTGTGCTTACCTTGGCTCTTTCACCTTGCAAATACTAGGATTCTTCATCCATCCCCAACATGGTCCAAAAGAAGATAATTCCTGACAGCTTGTTTTGAAGTGGGTACTAAATATATACCTATTGACATCTGTAATATAATCAGTCCACTAAATGTGGTATAAACCATAGCATTTTAAGACACTCAGAGCAACATAAATTAGTGTTTATGGTAAGTATTAGTCCTAGGTAAAAGACTCAATAATTTCATCTTTGTCTGTAGTATTTTCTACAGTTATACTATTGATATCCACATCAACCTAGCATATCAGATGATGCATTTCCAAGGTCCAGTGCATTACCTTTTCCTTGTGATAACATACGAAGAGCTCATCTTACTAGTTAGCTGAGTAGCCTCAGTGTGGGTAAATGTCAGGAATTCTTGAGAACTCCACACAGAGCAACTAGGTCAGATTCATAGGGTAAAAACACAAGAGTCTAATACTCTCTGCTTTGTGGATGCCTCTCCACAGCTGTCTGAAGACCAATGAACAGGGGGCTCCTATGAACCTTGCACACTCTGCATTCGCTGCGGAGAAGTGGTCTAAGATGTGACTCCTAGATGGGTTAGATTAAATGACAGAAAGGTCCTCATGTTAGTCCACTGTTAAATGTCAGGTATCTTTCGAAGAAGTAGGATTTTTGTTGTTGTTGAAAACTCTCATTGTACCTCTATATATTACTAGTTCTAATTTTCAGTTTGACTCCACATAACAGTATTAAATACGTCGACTTTCCAACATGAATTTCACTGCCTGAACCTCTTTCATTCATGTGATGAGAAAGAATGTCCCATCCAGTGTGCACTTAGTGATGAGTCTATACTCTTGGTGGAAAGAAAAAAAGATATACATACTAGAGAGTTACACAACCATGGGACACAAGTACAACAGTGTGCACAGAAGACAACAGTGTACAAATGAAAATATTTAAGAATGATCAATGATAAAGAATAACTGCTTACAGAATGAAATTAATGAAACCCATTTCCATATAATTATTATATTTATATAAAGCATATAGGACACAGTTGTAATATCTACAGACTGTAAGTGACAAAATTTTAAAAAAATATTATTTGAGTTTATTCATACAATCTAAACAACTTTTATTTTTGTTTTAAAATATCAACTTACTCTGAAGTTATAGGAAACAGTGCAGAATTGTAGCTGTGATAAATCAAGCAAATTCTTAAACGTTAAGTTATTTTGAATGTTTCTGAAAAACTCATTAATTTAGGCTATTGAAAATCACTGTGGTATGAAACAGAAGCCAAACTGCTTAGGTGTTGGAGAGATGGATCAACACAGGCAAGCAAAGGTAAAAGAATCAAAACCCAGAGCTCAAAGCCAGAACAGGGAAGTGGAGCTGGTGTGTCAATGGCAGCTCCAGAATCTTTCCTCCTGGTGACAATCATGACCCACAGAGAATGGGGCACATGAGGGCTTTGGGGCACATTTTTATTCTATCTACTTTTATCAAAAACTTAGTCTATATTGTCATCATAAGCTCCCAAAACATAATGGTGGAAATAAAGGAACCAAAAAGCAAAGTGGAAAAGCGTGATAAAGTCCATAGGTTTCTCTGTTCTGAGCTAGTAGAGTCTACCTACCGGCTCCCCACTCTTTCTGTATGGTAAGGAACTCCCACCACTGTACCAAGGGGTTGCATGTAAAGTGCATCGCAATGACAATAAAATATGGAGGCTCTTGGCAGTTGCCCACAAGCTTACCTTTCTGTGTACCTTAAGGGACTCGGTCCAGCATGCTGCCTGCAGTGCTTTTTTATGGCAGTCTTACATTGGAAGTTCCCTAACTGGTTGATGGGAATGTTCACTTAATGTGGGAGGATCCCTTAGCTGGCTCAAGAGGGAACGTAGCTAGCAAGAAAGATGGGGAAGGTCCCCAACTGGTCTGACAGGGAGGTCTCTAACTGTTCTCATGGGGAATTTGCCTACCTGGTTGAATGGGGAAGAGTCCTAGCTGGCCTTAGGTGGAGGTCCTGAACTGGCCTCATAAGGAAGTTCCCCTAGCTGGACTGTTGGGAGGGTAGTTCCTTAAATGGATTCCAGGGGAGGTTACCTACTTGGCCTGATGGGCAAGTTCTTAGCTTTCCTGATAGGAATGGTTCCTAACTGGCCTTATGGGGAAGTCCCTAGATGGCCTCACGGGGAAGACCCACAACTGATCTAATGTGAAACATACATAGCTGGATTCATGGGGAAGGTCCCTAGGAGGTTTACTATGGAAGGTCTCTAGCTATCCCAATGGGTAGGTTCCTAGTTTTGCTGATGTAGAAGGTTCCTAGATTGCCTGAGAGTAAGGTCCCTAACTGGTCTCATGGAGAAAGTCCCTAGCTGGCCTGATAGGAAGATCCCTTGATGATCATATGGGTAAAATCTCTAACTGGTCTGATGGGGAAGGACCCTAGGTGTCTTTATTGGAAGATACCTAGCAGTTCTGAAGGGAATGGTCCCTAGATAGCTTGGAGGGGAAGCTTCCTATCTGGTCTCATAGGGAAGGACTATAGCTGTTCTTCTTTTGGGCAAAGTCCCTAGTTGACCTGATGGGGAATGTCCCCTGGTCAGCATGATTAGAAAATCGTTAGCTAGTCTATTGTAGAAGGTATCTTGCTGGTGTGAGAGGAAGATCCTAAATCAGCTTACTTGAAGGTCCCTAACTGGCCTGATGGGGAAGATCCCTTGCTGCTCTGATGGGATCAAGATTCGAGCATGCCTCATAGGGATGGTTCCTAGGTAGTCTGACCCAAGACTTGAAAGGAATGTTTCATAACTTGTTTTACAGGAAGGTCTCTAGTTGTCCTGATGGGCAAATCCCTAAGCTACCTTGTCGTGATGATTCTTAGCTATCTAGATGGGAAAGTCCCTAGGTGCTCTGATGAGAAGGTCCCTATCTGATCTAATCAGAAGGGTTCCTAGCTTACCTCATGGGAATGTCCCTATGTGGTCCCATGGGAAAAGTTTCTTGCTGGTAGATGGGAAGCTTCCAAGCTGGCTTAGTGGAGTTGGTTCTGTAGCTTCTCTAATGAGGGTAATTTCTACATAGTCTGATGGAATTAGTCTCCTTCTGAATTCCCAGTTAAATTGAAGGTGAGAATAATTCATGGTCAGCATGAAGTTATTGTTGAAGGGTTTAAATAGAAGGTAATGTGGGGAATTCACATTTTTGTCCTTGTTTCCACTGCACATGAGTATGTTCCTAATTTCATTGTGACCGTGCGTATTGTGGGGGATGACTAAGCCTCTATGCTCTTTCCTGAACTGGGTTTGTCATCCATCATTAGAATGAACTTGTTCCAGAAATCAACTAAGAGCTTTTCTTCCAACCAACTTGGAATGGCAGTGAATGCATGTACACTCTTGCTAAAAAAATGCAAATCTAAAAGGAAAGGTTAAAATAAAACTTCAATTCTTGATATTTCTCAGGAAATACAGGAAAAAAGGAGACATACTTGAAAATTCAGAGCAGCCAAACATAGATAAAGATTAATAGACAAATTACCTGAGGGAGGAGAAGAAAAGGGAAAGGGAGAGAGAGAGGGAGAGGGAGAAGGAGAGGGAGAGGGAGAGGACTTCGAAGATATGAAGAGAATTCTTCAGAGAATTCAATAGAGTAATAGTTTAAGGATAAATGTAAGGAAGTCATCTGAGATTCAAGAGAGAATCATAGAGAAGGTAAGGGGGATGGATCTTGAAGGTACCCAGAGGCTGGAGGCAGTGAGTGGGCTCTCTACCAAGAGTGCCAAGCCATCACTCATGGTCATCAAATACAGTATCCAGTGGAGAAAATCTGGCACTGACAAAATGCTGTCCTTGGCCTACCTAATAAAGCTTAAACTGATCAGTCTATGTGCAAATAACATCACTAATTCTCCTAAACACATTTACAGAAATAAAGTAATATCCAGAAGCCAACAAAGGAAAATTCATGCCCGATAGTTAATCAAAGTTTGCTGGATTTATAAGGATATGGGAAATACAATATATAAAGAGCAAAGTCACTGGTTCACCAGCCTTGATCCGAGAACTGGCAGTTCATACTCAGAGTGAAATGTTAAAATGTATGTTTAGAATGATTCCATATGTGTTCAGAAAGCTAAAGGACTGGCTGAAATAACAAAAAATCGTAGAAGTCACAAGAAGACATGAATTCAGCACCCAGAGATGCAAGCGGCAGAGGGAGGTAAAAACAGCGAGGAGATGCAGAGTAGATGGGAGAAGGAGAAGGAGAATGAAGCCATGTAAAGTGAAAATCCGGCAAACCAGTTATCAAAGTGAAGAAAAGAAATAAAAAGTGTTTAAAAATATAACTACAGTAGTGTGCTAGGCAACTGTCAAGAAAATTTCAACAAGAAGAGAACACATTGAACACATTGTCTATCAACTTTATTCAATGGATCTTTCTAGACCATGTCTCAAGATTAGTACAAATATTTTCAAACAAATTCCAAATTTATTGGGTCAATAATTTTTTTCAGTGAAATAGTTATCAATAAGTTAAAAGGATAAAACCCCATGAATTACAGAGTACAGTTATAATGCAATTAAGTTAGACATGAATGACAAAAAGATTATGGGGAATTATCAACATTTGAAAATTAAAAAACACAGTTATAAATAAAAGTGGATTCCAAGGGGGAATGGGACATATATTAAGGTAAAGATAAACAAAATCTTAATTTGCCAGGATTTGTGGAATATAGCTAAAGAATAAAAATAAATTTATAGAAATATTTGATCATGTTAGGAAAGAATGCTTTCTTAAATGACTAATTCAGATACACCTTAAGAAACAAGGAGACAGATTAAATAACTAGGAGTGTGTGACAATGTATGTGCACACACATGTGATACATACATGCAACATTTGAGCTCCTATAAAACACATTTTAGTGACCTTAAAGGAAGACAAAGACAAAACAACAGTTGTAGGGAATTTCATCACTCCATTTTCAACAGTGGAGAGATCCAGCACCTGGAAAATTCAAATACTGGTTTCTATTCTATGTCAAGTGGAGCACGTGTGTGTGTGTGTGTGTGTGTATGTATATATATCCAGGACAGATCAAGTGGAGCACGTGTGTGTGTGTGTGTGTGTGTGTGTGTGTGTATGTATATATATCCAGGACAGATCAAGTGGAGCACGTGTGTGTGTGTGTGTGTGTGTGTGTGTGTGTGTGTGTGTGTATGTATGTATATATATATCCAGGACAGATCTTAATATAGGCCACAGAAAAAAAAAATCTCCACCAATAAAAGAATGCTGAAATCCACCTCAGAGTTGTGAATCTAGAGTTCACTAGCAGGAGGATTCTTAAGAAATATGTAAATAAACTGAGATTCAGCAAAATGATTCTATTAGCAATGGGTTGAAGAATACATCATGCCTGTGCCCAGGTGTCTTGCCCCACATCGATGCACAGATGAGCAGCACAAATTGGACTCCATGGGTCATTTAAAGAAAAGAGGAACTGAAGTTGGAGGGAACATGCTGGGGACCTGGGAAGCGCTGGAGGAAGGCACCAGGGTTCGTGGATATGATTGTCTGGCATTCATTGTGACCACCCTCAATGAGATCTTCCAAGAGTAAATTAAGCAAAAGAATAACTCAAGTGAGAAATAAAATGACAGTGGAAACACACACATGTGCATGCATGCACATGCATACACTCATATATGCATAAAACCCACACACACATGCACACACACATATGCACATGCTCACATAACCCCCACACAAGGAACAGGAAATAAAACAAGGCAATTCTTACAATAAAGATCATACCAGAAACTAAAAATGGATGATTCCCTTGGAATGTTTTTTGGGATGGCTAATAAACCAGGAACTCACTCCCCAGATCCCTGGCGTAAAGGTGAGAAGTGTTACTTCAGGTTCTGCAGGCAGAATACACATCTGGAAAGGTCCTTTAAATGATCAAATACTTTAAATAAGCATGCCAGTCAGTGACCCGTGACTGAGGAAGTACCTGCTTATAAAAACACCTTCATTCACCCAGCCCAAAGTGTTGTTCTAGCCACAACTCGCAGAGGATGCAGATTTCCATTGAAAAAACTATTGTGCTATGCTCTTACAATGCAAAGTACCCCGGAGTTTTAAAAGGAGGTTAGCCAGACAGGGTGACTCATGGTTGTAATCCCAGCACTCAGGAGACTGAGCAAATCTGACTACTGTAGGTTTGAGATCAGCCTGGGCTTCACAGTGAGTTCCAGAACAGTGTGTGCTATTGAGTGAGACCCTGTTTCAATCAATCAATCAATCAATCAATCATCAATCATTCAATGAGAAGAGCTGCACAATGTTTATGTTTTTCTTGCTATTCCATTTCAAACATGGCAAGCAAAATTTGGGCGTTTTATCATTCTGTTTGTAAATGCTGATTTATATCAAGAGCAGTAAGATCAATGGTTATTAGGGAAATCGCAGCATCAACAAGAATTGAATTGGAAAGATTTCAAAGGAGAAATTTCTATCTTCACATTTAAAAATCAAAAAAGAATGTATAAACTCCCAGAATAATATAACATGCCCCTTTTGATTAATAAAATATTAGTAAAAGAATATTTGAAAGAGAATGATGTGGTGGCACATGCCTTTAATTCCAGCACTTGGGAGGCAGAGACAGATAGGTCTCTTTTCAATAGAGGCCATCCTGGTCTACATAGGGAGTTCCAGGTCAATGGGGCTACAAGAAGACCCTGTCTCAAAAGACAAATTAAAAGTATTGGAAGCAAAAGTGTCTGTCTAAACTTTTTAAAATTCTAAAATCAGTCACAGTCTATTTCTATCAAATATTAAACAAATAATTTGTATCTCATAAAAAGTGTTCTGGGAAATAAATAGTAAAAATATTTGTGAAACCATATGATTAAGATTTTATAATAAATAAAGACTATGAAATAAAATAAAACTTGATGATTCTGCCATGGAATAAAACTGTATAAAATGAACCAATAGGGACATGATAAATTTTCCGTAATTAAGATTTTTTGCATAAAAATACCAAAGAATTCAGTTAATAAAACATGTTGGTAACAACTGTCTTAATAGCAGAATAAAATTCAAAACGTCATTTGGTCATTTCAGTAAATGTTGAAGGATCTTTTTATAACATTCAGAATTTCTCAATAATAACATACTTCCCCAATACACTGATCTTGGTTTCTGAAGACCATTTTACAATGGAAAGAATCAGCAAATCCTGAAGGAAGAGTGGGCTCTAAGAAGGAAAATACACATAGAAATAGTTTCTAGGACCAGAAATCAGGCCAGTCTTAAAAAATGAATAAAACAGTGCAAGAATGGGACACATCAAAAGGAAAAAGGAAGTAATCTGAATGATTTTTCCAGTGGCAAAATCTGAGGATAAGGGACTGGGGAGATGGCTCTGTGATTAAGAGCACTGGCTACTCTTGCAGAGGACCTAGGTTCAAATTTCAGCACTCACATGACGGCTAACAAATATTCATAATTCCAGGTCCAGGAGATCTGAGCACTCTCTGCTGACTTCTGCTGGCATTGAACGACATGGGCTCAGGTGACACAATGGCAGCCTGAGATCAACATCAGCCTACACAACATACAGGGATTTTTTAAAAAAAATTTTTTTTGTTTTATGTGTGTGAGTACTGCCTGCATATATGCAAGTGCACCCATGTTGTGCAATACCCGTGGAAAACAGAAGAGGGAATCAGATTTGCTGGGATGGGAGTTACAGAAGGTTGTTAGGTTCCATGTGGGTGCTAGGATTCAAACCTATGTCAAACCTGTAAGAGAAGCTGGGGCTCTTGACCACTGAGACATCCTTCCAGCCCCACTGCATACAAGTTTCTAAACCTACAGTCATATGTAAGCAATAGATGTTTTCAAAGAAAATTCACCAGCAAAAACATGTTATGCCCAGAGAACGGCTCCTCAAGAACCACCACAGAGTCCGGAGTGTATGCAAAAAAACAGAGCCTTTATTCAAGCTTAAGCTTGGTCCCCCAGACCTCACAACACAGTGGATCTGTTCTGGGAGCCCCAAGCAGAGAGATTAGGAGTCTTTTATAAGTTTGAGATAAAGGAAGGTGGGGAATAACAGTGTAACATTCTGTTTGGTTATAGGAGCCCCTGCGCCAAGCATATTTTAAATTAATTGGTTGTAATGAACTATATGCCAAAATTGGTTAACAGAGGTTTGGATGTTTCTTATTGGTGGGTGCTGCCTTCAGGGCAAAGGAATGTGTTGATTATTATTCAAACCTTTTACTACTTTTTGTTTCAGCCTTATTTAATCTTGTGGCCTTGTGACTGCTTAGAAGGAACAAAGAATAAGATGGAGTTATATTTATCCATTTTCTGACGTCCTATTGCCAAGCATTTTTTTACAGAAACGAAGAGAGCAGTTATTGGGTTGAAAAGGAGTTCCAGGGGTCCCACAAACATACTTTAGCTTTTAGATTGTCTTTAGAAGAGAAATGGGAGAAACAAATGGTAAAAACACAGTCAACAACAACCACAACAGTAACATGTCTGAAGAAGGGTGACAGAAGTAAGAGAATCCTTCCCTCGGGGAGGGGATATTTACACTAGCCAGTACTTCCAGGTTTCCTTGTCAGTGTTTGTGCCATCTTGACTCCTGTGAACCTGGGGTAGTTAATGCGTATGCAGACATCCATTCACCTCTACGCACACCCTGAAAACCCTGACTTAGTCCAGAATCACAAGACAGCTCCTCATTAAGCAGTTTAAGAAAGAAGCAACTGTTAGGCGATTTGATAAAAATTCAGACTCAATGGCTTATGTAAGCTTTCTTCTCTGTGGTAATTTTGTCTACTAAATGAATCTGTTGAGATTAGCTCTCTCTGATGACCTAACAATTAGATACACAGGTCAGAGAGGTGATGGATCAAAGCCCGCCTCCTTTTATCTACTCTTCTAATTCATTTACCCAAATGTGACAAAAATGTGAATGGGTTTGAAAAAGCTCGACAAGTTCTGATTTCTCTCCCTTTGACACTATTTTATGAACATAACAGGTGTTTCTCCATCTCTATTACATGTTTGTAAAAGAGATACACTCATAAGAATTCGGTGGTCACATCTAAGAAGCATAACCGGTATGATCATAATGAGGCTGGCTAGATGTTCCCTTTACTTTTCTGTAATTCCTCTAATCTTGTATTTTAGTGGACAGTCTATCCAATCTCATTCTCTGGCCCCCATTCTGACTTAGAAATAGTTACATTTAAGAAAACTCAAGTATTATCTGAACAAGTTCAAAGCCTGGTAACGTCGGGGCTTTGTCTTTAGTCTGCCTCCCAGATGTATGCGGTTGCACCCAGTGCTGAGCTTCCCCTCTGCAGGCACACAGGGCAGGGCTGGCAACCGCAGCAGAGAGTCATGTTCTCGCTGGGCAGATAAGCCCCGTCATCTGCACACTTCTCCCAACACCTACACCTTCATGCTGTCTGCAGCGCGTTGCCCTCATCACACGCTCACACACAGGGATGCGGAACTCTGGAGCTGAACAGCTGCTTCATGTGTGGCCGTGAACATTCTTGTCACTGCGAGACCCTCCCAAGCTACTCTTTCTGACTCACTTACTCCCTGGCAAGTCTTATCACCTTCTCAGTTCCAGAAGAAACCTGCCAGGACTGTGATTGACACATCCATACAGTTATCACTTAATCGGGAACTGGCAGCATTTTAGCATTACTGAAATTGATACTGAACGCCTCTAACTCCCCACCCAATGTTAGTTGGGTAATTCCTATTTGAGTTTTTGTATTTCTCTTAGTTTTGAAGGTACTTATAATTATATTCTTCAATTAGATAGTCTGAATTCATATACATTTTTATCTGTTTCTCACATTTTCTACTAGTATTTTTAGCAGTATTTTCAGCAGTGTCAATGAATACTTTTATTTTTAAAAGGTTGCTTTCTAGAAAAATAATTGTATCTTCTAAAATATTCCAAGTGTTTCTTCTCAAGCCGTAACTGCTCATATTTTCTTTCTGGCATTTTTATATCTGCCAGAATTTCCAAAAATAAAAAGTACTGTAGACAAATATTTTGATCTCAAACTTCATGCAATAGACTCCAGAAATGGTAAGTACATGTAGCAAAGTGTGTCAAGTAGGAATGATGGTTCTGAACGTTATTACAGAATTACGGTGGATAGCCAGTGTAATTGCAAGGCTAGAGTTGTATGAGGGTTTATGGAAAGTAATTCAGGGTGGTAAGTGCGAGCTGTCTTTGATGGATGGAAGCTCTGCTCATATTTCTTGCTTCTGTTCAGAACTATTCGCAGGCAACAAGGACTGTGAGGGCTGGTTAGTAACAATGCTATGTTACAACAACAAGAAAGCGTTCTAAACCCACACAAAGAAGGCACTGGTTGTGGAAAATGAATCAAATACATATTATTAGAAGCTGACTGCAAGTTAGCTGTAATAAATGTCATCGCTGTCTTCACATTAAAGGTCTCTGCTGACATTTGCTTTTCTTTTCATGTGCTCTCTTCTCTACCACCTCTCCATTTCCCTCCTTTCCTCTATCCCCCTCTCTCGTATACACACACACACACACACACACACACACACACACACACATATCCAGCCCTGAGATATGTATTCTGGCATCTTCCAACAGAAAGCTGAGTCAAGAAGACAAAAAACAAGTACCATGAGTGAGGTAGCTGTCAGTGCTAGCTTTTGTACTAAGTACTAAGACTCCTGCCATTGCTCACAATTGGTTTACATAAATACAAACATTGCTTTGGACACATGCTCAGGATTTCCACTGAGGAGACCCAGAGTTTCTTTTGCACAGCCTAGGACACTGACTGTGATTTCAGGAGGGGATCAAAATGCAGGATATGTTTCCTCTTTCTTTGCCATTGTAACTTTCAAAGGAACTTGCTGTACATTATAATAAAGCATACAGAAGTATGTGAGAGGCTCCTGTGGCATCTGATGAGGTCTGATGAGGACCACAGATCTCCCACTGTACACTAAATTCCTAAAGCACCTTCAGGCTGATTCTTTCCCTCACACATAATAAGTGGTGAACTTGCTCTATTTAGTAAACTTAATACATCAGCTGCTATAAATCTCAGAGTATGAGGAAAATATGTAAAATTTCTTTAATAGACTAAGGTTTCATATATACATGTATACACACAGTGAGTTTCTAAGTATTTAGTATTGACATTCCTCTAAATAAAGCCCTAATTGTGTCTTTGTGTGTGTGGAATGACAGAGTGGCACACAGAAAAGCTCTCAGCATTCAGGTGGCTCAAAGAGAACATGTGATGTCTTGGAACAGGCCTCATTCTGTCGGCCCTGTTAGTTGGCGGTAAAACTTCTAGATGAGTGACGGAGCCAGTCAGAATTCAAAAGCAAAACTGACGGATGTTGGCTCCTGAAAATGATTTACGTAGTCGTTAGATGGACATAAAACTCTTCTTGTGAATGGCTTAGAGAATCTGGTATTTTATACTCAAAAACAGGAGACCATGGGAATTTGAAGGGTGCAGCTCTCCATATACATCTCAAGGCCTGCTGTGTGGCCCAGGTGGCCACATCAAAGCCCATGGATAGATGTGACAGTGGAAAGAAGTTCAAGGTTATTACCACTTTATTTTTCTTTAAAAACTGTCGGCCTTGGCAGGCACTAAAATGCTACTCATCAGAGTTTTTCAGCCTGAGTGATGATGGTCGATACTGCTGGTCTCTTTTGACATTGCATCTGTGGTGTAGAAAGAACCCACACAAAATCAGTTTTCCTCTTTTCCTTGATAGTAATTACAATTGTGTTCAAACTTCACGACCTGCACAATCAGAATCAAAATACTCCTCAAAACTCAAGGGTTTCTTCATCCCTTTGTTCTTGAAGCTAACATAACTTCCTATTTTGAAGAACAGGGGAAAAGTCCACAGGTACCTGCACATCAAAAAGCTCTTGAAATATAACATTGTGATGAGTTAAGAAATAAAGGAGTAAGAAATAAGTATGGATTAAATGTCTCTTAAAAAATGGGTGTTCAAAATTGATGGAGCAGCGCCTGGCACAGCACTCTGAGGGTTTTTCCAGGGCTCCAACATTTGAAATATTCTTTGTTATACTTGACAAAGTCAACCCCACTGTGTCTCAAAAGATATTGCTACTACAGGTTGGCACGGGTACCATAAATACACAGTGTGAGTTTCCAAACAGATTCTTCAGTTTTGAAGCAAAACATGGGCCAAATCTGAGTGCAGGAGGATTTCCTGGACCTCTTCCCACCAGAGAAAATAAATCTGGGAAAGTGTATCTGTTGAAAGTAGCAGCCTGGTCAAGAATAAGCTCAGGTTTACACAGTATGCTGTTGTGTGGTGTCTTTGCCTTGGTTGCTGCTTTGTTCCAGAGGAATCTACTTCATGGCATGTATTGTCTTCTAGAGTCATAGGAATGCCTTGATGGCCTGTCTGGCTCATTCCTTTGCCAGTACTCTGCCCTCTTTTTTTCTGGCACTTTCTTTATTCTTTTGGCTCATCAATTCCCCCTCATCTGTAATTCACACAGTTTTAGAAAGAGACAACTCATTTTCCCCTTTGAGTTTCATGCCTTTCAGGAAAGCCCAGGCAACTCCAACAGGATGCTCAGCTCTACCTTATGAAGAAGGGAATGAAAGTGTAGACAACAAGCCTCACAGACACTGTACTCCATAGACACTCAACTGAATACACACTGTACTCCTCAGGCACCTGACTCAATACACACTAAACTCCATAGACACCCAACTCCACAGACAATGCACTCCATAGACTCCCAGCTCCATAGACACTCAATTCAGTGGGCACTGAGCTCCATAGACACCTGACTCCATACACACTGCACTCCTTAGGCACCCAACTCCATAGACAATGCACTCCATAGACTCCCAACTCCATAGACATCCAACTCCATAGACACCCAATTCCATGGACACTGAGCTCCATAGACTCCTGACTCCACAGACACTGAGCTCCACAGATGCCAACCTCGACACGAACCCACCTCCATAGACTCCCAATTCCATACACAACCAACTCCATAGACACCTGAATTTATAGAGACCCGACTCCACAGACTTCCAACTCCACAGACATACGACTCCAAGCAGGGTAGTGAGTCTTCATTTCTGTTAGCCTGGGAGCCATTTTCCTAGCCCTTCTGTACTGAGCTCCCTTCATCTGTGGCTAAACAGCACTTCTTTACTTATGCTACTGGTAATGTGAGCCTTAGTTATATATAAAATCAAGTTCTTTCTAATTGATTTTTCAGCAGGTAGAGATAAACTAGAAGCTTAACTCAAGTGAATCTATTCTGAGAAACACTGATTGATCTGAGATGATAATATTCCTTGTGCTGTCTTTGCTTCCTGTGAGAGAACACGTTTCCTGGGTTATCTGCCGTTCTCCCTTGCCTATTATCTGGGCTCTGGATACTTCAAGACCCCAGTGTGTCTGGGGTACCTGAAAGGCTGGTGGTGTTAACAAATGCTGAATGAATTATAAACTGAAATTTAGGCAGATAGACAGGCAGTTGATGATGTCATGACAGCAGCTGATGATGTCACATGATTCTGGGGGAACAATGACCAGAATACTGCTCTGTGATGGAGAATTAGAGTGCAAAGCATCTTACAAAGCAGTAGGTGGGACATACATGCAATACTGAGTCATGCCTTATGGAGCCTGTCAAACATGGCTGGTTGGGGCTGCCACATTCTCAGTATGATATGAGTAACAGATCTGAAGACAGTTCAAAAAAAGAATGCAAGGTATACATGAGTAACTTCATACTGATTATAACTGAAACAGTGTTTGTGAAGGATACATAATTTCAGTTTTTGGAAATGTTTTGCTTTTTAAGCATATATATATATATATATTACATACACACATATGTATATATATATAATAAGATACATATAGGATGTGTGTGTGTGTGTGTGTGTGTGTGTGTGTAGTATGCTGACCCTGTTCCTCCTAACACACCCTACTTCCCTTGTCTTGCTCCTCCCTACTGCTGTTGGTCCTTTTTGTCTCTAACAAGAGAAGACATGTATTTAGAATTCTTTAAAGGCCATTCCTGTCTCTTGCTCCATGCCCATGTCCCTAGTGTGAGAAGACTTGTCACTCACATTGTATCAGAGAAAAAGGAATGAGCCCAGAAGAAAAGGAAGAAAAGAGATCATGACAGAAATGCTTTCTGAGATAAAAGATGTGTTTGCATTAAGAGGTCTGGAAGAAATCATCCCATGAAAGCCTTCTACCATGTCACCATCAACAAAGAAAATCCTTTGGAGAATGCCTGATCATGGAGCAACCACCCTGACAAGGTTGGGCTTGCTACTGCACTCCCTAGTAAAGCTCTTCATGCAGGAAGGCACAAGAAGAGGCTCTGGAATCTCAGTCCTTCCAGGGTCAAAAGATGGGTACCGACAGGAGAGCATCAGAAAGCTGAAATGGGCAGAGACGGATGAGCAAGGCTTGGTGGAGGGAAATGGCACAGCTGACTCCACTTGTGCTAGCTAACGTTTCCGGTGCCTGCGCCTGAAACCTGCATTCAGCAGAGAGAACCACCATGAAAACAACACCTGCAGTTTCAAGCAGTGAGTAGTTTCCATAATACTGGAAAACTTCCACTTAGCCAGGCCTGGAACTCCAGAGAGCAGATTGTTTCTGCAATTCTGAAAACTTCTTTTTCCTAACCAAAACTTGGAAACACTTGTTAACTGAAATGTTTGATTGACTGGCCTGCCCCTTGCCTGGGATAATCGTGGTGATTGACTTTGCGCCTGGCATCATAAAATTGTGGTTCTAAGCTTTATAAAGGTTGCTCTGCTTCACTTCAGGATCCAGAGTTCTTTTGGGTGTTAGCCTGCTCTCCACTGCAGGCTATTAAGGACTCTTCATGCAGTCATTACCGTGTGGCCATCCTCTGCCTTCCTCTTGCTATCACAGAAAGCAGAAGATAACATCACTGTAGCCCATAATTTGTTGCAGAGCTATGCAGATATTTTACATACTGTGGTTGTGAGAAAATCTGATTTCTCAACAGGTATGGCAGTGCACAACTGTAATTTAGGAGACTGAGGCAGGAGGATGAAGAGTTCATGCATTCAAAGCCTTCCTCAGTTACGCAGTGAGAGTCCGTGGCAAAAATGCGAACTAAATAAAAAGAAAAGAAAAAAGATTTTCATGAGTGATTTGTGTTTACAGTTATATTATAATTTTCTTTTGTTCTGTTTTAATTTTAACATTGTTACATTGTGTTTTACTTTTGGCACAGAATCCTAAAAACCCCCTTAAAGCCCTGTTCTACTTTTATAAGTACTGGACTTCAAGCAATGAATCAAATGGTCAAGCACCAACTGAGGATTGTAGCTAGCACCTGGCAGTCAGAATGTGAACCTACAAGGTGGCCTACCTGATTGTCTGCTTTTGTGATCCTCACCTGAAATAAGTCTTTGGACTGAGCTATCCTTGGGAGGCTTGGGCAACTCAGCACCAAGAGATCTTAAGAGAAAGGGGAACCTTCTTGTTACGATCATGTGTGGAAAATTTAATGGTTTAATCCCAGTTGATGGTTTTTCTATTTGAAGTACTTGAATTATTTTTAGACAGCTGCTTTGTGAATTAAGGAAGTATGAACAGAAACTGGAAGAGTCATGGAAGAAGGTCAGTTTCCCTGTGGGAGCTAGGGATTCAGAGTTACCTGGGAGACAGGATTGCTGAGAGCATGTTACTGAGGATGGATTTTCAAGGAATGAGACATCAGAAAATATCAAGTATTGACAGAAGGGGCCACAAGATAGGTAGGAATGTTTGCAATAGTCAGCAGAAGCATTCATCGGCTCTCTTTGTAGCATCTACCAGCAAGGGCGTTAGAGGAAAGTAAAGCACAGCAGACCTAGCGTGTAATCCAGCAAAACCAGACAGACCTGGAACACAGCTGTGCAATCTGCACACCTTGCCTCGTCACCCCTCCTTCTCCCTCCTGTCTCACACATTCTGAAATGGGGAGTAGTGAGGATTTCCTGTACTTCTTACAATTAATCAGAGATCATAAGTTTCACAATGGACAAGCAAAACAACAACTAAAGCAGCCCAAGGCCGTCTCTATGAGCTTACTCATCTGCAAACTGAGAGTCTCAGACTCTGACAGAAATGCCTTGGGGAGCACAGGTGGACCCCTTAGCTCTCAGTGGGTATGGGGTCCTTTTGAGGATTTGCCATCTGGGAACGTCTGAATCTGCAGCCTCTGAAAGGACAAAGTGCAGATCTTTCGCTTTCTCTGGGGCCAGGCTCAGTAAACTGTGATTGGCAGATGGACGTCTCTCTGTTTAGCTGTTGCTACTGCACAGTCAAGGGGAGAACTCTGCTGTTGACACTGATGATCCGTGTACTAGCAGAGGGCAGCGAGAGGCGCTTGGCTGCCTTCTCCTGAGACCAGGCAGGGCAAGCCTTCCAGGGTACCAGGAAGAACATCCTGCTCATTAAAAGCAAAAGGTTTTCTCTGACATCCCACCCCTTACCTTCCTCTCTTGTCTTCATTTCTTAGCCTGACCCTTCCTCTCACCTTTGCCCCAGGGTCAGCATAACTTCATGGCTGACACTGATTTTTCTAACAGCAGCAATTTCAACACAGTGAGAAGTATCCCCAGAGCACAGACAGCATCGAATTAAAGTGCGCCTCCGACAACTTGATGCGCAGCTAATTCACAAAGGCAGAAAAGCGGGGGGTACTGTTTTGTTCTTGCTCTGAGAACAAGTGGATGCTCATGTGGCCCTGGCTCACCCTTTGACTTTTACGAATAATCACTTTCAAAACGTGGTATTTTCAAATGAAACTCTCATATCTGTGTCACGGTTTTGCCACTGTAATTATCTTTGCATACAACTGTGTGTAGAGTTCAAGAGCACTCAAGGACTCAGTTCTCCGCTTTAACTCCTTTAATATTCCTTAAGTTTATTATGAAAAGTTTCTTCATGACCGAGTGCAGCTGCAGTACTAGTCACCCACACAGACACCCCGAGACCCTTGCAGCGTGCTCAGTCCTGTTTTATTTGCATTAATCTCCTTTCCTCTCATTCAGTTAATATTTTAGAAAAAAAAAAATCTCACTTATATGTTTTTACCTATAAACATTTTAATATGTATATCTAAAAAGTAGGGAACTCAAAACCTATAAAGCTCTTATAGGATCTACACTTCCTGCATCAAAACCTGCAAGCCCTTCCTAAAATTTATAGGGCATAATGTAAGGTGCCAGGTCATAACCAGGTCACCTGCTATGAGGATTAAGAGAGTGGCTCCTGTGTATGAATGGCAAAATGCAGTGTGGGCCTTAGGCAGGTCATTTGCTATGAGGATTAAGGAATTGGCTCCTGTGGGCGCGGCACTCTGCTCCAGCCAGGAGAGACACCAGCTTCTGCCCTGCGACTGGAGAGAACCTGCACTGAGATGATCCATCCGGAGACAGATTACTATTGTCTGCAGTTCGGAATCACCCCATAGGGCGACTGGCTACCCAAACTCATAAAACCCTTTGCACTTCCTTGAATAAAAGAGTTTGCTGCGGCTTGCCCTCCGCACACTTCCACCCAGCTCCCAGGGTCTGTGTGTTGACTCCTCACCTCTCACCCCCTCACAGCGGAGACCCTGCATCCCACTCGGGCCGGCACCAAGCAGAGGGACCCTAACAACAACAAAACTTCTCTCACGTTAAAGACGTCTATCATGTGCCTTTCATTTCTGCCCTTGGGAGGCAGGGGCAGGTGGATCTCTGTGAGACCAAAGCCAGCCTGGGCAACATAGTGACTTCCAGGTGGGCTGGGACTAGGGAGACCCTGCCAAACAGACCCGAAAACAGAAAGTCTAATGTTACAGTCACAATTCAAGAAAGTCTATTTGTTGTGATTGTTGATATGCCCTTGCTTCTCTTTAGTTCTGTTGATGAATCCACCACATTTTTCCTCATAGAAAATCATTTGTTTCTTAATCAATAATAAAAAGTAGAACCAGGAGATGGCTCAGTGGATAAAGGCTCCAGCCACACAAGCCTGAAGAACCAAGTTCAGTCCCCAGAGCCCAGGTAAAGGGAGACCTATGGTGGCAAGAACTGGTAACCCAGCATGCCTACTGGGGCACAGGAAGAGGAGGTGGGGGCAGCCCTGGAAGACACAGCAGAAACAAGAGATTCCCTTCCTCTACAAGACAGAGGCAATGACCCTGCTTGCCAAAGTTGACGTCTGACTGCCCCAGGAGCATGAGGGCTGTAGAATCTTGTGTACACACACACACACACACACACACACACATGCACACACATATGCATGTACACAGGAATGCTGAAATAAAACTATATTTAGTCTTAGTCTATATACTGTCCTATAGTCCAATTTTTTCTTAGCACATTTCCAAAATACATTTTATTTTCTCTGTCTCTTTGATTTTTCTCTAAATTGGTCTCTTTTTACCACAAGACTGAGCCACATCTGATCTTCTGCTAGTGACGTCTGTGAAGGCACTGGTATCCACCATAAACTGCAGAATGCCAGGCTTCCTTTCCTTCTGATGTGGCCTTTTCTTCCTACACATTCCTACTTCATGCCCTAGATCACTTTAAATTTCATTGATTAGCATTAAGTTTTCTCCTCAAAACCATTAACTTGTTTTTGTATAATGACCTACATTGCTAAACACATTTTTATTTAAAAACCAGAAAAAAATAGATTTATGTTAGAGAGGCAGAACTTATAGGAAAGAGCATGGATGGAGTGGGTGTCTAGAAGGAATAAATATTTAAATTCTTGGGTGCTGAAAAGATGACTCAGTGTTTAAGATCACTGGCTGCTCTTGGAGAGTACCAAGGTTCAATTCCCAGCACCCACATTGTGGCTAACTCAAGTTCCAGGGAATCTGACATCCTCTTCTGACATCTGCAGACAATGCAGGACATACATACACTCAGGAAATATGCTTATACACATAGAGTAAAAATAATAAATTAATAGGAAAATATTTAAAGGTCTTGACCCTAGGAACAACATGCCTTGCTAGGGTACCAGGAAGTTGAGTGGAAGTTGGGGTTTTGTGGTGTCCCATCCATCTAGTCACAAGTCAGTTCACACTTCAGTGCTGCCCAGCCCAAGTGACTTCATGTTGATGGTGGAGATGATAGATCTCAAGCACAAAAAGTTGGAAAGCTTGAAGCTGGCAGACAAGTGTTCAGTATGGAAGCCACAGTGCACTGAACGTTAAAGGGCTCATATAGAGAAATGTGGAGTGAGTGTTCTCTTTACACACCATGCCTGCAACCAGTACCCAAGTCAAAATAGTCAGACATACTCCCAAATGGTTCCTTGAGCTTCTTTCAGCACATAGTCGACCTTGAGAATGACGACTCTTCCCACTTACGATGATATCCAGTGACCTTGTTTACCACAACCTCCATGTAAACTGAACTGCATACTCTTTCTTTTGTGTTGGAGTTGAATTTGTCCAATATTCTATTGGTAGACTTCATTTTGGTTGTTACATGTGTATCTCTAATGTAATTAAACAGAGTGGTCTGTTTTATAATTATACAATGTATCCATCTTATTATTGGTGCATAATTGAGTTCTTTCTAGTTTGGGACTCTTTTAAATATTTTATTTATTATTTTTATTTTATAAGTGTATTGCATACATGGATGCAAGTGCACGTTTGTCATGCAGTACCCACAGAAGGCATTGGATCCCCTAGAACTGGAGTTAGTGCCATGTGGGTGCTGAGACTCAAATTTGGGGCCTCTGCAAGAGCAATCAGTGCTCTTAACCACTGAGCTATTTCCTTTTAAATTAGTATTGTATCCTTTGAAAACATTTACTGGCTACATATATAGTTTTGCATTTCTGTGTGGACCCTAGAAGAAAAGTTAAGACATGGAGACTAGAGAGACGACTCAGCAGGAAATGGGGTCTGCAGCGAGACCAGAGGATCTGACCTTGATCTCCAGGAGGTTCCTGGTGGAAGGGAAGAACTGACACCTGCAATCTGTCCTCTGACCTCCACACCTGTGCCTTACCCCCAATAAAACAGGTGATATTTTCAAACCCTCATAATGTGTAAGATACACTTGACCCTGTGCAAGTGCTGCTGCTGAAGAAGGTTCCACAGCAGCTGTGACCATTAGCGTTTCCAGCAGAAGGCACGTGTCTAAACCAATTCAAGCAATAAACTGCATCTGTGGACCTTACTGTACTTCCCACGAGTCCTTCTGGGTCCTATGGCATCCCAGACTCGTGTCCTTCAGGTCATATGGCATCCCAGAAACGTGTTCTTTGGGTCCTGTGGCATCCCAGGAACGTACTCTTCTGGTTCCAATGGCAGCCTGGTGGCTTTGTTTTTTTACTGGGAGTCTAGTACAGCTGAAGTTACACGTCCATTAGCCATCCGGTCTTTCTCTTTAACGAGCTGCCTATTCATGTCCTTTGTCCATTTTGCACTGCGTTGTCTTTTGTTTTTATCAAAGCTTTAAAGCTTTCTATTGGCATTTGATATGAATTGCTATTAAGTTTGAGGGAAAATAAATACAAATCATGACAAGAAAGTGGAAAAGATTGACTTGTTCATCGTTCATCCGTTTTTAAAATGTCAATTTTAGCTGGATAATTACTTACCTGTCACTCTTGTACTAAAGATTGTTCTTCAATGACAAAAACAATTTTACCTATTTCTTTGCATAAAATTATGGTTTATCTTTTATGGATTTCTATCAAGCAGCTTAATGATATCACGTTCTTTCTAATCATGCACCCATGAATAGAAAATGACCAGCAGAGCCTGAAATTCATTCTTGACCTAAAGATCACTTTCTTCTTTTGTCTTCTGTTCATCTGCATCTCCAGTCAGAGTCTAGCCCCAAGCACTGACAGTACCTCAGGTTCATGAACTTAGTTGATTACTGGGTCAGAGGCATGAACATATATGTCAATAGAGTTTTTTTTTAAGTAAACATACAGAAACTTATCTTCTGGCACATGAAAACAAATCAGACAAAAACAAGGAAGAAAAACATAGTCTTGTGTGCTATAATCACTAGGTGCTTGTGACCCAGAAAATATGTTTTTCTCCCTAACCCAATGCCCCTGTATGAAAAAAAAATAAGAGTAATGCTCTTCTTACAGTGCTTAAGAATAAGATAACTTGTAGAGAAATGGTTTAATGAAAATGGCATTAAAGTTTTATCTGGTATCATTAATCTAACCAACAATTCATCAAATTGCTAAATGCCACAACCACAATACATCTTCATAGCAGCTTATTTCAAAAGTGAAGAAATTATAGTTTAAATCAATCGTGCAAGGTCTTACTGCCGGTTTCTCACTGAATTCTAAGTCTTTGCCTCTTGACTTATAACTGAAGAATATTGAGTTGTAACTACTTACCAAACATACCTCACAAAACTTTATGCTTCTTCACTGAAATGGCATAGAGAAGCCAAAGGCAAAAACATCAAGAGTGCTAAATTAGTCAGGTTTCCATTTAACCACAAGTTAAATGGCAATGGAGGGTGAGCCATTTAACCACCAGTCAAAAGACCCACAGTTCAAACGGACCTACTTTATTCACTGCTTCTGACCCTTGAAGAGGAAACTAAGACAAGGAGATGTTGTGTTTGCTTATGAGTTGGAAAGTTATTCACATAATATGTGACATAAGGTCCAATAGGCTAACCCATCAGAAGTATGATATTAAAAACAGCAAGGAAAACAGAAAACATTTCTGTCTTTTGGGGTTGGGTCCACAAGAAATGGTCTGGACAGCTTAGAGAATTCAATGTCAAGTGCTCAAATCTTACCAAATCATGCAAATCAAAACTGAAAAGAAGAATCTTAACTGTGCTAACCCTTGGAGTGAGTCTTCTAGAAATGTGAAGCACAGCACTGACTTTCAATGGTAAATATAAGAGGAGAATAGAATAATCTCTAGAGATGCTCACAGTGAAATCGAAAGCACTTAAAGCAAGGACTGCTCCTATGGAAGGAAAAACTATGTAACTACTGTGAAAATTTGGGCAACTCAACACTGACACATCTACAGAGGTTACCCTTCCTGAAAACCATGGCCCTGTCCATGTGTACTCTGTGTAATCTCTCAGTGAGAAAGAGCAGATGCATGGGATTAGGCCACTGATCTCAGTGATCGTCTTAACAGTTCTTCATGTACACCAGATATTCTTACAGTTCTAGTAACTTGTGTACTACTAGTTTGTGCTTAATTAAGCCATTGCTCTTTGGACCAAATACTTAGGTCCACATTTCTGAGTTCGAATATCTATTTCAAATATCAATGTAGTCAGCACAACTTGGCTACTGTATGTCTTATACGAAACAAACATCAGGAATGTTCACTCTAAACTGAGCACTCAGAATGGTTAGCTCTCTTCCATACCAGATAGCTATCTCCCCCCAAAATTCAGTAAAGCACAGCTCTCAATGGGCTAGTCAAATATTGTATTAGTATATTGCAATCATCTCTTAATGGGATATAAATCTTTTGGTTTTGAAATACCATTTAAAAGTTGTCATTAAAAAATGTGATATATTACCACTTCTTAAGACATTTAATGACAGTGTGAAATTGACCCAGTTGGTGGATTGATAAAGAATCAAGCTATTTATACCTCCTTAATGAACATGAAACTTCTTTCTGGGATGATGAAGTAAGGGATAATAATACAGAACTGAAGATGGAAAAATAACCTGGGCACTGTGATGAGGGTCACTACTTTCTAGACCCTGACAGCAGTGTATGCCTCAGGAGAGGCCTGTACCCAGAAAACTTTGCAGGTAAGCTGTATAAATCCAGGAGAGCAAGGCTCTCATAAGTTCAGTTAGACCAGGCTGTGTCCCTAAGTTCAGTTAGACCAGGCTGTGCTCCTAAGTTCAGTTAGACCAGGCTGTGCCCCTAAGTTCAGTTAGACCAGGCTGTGTCCCTAAGTTCAGTTAGACCAGGCCAGCCATCCTCAATCAGAGCTGGAACAATGGGCCCATCTTGAGCTACGGTCTCAGCCTTACTCCATATGTGACTGCCTTGATACTACTGCTCTTCTCTCACCAGAATGGAGTCTCAAGCCCCGCTCTCTCCATGGCTGCCAGGGCACCTTACTTTCCACCAGAATGCAATCTCCACAGCTATCATGACCATCTTTTTACTCCTCAATTTTGTTTATCCATTTTCCATTCAAGTTTTATAAAGCAAACTGATGGCACTGGTAACATCAATCTTCCTGCTGAGGCCTTGCATTAATTCCACTCAACAGTGAAATCCAGGAACTGGAACTAACTGACCAACCCTCACTAGCTGTATCTCTCTGCCAGCCATCTCTGTTTGAATCTTGGAATCCATATGAGTGTTCTGAGCATTTCTGTCTTCAAACATAACTGAAGAACAAGGAGCATTCATCTGTAATGCCGACTTTCTGAGACAATGATTCACAGACACTAGAATGTGCAAATAGTACCACATCTCAGGTTCCCTGACAGGCCTGTGCCCAGTTTAGGAGTCCCTTGGGTCCTTCTCCCTCTGTTCATCTCTCCAATGTTCTCTCCGCCATTTCCAATGACACACCCCTCTTTAGATTCTCTAAAACCAACCCATGTAGTATTCCACAGATCCAGAAACCCTGAAGATGTACACCTCTGTGTAAGCTATGTTCATGTCCTCTGCCAGGCGGGGGAGGAAGATGAAGAGTAACAGCAGTCATTAAAAGGGGTCATGATGTTCTAGAGAAACTTCATCAGCAGGGTCCAGTCATACACATACACATAGAAGAGACAGAGACAGAGAAAGACAGAGTAAAAGAGAGACAGAAGCTAGAGGAAGAAGCCGAGGCAAAGACAAAGACAGACCGACACAGACATACATGCACACACACAGAAACACACACATGCACAGAGAGGCTTCCACATTGCACATGTGTATGTAATCGTTTCTTGTATATATGCTATATCTGTATAAACTCACAGTTTATAAATGAAGATTAAGTTAGGCTTGGTGATGCACACCTTTAATCCCAACACTCTGGATGCAGAGGCAGGCAGATCTCTATGAGTTCAAGTCTAACCTGGTCTATATAGTGAGTTCCAGTCCAACTGGGTCTATAGAGAGACCCTGTCTCAAAAAGACCAAAAAAAGTGAAGATTAAAAACAAACAAAAGACATTATATATAACTTGGTTGAGAGAAATTAGTTCCTGCAATTATGAACCTACCATGTCCTAGATTGGCAGGGTGGAGCTCATCTTCAAGCAGAATGCCTTCTTTCTCAGATAATATCAGTATTGGTCCCTGCTCACTGATGGCACCCCAGACAATGAGTGACAAGTTTGTTCACTTGGGAATCTCAGCAGAACTGCAAGTACCTTCATGGTCGCAATAGACTGGTGTTTGATTAACTCTGAGAATTTCTATATTGTAGGCAAGCTGTTACAGACACATACATACAGTGTGGCGAGCCATTGCCACAGTTCTCATGAAAGTGGGGCAGTGAGCTCGGTCAGCAGTGTATGCCCCCACACTGGAGTGTTATGTGATCAAGAGCTAAAGATCTGTGTAAATAACTGTAATGTGGAGATTTGTTACCTCAACCAATCACATATCCAACAGTGGTTAGAATACTGCCAGTTAGACATATTTCCAGACTTGCTTCAAAGACCAGACAAAATTAGCCTGTAATTAAACATTGAATGTTGATATGCCAGTAAATTTGGGTTTGAGATTGAAGTTACATTATCAACTTTAGCAAGTTAAACAGTTGCTTAAACTTGTCTGGTGCTTTAATAAGCCTGAGACAAACACATTTTTCATGGAGCCCCTTAAAGGTGAGCATCCACCCAGCTTTATCCAGAATGGTCATCAATTTGAAATTACTTGAGTGAATTTTAATGAGGTTTAAAGAATGTTGTGGCTTTGGATTAGACATTGCTAGCAGGGACAGTGTTATAGGCTTAGTTATAAATTCTTGATCTAGTTTTCCATCGGTTACGGGCAAAGATTCAGCAATTGTGCAGTTTTTATAATATAAAGTTCAAGTTGGCAGAGGCAGTTGCTTGCTTGATTTGGTTGATATTCAGCCAGAATCTATGAGTCCACATTCATAGGTATTAATGATATTTACTATTTCCAAAGTGAAATTTGAATCATTCAGTTGCAGCCTTAATGATAACACTCATAACCTGTATGACTGGAGGCCGCTCCTCCAACATTATTTCCATCTAATTTATAATCAAGATGTTCAATTGATAATTTCAGCACCTTACACAGTGCTAAGTCAACTGAAAATTATGTGATTCCTACCACTTTCCATTTTCCACAGTACTGAGGGATGCGGGGTGGTAAGACAGACAGGGATCCAGGACCCGAGGGATTGGCAGGGAGAGCTAAGAAGGTGACTGAGTTTTGGAGAAAATGTAGGGGGCAAAACGATTGCAAATAGAGGGCAGTATTGCCAAGAACACCTAGTAAATTATTAAGAATTCTGTTTAAAAGAAAGGAAACAGAAGAGGGCACCTCTTTACCAGACCTCCCCTGAGCATCTTCCAGGTAGTTACTAAGGCATTTCAGTTTGCATGGCTTTGCCCACATTTATCTGCAATATTGTTACTTTCTTCTCCATTTCCTTCTATTTTAAGCCAATTAGAGAATGTTAAACCGGGTTAACTCCATTTCTCCTCCGTTTGGTTACTAGCAAAGCAGAAAAACACTGTTCTGAGAGCCACATTAAATGTCTTCCAACCTTGGAATCAGGTATGTTGAAATGACTCTTGACCAAGCATTCGTACAACAGGATTTATTTTAGTTCCATCATTTAAAGTTCCTGGGAAGCATTCTCCCACTTGCCTGTGTGATTGATCGGGGTTCCTAAGAGAATGGCTGGCAAGCTGTAAGATCCCCAAAGGAAGTCATTCACATTCTACTAGGCAATACCACGTTCCTGGCAGCTAGACCCTGAGGAAGAGCCCACTCTGGCAGGGCTGGCCTGGAGGGGCAATCTGCTTAAAGAGGGTTAGTAATAATAAGATAAAACATGAAAGCTGGGCTTGCACTGCACAGTGCCCCTGTCTTAATGTACCTACTAATGTTCCTGTCCATGTTCTATCTGTTCCCATTGTAGTCAATTTATGAAGATGACTGGATTAGGAACGAGTCTTATCACCCCCCAGCTCTTCTTTCATATGGGGATTCAGGAATGACTCCATTTTTGGATCTATGTTTACAACAAGGTCTCATCAATCAAGCTACTTCTTGTGCACAACCACAGCCCCTATAAGAACAGACAGCAACCAAATTATACGTGATCACCAGAGCTCAAAGAGAAAGCAGTTTCACCTCTGCTGAAAACATTACCTTACCATCTATACTGAAAAAGGCCAAGGCTTTTCAGGAAAGGAAATGTGATGCTTTTTCTTGGATTAGAAAAAAAAAGCAGTAACTTTTTCTTTTTCCTTTTTCCTATGGGGGTCCCACATGTGTCAGGGATGCAGAGAGCTGAGGATGGTCTTGAGTGTAGGTCCTTATCTTCCAGGATGTTTGAGACAGTTTCTAGTTGTATACCTCTACACAGTCAGGCTAGCTGACTGTAGAGCTTTCAGAGATTCCCCTGCCTCAGCCTCCCACCTCTTGATAGGAAAACACTAGAAATGCAGACACCTGGAATTTGGTGTCTTGCTTCTAAGTAGGTTCTGGGAATCTAAACTCAGTTCATCAGGCAAATATCATAAGTAGCTTAATTATAGTTAGTATTATAAGCGTTCACTGAAGTCCCTTCCTTCCGTCCCTCCCTCCATCCCTTTCTTCCTTCCTTCCTTCCTTCCTTCCTTCCTTCCTTCCTTCCTTCTTCCTTTTTTTCTGTCTTTCTTTTTATTTTTTGTCAGGATCTCCCTGTAACCGAAGTTGGTCTGCAACTCACTAAATAGACAAGGCTGGTCTAGATCTCACAGAGATCCTCCTGTTTCTGCCTCCTGAGTACTGGGATTGAAGGTTTGTGCCACCACTCCTGACCAATAACCATTTAATAAAAAACTCTACATATGGAAAGTTCTATTTATGAAACTCAACTAAATTTTACCAGAGTAGTTATTAAAAGATGGCATTTATCATGTTCAATGTCAGTATTTCCAAATACTAGTGTTTGTAACAATATGTCTCCCAATATTCCCAACTCTCTTTGAAAGATGCCACAAGCACGTACTGTTCCCAGAGCTCTTCTGCATCAATGTCACCAGTGAACTGGGTTGAAGCTGTTATGTTTGCACTTTGGGTTTAGTTAGCCTTTTTACTTCCTTCCTGAATTTTCACATACCCTGTAGAAGCTAGTACTCTAATTCTTTATCAGTTAACAGTCCCCTGGCATTCTATGAACATGAACTGGACAACAGTGACGTAGGAGAGAAAAGCTAAAGAGGAGGGAATGGGGAGGAAGGCAAACTGAAAACAAACTGTAGGGAACCTTTAGGGCAACCTCATTATGCCTGGAATACACATGAACTCAGAAAGGACGACAGGCCTCAGCAGATGGAGCAGAGGTTACATTATTTTCTCCTAGTTCTCCGTGACATTCAATATCACACATGTTTTAACTTCTTCCTTTCTTGGACATATTTACAGTTTCTTGTGAGATGTTTTGACATACTGAAGGATTATTCAAAATCCTTTGTATTTGAGATAATAACTTTCAAACATTTTTCATTTTGTGTCAATCAAGTACAAGTACTTTCTTCATGGCTATGGAGCTATAGATAATGAAGATGTAAAAATGACAGGAAGGTAGAGATGTAAAATATGTGGAACCTTGCCACCTGAAACTGAAGGTTCCAACCTCAGCTGCAAGGAGGCCTCAGGGGGATGCATGTAGGGCCTGGGTTTTTTAAGTGAGACTCTGTATCTTGTAGTCCTTGCTTCTCCCATGCTTACGTGTGCATAAGCTGCCGTGGTTCCAGAAGGCTCCAGAGTAGTGATTGTGTTCCAAGGCAAACCAAATGCCCAACGTGACTCCAACACCCTGCCCCGTCCACCCCGGACATGCTGAGTCAATGAGATCTCCCACTCCCCTGACACCCATGTGTGCGTCTCTCTCTGGAGTATCTCCTCTTCTGTCTCTACACTCTAGCTTCTTGCCTCTTGGCAGAGTCTTCTCTCAGGCTTGTGTTTCTCTTTCCTCTCCCTTCTCCCAGACTAGATCGTGGGTCTCTCTTTCATGAGGAATCATAATTTTATATGCCAAGATAGGGGAAGATAATTTTGTGAATGACTTTGACTTTGAGGAGGAAGTTACAGCATGATAATTATGGTCTGAAGATAAAACTATGAATACCAAGCATCTCCTTGACCTCCAAATTACCCTTGAAGGAGTTTAGAGTTCAGGAACCCGTCAGGGGCCTTTGGCTGTTCTGAATCACACTCTTCTCTCTAATGAAACTTGCCCCTTACTCCTTGTTTATTGGATCAGTTTTAACCACTTTCAGCATTTGTTTCATTCAGAGAGATTAGTAATAATTTGAGTTTTGAAAACTTCTGTGATTGTTTCTCTGATCTTGTCCCTTTTTCTCTTCATAAAACCCAAGCTGTCATTAGACATTCTTTCTTTCTGGGGAGGAAGAGCTAGAAGCACCCCAGAGACTGTCAGATCAGCCTGCCCAACTAACTTGTTCTCCAGATTTAGTCAGAAACCTTGTATCGAAAAACATTGAGGAAAACTATTGAAGATGACTCTCGGTGTTACCCCCTGGGCTCCGCAGGCTCCACACACAGGTGCACACATATCTGCACACACCTAATTCTTTCTAGTAGCTAACATTTGCTCGGAGGAGTATAAAACCTTTTCTCCTTCCAGGAATCCCTCCCTGATTTCCCCACTCGACTATGGCAATCAGCCCACAGGGAACTTTCCTATCTTCCCTCCTTTCCTCCCCACAATACCAAGTCTTCAACTAATTTTCTTCCCTTTAAGAAGTGACCACTTAAACATTTATGCCTTTCAACTATTTATTATTTTTCTAGCATATCCTCCTGCTAGGGTGCGGGTTCTACAAAGACAAGGTTTGCATCCATTTTTCTTATCCTTAATCTTTAATATTCAGAGTAGTTTTGATCACATCGTAGGCATTCAATAAGTTTTTAAGTAATGAATGAATGAGCTAATTCATTCAGCCTTTCATATCTTAATTTAAAACCCACAAAGTTGTACTAAATAAAAGACAAAGCCTCTGTACAAAGAAAATAGGATCTGTATAGTCTAAAGAGGATTGCTCATATACAAGTCTAGCTAATTTGTTAATTTTAGGTATGGAATTTGGGACAGAAAGGCTAGGTATAAAAATCTGCTTTAGAAGATAATCTCCTGAAGGTCAAGGAGATGCTTGGTCTTCATAGGAGATTAGCTTATCTCCAGCCTTATGTCTGTTTTTTCTTCTGGAACTAACCAATTTAGAAAACTTTAAAAATATTTTATTTATTTTTATTTTATGTGAATGAGTGTATTGCCTGAGCTTATGTAAGAGCATCCATGTCATGCAATGCTCCTGGAGGTCAAAAGAGGGTGTAAGATCCCCTGGCACTGCAGTTATGGGCAGTTGTTAGCTGCCATGTGGTTGCTGGAAATCAAACCTGGATCCTCTACAAGAGCAGCCAGTGCTCTTAACTGCTGAACCAGCTCTCCAGAAACAGAAGACTTCTTAATATGCATTATTTTCTATTTAACCCCTTTCTGAGATTTTTTTTTGCCACAGGTATACCATTATATGTCTATACTATTATTATAATATCTAAATATCTAATTTTTTTCATTTATTTCTATCTTCCTCTGAATAATTATTGCTTGTGGGAATAAAACTGCCTGTGTTGAGACTGTATGTCATAGACAATGTAACAAACAGCCTTAGAAAGAGTTATACTAAGTCCAGAGTATTTAGCTGTCTATAAATTTATGGTCTTTTTACTGCCCATACTCCTTAAAGAGAGCAAGGTAAGAGCAATGTTTCAAATGGAACTTCAAACCTATATAAAATGGTAAACAGAAAAAGTCATTTCAAAATGAAAATCACTACATATAAAGTCTTGCATTGAATAATGTCCTGCACCATGGTGAGACATTCCCCTACTTAAGAATGTCTTGGGACTGAGTGAGAATTTGTGACTGCTAAGGCACTGGACTCTGACTTCAGAGCTCTTACTTGATAGGCAGGAGTCAGATACCATTTCTCACTGATGTAGCTGCTGTTGAGATCACATTGAGATAACCATAACTCTGTTTAATTCTTGAGAGAATGAAAAAAGTTCTGTGTTTTGTTTTTTAAACTGTTGTGTTTGGCAGGTTCTGTTAGAGTAAGTAGACTTGCTTCAGGGTTTAATTGGATTGCTAAATGTCTCCATTAAATCTGTTATTGAAGACATCCAATGCTATGCAGAATGTAACAGGAGTCTCCCAGGTCAGTGACAAGCAGGTGAAAAGTTCTTCTTGTGGTATTTCGCGTGTGGAGATCTTCCTAGAGATCTCTCACTTCTGTTTCAAAGCTAGCAAAACCTTTCACAGTGAGTTGATGTCCTTTTACCCTGTGCCTCCAGACATGGCAGAGCTTCCTTCTCAGAGCAGGTTTTATTACTCCTATCAAGAAAAGCAATTGAAGCTTATGGGTCAAAGATGTGTGGCTGGGCTTTGTGTAACCCCAATGAAACTAGAGGAGGATATGAAATTCACGGTTAGAGATGTGGCAGTGCATATAACCAGAGTGGCACCATGTTTCCCATTGGGGTTCTGTTCATGGACTGGGACACTGTCTAAATTAAATCTGATTATCCCACATAAATTTTGAGGTTAGTTGGAGAGTAAATGCAGGATATTAATATGGTTCTTTTCAATGTTGGAACCAAAATAATGTGAATTAGCAGGAAAATTAAAATGAAATGTTTTATAAGTTCTGGCACTTCCCCAAAGAATACAAAAGTAAAATCAGCTCCTATTTGATACACAACGAGAGCTGTAGAATTCTGTCTCAAACTGTGTCTTTGTATCTAGAAAACACAGGCTCCAAATTATCACCGCCTGGACATTATTACACCTCTATCTGGTATTTAGCCCAGAGGAGAATGTGTGGTCTTTTACTTGTATGAACACCTTTAAGAAGTGGGACAAACTGAAATTTCAAAAATTGAGCTTCAAAGCCTAAACAACAGAGCACACAGAGAGCTGTTTGATTGGGCGTTTCTCTGTCTTACGGATCAGACTATTGGTCCATCTTATACAGATTAACTCCCAGGCTCTGCCACTTACTGTCCAGGATAATCTTGCATTCGCTTGTGACCCTCCACCGGGCCTCTTGGATAACAATGGCCAGGAAATGAGGGAGGCTGTGGCGAAGGCCAGGATAAAGAGAGGCCTCCCTCTTTGTTTCTCATGCCTCGTGAATCGATTCTACTTTCTTCTCTCTGGCTTTCATTTTTGTATCTGACAAAGAAAAGAATTAATAGAGTGGAAGTTTTGGGTACGAGACAGGTTTATTGGCCATGGTCTTTTTCCTCAAACCAATTCTTACCTAAGTGGCAGGTTACTAGGAAACTGTCTATATGCTAAGTTGTTCTTTGCGTAAAGGCTTTTTCAGGGCAAGGATTAATATTTGACAACTTCTGAAAAGCAGGTATCTTGTGTACGCTTTCTTCTAAAGTCTGTTAAAGCTGTTTATTCCCATTTTTGGATTGAATAACGATTGAAGTTCATCAGGACAATAAGAGGGCTCTGAATGGACCCGGCCAGGAGTCTTCTTTCCATGCATCCAATCCCTCTCCACCCTCACCAGCAAAGTGGGAATCACTTCAGAGCACATTCAAGAAGAGTCCTACTTTGTGACACATGGTACTGATAGCTGGCATGCTATTATAACATGTAATTGTACATGTTATGGGCTCATCACTCACCCCTTCTTCCTTTTGTGCAGACTGTGGGTTTGACAAGTCTGGAGAGAACAGTTATGTGAGCAAACACATAGTTTGTTCATACTGTGAACACAGTTTTAAAAACTACGTACCCGAGAATCCAGAGATCTTTTCATGCTAGTTACTTATGGATGAGAAATAGCCATCATGACACCTCTGATTCTGTGGGGACTAGTCAGTGTTCTGGAACATTTACCAATATGGACACTTGTACCATTTGTCTGCAGATGCTTCTTCTCTAGGAGGAAGCCCTCTGGTTCCCTAGGTGGAATGATTACCTTCATATTTCTTAGGACGTGTAACCTATGACACCTGATCACCCCCTCCATTCCAGAGAACTGGGAAAGCACAGATCTGGGTATGTCCATGAGGGTGTTCTCAGAGAACTGTGTGGGTTTACTGTGTGGATCAGCAGACTGAGTTTTGGTGCAGAGTACAGTAGGCTGGACTGGATGAAGCAAATGCATGAAGAACTTGAAGAAGAGGAAGCTGATTCTGGCTCCACTTGGCTTACTCACAGCTAGTGCGGTTCCAGCTGTCACCCGTGAACAACAGCGTTCAGGTCCATAGCTTTTAACTGTGAATCTACACCAGTGGCTCCATGGGTGGGGGCTAGGCTTTGGCCTTGGCTGGGGCTGCTGTTATGGGTTGTTGCTATGTGCTGTTGACTCTTTGGCCTGAGAAGCTGCTGGTTCCACTGCTTCTGCAGTCTGTAGACATCCACTTGTAACTACCCAGTGAAGGATGCAGTCAGGCTATCTACGATCTCTTCTGTTACAGCAGAAATCCCATTGATGCTGATCCTCCACAGGGCCCTTCCAGACACATGTTCATGGCAGCACGGATAATCGTTATTATCTGTGCTAATGATATACTAACAATACATTAATAACTCTTGTGGCCGTCTCTTCATTTCCTCTCTTCTTTCTTCAACCCTCCACTTTCCTCCAAATGACAGCTAATGTCCTGCATCTGCTAAGCGTTGGGAAAATCCTGCCCGTTACTTTGTGATCTTAAATTTTATTATGTAACAGATCCTTGTGAATATTAATTTGTCCTCTGATATCTGAGAACAAAGACAAACCATGTCCTAAGATTACATGGCCACTTTTGCATACTGAATTCTCACTGCCCAGCCAGTGGACCTCAACCTTTCTTCTTAGAGCACATGTAAATTCTAGGATTTCATCTTAAAGCAACATTTCGAGTTGCATACAGTGGCACAACCCTGTAATAGCAGCCCTGGGAGGCTGAGGCAGCAGAATCCTGAATGAGAAGACAGCATGGACTACACAGGGAAACAGTTTCTGAGAAAGGCAGGCAGTCTTATTTAGAACTGTGCCTTGGGGTAAGCCATTTCCTAACATGCGCAAGGCACTGAATTCAATCCCAGGGAATACAATAAGATGGTGTATTAATACAAAACATTATAAAATGAATAAATTTCCACTCTTACCATTTTAGTTGGTACTTGGTTTGAGCATCACCTTTAGTGTCTTAACTTTATACATTTTTTTTTTCATGGCAACTGGTGGATTTATTCAACTAGGTTATAAATGCTGATCTCTGTTCTTTCCCAGAAATAGAGAGCTAAGAAAGTCAAAGTTCATGCACCAAGGAGCTCACATTGTAGCTAGAGAAGATAAACCTCAGTAACACAATTGCGGAGTTAAAAGAATGATGAGATACCAGGAGGGTATGTGGTCTCTAGAATGCGGCTGTCAGGCTTGGATCTGCTGGGGAAGAGCATTTCTCCAGGGGCATGCGCAGTGCAAGTAACTGTATTGGGAGGGAAGCATGCATGTAGGTGTAAGCAGCACTGAGTGGGGTGCAGAGGGTGGGGCCGGAGGGGAGAGAGGACATACTCCAAAGTGTGAGTTTCAGGAACAAAATGAAAAACTAGAGAGGAGAAAGAAGGAAGGAAACTGATTGAGACAGGGGAGAGCTTTCCCAACCTATTAGGCTGAATATGTTGTGTAGCACACCGAAGAAAATGAGGAAGTTCTGTGTGTACAGCTGCCAGTAGGATGTGTGTATGTGGGGGCGCTGATTTCACCTGCATGCAGCAAAAGATTGTTCCGACTTTTGCATAAGCCTCTGGAGAACGGACTGTGGAATGGTGCAGAAAGCTGGACAGAAAGGAGTTCCATTAGCTGGCTGGAACTAGAGATCTCAGTTATCAAATCCGAGTACTCCAGAGATAGGGTTGATAAAACGCTGATGGAGAGGGGCAGGAGGAGAAAAATCCCAGCTGTGGGTCCTGCGGCAGGCTTTGTAACAACACCTTGTGCTGAGAAGAATCCTGAAATAAGAAAGAAGGCTGGTGTGAAAATAAGGGTCAACAATTCTTAGTTAGGGATATTGATCCTGAGATGCTCAAATATATTCGAAGGGATGTCACATATGTAGCAAACATTGGATCTCAATGCTCAAAGAGACCAGTGAGGTAGAGATAGTCCTGTGACTGTGGGAGGAACAATATTCAGTTTACTGGCTAGAAACCCTTCTGTTAGAAGGACTGTGGGTTAGGTTAGTCAGAATTATTAGAGCATTTTAAGATTAAGATACCGAGAAAAACAAGCATTGGAAGTTGAGGTAGGTAAGAAATAATTTCACGTATAAGAAAACATTTTGATAGCCAAAAACCTTAAGGAAATGCATTTTGTGAAGGAAGGCATGACAAGCAAGTAAGGCCACATTGGCGAGGGCAGAGATTAGCATTGGGTCCTCAAACTGGAGACCACTTTTAACTTTGCGAAGAACTCCTCCTTGGATGTGGGGAACTTGATCCCGGGTGAAGAGAAGATGGGGGTTGAGGAAAAGGAAACTTGAGTGCAGGGATCATCTTCAGTTTCTCCTGAAGGGAGCAGAGAAGTTTAGCAGAGGGCAAAGAACTAATGATTTCAAACAGACTTTAATGCTGATGCCGATGAAGCAGGTCTCTATAATCGAGAAAATGATCATGTGTTAAAGGAGCATTTGTTTATCAGAGAGAGATGGGTGAGGGAGAAATAAAGTCAATGTGTGGTTCTGAGTATGAGGAAGATAGTGAGGATTCATGATTAATCTGGGGGCAAGGCATTAGATAATTGAAGGAACAAGAAGAAAAAGAAGGAAAAGAAATATGGACAGAGATGTGATGGGTGGGGCAGTGTTCCTGTGTCTGTTTTTGTAATGAAACTGAGAGGACAGAATGACCTGTGACTGACAAACTAAAGAGCGGGCTTGGAGGGCTTGATAGAAAAGTAGGCTGTAAGTGAACTATGATTCCTTTTGTTAATAAATATAACTGCTATAGTCAAGGAGCAGTTACATCCAGCTTCACAGGCATGAACAGAGGAAACATTTCACAGGGATTATGTATTTTATGGAAGTTTGATTGGTAAGAGCTAGTGCAAAGGGAATCTGCAAGTGTATGCTTATGCAGTGAAATTAAGGAGGCTACGTGAGGTCAGGGTAGAGATGAACATGTGGCTGTATAGAAACTGGAGGTGCTGCAGAGCCAAGTGATGGGTTTGTGGAGGGACAGAGGCAGTGAGCTGAGATGACGGAGGGGTCAGTCAGAATGGGATGCTTGGATTTGATAGTCCAGGAGGACTGGTGATGCTAGACTCTGAATTTTATCAGGACAGTGAATGGTTCATCAGATATGAAACAAAGCTCGTTCCAAGTAAGGAGAAGTAACTGAGAAGACAGCATCTTCTACCACAGTGGATCAGACATTCTCTGAGGTCACATCCCTGCTTCCAGCCAACTGGAATCCAGGTTGCAGGGTTCAGCACCTATTGATTCCAGCTGGAATCCAGGTTCTGGGGTTCGGCACCAATTGATTTTGGCATACTATTTCCATAACATAATTTTATTATCTTTTTTTCTTTCTTTCCTTTTTTTTCATTTCAAAATATAAGCTGCTCTCTCTTCAAAATTGGCTTCAAGTAGCCTAGAAAATATCTTTATGTAAAAAATAAGTAAGAATAAAACATGACTGCTCTTAGTCAGTCATAAATACACAACTTGGAACATAGGAATGAAGATAATTACATGCGTTTTAAAATGCATTTACTTATGTACAAAATAGCTGAAGACCAGGACATAAATTATTCAGCATTACATGGCATATCAGTGCAGTAAATTAGACTATATCCAAATACGGTGGCCAATGCACTTCCTGCAGACATCCCTTCAATACATAGTCTGTACTGTCAAATGTAGATAAAGTGGCAAGAAGAGTCATAAATTAAAACTTCTGTACTGCTGATGAGGGAAACCTCACATGTAAACTGAGAAAAAATATCAGGTTTCACTCAGGTCTCTGAACTTCAGATGTGAACTGTGCTGCTGCCTACTCTTATTATCATCACAACAGGAATGCACTAAGCTGTCTCTTATTAAGTGAATCCCAGGCTTGAGGATTAAGGAATGGAATCAAAGAGCTATTTTCCACTATGGGATGTGGATATTCCTGGTCAGATGGTGTTGCTACTGGATGTGGGGAGATATATCGCATCTATACAGTGCAAGAGCCACTGTGTCCAGTTCATGCAATCATGCCTACGGAGGTTCGTCAGCAGATGGTCTACACCAGTCCATCCACTGTGTTCAGTGCATGAATACCTATCTGTGGTAATTACCAGAGTATCTGTCTGTGTTTGATATCAAGTACCTACTCCAGCAAGCTGCTAACTCCAAGTTTGAAAGGCTATTGCCAAGTAGTAGATCAAAGTCTTAATGTTATTCCATTTATTTTTAATTTATAAAATGTGTGAACAAATGCTTTTCGTTATTTTGCTTCTCAGTTTACAATTTCCTCAGTATTCTCTGAACTCTGGAATTCAAAGAACTAACCATCTGCACTTGCCAGACATATTTCAATGCTGTTTTCCTAAGGAAGACATTGGAATTTATTGTATACTTAGCTAGAGTACTGAACTCAAGCAATCAAAGGTCAAAATATTAGTTTTGGAATTAATCCAAAATCGTGTGAGTATCCGTTATTCAAAGTGGTTGGCATTAATAGTGTCTTGGCTTTTGAGTTTTTCAGTTTGGAGTATCTTCATGAATACAATGTACCATAGCAGCAATGGAACCCGATTTATATTTGAAATGCATAGTGTTTCACAGGAAAGCAGTTTCTGCAGTACTTACTCATTTTTATTTAATGTGTATGAGTGCTTTGCCAGTATGAATGGAAGTGTAACCCTGTGTGCAGTGCCTGCAGAGATCAGAAGAGAACTGGACCCTCTGGAACTGGCATAAAGGTGGTTGTTAGCAACCATGTGGGTGCTGGGAATTGAAGCTTGGGTCTCTGCAAGAGGAACCTGTGCTCTTAACTGCCAATCCGTTTCTTCAGTCCCATTTTGCAGTAATTTTAATAATTCCCCACATGCTACAGATGTCATGGTGTGGTGTTTTCCACTTTGGGTTTCATGTCAGTGCGCAAACAGAACCCCTTCATGGTCTCTGATTTCCTGACTTTGGGTCTTGCATCCTCACCTGATAGTGGCTCTGGTAGAAAATGCAGCATCGTTACCCTCAAGTATTTAAGTATTGGATTCTAGACCTGTTACCCCTCTCTTCCCCTTTCCTCTCCCTTTGTTATGCAGAAAGCAATTAGCTATCCCATAGATATGTATAATCAAACACTAAATAAGGGTTTCTTTTCTGAAATTCTCTGGACCTGAGGGACATCCTCTTATGGAGCTACATGTTCTAATAATTTGAATGTCTTTTATGAATTTAAAATTTCTTCCACTAATAAAAGTAAACTGAATATGGTAGTAAACATACCCCTAAAATATTATCTATCAATTTAGCTGAAATTACTTGTTGTTCATAAAAATAATAATTATAATTAGTAAAACTAACTAATCTTTCAAATTCCTAATGAGAATTTTAAATCCTGTGTCTGAATTTCTAAAATCACCATACATATCAGTGCATACAGAATCATGAAATTAGGTTTAAATTGTGTTTGAAACTTCCAAGCTTTTAGAATTGGTTAGGGTCATAGTGGTTATGTAGTTTAAAACCTCCACTTTACAGTAAGAAGGTGAAGACTCTGACAGTGAAGTGATGCATCCTCGATGACAAGTTCAAGGAAGCCAGCACAGAAGGAGACTCTGTCAGAGGTCGGCCTCAGAATCATGCTCAGTAGATAATATGTTCAAGTTCCTTAATTCATCTTTAATTGCTTTAGTACACAAATATATCCCTGTGGCTCAAACAAAATTACCTTACAGACTTAGTTCATTCTTTTTATATGAATATGAAAGCCATTTAAGCAATATACTCAAGGAGATACCTCAGCAATCATCTCTGCCTTGTGCCTGAATATTCCACATCTACAATGTTTCAAAATTACCATCTGGGGTGTCCAAAGTGATGCCCGCTTTGCAGCTAGAGGAGCTCTGTGTTTGGCACTATTGATTTCTGTTAATCAAAACTACTTCGAAAAGGGTTGAAGATGTATGGAATGACTGATTTGGTAATAAGCATAAATTAGAAGAGCACTTTTATATTCCTAGGCTTTGTCAGAAGCCAATTCTACACGACATAAAGAAGAGAGAAGATGGCAATGGGCCTTCCTGAACCATGTTTGGCCACCAGTGAACAAGATCATGCCAGACAGGAAGCTTTTTGAAAAGAAACCACTCACAGGAGTCCATTCCCCCCATGGGCTCCACATCAGTGAGTGCCCCCCCCCAAGGTTCCACAACAGTGAGTGCCCCCTCTTCTAGACTTTGGGACAGAATCCCACACACTGGAGAATTGCAGTCTCCCAGGTACAGTTCAATAAAACATGTAAAGTAAGAAGCAATTTTATGGATGATGGACCATGCAGATATGTAACCCATATCACGTGGTATGCGCTCTCCACACAATAGTGTCAAGTTCTAAAAAGAGCAAAGTCAAAATTAGTTTTCTATTGTCAATGAAATTTAGGAAAATTACCACATTCCCAGCCTTTAAACGTCACAGGTCCTTAAGGAAACACCACGTTTCCCTCATGTGTGGATGTCAGCTTTGAATCTCAGACATGTATTTTCATTTGCAATACCCATAAAGCTCAGGAACTTGGTGAAGGACTAAGTGGGAGGGAAGATCTTTCAAGAGGAATAATGGAATGGGAAGGAAAAAACAGGATGGAAGAGGGGAGGACAGAGCCAGGGGTGGGGGAGGGTAGAAAATGGGAAGGGCCATCCGGGGGTGCGGGGGAGGAATAGCCGGTACTAAAGACCTTTTGAAAAAGTCATAAGGAAGCCTGCCATGATAGAAGCTCTCTGAAATGTGCATGTAAACACATAAAAAGTGTTTATTAAATAGAGTTACTTTATACTGCAGGACAGACCCAGCTAAACACCTCTTCCTAGCAAATAGAAATCATAGTGTGAGAAATGAGTTGCCTCTCTTTGAATTATTGGCCAGCGGGATCCCATAGACCTGCAGACATTATAGGCTATTGCTAGTGCTCATGTTTACCATCTACAACCTGATGGTAAGGCCCTGTTGCTGAAGACAATGCATAATTGAGTCATAAAACACAGAGAAATTAAACAGGAAATGACCTAGAAACTTTTTTCCAGCTAGCTTTCACAGTGCTAGAATGGGGTATGCATGCTACTGGCGAAGAAAAGATTGATGTTCTCTGTCAGTCTACAGCTGTGAACTCCTCAAACTACACTCATGATTGGCCTGGAAAGCTCTGAGTTCTAGATCAATAGTGAGTGGCATAATAATTATGAAAATAACCAAAGAGTCTCTGATTGAATTTAAGGTCTGCTACCTAAGATGGAAGCTAGACCTAGCATTGCATTGGGGCAAGAGCCTGTGACTGGATAGGTAATAGATCCCAGGAGAAAACTTGCTAAATATTCTACTACAGGGACATAGTTGTAAAATTATTCTAGTGAGTTATTGCTATATCCATAGATTAGTTGATCTCTCAGCACCACCAGAGAACCTTCTGCTTGCAGTAGAAGGCAGTTCTCCCAGAGAGCCACAACTGGTCAACATATAGAGCAGGAGAGTGTGGAGTACTCAGCTCCTAAGGGACATGCATATTGAAGTCCTTGCCCCAAGGCCCAGGGATCAGTGTGGAAGAGAAGGCAGACAGACTGCCGGAGCCAGAGGTGGTGGACAAGGACGAGGACACAATGCTTTCCCAAAGGCAGTTAGACATATAAACTCACAGCATGTGGCAGTTTGCACACGTTCCACTCAAGATTAAGCTCTGCAAAATCCCAGCATGGAGGTTGGGCACAGAAGACAGAAAGTCCCTCTCTTCACCAGAGATATAATGGTATTTGGTAGCTCAGCTGCTGGGAAAGGAAGAGTCTGTTTAAGGGTGTGACCCTTGCTTGATCACAATCCAGGATAGGTTACATACTCAATGGCATTTGGACAATACATATTGAAATAAATAAATGAATAAAGAAGAACAGCAGAAAGTTGGGGGTGGATCTGAGAGGAATTAGGGGAAATATTACCAAAATATATTGTATGAAGTTCTAAAAGAATTAATAAAAACATTTTATAAAATCATGATCAAGTTAGCCAAGTCTTTTAGGGAGAATATATTCCTAGCAAGGTAAAATACTGATAATCACCATAACTCTACGGTTACTTGGCAATGTCAACTCTCTGACTCAGATGCAGTTCTGATCTATAAGTTTTCTATGCTCTTGAATGTTTGGTCTTCGGATTGTGTCTGTGTTCATTACAGAGGAATCTCTTTAGCCCTAACTAAGAATTCTAAGACCTCATCCAGTCCAACCCATGACAAACCATATACCATGTCAAAAAAGTCAAACAGGAAGGCATAGGGTCCAAATTAAATACATGTACGCTTTCTCGTTGTGATGCCTAGAAACTGGGATTTAATTTATACAAGAATCATGAAGCTGGTGTGCATTATTTCCCAGACTCTGCTGATTACAGCTATTGTTTTTCTTGCCGTCTTTATTTCTTATCCCTCTTAGGTGCGGTGGTATTCTCAAGCCTCTCCCTATAATTAATCTTGCCCCTAGAGGAGGATATACCATGAAATACGTATTGACACTAATGCCATCTTTTTCTTCCCCAGAGGCTTACAGTGTTTTGTGTGATGGGCATGGAGTGTTATTAAATGCTTAAGGAAGGAACCTGTGAGAGACTCAATAGTTCACCTTGCCTGTGGACTTACTTAGCAAGTCCTTGGAGCTAGAAACTGGGTTTTGGGAAAGCCGATGAGCTGGTCTTAGAAATACAGTAAGGATGGATTGTGAAACCCGTGGATTAATGTTTAGACTTAAGTGGATGAGGCTCTACTTCTCAGCACACTGATGTCAGAGGAAACATTGACCAAGGTAAATTGGGGGAAGACGGTGGCTGGAGAGTTCCCTGCATCTGCTCTTTACCGATGTCTGTGCTTTCCTTATGGCCCCTTCTTTCCCTTTACGCCTCTCTGGAATCACTTTCCTGGCACCCACTAAGAAGATACTTGGTGAAGATCAGTGGATTGACTAGTGACACCTTGTCAGACTTCTGTCTGACACTATAACACCTAGAATAAATCCAACAGTTCCAGGAAATCCTGTGCATCATGATATTCTGGTTTCAAATATTCTTTCCAGATGGTGACTATGAGCATTAAACCTGAAATAGTTAGACCAGAAATCCAGACTCCATATCCATCCTTGAGGTCAACTGTCAGGGTCTTGAAGAAAAGAGGAATGGCCGAGAGCTGGGGTCCAGAGCTAGAACTCTTTCATGTTGCTCCTTAGGTAAAGCCTCGCACAGCCTGACTCCTTATTACTTCAGTTCTTTTCCATCAACCTAAATGTGAACATTTCATTCTCTAATGTTCGGCATAGGTGAGGACTTCAGACTCAAAACGTTTATTAGTTGAGTATTTAAATCCAGAGTAAATAAGAGGCGTTTTAGCAAGAAAGTAACTAAAAATGAGGGAAAAATATGATGAATATGGCAAGGAGCATGCTGTTTTATTTAATGGCATGTATTTCTCTTAACTGGGTTGAAAGTTAAGCTATAAAGTATAGCACACAAGTAAGAGGAAACAACAAGCAATAGCTTTTTGATACCCCTCGTTCTTTAAAGTATATTACATCACTTTGTGGTAATTTGTATAGGTTATGTGATGATATAAATTGTCAGAAATCCTCCCTCGGTTAAGGCTGTCAGACCCTAAATGAGAGGCAGAGAATGAGTATCAGGATGTGCCAACCCTTGGGAGAATCAGAGTGGGTCAGGAGGGTCAGTGGGTGACTGCAATAACCAGGGTGACAGAAGGTGGCCAGTGTGCAAACACAAGACCACAATGAGCTCTGCCTGCTCAAACGCAAGGGTGCTTCCTGACGGTGTGCTGCTAAGATAAACTTTGAAAATTACTTTGCCTGACTCGGGATTCCACTGTGGTCTAAGGACAGTTGTGAAAATGAATGTCCAACACTTCCTGGGACTTTCCATCCAACACACACATATGCACATACACACAGACAGACACACCATGCATTTATATATTCCGTATATATTTATGTACATACACACATACTTCAAACATACATTTCTCCCCCATCAAAACCTGAGGGTCCTGTCTGTGCTGATGATTCTTAGAGGATGATGCTACATTTGTAGCTCTGATCAACCACAAACTGTCATCTTCGGGCACTGGAGGGATGACTGTAGTTAAGAGCACTTGTTGCTCTAGCAGAGGGCCCAGTTTCTATTCCAAGCACACACATAGCAACCCACAAACTAACTTCAGTTCCAGGTGATCTGGTGCCTTTGACCTCCACAATCACCAGGCGCTAGCCCTGGCACCTTAGCTCGCACACAAATAATAAAAAATAAGCAATTAACGTGGCCTTTGGGTATTTATGGGCAAACATTTTTTAATATATCTCAGAATTTCTCTGTATTTCTGTTCCAAACTCTCTCTCTCTTTTTCTTGCTCTCTCTCATTTTACTCACACTTTTCACAATCACACCATAAAATACTTACCTACTATAGAATTCTAGAAAGCCTACATTTGCATAGTGCTTTGAGTTCTTATGGAATAAGGAAGAAAATTCCCATGAAAGTAGATTATTTTGTGTAGATTGATACCAGCTTACTTGATTTTCTGTGGGCCTCACATCTAAGTACAAGAAAATGCCAAGATTCTGGTATTTTACAATCATAATGACCAAGATGGGGGCCATACGTTTCATGGATGTAAAGAGAAGGCTTCGGGTGCTTGAGCCAGAGACAAGGGTCTTTCACTGGAGAGACAGAAGTTGTTGCACTGGTACCAACTCCGTTCACACAGCAGGGAAAAGCCAGAAAACATAGGGTCATGGCACTGCACCATGAAGTCACAGCATAAAACAGCAGCAAAGCTCTACAGTGCACAGACCAGTCATCATCCAGAACTGTGGTCGAGCCTTGGCTATGACTTGGCTTCTGTCCTATGGTCTTAGAGACACAGACATCCTTGAACAAAGAATGGAGAACAAAGGATGCCCATGCTTCTGCTGAGGCACAGAGACGTATCAAATGCTCCTAGAAAGTTGCTCCCTAACCCTTGGGACCTGAAGAGTTGTTCTAATAAATTCAACAACTTTGATTCCCCTGGATGGAGGTCTGTACTCCGTTCCCGAGAGGAATCTCTTTCCACCCATTACTCCATTCCTGAACTCATGCACTCAAGCTACCTAGACAGTGAAAGTGAAACAAAACATTAAATTTGGTCTTTAAGAGTTGGCAGAGGTCTAAGGCAATAATTCTTGACATTAACCTCTTTATCTTTTATTGTCTAACACTTCAAGAAATTATCTAGTTAGTTAATCTTCCTAATGCCTTTGTGAGTGAGGTTAAATGATTTGCTAAGATAGATGCATCCAAGTTATAACTGATGGGTCTAGGGATGCGCTACGGGTTGTAATTGTTCTTGGCATTTGATGGGACTGTGGCTATTTTCTGACCACTGGTTGTAGGTTTGAATTTCCTGCACACATTGCCCCTCTCTGAAGAGACCCTGGAGGAGAGTTGGCTCAGTACAGACCTCACATTCAAGGTGAATCTGTCTAGAGGTATCTAACTCCTTGCATTTTGTTTCTGAACACAATTGTAACTCAGTTTACAAATCTAATAATAATTGTCTAAAAAATAAACTGAAAGATCTTAAAGAAAATTTGAAAAATTGAAACTGAAAGACCATGTGGGTTTATCGTTAATGAATAAACTCTTTGGAACTGATATGAAACTCATGTTTCATACTTTGTTAATGTGATGTAAAATTCTACAAATTTCATGGGTTTTAAATGCAAAAGAGCTATCACACCTTGATTCCCACTGCTTTTTCTTTTCTTTGTAGTCTGGTTTCAATCCACAGATCTCTAGCATGTAGCACAATGGTTAACACAGAAACCAGGAACAGTGTGGTTGATGATGAATTTTAACCTCTTTAAAGTCTCCCTGTGATGCCAACCATGTGTCCGTGGAAAGACATGCAGGTGACTTGAACACGCATCACTGTGTTTTCATCTCTATCCTGAGGATCCACCCCCTCAGTAATGTGTATGACCGGTCATAGGCTCCAGAAAAAAATCTAGATCATTACACACAATCATTGAGAACAATTTCTTCAGTCCTTGGTCTGAAATCTTGAGGTCCCAGATTTCAGACCTCTTGTACCGTTGGCCTTTGTTCTTATGTTTTATTCTTTATGTGCAACATCGTCTGCAAATTGCCTTCCTTACCCAAGTGCAAATGAACTTTGTTTTGAAAAATCTGGTTGCTTGTTTCCTTTATATCAATCTTAGCTGCAATGTAACCTTAAAAATAATTTATCTTCCAATGAAATGCTTTCTCTATTGAATAACCACGAAAATGTAACCTTAGTTTTGAGCAAAACAAAAGATTTATTTCAATTTGAATTGGTCAAAATCCTTCTAGAAATGTTTTTTGAAATTCCTGAAAATATTGACTGACCCGAATTAGCTCCCCGATGGGACCGTGAATTCTTATAATCCTATTTAGTATCAGGCTGAGGTAAAGATGGCTGCGGATCTTGACATAAAACAAAAGCAGTTTTGCTTTTTCTCTTCCTTAAACATGAAACCCTACTACCTCTTCTTTGGGTGAATCATGTTATAAAACTGTGTTTTTCAGTTAAACTTGAAGGACTGAATCTACGCTGTATCACCCCAGTTGCCCACATTGTCTGTCTTCTTTAGATTTATAAAACCATTTCCATTTCATGATTTCCATTTCACCGTCTTTTCCAGTCCTTCATAAATTATGATGAATATGGTCATCCTTGCTACCTAAATAGAGATAACTGTGGGGAAAAGGACACATGCCCTAAAAAATAAAAGTTCAGTCTGTTTTGACTTAAATGTCAAGATGAGGCAAGACTTGCCCTTGAGACAGATAATTAGAGAAGCTGTCAAGACTGCAGCCCAATCCTGTGTATGTCTGCTCAAAGTCAGCTCCAAATATTGTGGGATCTAGGGACACAATCTTTTGTAATTAGCCAAGGCCACTATAATTCATAAAAACATCTGATCAAATTGATTTCCAGTCCATCCGCTGTATTTGTCAACCATAAGCATGCAGATCATCGAAGAGCTGTGACTGCCCAGGTGAACCTCTGAGGTCATTTAGAGGTTCCTTTGCCTTGTAAACATAAAATCATTTCACTTTTTGACAGTTGTGTTTTCCTTCAGGGCAGTGGGGGAGAAGGAATAAGAAAATACTGCAACATCAGAGGCATTCACAGACAGTACTTTCAAGGAGGCAGTATCCACAGACATCTTCATAGGATCAGCCTTCTGCTGCAATGTGGTCAGTGATGAGCGCAGATCTTGAAAAGAGAAGTTAGCTTGTCTCCGTTTCTGAACTTGCGGCCTGCTCTCTGCTCGTGGTTTGTATAGTGTGCCCCTGCACATGGCTTGATCTGACCACATCTCTGTGTAAACTTTCATCTCTTAACTCTCATTCTCTCTAAACTGTATTATCTAGAATGCCCAAATACAGGAGCTAAAATGTCCGCAATCTCAACATGTGACGGTGAGTGGAGGCTTGTCCATTGTCCACCCTTCTCATGCCGATATCCCTGGAAACTCTGAATGCAGCCTGGGGCTGACCCTGCTAATCTTGAGCCTTATTCTGGCATCTTATGGCTGTACACAGGCTCCTTCCTGACAGGAGCCTCCCCGCCCATTTTGGAATTACACTTGGATACCTGTGATGATTGGAACCTGTGATGACTGGCAGAATTCCCAATCTGGACTGAAACGCAGTGGCTTCTACAAACTCCTGTGAGATGATGACTCTCAGCCTTCTGTCTTCAGAGGTTGCAGTTTGTCCCCTGTGCTCAGCCTCCTGAAGGCTTCTCCACTTAACAGGCTTCACTGAGTGCACCACAAGGGCTCTGTCCCAATTGGCTCACCCAGTGGAGGGCAGTTGGCCTGGCCTGCCCTCTTCTCTCTGTACATCAGGGCACCGCCTACTTCATTTGCATTCGCGTTCCCCACCCCTTCCTCAGTTTGCTCACCTTTTGCCTCCTCTGTACAGTTACTCATCTGCATTTTCCTGTCACTCAGGGCCAGGCTTCTGCACCCTTCTCTACAAAATCAGTTGAACTAGATTCTTTACCCAACTGCAATTTGCAACCCATAAAGCTTGCCCTGGCAAACTGCAGTTTTTAGTGGATTTGTGAAGTTGAACAGCTGTCGCTCTATGTTATGTTTGCAATATCCTCTGAAGAAAACCCATACTAATTAGTAGTTGTTCCCCCTAGTCCAACTATGAATTAACTGTCTTTCTTTATGGGCTCCTATTTCATATACAGAGAATCAATACAGGGTTTTGTGAATGATTTCATTCACTTAGAAAACTTTTCAAGGTCCATCCATGCTTTATCATCTATTGTGCTTCCTTCTTTTTCATTAGTAACTAATATTCCTCTTCCTTCTTTTTCATTAGTGACCAATATTCCTCACAAGAATATCCCACATGTTTGTTCTAAGCTGATTGACATTAGGACAAAAACTTATTCATTGTTATTCTAAAACAAAAAATAATAGGTATGAAATGAGGTATATGGATTTGGTACCTAGATTTGGGATGAAAATCAAGTTAGTGCCATGTGCAGCATGGAGTAAACTGAAGTCCTTGTTTCAACCTTTTTTTTACAACCTTGGTCCTGTTTATTCCTCCAAGACCCCAACAGCCAGTCAAATGCACTTTGTTCAGAAAGTGCCTTTAATTATCTTTCCACCAACTCAAATAGTTATGGTGTCTCTATTCTCTGTGCACTAGGATTCTGGCTTCTCCCTGCTTGGTCTCAGCTTGGACTCCTGGGGTTAGTGTCTTTGTGTTTCACTGTCATGAGCACAAGAGGCTTCTGGGAGCAGACATGGTTAACAGCCACACCAACCTTTAGTCCATCTGAATTTCTTGTCCTCCTCCCCCCTGTACATGCATGTGTGTGTGTATGTGTATATTTATGTGTGTGAGCATATGAGTCCACATATGCCATGGCATGTGCCTGTGGTCAGAGGACAACTTGTGGATGTCTGTTTCCTTTCCCCACCCTGTATGTCTCAGAGATCAACCTGAGGACATCCGTCTTGGAAGCAAAGTCTTAAAGGCTGGGGCTGCCGCAGGTCCATTATCTATCCTGGACATATTACAGTGGATTTACACTGCACTGCCTGGCTCTCCTGATGTTCAGAGCATTCTTACCCGGGTCAGGGATGCAGACCCTGTCTTGGTTTGGAGCAGCTTATGGGCAGGTCCACAGTCATAGATTCACAGATGAAGTTTATGGCCTGATGAAGGACTGTTCTACTGGCTTTGGAATTCCGAGTTCTTTGCACTTCTCCCCTGTCTCCGATCTTCTTTCTGTTTGACAGACATGCTCATTTGATGTTAGAGTAAAATAAGAAGTTTCAATTTTGATTATTCCTTTGAATTTTTGATGCATCCCTGGCTGGCCTGGATTGTGCCATCTCCCAGCATGGCTTCGAGCTCACAGAGCTGCCCTTGTCTCTACCTCCTGAGTCCTGGAAGTAGAGGTCTGTGCCACCATGCTTGACTTTACATTTTACTATGTTTTCCAAATTTTTTTTGTCTTTATTTTATGTGTATGAGTGTACTGTCTGTATCTATGTGAGTGAACTTGTGTTCCTTGGTAAGTGGCTCCCATGGCCGAGCCACTTCGTACCCAAGTCCCAGGTGAGCAGTCAGGAGCTTTTGGAAAAGCTATATCTGTTTTTATTTTCCGCCCGTGTAGATGTGTTGAATAAGACAGCCTCTCTTCAGCTTCCTATTCCACACATTATTTTTAAAATTCATCTCTATAATTGCATAAAGGTCAGTACTCCAGTTACTTTCACTGCCGAGTACTCATCCATTGTGCACATACCACAATGTGTTTGTCTTCTTCTTTGCTGACAGATCTTTCTGTGCTTTCCACATTGAGGCTAACAAAGCTGCTGTGATCCCTGATACACCTGTCTCTACAAGGACACCAAGCTTCCTGATCCAGGAGGGGAATCCAGGAAGGACATGGGGATGGATTCAGGAGGGAGATCCAGGGAGAGATCCAGGAGGGGGATTCAGGAAGGGGATCCAGGGGGGGATCCAGAGAGGACATCCAGGGGGATCTAGGAACGACATCAGGGGGGAGCAGATCCTTGAAGTAGAATGTTTGCTCAAATGTTAAGAAACTACCACTGCCTTCCCAGAATACTTCTTCCTTCACCTCCTATGAGTGGTGGCTTTGAGATCCATTTTCTCCAAATCCCGTCCAGCAACTTACATCTTGTCATTCTGATGTCTATGACCATATCCTATTGTGGCTATAACTTGAATCTTCCTGAGGGCTTTGACCTTGAATGAAGTCTTATTTGCCAAACATAATTTTCCTTTGCTTTTTTTCCCCACATTTAAAACACTGTATTTTTTGAAATTAGGAGGATTATTAGTTAATTTTGACACAAGCCTGTTATCACTCAGAATTTGCAAATATTTTCTTTCTTTATTGCTTATCTTTTGATCTTATAAGTGTCTCCTGGAGAGATGTCCTTAGACTGGAAGGGTTCAATGATAGCAGGCTGGGGCATCCTGTCATGGGGCTCACTCAGTTCACATGGTGATTACCTCAGGAATCTTTCTCCTTTTTGCCTGATACTTGATGTGAGGAAGAGGGAAGAAAGGAAGGGAAGAAGGGAGGGAGGGAAAAAAGGAGGGAAGGAGGGAAGGAAGGTGGGGGGAGGAAATGTCAAGACTAGCATTGCATCTATTTTATGTTCCTTGAGATCTCTCTGATGAACTTTACTTCTACAAGGAATATCCCAGGCTTTGTTAAATGCTACAGATCTATGTAGATGAGCTTCTTGTCCTTACAAAGCTGCCCCTGTAGTTATCTTTTCAGGCCTAGGCGACCTTGAGTGGCCTCCAAGTATTGTGGATGGGACGAGCCCAAGGAGCTGTGATCCCAGCACATCTTGACTGTCCTGTGTGCATCTGAGACGGTGGCTGGCAGGTTCCCTCCACCCTGTGCATTGCCTCCCTCTGGAATCAGAGGAGCCTGGAGCTCTTTGTCCTTCCATTCCAGGCCTCCCTGACTGACTGTCAGGTGCAGCAGACGGTGCTGGCGATGTCTGGGACTGGACCAAAGGGAGTGTGAGGGCTGAAATCCTCCTGGACCTTCACCTTGACCTTCAGAGCTGCTTCTGTCCTGCAAACTTGATGGTTGAGTTTATTTGGGGACTTCCACTCAAACAGTATGTTTGGCTTTCACGGCAGGGAGAGTAAAATGAACTCAAATCCTTTCCTTATTGTCTTGAAATCCAACTGATACATGGTATTTATCAAGAGCGAAGAGGAACCTCTTTCAGAAGGAGAGATCCATCATGAAGCCAGGCCTTCTCATGCACGTAGAAATCCGTGTGCTTTATTAAAAACCAAGAAACTGATAGAAAAGTTGCTTTCCTTCTTGCAAAGTGTCTTCTTCCCGGCTTGCTGGAAAGACGGTGCTGTTCTTCCAGTAGCTCCCGGTGTCAACTGCTGCATTAGCAAGGCTTTTGTCTTGTTTCCTTTGATTTTATTTTAATTTGCAGTTAGACATTTGGGGTTCCTTCTATTCTCAAGGGCATTTTTGAAGTTAAAAATACAAAAGTTGTTATTGTGCTCTACTCTTTCTTCTGTTTCCTATCTCTCTCTGTGTCCCTCTCTCTCTTTCTCTGACCCTCTGTCTGTCTCTATGTCTCTGTCTCTCTCTGTGTCTCTCTGTCTTTCTCTGACCCTCTGTCTGTCTCTCTGTCTCTGTCTCTCTCTGTGTCTCTCTCTCTTTCTCTGACCCTCTGTCTGTCTCTGTCTCTCTCTGTGTCCCTCTCTCTCTTTCTCTGACCGTCTGTCTGTCTCTCTGTCTCTGTCTCTCTCTTTCCTCCTCTCTCTTCTTTGTTCTTTTATAACTAGAGCTGCAGTGTGGTCACAGTACTTCCTAGACAAATTTGTTTATTTGTTATGATTTTGTGGGACATTTTGGCTTTCTCAGGCCTTGTGATTTCTGTTAACCTGTGCTGTGGAAACTTCTTTATGGATTATTTTTCGGTGACTCAGCCTGCTGGAATGGGCTCTGTTGTTGCCTATAATCTCTTTCTCTGAGTGGCTCCTGAGTCATTTGGAGTCTCAGCAATGGTATGGCTCAGGGTTGAAGGGTGGTGAGGAGGCAGGGGCCAGGTTCCAGTTGACTCAGGGATCTAGGCCTGTTTCTCTTAGAAGTGCTCATCGTGTGCCCAGCTACATTTGATCCCAGGGCAGCATCCAGGCCACCATTCCTCTTCCTTGTGCTCATGAGACAGGGCTTCATCTTCTTCTACAAACAATGTTTTGAAGTTACGTTCAAAGGTGGTTCAGACGTGAACTTAAAACAATTGTGTTCCAAGCTTCGCTGATCTCTTTCCTTATCTTCAATTTGTGTGTTTCCATCTTGATTACCAGCGTCAGACCCAGAGCCACATACCTCCCAGAGACCATTCAGCCTCCCTCCATGATTGTGATGACAAATTCTGCCACAGATTCTTGCTGTATTTCATTGGAGGAGGTTCTGTTTCCCAGTCTTGGCTTCAGCTGCCTGGATGGATATTATCAGTTTACATTTGTAAGGGGGACGTCAGAGTTACAGAGGCAATAAACAGTAAAGAAACACTCCCAGTGGGTATTAGTCATGTGATACAGTAATTTCTCGAAGTAAAGATCAGAGTGGGATGGAACTGGCTATGAAACTGGTGGAGGGGGGACGGCTATTGTTTATATGTCCACAAGTACACAAAGAAAGAAAAGAGGCCACAGATTTTGGCAGTGTGCACGTGCAGAAGAGCTAAGAGGAGCTGGGATAAATATGGTCAAAACACATATGAAATTCTCAAAGAATTACTAAAAATACCTTTAAATGGCATTATTTACATATGGAGGAAAAACAGGAGACACGGATCATCCTGCCTCAAGCTTTCATTAATGATGATCTGTGATAAAGCCAAGGTATTAAAGGTGTAGTTTATCACCTATTGGTGTTACATAGCTTCCAAGGGAACACCTCATCATCATCTCATATAGAAACCAGAGAGAACTGCTGAAAATTAGGAGAAATGGAAAGTGAACACACTTCTTCTATGGCAGCATCTTGCCTTCTCAGTGTATTTCCAATTGCATCTTACCCTAAAATAATTAGATAATAAGAAATAATTCTAAATAATTTGTTCAATTTGACAGAAATTTAGTATTACTGCCATAACATATCAATCTATGCTACTTGTTAAAGAGACTATTATACAAATTAAAATTATTAAATGATAAAAATGTCATAGAAAAATAATTTAGAAACATTGATATGAGTTTGGTAAAGACAATAATGGACAAGGTGCGACCTGTAAGACAAAGTGAAGGCTGAATATCAAGTTTTGGGTGGCAGTACACTTTCTGAACACACATTTCACAGTGAGTAAGGGAGTGATGTCTGGGAAGGACAGGTGGCTGCAAAGCCCGTATGCATCTGCCTCAGGAGTTTGCAGCCTTGCTCTCTACGTCAGCAGTGGCCCTGGCTTCGGAGGCCACGTGGCCCCATAGAAGCATGTCCCTTTTTCCCTGAAGAAGACATGGCCTTTGTGAAAGCCTGTCTGGTACACATCCAGGCTGTGAGTATGGGCATGCTGAGATCAAGTGAACGGCCCAGGAAAAGGCTCATGCTCACCTCAGATGGGCCAGAAATATAAAATGAAGTAAGTTTGTGTTGGATATTGTATACAGAGGTTTTCTGAAAATTCAAGCCAACAGGAATCAGAACATGATAAGATGAAAAACAGGGCGAGGAGGAGAAGCCATCTGTGCATGTGGAAAACTAAGGGACCCAGGAAGAGAAGTAGAATGTGAACCATGAGGCATGCTCCCAGGATTATCGGGTGCTCTTAAAATTATTATTTCCATGGGTAAAAGGGGATGGAACAGTGAAGATAAGCCCATGATTCTGTACAGCTAATAGATGTTCGTAAAAAGGCAGAAAATACATACTTCAGAGACAGTATGTGTTGGTACAGCATAGAAACATAGATACATGAACAGCCTGATTAACAAGTCTCATTCTCATCATTTTTTTTTCTATTAAATAAACCAACGTGGACAGTGTGTAGCAGTTTCAGGACATCTCTATGAAATACATTTGTCCTCTAACACAAACCTTACAATCACTCCCACTGACTGGGAGGGGTAGAATAATGCCAGTATAATGCTCATCAATGAAATCGTAAAAACAGAAAAATGAGGAATTTTTTTAATCACCACGATTTTACAGTCAAAATACCAAATTCATTTTGTCTTCCAACCTCAAACCTAAGACACTAAATTCTGTAAAAGTGACTTTTCCTCTAACATCGAGCAACATACTTCCTCTGTCTAGTCACGGGCTTATTTCTATGTATGTGAAAGCGCAGGCCCTGTCATTGCACACAAACCCCTAGAAGTGGTGGGTGATTCTGGAATCACAAACTTGGCATGATGTCTGTAGTGAACAGTGGCTCACTCCAAGTTATCCTATTCCTCATCCCCCAATAAGAGGGCCACAAGACCCGTCAGTTGACCCAATCAGACTAGGGCACAATAACCACAAAAGAGGAAACTGAACCTAGGTGTCAAGGCCTCTGCCGTGAAGTGGTCCTAAGGAAGCATATGGATTGTGAAGCTCTCCATTCATGTGTCACACTGCTAAGTGAAAATTAAAGTTCAGTCCCACAGTCATGCACGTAGAATGGGTGGGTTCAAGCCTTTCCAGGTTCGTTTTAATCAGTGAGGACTCAGGCCACAGACACAGCAGATACTTGGTCAAAACTAAGACCTCAAATTTACTGTCTGCAATTCCCTCCCTCATCTGTAAAGCAAGGTTTGGATCCTATGAATTTGATGACAGAAATTGCAATTGGTGAGCACTCCAGCATTTGAGAAAGCATACTTACAAAGAACGCTTTCTTAAAACACAATGTTCATTGCAGATAGACCTCCAAGAGTCCTCAGCTTGGACACACACACACACACGCACGAGAGAGAGAGGAGAGAGAGAGAGAGAGAGAGAGAGAGAGAGAGAGAGAGAGAGCGCACTAGTGCTTTTCCCTCCGTCTGCCGACCTGGCAGTTGGAGACGCACGAGCTAGGAACAGGCCCGGTGCTCCTCCCAGATGTCCCGATCACGGGGAACACAGTGTCAGTGCGATGGAAAAGAAACTTTCAGCTGGTTTTGTGCAACATGAACTTTTCTCTCTGTCTTGCCAGAGCTTGATGGCATGGGCTTTCTGGTAAATAAATCCTTAGGCTCATTGCCATGTAAGGAAAGGATGTTCGGACGTCAGTGGTGATCCCTGCTGCCCTTATAGCTAATCAAGTTTTCATCTGCCAAGGTGGCAGTTAGTTTCTTCAGATGCCTCTTTTGGAGGCATCAGGTTGTGAGGGCAGATGGCACCCATGCATCCTGCAGTAGTGGGGCTGGCCCAGTGCTGTGGAGGCTGCGCCTTCTCACACACACTCTGACCTCCCTGTGCACAATGTTCAATTAGCAGTTAAAGGGAGCTTCAAATAGATTGAAAGAATGGATTGCTTTTGAAAACTTCATGGGGGAATTTAAATCTAGTCAGAAAAAGTAGAGCAAGCGTGAGAGCGAGTAAGGAAGAGATAGAGAGGGAGGGAGTCAGCGGGCTAGCTGAATGTGCAGATGTATTGTCATCGGAGCATCTAGAGATGAGGGCAGCATCCGTATCTTCTGAGCAGCCGTTCTAGGACAGCGAAGGCTGTTTTAAGGTCAGAGGAATCAGTCGAGATGCTGGAATGGCATCAGCACACATATTCAGGGAAAACAGGTGCCGAATAAAGACTGAGGGTCAGCGTTTCTAGGAAACTTTTTGAAAGTAAATTTGTTCCTTTATGAATTTGCATTTCATGAATAATGCTTTGGGAAAGGTGACCTCCTCTTGCAATCCTGTAGAGAGCCCTGATCCTTAATCAGTCTGTTCTGGGTCTCCAAGTACACAGTCTCTAAATGATAAGAAAAGATGAGTTTTCTGCAGCAATGCCAGACTCAGTTTGGGACTCCTTGGCAAGAAAAGTGTCTGCAAGAAAAATTGACAGCACGTGAGTTGGCACGGGTCAGAAGCTGAAGGGGTTGGCCGATATTGATTTTATTTTGTCTGTACTTGAAGGCAGGTCACCTGGACCTGCACCGTGACTTTCCATCAGTACCACACCCATCACTTGTGTCAGATAGAAATCACATTTTGGTGTGTCTAAGAGACTCTGCTAGAAAGGCTAGTGGTAATATTCACCCTGAGCTACCAGGGGTCCATCCAGGCTCCATATGCCCATTTGTCATCTATGTTCTGAGTTTCCCATTTGCAGCTTAGAAGTTGACTGATAACACTACGTCCTCTCACTAATGGTTTAGGCAAGCAGGAGAAAATGGGAGGATATTGATACTTTTTAGTGCTTAAGATGAAGCTCACTGATTCTGATTATATCTCATTGGGAAGGTTTTTGTCATGTAACCACAAATGACCACAAGGGGGTCCAGTGGAAGATTTCACCCAGGGCTCATAGGCAAAGTAAGACTCTCTGGGACTCAGTAAAGGACGAGTCCCTGGTAGAAGGTGTGTGTACAAATCAGCACACTTTCTCCTTTGTTATGCATTACAAATAAGTGGTAAATGAAAATGATCTCACAAAGAATTTATAATCGTATCAAGTGTTTAGTTCTGGTAGACACATAGTAGGGCTGGCTCAGTGATAAGAGTTCAGTTTGGCTTCCATATTGGGCAACACATACTTCTAGTAACTCTGGCTGCAGGGGATCCAGTCTGCTCCTCTGGCCTCTGAGGACCCTCACTGTATCAGGTATGTACACCACACAGACACGAACATATGCATAATTAAAAATGAAAATACGTTTTGAAAGGTAAGACTACCGTGAACTGTTACTATAGTGCAAGGGGTGTAAACAAATACAGAATGCCGACAAAAGGTTGATGTCTGGTACTGTTCTGCTTGATGGGTCTGTGTGCTCTCAGAACACTTGTGTTTTTATCTCTAGATGTTTTTCCCACACACATGCACACATACACACACACACACACACACGCCCTCATGTCATTGGCTTGGTTCAGTTTACTACATTGTTTACATTGTATCTCTGTGTGATCCCACACAGGCCCATCTCAGATGCACACATGGAGGATATGCATCCTTTTCCTCCAGTATAACCGCTGCTAGGGCTTCTGACAGAAATACATTTCCCCCCTTGACTCAATAAAATTGATAGAGCTGACTAAAGATTTTTGAATTGAGAATGAATGAGGAATGAATTGAGACCCTTCAAGAAGACCTCATAGCAAGTACCATGGTGCTCGACCTATGAGTGCAGTCTGGTTCTAGGTTTGTTCTTGGATATTTTCTTGGCTGTGTCATTCGAGATCAAGAGAGTGTCACACGACACTCACTGCTCTGCTTCGGCGCATTTTTATCAGTTCTGTCAGACTTTCCTCACTCTAAGAACCAGTCTTTTTTTGTTGACCCAGATTGGACTCCCAGCATCACATGGTGATTAACAACCTTCTGTTACTCCAGTTTCAGGGGATCTGATGTGTCCTCTTCTGACCTCTGTAGGCATTGTATCACATGGGTGCACTTACACACATGTAGACAACACACTCATATACATCACATAAAAATAAATAAGTAAAAATTTCATTTGTGAGTTTTCTGATTTTTATCTTTGAGTGTCACTCTACAAATTTGGTTAATCTGACATATTACAAGTCTGACTGCAGGAAGCACATGTTGCCATTTGTTATTTGTCTTAAACTTTGATTTCTATTCATTTTTTCCATTCTGATTTTAATATTTGCCCAAGTACTTATTTTCTGCTATATATTGGTAACTTAGTACTGAACTTAAGTCCTTTAAGTAGACATCACAGTGTGTGCTACAATGCTTAAGCTTGACATATATGTGAAGTGTTATTCTAATTTTTTAATTTATTAATTAACAACATCCTACACATATGTAATAAATTTTAAATTATTTACACGAGCTGCTGTGAAAGGGATCAGTGACAAATGGTTATGGCTGGTGCAACAAAAGCCTACTTGATTAGACTCCTCAAAAGAATGTTTTCGTTTAGACAGTCAAGTGTTGAAACGGTGTGTTCTATTGTGTCAGCTTTCAGGCCCCATCACTATCTACATTAGAACATTTGAGAAAGTCCCTCTGCTTTCTGACCTTTAGCACTCCTTCATCCAGGTGTGAACACTGAAACCACTGTGAGCTGTTCGGGTATAGGAGGCCACAGCAGTAAGGAATGTGGCCAGTGTTCAGTGTTCTTCATTATTTAGAAAAAAATATAAGAAATCTGCTTCTGTGAGGTCTTCTAGAGAAAATCTTTTAAAATATATAGATTTCACAAAGTATTGCTATATTTGAGCAGGGGAAAAAGAAGTTTAATGATCATCTGTGAAAAATCGCTATATTAGAAAAAAAATAAGACACACCAACTCATTAAGAGATGGATTCTGTGAGAAGGGCTCAGAGGGTGAAGGTTCTTGTGTCCAAGCCTGAAGACCGAAGTATGAACCCACATGGTACAAAGAAAGAAGTGACCCTGTAAGTTGTCTCTGACTTCCACATGCATGCATATCATGGCCTGAGTTCCCCCACATACACATATTCAAAATAAATAAATGAATAAACGTAGAAATAAAAAGCAATGAAAGTCCTTGGGGACATATTTGAGACCTTGAATTAAACCTTGAGATAAAAAGCTGAACACTTTAGATCACTGAATGGAAGGACTTGGAAAAATGGAGAAAATCCAAGTTTGGCTGAGTTGCTTAGGACATTTTGAGCAAGGTCCAAAATATTCAGTCATCCAAACTCAGGAGTCTTCAGAACAGAGCTGTTGTCTGATTTCATCACAAACATGACTTCATCTTTCTTGACCTACAGCATGACAGCTGGCTACCTCTACAGAAATGCTGGCTTCCACTTCGCCTCTCCTTGTCTCCCTGCACTTTATTCCTCGCAATCATAGGTGCCACTGGCCAACCTTCTCCAAATCTATTGCTGCTGGTATTACTGGGGCCTGGCATGCTGAGTCAAACTCTGTTTCTCACCATGTCTTCTCACTCACAACTTTGCTCATCGTAAGGACTTTCCCTCCCCCTTCCTTTTCTAATCCATATTCATTTTTTTCTCCAGGATAATGTGCCTCAATATCCACGCCTGTTGTCTGCTCTGCGGAGATTCTTTCAGCACCTGCCTCTGTGAATAAAGGTAATTCTTACTCTCCACATATTCCTTCGGCTCTTTCACAGCAGCTCTCTCAAGCTGCAAAGTTGCACATTTTTTTTCTAGGATATTTTAGCAAAAGCCAAACATGCAAAATCAGGGTTGGAATCATGAAGAATATCATGATATCTGGATACTAGGTCAATGAAGTGGGCAGATCTCCAGCCACTTTAGGAGAAAACAGAATTAAGACCCTGAGCATTTCATCAGAAGTTTACATTTAACTGACTGCACAGAAACAAGAAACAATGACTTCCCAGACTGGTGTTTGATGGAATGTGCAGATTTTGACCAGGCTGGTGGCCAAAGGTCCATGTAGCCATTGCACTGGCCCCGATTAATCCTGGACTTATGAGGGTCCATGATGGTGTTAGTCCCAGAAAGGAGTCGGGAGAGACTACGTAGCCCCTGGCTGCAATGGGCGTCCCAGGTCCAAAGTGGCTGCTTTCCCAAGCTGTGTTCCTAGTCCAACGGACCTGGCCACTTCAGAGCTGAATCACTTTGACCCCAAATCATTTGTTCAATCATGGTTGACAAAAGGTAACACAGACTTTCTACTGTTTGGAAAACAAATGGATCTCTTGGCTGTTTTCATAAAGATCGACGGGGACTTAAAATAACCCGAGGTTGATATTATCAATCTTTCTAAAGGAGATTTTCAGAACATATTCTTTACCCAGCATTGGCTCAACCTCACAAAATGACAGATCTTCAAGTTACAGTAAAACAAAACAACTTATTTTTGAAAACGTTGGAAATACTGAGAAACGTTTTCTTTTCCTGCCTTTTTATTCATTTATATATGTAATTTTTGTGTGTATTATTGACTGTCAACCAAAGAAAGAAAATGTGTGATGACCTTGCTAGGTCTATGCTGTCCCGGGAGGTGTTTGGGTGGTCACGGTAGAATTAGCCCATATAGACACAGGGGAATGAGCCTGTGGTAGGCCAGTGTCATTATACAGACAGGACAGAATAGAGTAATCTGCCTCTGACTCATATAATAATCAACATCTGCCATAAGGTTAAAGTTAACTGAGTACACTGCCTAAAAATTAATGATACAGCTGTTCTGTGCCCCTTGAACTAGTGCGAGGTAGCTAATAACAGTCACTCTGATCTCTTGATACAAGTATGTTTTGTTAGAATATGAAGGAGTTTAAGATGAATTTGAAAAGAAACAATCATAGGAGGGAACACAGAAATGGAAAAGGATCTGCCTACTTCATATTTACACGCTATTCATAAATTTTGTCTTCTTTCTATAGAAGACTAAAAGCATGCACCCTTTCTCCTGTCTGTTTTTCTCCCCTGTGCAAAGCTGATTTGTGTCCTCTCTTGCACTGAGTTTCTTTTGAAACAATGACCTGACTTTGCATTGTCAATGAACCATTCATAGTTACAACCAGAAAGTATGATCAGTCAGATGCACCCCTGATAGTCAGCCATGCATAGAGCAACAACTGCCGTCCTCCCTAGACAGTTCAGAGCTCCACCTTTCAAATCACTCCTCTGTGTGTGTGAGAGAGAGGGAGTGGACATGTATGTGTGCATGTGTGTGTGAACATGCCTGTTGAAGTAAGGGAATTTGTGTGTGAGTTTGTGAGCCATGTGTGACACTTGCCAGCATCCCACATGAAGTGATACTGAACTGAAAGTGGGACTCAAGCTTTTTGCTTTTCAGTTTGGAAAACACCATGACAACCTCAATACTGTCTTTTAGCTAGACAGGCTGATAGCCTGAAGAAAGGAAAACCTAGAGAGCCTCTCCACCAGACACCTGGCTACAAAGACTGTTTGGGGTAGTATCCCCTGGTTCCTCTTGTTCTGAAAAGAAGAACTGGATTAAGGAAGCTCTCTATGAGATGGTTGCATTTAGAGACAGTGACCAAAACAGACAGCAAAAAAGACTCCAAAAAGGAACTGTCACCATGGTTGACAGTGTGTTGTATATCTGATCCAAAATGAGTTCTTCTTATACACATGCATATTTTGGTATTCATCCCTGGGTTTATGAAATACAGTAAATATTCTTATTAAGTGTAGGACAATTTTACAGAGGAAATTGGAAAAAAACAAATCAATCTGCCTGTAATACAAAGATAGGTACAGGAGACAATTGGAAATGTAACTGAAGAAAAATTTATTTTAACAGCTTTAATAATATATTTATATGTTGTTCAGGGTGATAAGGGGACCTTTACTTCTATAATACATGATAGCTTTGATGGGAATAACTGTGAAAATTATGCTATTCCGTTTGAAAATTAAACACCTGTAGAGCGCTCTTCTCTCCTCAAAATTCCTGTCATGTGTCTTATAAAGTCAACTGCAAGAGGCTTTCCTCTCCCGAAGTTGGATTCTAACATGAATGTTGGTGGGAAAGTTGGTCTGTCTCGGCATCAACTCTTTGTGATCAGGACTGTCTAGGTTGCTTGGTTCTTGCTTCTAATTTCAGCTGTTCCTTTTCAATAAGAAACTTTCTGAGCGTCAACATTCTCCTAGGTAATTGAGTACACTGATCTCTAAAATCACACTTAACATTTGCATAAGCCACACTAGAGAGTAAGACGGTTGAGGCTTGCTCTATGCATGGGAAGGGAGTCAGCACGCCTGTTCGCAGGGAAAAGGTGGGCAGCTCAGGGCTGCACTGTAAATGGATGCCCTTACCATTATGTAATTTTTCCCTGGCGCCAGCTGGGCGCACTGTTCGCCAGGAATTCCCATTTCAGTTATAGAACAATAGCACTCCTAGTAGGCACCTCTTTGTTCCGGGAACAACTAAAATGTACTATACTGAGTGATTAAAACCTCTGAGCGTAAGGCACTGTGCACAGCACCGTGTGGGGTGGGGGTCAGGTAGAAAAGCAGTTATCCCCTCGCTCGCCAGGTGTTCAGAACCCAGGCAACGAGAGGGAGCAAGACGCAGGGAGACATGGTGGCGGGGCGGCCCCAGTCCTCAGCACTGTCCAAGCATGTGCCGCACATTTGAGCTCTGTGTTGGGCTCGCAGACATGGAACCTGTGCGCTGCAAACAAAGAGCCTGGGCCTTCGTTGTCCACCCGGATCCCATCTTGGAATACCAGAATTCTGTTTCATTTCCAACAGTCTCACAGAAACCAAGATCTGTCCATCAGGATGCCGTTTCCCTGACAACTGTACCCCTCCTAGACGGATGTTCAACCACAGCTGCTTCCCGGAAGCTTCTGAGAATAGGAGTCCTGCAGCTCCTCCAGCGCTGTCGGCAGTGAGCAGGAGGCTGGCACTCCTGCACAGTAGACGGCAGCTTCCATAGGAATTGTCGAAATCGCAATCTTACAAACAAAAGGGTTTTAGAAGTTTCTAGGGCCCTGTAGGTGTCTGATTCCCAGTGCAATTCTGCTGGTCAGAAGGCAGCATCCTTTCTGTGACTGGAGGTTTTCAATTCTTGGAAAAATGCTTCAGTCACAGTAATATTTTACTTTCTGTAGCTGTGCCAGGAATCACTGGGTGCTCACAGAAAAGGCATTTTGTGCTTGCCCAGCCACACTGCAATCTTACCCAAACAAGACACTCTCTCATCCCCAAACAGAAAATCAATGTTAATTCTCCAAACACAAGAAGAAAGTGATATTTGCTGTATATGTTTCAAGAAGGGTCACTCAGCACCTCTGCTCCCCGTCTCTATGATGGGTTTAAGGAGGAGGTCCAGAAAATGAACCCATGAAGATGACATCATGATGAGGCCTTTGATTACTGACAGCAGTCTTGAAATAAAGATCGAAAAGGGGGATGGTCCACTGTCAGTTTAGTACAGGTCCTTCCTGTACACGAATGAGTCTCAGGGTCCCACCTTCCACCATCTTTACATCATTAGGCTGCTATTTACTAGAGAGCTGCATTGTGGATCAAATTTTTATGTAGTGAAATTCACACATAAATTATCTCAAAAATCAAAATCTCAGCACTAAAATTTGATGTATTGGTTATTTAGTTACATTCAGTTTTAGAAGATAGAACAATGTAAACACTCAATACGGATTTGTTTGGATGAATAAATGAATTAATGAATGAAGGAATGAATGGAAATATCTCCTAGTCCTAGGGATGTGGTCCAGGAGTGCCTACCGTATGCTGGAAACAGTGTATCTTATTTTTCTATTAGTTGACTTTCCATTTTTAAACTTTTCATCCCAGGAACAAGTGATAATATATATAAATTATGAATTCATATACTTTTAAAGAAAGACGTAGATAAACGCCCTGACACGGTCTACCCCCATGTATGGTCATGACACAGTCTATACCCATGTGTGGTCATGACACGGACTATCCCTGCATGTGGTCATGGCACAGTCTACCCCTACATGTGGTCGTGACAAGGACTATCCCTGTGTGTGGTCATGGCACGGACTATCCCTACGTGTGGTCATGGCACGGTCTACCCCATGTGTGGTCATGGCACAATATATCCACATGTGTGGTCTTCCCCCAGGTGTGGTTATGACATGGTATGTTCCCCCATGTATGGTCATGATATGGTCTATCTTCATGTGGGGTCTAGAATTTCAAGATAACAACCTGGAACGAGAACTTGAGCCTCAGATCAAGCTTCTGTCTTTCAGGAGCTGCAGTGAGTTAGGGTTTATTTATCAACATAGAGAAAGAGTAGAAATACAGGACACAGAGAGCATGAATGTCAATGAAGAGACACTGGAACTGAGTTTCCAGCCCAAATCTACCACAAAGGAGGAGGTAATTAAGAGCTGTTAAAAAGATATACACAAAAAAAAATTCAGAGTACAGGGCACCACATATAAGCACACAGTTTAGAGTCAGACATTGAAAGGGAAATTTGAGCAACTCTCACCCAGGGAGGATATGCAGCCTAGGACAGACAGCCACCACCTTTAACAAAACACTCTAAACTGGACTCTAATGTTGTCTTATCTTCTGAGTATATAATAATTAATAAATATGTGCCAAAATTAATTTTAAAATAGGAATTCTTTCCTATAAAATAAAAACTTAAAAACATATGCAATAAATATGAAAACACTGCATAACCAGTATACAGTGTGTGAGAAAAAGCCTAGCAGGTAAGTATACTCAGCCCACACTGTTTTGTCCATTTAAATTTTGTTATTACCATTTCTCATAGTTCCAACTACTACTGACCTTGACCAAATATAGTTGGTAGGACTCTAATTCAAGGTGTATTTAAGAAGAAGATAATTTATAATAGATAAATCCATATTTGATAACATTTTGGATAAAACCAAAATGTCTTCTGCAGTTTAGGGAGTTGTCCTTAAATATTTCCCAAAGTATATATTTGACACCTAGTTTCTCTCTTCTGTGTATGCTGAACAGATTTATGAAGAACCTGATTTACCCCAGAGGTAGGACCTGAGCATATTGAGCTAGCAGGACTCAACATTTAATGCAGAGCTACCCCAAGAAATGTCTGTGTGTATTTCAGTGGCTTATGAATTTTCCTAAGACACAAGTATGTTTTTCTCTTCACTAACTTCTAACTGAAATTTGTCACTTCCTTCAATTATAAATGGAAGCTACACTCATATTATTTGCAGTACCTGAGGCTGTCAACAGACAGCACAGATATGTTTACATTATATTATCCCTGTCAGAGATGACTTGAAATATCATTCAAATGCATAGTAGTTTTTGATCTGCACTACATTGTGTTATATGTGACCATTACACAGGACTGCATCACAAACTGGGCTTTTATAACATAGCTGTATTTTCTTATAATTGGTCTCATACAATCTCAGTTATTTTATTACTTAAAATCATTATTCTGAGAAAAAAATCATAGCTTTTATCAGATTGCTAATTGATTTCATGGCACAAACGCAATTACAGCTCTTGGCCATAAGACTTGAGTTAGAGAAGAGATAATGACAGTAGATTAATGATTAAAGCATACTGTATACATGGCCACAAGTATTAGTAGCTCCAAAAGGCCAACAATGCTAAAAATATCCAAATATTAAAATGTGTCACCCATGAGTTTTAGGCAACTTGAAGGCAATAAGCAGAAAGTTAAAAACTGGCAATATGTTTTGAAATCTTTATCAGTTTGGTTATGTAGCCATTAAAGAGAAAACTTCAAGTTGACTTCTAAATATTTTATTGTGATGTAAATAACTAAGAGATATGAACGCAGGTATGTCTTAAACAATGTGCTATTACATCACTCTCAAATACTTAGAAGGTTTTTTAATTCTCATCAGTATTTCATGGATTGTATACATATGCATAGAAGTTTTACATTCATTATCTTACTTATATTAGACTTCTGTGGGTTTCACTAAGAATTATTTTTTTGTTTGTTTGTTTGTCTGTTTGGTTGGTTTGGGGGTTGATTTTTTAAGACAGTGTCTCCCTGCAGCCCCAGGTGGCCCAGAACTCACTATGTAGACCAGGCTGGCTGCCTCAGTCTCATATCGATCCACATGCTTCTGCCTTCTAAGGGCTTTAATTAATGATCTAGCCACCACACTCAATAAGAATTGAATTGCATTTTTTTAAAGATATGGTCTCATGTAGCTCAGGCTAGTCTCCAGTTTGCTATGTATTCCAGATTGATCTTGAACTGATTCTCCAGATTCACCTCATAAAGTTGTTTTATGTGGTGAACTCCTAGAGTCATGCAATCTAGAGAAGCACTCTACCAACTATGGATCTATCCCCAGGACTGAACTCCATGTTCATCAAAGGAACTAACTTCTACTACTGATTGATGTTGTATTGATCTTCATTGCTATAAAATGAAGTGTATTAAAAATATTAATGAAACATCAAAATTTTCTCCAAATATCTTTCTGTGACAGATGGATGATTATTACAGGGATGATTATTGGATTATCGATCAAAGTCCACCTATAAGAATATGGTTTAAAGTATTTTCACAAAAGATGGTATGCGTTTACAGTTCATAATTTACTGAGGTAACATGAAGGGATGGTCACAGCCTTTCCTCTCACTCTGCAGCATTACACAGCAGGATGATGTATTCTTTCCCTCTGAGAGATGGAAATTTTTTCTCTATCCTTGAGTGTGGGCTGGCTTTGAGATTCCACTGATGATCAAACACATGTCCATTGTATGTGAGTTCCTTATTGAGTGAGCTACTGTCACTGGGTTTTTCAAGTACCCTTATCTCCAAGTAAAATATCCCAGGCTAAATTACTAAGTGGTAGGAGACAGGGGAAATATGTGACCTGAGCCAACCTAGAGGAACTCAGCCTCTCTGTCTTCTAGCTGAGTGCCAAGTGCAGCCATGTGAAGTTATGATCAGAGTTAACGGAGAGCTCTGCAGAGAATCACGAACAAAGGTACATGAGGTCATTTCTAACCCTTACGGTTTGGGAAGAAATGGAAATTATAGCACATTTTCAGTTAAAGAACTTACTGTGTTTTTGTGCATTTCATATAATACACCTTAATCAGGTATAGAGTCAGTCCACCACATCCCCCACCAGATTAGTTAAATCTGGTTAAATTTGTTAAATCCTGCCTGATCAAGCATTTACATGCAGATGTCCCTCAGTACAAGTCTAGCCTCTGGAATCCAGGAAGCCCATCTAGAGTTGCCCCTTAAAGATCTACTGTCTCTCACTACACAGTAATCACTTACCATTGCTAGACTTAGGGAAATTATAGTACATATTAAAGAAATTATGTAATTTCCATTTTTATTGCTCTCTGGCATTTTAACCTTGGAGAAATGAGTCAGAAATTAACCTGTGAAATGGAAGCAGAAGAAATGTTTTTCAGGACCACAGTCTCAAGGAAGGCAGCTGTAAAGTGTGAACAGAAATCTAGGCTTTGGAGGTAGATTCTCTTAATCCATATGATATGATAAAGGCTAAACGTCCCTCAGACAAGGAATACTCCCAGCCTGGCGGGCATGGGAAAAAGGCTTATGGTGGAAGGTTGATATTTCTGAAATGGGAACAATGAAAAGAATCAGTATCTAATGACGAGGTCATTGAAGGATAAATTCCATGTGGTGGTGATGCTATTGGCGGACAGAGGCATAGAAGGAGCATAGTATTTACTTCAATTCAAAGATGTCCTCTCTGTTCCTGGGTGGCTCATCCCTCCAGCTTTGTGAGTGCCTTGCTTGGGTAAGATCAAGGGGCAGTGGGAACTCCAACTGTAGGTGCAGCCATATAAATCACTCTTGTTAATCAACCACATGAGTACTGCATAATTTCCATGTTTAAAGAAATGGTATAGTACAACAATATTGCATTTAGTTAAACGTCCATCACTGTGATAAAAGATTTCAGTGAAGCTAACTTAGGAAGAAACACTCATTTTGGCCTCAGTGCCTCCACTGCTTTTAAAGTGACGTGAGGCAGAAGCTACTTCATGACAGGCAGGAAATAGATGGGGACTGTGGAGAAAGTATCCCTTTTAAGGGAAAGTCTCTAGTGACTTTCCTAACCATGGTTCACCTGCCAAAATCCTATCAGTGAGTTCATTGATGATCAACTCCCTCACATAAAGCCACCAGATAGGAATTCCATCCTTTGGTTGAAGTGCCTGCCAATCTAAAGTTGTTCTGAGTGTCTGATGCTCTGTGAGGTAGGCAAAGGCTAAACAACTTTAGGCTGACCACAGGAGCAAGGTTTATGGAGGGTGCAGGGCCCAAAGACTCTGTGTAACCTGCATACAAATGGGTAAATGAAGAGGCAGAGGGTCAATTCAAAGTAACAGGGAGAGGAAAGACAGACCAGAATCCACATTGCTGCCAGAGAGTTCACCGAGAATACTTCCTGGGTAGAGAAAGGTGGTGAATGACAAAGACAGGTTGCCAAAGAGAAGCCAGCACCCACTGAGTTAAGAGAAGACACCGAGTATTCAGCCTCACAGTGGATAACTGATAATATCTGTTCAGCAGGTACCAGGGAAAGAGCTATTTACTAATTTATTTCCTACAACTCCCAGATCTCATTGCTTCTACAGGATAATTCGTGGTCTACGACAATAACAATATAAGTACATTCTACATGGTCAGCATCCAACATTTGGTGGCCTAATGTTATGTACACACCCATATGCAGAGACACATAGACATACTACAGACCTAGAAAGCCCCTGCACCCCCCCCCCAAATCATCTGCTTTTGAAGCAAAGGGTATTCTACTGTGTCTGTGAACAATGTATAAGCATGATCAACTCAGGGAACTTAACATAAAATAATGGTATGGGTGCAGTTAAAGGGATGCCATGGCTGATGGGAAAAAGACCAAGCTGAATTGTAGGACCTCTTCTGCAGATGTCAGGACTTCGAGAAGAAAGAACTACAATGAAAACCAAGAAGGACCCCACAGTTCACAGTAGGCAAGGCAGCTGAGACCTCTGGAAAAGGCCAAAATGATCACTGCTCCAAAGCAGAGATGTGTTGGTGGGTTTTGCTTTCTCCTTTTTCTTTAATCTTTTTTTTAAAGGTCTGACTCTGCAAGATTAGTACCAGAAGAAATAACCTTGTATTCTGACTCCTTTGGATAGCCTTAGGTCTTAAACAATATTTTCCTTTTTTTAATGTTTGAAAACTATAAAATATCTCTTTTTAAAAGTATCCATTACCTCACAAAGAGAAAAAAATGGGTTCAATTTGGACTGCCTTTCTGAAAAATCAAAAGAAACCAGAACTGAAAGTAACTTCAGAAGTCTACTTCGACTCAAATTCCAGCGGCAACATTGTCTTGCTTGTCTGCATTTCATTTTCAGCAGAGTATATTTTCAGCCATCCTGGAGCAGTTGCTCTGTAACAGGCATTGCTACATTTTAAAATTGTCACCCTGCACTGCAAAGCCGGCATTTTACTCCCATCCGTCTTAGTACGGTTAGTAAGGTAACAGAATGCTGCCATTTAGCATCACCAAGTTTGGCTACAAGCACTGGAATCTCCACTGTCCTACCGACACCACATGGGGTGACCCGCGTTGTTTTGCAGCATCTCAGGGCTGGTGTCCTCTGCTGTGTTGCTGACCCCTCTTAAGGCCACCTTTGTAGGTAGAGAACAAAGACGAAGATGCCGGCGCTGGGACCGGGTCTTGGATCTTCCAAGGGAACTTAACTGTCAAGTTTCCTCAGTGCGTGTTGCCTCCGTTGTCTGTGCTTCCCAGTCCGTCACTGTCCACAGGAGTGTCCGCGGGGTCGGTGAGTTAGCCCATGGCCACGCCACGTCACAACGTCAAGGCCAAGGCAGGGGAAGCCAGTTTCCTCCCTCGCACTGGGAGCCACGATGCGTGCTTCTGTGGCACAGGCTGGAGACGATGGGAAATCATTTGCCCAGCCTTCCAGGATGCTGCTCTTCAGGGCCGTGTGGCCTGGGTGGGCTTCCTTTCGGTAAACTGTCTTCTGTCTTCCAAGCTGACTAGGACGCAGGGTGTCTGTCCCCGGCATTGTTCAGGTGTCTTCCAGCTCCTTCCACTGGAGGCAGCGGGGGCCAGTTGATAAAGTTTCAAGGCTTGGGAGCACCGAAGATACCAGGCCCCTGTTTGCCACTTGTGACCGTGGTCCTGGGATTATGGTCACCGTCCAGTCACACCCCACACTCTTAGTGCTGGGAAGGTGAAGTGTACTTCACTCCACTTCCCTGTCCGAAGTTTTCTCACACATGTTGTTCTTTCCACAGGATTGTGTTGCTGTCCTTTCTATGAGACCTACCACAGGCATCACTGAGATACTTTGTGATACTCAGCCTCTTCCTCCAGACTAGAAGTGTGCAGGTGTGGAGGCAGATTCACTCCCTTGGTAAGGCGGAGCAGAGCAGAGCAGAGCATTGCAGAGCCCTCCAGCAGAGCGTTTCCAGAGCCTCAAGGTACTTGGAATCCCACAGCTTTGTGAAGGTACTTTTATCTCCTTAGTACTATTCTGAGAAAATGTTGCAATCAAACAACATAATATTGCATTTGTTACTAAATGAATTATAATATACTCATGGTGTAATTTATGGTGTACTTATCAAAATGTCTTTTCTCAAGTAACATTAAAATTATGTCAACATTTTATTAGGTATATCACATGAACGTGATTCTGTATAAATATGCAGGTAATTTTATTTTTAAAATAAGTTAGGTACTGTTTTAAAGAAAACATTAAATCAACAATTAATGGAAACATGATGTAAGCTAATAGATATAACTTCAACAGAAAACATGTACCAGTTTCTACTTCTGTTTCTAACCATATTGCTTAAACACAATTTGTCTATTTTTAAACACAATTTGCCTATTTTTTGAAACTGTTTTTATAAAATAAAAGTAGGGATACTTGCCAAGTGATGAAAGTGGTTTGTTTTTATGACTATACACTTGGCATTCTCTTTCAGTCTCTGCTCCTTTGTGTGTAACCTGGATTTTGTTTTCTTTAATCCTTTTTATAAAGATATTCAGAACTTCTGATGCATAGCTTTTAGAATGTGGTAGCATAAATTGGCTGACAGTCATGCACTTCCATGCAGTGCTTCCATGTCATTTACCTTCCTGTGATACTGTAATCAAATCCAATGATGGTGTTCCCTGCAAATACAACAGTGATGACATTTCCTGAGAAATATCTGTGTGTACCATGCTAAATTATTTCATGTGCTACCTCCTCAGACCTAACACAGGTAGAGGACGATGATCCATGTTCCCCATGTACACATAGGTGGATTACATCTTAGAGATGCCAGAACTTGCCTAAAGTTGAAATGCTTGTCAGTTGCTATGAAATAAGTTTTATGCTATTTAAGCATATAATAATATATATCATTTATTATAATTTGTATTATAAATATATATACATATATATATATATGTATATATATATATCCAACATTACTCAATGAAGTATTTTGGCTGAACAAAAAATTCATGGAAGGAAAACGATCCATCCTTATTTTATTAGAAAATATGATAATTAAGTCAGCAAATAATGTAGGAAAATGGAGAAAAGTTTGACAGAACATTTTGTGATAACCTGCCATCACATCATAAAGGTGGTCCTTACAACAGAAAGACTTTGGATACCAGATTACCTGGCACATTAGCTTTAGATAGTTAGAGTGGGAGCTAGTCCTAATTACAGACTTTCCTGTCACAATCTGAGTCACTCATGAGTGCTGCTGGGAATGGAGATGAAGGTGGTTCTTGCTGATTCTTACAGCCCAGAAGATCTTAATTCTATGTACCATTTGCAAATACATTCTCTCTCAACCACTCTGAAAATTGGCTGTTTCTATTTGACTGGTCTTAGGTAGAAGAAAGGATAAGGACGTTTTCTGAAGAGATTTTCTTTGCTGACATGAAACTACCCAGAGACCTATGAATAGGATCATTTGTTTGGGGAGGAGGCATGTAAACTCCCAATCTTTCTCATTGGAAGTGGTCAGTATGGAGATTGCACAAATCCCTACAGGCCTCATTCCTGAAATGAGACTCTGACCCCTAACAGGCTTTGTCATCTGTAGGGAAATGTCCTATTTGCATGTCAATTTTGCTACATATGAAGTATTTATTTTTCCTTAGGATCAAAATCATAAGAAGACACACCTGAAAGTCACTTTGTGTACAGAGGGTTAAAACACAAAGATATGAACTTGTCTTAACATGAATACATGAATGAAGGTGATAGATAGATAATAGATTGATTGATAATAGGAAAATACACAACATATTATAGATCTAGTAAATATTATAAGGATATCATAAATTGGTTATAGATAAATTTATGATAGATTATAAATAGATTAATGATAGATAAATGTAAAATAAACCATATATATATATATATATGATAGTCTTATACACCCTCCTCACCTTGATCAAATATTATAGACAGTTATTTTCTGAATGAATTCATTGGATGCAAAGCATTTTACTAGAACAGAAAATTTTATTTTAGTCAGGCTTGAACCATGAAGATACCAAAGATAAATGATATTTTTCTCATAGCTTTCCTTTTAAGCATGAGATACTACAAAGCAATGTCAAGATTAGAACTTCTTTTGTTTGTCTTCAAGTACTGTGAGATAGTTAAACCCCAACACGGTTTAGAGCTAATTATGTCACTTCTGCTCTTTACTTTATGGGCTTGTGCATGTTACTTTAGGCCACTAACCTCCATTTTCTTGACTGTGGTAAGATAAAATGTTTTGTAAAGGTCAAAAGTAAGTAAATGAGAAAATCCTGGGCCATGATTCCCCAATTCTCCCAAGCAGGCACCTCAGGAATAATCATTTTACTAGTTACAAGCAATATAAACAGGCATGCTGTGAAGTACATCCCTTAGAGTTGCCGCGGGCCAGATTAGATGACCAATCATTCTTCCATCATCCCTCGAGGATGAACTGCCCCTCTCTTGTAACCTCAAAGTGATTATAAAATAGGGTGTGAAGGATCCCCAATTAGCTACTCGTAAGGACATGCACAAACTGTATATGTTCCCCACACTCCCCTGAGTTATAAAAAAAGGTTCCAGCATCCAAAGCTTGGGACATTGAACAGTGGAAACTTTCTTCTTTCCTAAAATCAGAAAAGGAGCCAGTAATGGTAGATAATCAAATATAACTTCTTATCAAATATCCATGAAGAGGATTTGAGGACTACTACACATCTCTGACCTAGAGCGATTAGACTCAGAACAGGCTTTGAGGTGGTCAGTGAGGAGCAGTGAGCAGCGTCTGACCCCGGTTTCCCAGAACAGGGTGGACATGCTTTTGTCTTAGTCCTTTACGTGGCCATATAAATGTCTTCCCTGTTTATCATGTGTGCAGAGCTGGCTGACTTCCGGTTACTTTCTGTCACTCATGCAAACAGCCACCAGTGGGTCAGGTGTAAACACACATGGCAACCCTGTGGCTTCATTAAAACAGTTTTATTGTTGCTTTTCTATAAATATCCCCTGAGTCCCCAGAACCATACTGAAACTTAAGAAACAAATGAGGTAGGCTACTGAGATAAATAGAAAAGAGAATTATTACAATACAACAGTGCTCTGAAAGAAGAAATTATGTGTTTTCTTTCTTTCTTATACCTTACAAATAATTTCTATATGAACAAAGAAAAATAATAATCTCCAGAGGATAATCAGTATGAGACTGTGTTTACTAGCATGTTTGCATTATAAGGCAAGTTAATTACTCACAGAGGGCATTTTAAAAAATTGGGGACTCTTGAGGTAGAGGTTAATATTAAGTGTCCTTCTGAAGTCCAGAAGAGGACACTGAGTAGCCCTCTGTGTATGTTAGCCTTGCAGTGGACAGTGCAAAAAAGATTGCTCATACTACAATGACAGCCTCGAGTCTCTCCCTGTCTCTGTCTCTCTGTCTCTGTCTCTGTGTTTCTCTCTCTCTCTCTCTCTCTCTCTCTCTTCTTCCTTATGGAGCCAGAAAAGAGTTGAGATGACTAAGGAAAACATTTTAGCCCATTCAACAGAATGAATACCTACCTTTCTCACCCTCAATTTCTAACAAATTGCAAGAAATGACTGATTGGAACATCATTGCATCTTTAAAGAACAGAAAAAAGCAATAGTAGGCCCTGGTGAATTATTAGATGTAGTTGAAAAGAATCAATTTTATAAAGCTCTTATTATCTGTCCCTACATTACAAGCGTCCAGCAGATTCTCTAAATTCAATACATTAACTGAGCCAACTGTCCGAAACAAAATACAATGCAAGGTGGGGGCCACCCAGCCTCATCTCGCTGCAGACTCTGTGTCAGCACCCACTGCTCAGTTCCAAATTTAAAAATAAGCTTCGAAACACTGTTTATTAGAGAAAATCCTAAGAGTGGCATGATAATCTGACCATATAAACACACGTGTTGCAAGTATGGCCCATGTAAACCATTCTGTCCTTAACTTCCCTTAGAGATGATGGGTGTAGGACATATCTTTGAATAAATTAAAATGACAAATTCTTTCAACTGTGGCTAATTTGTCAGGATCTCTGTACCACTCACCTCTTTCCCTGTTTGGCCTCTGGGACTTCAACATTTGTCATTAACATGAGTAGATTTGGACCCAATTCATTGCTTTCAATTAACACCATGAGTCTGGCGGGCAACCTCTTGCTCTCCTCCCCTCCAGTATTGTCTTCACTCGAACCTGGCTGCACTGTCGTGGCTCACTTCCATGGGTGTCAATATTCTTTCATTTCTTACCTTGGTCAACATTTTTTCAGATGGTAATTAAGACCACAGATGTGTCCCTTTTATAAAGTTGAATCTATAAGTAATTTTGGCTAATTTGATATCCTATAACAGACTCTACTGCACTTTTCATGTCATCTACTGCATGCGTTTTCCACCTGCCTGCCTGTAGTTATTCCCTTAGCTAAGCTACATTTGCCCCTCCCCTCCCCTCCCCTCCAGTCCTCTCTCTTCTTCATTCTCTTTTTGATCCTCTCTCACTACACTTTCTAATTTTTTGTTATTTGGACAGAAACACTGAAGTTTTGTAACATTCTTTACCCTACAGTCCTCGGCCTTCAGCACAATTATGCCATCTGGAACTGTGGAGTATCTAGTGAAGACAATGAAGTCATGGTGGGACTGGAGGGATCCAGCAAGATGACAATAAAAGGGACCTGAGTCCTGATGACACCGGGAGACCTGCCTTTAGCTCCGCTATGAGAAAATAGCAGCACCCCCTAAAATCCTACTGACATCAGCAGACCTTAGACATTCCATGAAACTGCAGCTGAATTTATTTCTAAATAAAACAATATTTGCTCATCCTCAGGCAGTCTGACTTTGGTGACTCCCTGAACTGTGAATATAAAGGACTTTAAGGACAAGACATTCTGGAGCAAGCAGCTCAGTCAGATATTTCATGAGAGAAGCCACAATTTCTGATTTTGGCTGCTGCTTCTGTGCATTCAAACAGTTCCAACACAAGGTATCTGCTTTCCAATCTCCATAATGGTCCCTCTTTTCTATCCTGTTCTCTCTATAATGTCTTGTGCCTCTTAAGGGCTACATTATTACAGTTTCTGAAAATAACCAATTCTTGAAGTTATATTTTGAACTTTGAGGTGACAGAAAGGCATATGAGAAGGACACAATCAGTAACCAAAACCAAGAATCATGGCATCTTCAGTGGGACATAGTGCAGCAGGTTACCCTCGGGCTGGGCTCAGGGGGAAAGAGACGGCTTTTCCTTATCCGAGGCCTTGACGTAAGAGAACATAGCTCAGATGCCTTGATAACCCTTCCGGGTTCTTTTGGCAAAACACAAAGAAAACAAATGGCAACCATCTTGACCCTGAAGTAGATCTTGGTGATAGATGGAAAGGGATGATCTTCTGCAATTTCAGATGGGGAAATCGGAGTTCACGGAAGGACTTCTTCAAGTATTGAAAATATTAAAGTTGTGTTGCATGTGTGTGTGTGTGTGTGTGTGTGTGTACAATGTACACAGCTAACATTATAAAGGGGGAATGATGTTAAGTGAGGCGTCTTAATCAATTAATGAAATAATAGAAGTCAAATTTTACTAAGAAAATGTAAAATATTAATTTCCACAAGAAATGTTCCTCCTCCTCCTCCTTCCCCTCCCTCCCTCCCTTCCTTCCTTTCTTCCTTCCTTCCTTCCTTCCTCTTTCCTTTCTTCCTTCCTTCCTTTCCCCCTCTGTCCCTTCCCTCCCTCCCTTCCTTCCTTCCTTCCTTCCTTCCTTCCTTCCTTCCTTCCTTCCTTTCTTCCTTCTTCCTTACTTCCTTTCTTTTTTGAGTATATTGTGGTTGTTTTGTTTGAGACAGTATAGGACTATGTAGCCCAGACCAGCCTTGAACTTAGTATCCTCCTGCCTCAGTGTACCAAGTGCTAGAATTACAGGTGGGCTAAACCATGGCTGGTCCAGTGATTTATTTTATGTCAAATTGGTCATTAAATTCACTGCAGATCATGGTAGCCATGTTTTTAAAGGTCAGTTTTTCACAGTGTTTTAGTACATGGACATGGGTCATAGACAAAAATGCTTAGGACAGAAGACAGTGGTATGTCATTCTTTCTATCCGATTTCCTGCCTTGGTACCTGAACCAAACAGGCGTGTACTATATTCATACTAATGTAAAAGAGTATCAGAAACATTTGGATTACAAAAGTCATAAAAATATTTCTGTACCATTTTTCCCTCAAAATTCATTTATAAATGAATCCCTTATAGGCTGGTTTTGGCTGGAATATTATATTTAAACATTTCTCTAATAAAGACTAAAGAAAATAAGCTCTTCCTGTGGTCTTATTTCACTCAAAACAAACGTCTTTGTGACTCCTTTGCAGTTGTCCAATTTGAGTCCTTTGGAATTGGAAGAGAAATGATAAAAGTCTATGCATTTTTCCTTCAGTCTGATTGTACAATTAATAATGCTTACTTTGTTTTCAGATTCAGCCAGTCCTTTGGGAGCTCTTTGAAGGACACATTTTTCAGCCCTTTTATAATACAGAGCCTTCTCTCTAACCCTCATCACCATCTTCCCAATGACACTCTCAAAGAGTTAATGAGGTGGACCTTCAGATGCCATCCAACTTGGCTGGATGCAATGGAAAGGTGTTGGTTATGTCATTGGATCTGTATTTTAATGAAACTGGGTTCATTTGCATGACATTATGGCTCCCTGTTCCCACAGATTTTCTCATGGAAGGTCACAGTCATTGTTTTAGCCAGGAAGGCAATTTTCACTCTAGAGACAGTTGTGGTGTTGTTTACGGTCCTTTGCAGTTTTGATAAACACAACACAACACTGATCATCATAGTTTAAACTTTTGTTGGATCTTTGTGTTTTGTAGTCAGTGGTTGAACTTTGGATCAACATGTAGGGGACAATTTTAAGGTGATTAAAAAGCTATTACAAGACATTTTTACCAGGGCGGGTGGAGTATATTTTTATGAATTATGGATGTGCGAGTCTGTGACATTACAAAACCTTCATTTTTTTCTATTTATCAAAGTGGATGCTATGAAAGACTTTCTAAGTAGTTCAAAGAAAACAGTACAGTGTAGATTTATGGACTTCATTTTCCCAATAGATTACCTTGGAAAATGTTTTAAATAATAAAACCCATACAGACTTCACCTATTGTCTTTTTGTTGACAAAGAGGAGAATTTTAATATAATAAAACAATGAAATGATTCCTCTGATTCCTAGTATCTACTTCTAATTCAAAGCATGTGGCCATTTGGGTGATTGCTTGCTATAATCTGTTCATCATTTAGAATAATTGTTTATAGATATATAGAATTCTTAGTAGCATTGTTTTAACTTTTTTTACTCAGGAGTTTTAAATTCATTGGATTTTTATGTCATCTGGCCTCAAACTTTTCCTACAGTGAAAACGTACTGAAAAACCTGTTGTGGTGTGGGAGATCATTGTATGATTTTGGCTCTTCTTTAGCATGCTTGAAGTTACTCTGAAGTATTATGACGTATCCTCTAGGTTCCTTTTACTTCCCTGTATTGTAGGCTTGTTTGGAGTTAACCAACCAAGCAAACAAGTGAACTAACAGTCCACCAGTCAATCAATTAATTAGCCCAAGAATCAGTCAGTGACCAGCCTAAACAGACAGCCAGTCACCCAACCATGCAGCTAATCAACGAACGACCTAGTTGACGAACCAGTCAATAGCCCACCTACCCAACTCACTAACTAATCAACTAAATTATCTAATCAAGCGAGTACCCAATCAATTAATTTCCCAAACATTCAACCAATGAACCAGGCAGCAATCAAACAATCAATCAGCTAACAAATCAGCTGATTGACAAGGCAATCAATCAATCAACCAACCAACCAACCAACCAACCAATCAACCAATAGCATTTGAGCATTCCTTGGGTGATCTGATAGGGAATCTGCTCAGTTATAGTATTTTTAATCTTTCTGCCCACTTCCCACATAAAACAAAGGTTTACAGGAAAGTGAGCGAACAATAAGAAAAGACACAGGAGATGAAAGCCCATAATTTTCCCATGAATCTTGACTTCACCTTGTGATCATCAGTAATAATAACTGCATCCAGTTCTTGTTAGTTTTGTAGACTTGACACAATCTAGAGACAGGGAAGGAGAAGGAACTTCAATTTGAGGAATTTCTTCATCAGACTGGCCTGAGGGCATGTTTTCAGGACATTTCCTTGACTGTTAGTTGATGTAGCCAGGCCTATCCTGTGGTGGGCAGGGCCATGCCTGAGCAGGTGGGCCTGGGCTAAAAAAGAAAAGAGGATGAACAATCCTGGTGGACGCAAGGCAGTAAGCAGTGTTCCGCGGTGGGCTCTGTTTCAGCTCCCGCATGCAGGTTCCTGCCTCGGGTTCCTCCACTGGCGCCTCACGGTGCTCAGTGAGTAAGTCTTCTGGAAACTGAAACAACCCTTGCCCCTCCGCATGTTGGTTGTGGCCAATGTTTCTGCACAGCAACAGTGAAGCAAACTAGAACCCTTGTGTTCTAGGATCACAGTCTAATCCTCTGCATAGGCTCAGAGCACGCCACCCTTTAGCAACAGCATAGCACCCAGTGAAAGTGTGCAACTACTCCAAAGTTGGCCAGCAAGGTGTCAACAGGGGACTGTAGGAAAGGAGCAGGGGGGGCGGCCTCCCTGTGAAACAGATCGAGTGCCGCCTAGGCATACCGCAAAGCTATGTGGCACTTCACAAGCTCCTTCGGGAGCACAGCTTCATGGTTCCCGTGAAACTTGACTCCATTTACTGATGCTACAGATAAATGCATCTGCATTATTACTTTTATTGGAACTCACCCGTTCCTTCTTTGCCATGGTGCTACCCTTTTTGCCAAGAAATCTCACTTTCAATTACACATATGTCATAACACTTAAACATTAGTTTCACTTGCCTCTGGTTAATAAGTCACCTTATATTCAAACATCCATCAGCATAAAATCAGCATAACAACGTTTATGAATCCGTTTATCATCAGCACATTCAAAATGCTTACACAATTCACTGTCTGCATTCAGATAGGAACTTGGTTAATAGCCCTTAAAGTTACTATAAACCTTGGCTGCGTTCAGTCACAGGAACAGTACTCATGTTTTCAGATGGAGCTCATTCTTGGTAATTGTTGAAGTTTAAAACCATGGGAATACAGTAGAATTATCCCTATAAGTGTGAAAAAATATGCTTTATCCATAGTCATGGAATCTCTACAAGTTTCATCCATCCTGGGTATACTGAGGAACTTTTATGTCCATCATGGCTGCAGTTTGAATCTGCAAAGACAGACAATCAGGTTTGTTTTTCAGTATTACGGATTGGAGCAGGATTTGCTCATGTCAAACCAGCACGATACTAACTGAGCTGGATCTTCATCCTATGTAAGGAGTCTTCGATGGATAAATGATCACATTTGCCCATTTCTTATATTTCATGATATCAGCTAAGATGGATCTGCTTTGACATGAGATCAGGTCACTGTTACCTTTGGAACTTGACCACACTGACCTGTCCAAGGGATATTTTGGAAGGATTAAAGGCCCGCAGGAGGAGAAGGTAAGGACTGACCAGTAGGGCTTTCCTTACTTTGTTTATACCTGAGTCTGTCCTTGAAAGATGCCTTTTTCTTTGAGATTCAGTAGTGATGCATATGGCAATGGTGTGAGCTATTTTAAAATAATTACACTCATTGAAAGTAGCAATGAATGTGACAACAACGGGTTGAAAATGAATTTTAGATGTCACTTTCAGGTTATGTGGACTATTCACAGCCTAGAACATAAATCAACAAAGTCTGATTCCTATAATCAAGGGGTAATACTTCATACTCACCTTAGTCTTTATATTCAAATGACATTTAGAAATTGTGTGAGAAGGGTTAAGAGGACATCAACTCAGCACATTCTGCACTTTATTTGTTTCTCAGAAACTCGTGGCACAATTGCTCTTGATCCACAATAAACACAGTTGAATTAATCTCTAGAGTAAAGATAAAAGAAATTGATAGCAAAGCCCTTATCCCCAAGAATGTCTTGCTTTAGTCAAACAGCTATGAAGCAGTCATTATCATAATCAATAAAATGTACTCAGTTTATTGACATGGCATAGTGTAGTGGTCTTGGGCTAGCTACAACTCAGGTCTAAAATTGTAGCTGAGTATATTGTGTCACGCCCTGAGTTTCGATGACTCTGTGCTTGCAAACACAAATGTCTAGATCCTTATGTGTAATGTTCTGAGCTAATCTATATCTGGAGATTTCAGGAAATACAGGGAGTTACTTAGGACACTTATCACGAGTTAGGTAATCAGTTAGGTCAACATGGTATTGGACTTTTCTCTGTGCTAATTCTCCCTGCTAGTTAATTTTTATTACTGTATCTCTTCATTTTTCTCATCTTCCTCCCCTTCTTCCTCAGCCTCGTTCTCGTTTTCCTTCTTCTCTTATAGTTGTTTGACCTAAGAGACTGGGTCTCATGCAACGTAGACTGGCCTTGACCTCATTACATAGCCAAAGCTGTCCTTGAACTAGTGATCCTCCTACCTCTACCTCCCAAGTGCTGGAATTACATATGTCTGTTACCATTCCCAGTCCCAGCTGATACATATTGATTTCACTGAACCAAGTCAGTTTTTCCATACAAGCACAACAGTGAACAATGTTGACTTCAATAGTTCGGAACCGAACAGGCCCTGTTCCCAGCAACTCCTTTTTGAAATTCCCAGAGTTGTCAATACGCATACTGTAAACTTGAGACTGATTATGGTTGCTGGAAACTTTCCAAGTGTGAAGTCTAGCATTGAAGAAAGTGCCTCATCTCCTTCTCAGCTACCTTCACAACATTAGTAAGCATTTATGTTATAAAAGTCATTCCTACAAACGTTCTCACAGATGCTAGATGGAGAAACTGAGGCTCATAGCATTGCTTGACCAAAGTTGGGTTGTGCTTAGTAGAGCTTTCAAACTTACATCTAACCTAGTTTTTGATGTTCTGTGTGTATGTATTTGCATGTGTGTGTTTGTGTATAAATGTGTATATGTGTGTTTGCATATGTGTCCTTATGTGCAAGTGCGTCTGTGTTGGCATATGTTCAGGGGCATGTGTGTATGTGTATGTATTTGTCTGTGTATTAATCTGTTTGTATGTGCATTTGTGTGTATACAGGCAGGCATGTTTGTATTTATGTCTGCATGTGTGTCTGTCCATGTGTGTTTGTGTGGGCATGGATGTGCATGTTTGTGTGTATATGTGTGTACATTTATGTCTGTGTGTGCATAAATGCTATGGTTCATGTGCGTCTGCATATTTATGTACATGTGTATCTTTGTCTGGGCATTTGTGTTCATGCACCTTCATGGGTCTGCATGTGTGTTCCTGTTTGTGGTATATATGTGCATATGTCTTCATGTGTGTGCTTATGTGTATGCATGTGCATGTGTCTATATGTGTGGTGTTTGTGGTGCATGCATGTATGGGTTTATTTATGTTCATGTGTACGTGTGTGTACTAATTACACTAGTAAATGAGCCAATCATCTTGCAGAATTGAACCCCAAGCCATTCTGTTGTTCTTATATGGATTTTGGATCAGTGCTCTGTAAGGATCTATGAAATGCCAAGTCTGTGGCATCAAACACTGCATGGAGGTGTGTTTAACTTTGCAGCATTCTGTAATTTTCCATATGCATGTGCTTGTCTCTTATTAATGATGCAAGTTTAGGGGGACTTGAATCTGAAAGATGAGCTTTCCCACATCTACATCACGCTGCACGCTGTACTGTGCAACAGCAAGTTGGTCATAAACTTGTGCTAGTTCCAACAGAAAGTCAGAGATTGATCTCCTCTGTTCTCCCTCTTCCTTCTCTCTCCCTCTCTTTCTCTCTCTCTCTCTCTCTAGACATATGCCTTGTTTCTGGTGAATGATAGGATTGATACATGCTTGTAAGCACATGGAAATAAATATCAGTTTATATTTCTCACAACTAGAAGACAGCCTTACTGGACTCTAACCTAGTAAGTATAAACTACTGTCACCTAGCAGAGATTTACACCATAGCAGTCACTGCTCTGCTCAAATTAAAATAAAAAGAAGACAGAAAGTGTGTCATGTTTTATTTCAGTGTGACCTTATTGGAAATGATTCTCATCAAATTATTTGGAATTCTGGGTTTTCACAACTTGCCTCCAAGACAGATTTCTTTGATCCTAAGGACCATGGATATAAAACAGAAAATAAGCAGCTTGGTGCATGGGAATTAGAGCTTTGTGATGTAGCACTGGGCTTCTTTTGGTTTGTCCTCAACATTGAACACTAGCACCACCTTACCTGGTGCTGTGCTTGTCCAGTCTCTGTTCAGTATGTATCTTTCTAAACTGGCCTGAAATAGATCTGCCCCCAGTTCCCTTCCATGTAAACTCATTAAGTTCAAAGAGAAATTTTGCAGAATGTCATCTGAGGCCATTACTCATCTGGGCTGAACAATGAAATTTCTCTCTTAAGTGGAGCTTACTAAACATATATCCAATTGACTAAAAGATGCCACATCTCTCCCAGCTATGGTCTGAGACGCTCACCGTCTGTGCAGCGGTCACCTTCAGTGTGCGACGAACCGTTTCTGGCAATGAAGGTTCATTTAAATGACATGATAGTGGATGATGCGTCTGCCAAAGGTGAAAGGTCTTAGAACCATGCTAGTAGGAGCCTGTTATGTCCAGGAACAGGCTCACAGGAAAAGATGCCCAGACTTGCTTTTCTCCAGTTTTGAAGGTAGAAATGCCAGGACAATCAACAGATTGACAGAGAAGATTTATGTTTATCACAGGCTGAAGTCTCCCCGACTGGTCTGATTGAATGTCTCGGGCGATGGAGCCTCATGGTCAGAACAGCACCCATCTCGGAGGAGCTGTGCCCAGGCTTCCCAGAGGAAGAAAGGAAGAGGAAGGCACCCGGGTTATATGGTTCCATTTGAGTCCACACCCCACAGAGAACCCCTCCTTTTAGGCGATGCCTCTCAACATTTCCACCTCTTCTCAGTCCCATAGTGGAGAGTACGCATTCATCATGCAGACTTTGTGGGGTTGCTGGGCACCCCTACTACAGCACTGGCTCTTTCAGGGGACTGAACAGATTTGGACGTTTGGAGTCACAATTTCAGTCATCTGTGCTTCCTGGAGCACATACTTTATTTTGATGTAACATTGCAAAATAGGATTAATTTTAGGAGTAATAAAATACAGAAAATCCTTGCGGAGTGTCTGCTTTATAGTAATGTATTCTAAGCCAATCTTTTCTTTGTTCTTTTTCCTTTTTCCCCCTATCTTTCTCTCTCTTTTCCTTCTGTTATTCTTTTAAACCTCACTGAGAGACTGGTGGAGTGACTCCAGGAGGCTTTCAAAACTCTAGGTTGTAAAGGAGGGTTCAATTCTAGCTTCTCTTTGTTTTTGTCTTTGTTCCTCTCATCCTTGCACCTCAGTAACATATTAGACACAACGAAGACCATAAACTGTCTCTCCCACAAGATTGTTGTGCAAAGCCCATGAATCAGGAAGTATTAGATGTGAAAAGCAATGTTTGACAATGAGTGCCTGGCCTGGGAGCTGCAGGTCCAGGCAGGGATGCTGCTCAGAGCACAGACAATGAGCAGGTGGTGTAGAACCAATGCACAGCCTGAGAAGTTAAAGTTTCTTTAACCAGGAAAGACAAGATATATTGGAAGTGACCTGAGAATTAGAGAGAATACAATTAGTCAAATGCTATTTATTGAGAGGTCAACGGAAGTGTCAACCAGAGAGCCAAGTCATTATCCCTTGAATGTTGTCAAGATTTTATGCTCTGGTTCAAATGAAACTCTGCTCAGTTACCCATTACCCAAGAAGACGAGGCCGCAGCTCACCTGGATATCCAGGTGAGCTAAACTCTAAACTGGCACTGGTAGATCTCTCTCAGAGAGCTGAGAATGAATGGAGGGAGGAAGCTAGGCACACCTCTCCCTTCCCCTTGTTATAGAAAGACGAGTTCAAAGGCCATTGGGACGATGGCTGCTTATATGCAAGGTTGAACACGAGTAGAAAGAGGTGAAATGAGGAACCATTGGGGCTGAAATGAATGAAACATCGATTCATTCTCTGTCTCTTCCTCTGGATTAAGGTATAGCTTTCTTCTGTCTTTCCCACTGTCCCCAGCACCTCTTATAAACTGATTATGTGCTGCCTGTCTGATCATTCCATGGAGTGTGATGTTTGTGGGGTTGTCTTAAGAAAAGGACAAACATTTCATGTCTGATGGAGTTCAGCAGTTGCTGTGGGCTTTGAGGCAGCACCCAGCCATTGGGATGAGGATGTTCCATTCAATCCCACTCTGCCTTCCCAGAAAGACCAGCCCAAAGCGGGAGACCCTCTCTCTTCCCTCACAGATGCCTTCTGCACGAGAGAAGAACATTTAGGTCCCTTCAGCCTGGAACATTAAAACAAATGCTGATAGTTCAAGGTTAATAGATGCATAAAACAAAAGTAATTCCATGTCAAAGCTGAGGTGACAGGCGATTTGACTTGAGGCCGCCTCACAATCACTCTTTTACATGTACTCCATGCTGTGCCCCGGCGAAGGCGTTATTTTTCTGACATTTACTTGTCAAGAAGGTATGACAATAGAGATTGTTTCTATCTCTCCAGTGCCCAGATGTTGACCTTCCAGCTTTAGTTGGTAATTGGGGTTCTGTGGAGCTTTAACATTTTCTATTGATTCAATAGAAGCGATAACATTTCCAATCATAAGACAGCATTATAGAAATATCAAGCAATTCACATATCAGAATGTTTGATAGCTAGGCTCACCGCATTAATTTCCGTCACCTTTGCCAGGAACCCTTTATCCTCCTTTTAATACTGAAGGACACGTGGGAGTAGTTGCTGCCACTTTTATTGTTCAATAAAGTAGACAAAAGTTTCAATTAACAACCAAAGGGCCTCTAGGAAATTGTGAATGAGAATATATTTGACTCATTTTACTGTATTTCTTTTTAGTAATGTGCCATCTGTGACTTCAAGGCCATACTTCACTGGCACATACACACGTACCACACACGTACACGCACAGCACAGTTACTCTCATCTGGTTTGATTTATATTAAAACAGTCAAGCAAGAAGAACCAAAAGCGGTGTGGTGAGGAGGCCGGGGGAATTCTGAAGGGAGAAATAGAGCCCAGAAGAGTCTCTGGTCTGCCTAACTACAACGCAGGAGGTTCGCTCCTTCTAGTCTTTGTCTGTGGCACTGAAAGTGAGGGTGTCTGTCCTTCTGCAGTGGGCCCCTCATTATGAAATAACCTGTGCTCCTCCATCCTGTATCCACTTACAGCCTTATGATTCTATTGAGCATTCCTATTCTGGGATTTATAGTTTATTAGTAAATTTATTATTAATTTAAATTTTATGCTATTTGTGGGACTTGGAAATGGTGAGTAAGAATGAATTTGAATCATGTATGAAACAAACATGGGAGACTTCATGTCCTTTCTAGACACAATGCTCTCTTATTTCAGACTGACACTTCAAACTCCTTAAGAACAATCTTTCCATGTTTCTCAGAGACCGCACATGTTTTTGGCCTCCTGTGTTTCCTTCTGTCGTTCCTCTAAGTTTCAGGGGATGCATAGCATCACCATCCCACTATGTCTTCCTCTCTGTCTAGAAGATGCCCACGTCCTGCTCCATGTCATGTCTACCTTGACTAAGAAGTCTGATAGTTTCCTCTCCCAACCAGTCTTAAGTTGTACAATGTGTCCTGAGTTAGGAGACCCAAATCATCTAAAGATGAGGTAATTTGTATCATAAAATTATTCATTATTTCTTAATAAGTTAGTGTGCTCTAATTTTATACTCAATTTTAAAACAAAGTCCATTAGTCAAATTAGCCACTGGATCACCAGACCCGTGCTTGACTTGTCTTGTGAGTCTATGGATAACCTGGCTGTCCCTCACCTCTCAATGTTATGCAAAATGTATGTTTCATCTTTACTATACATTTCTCATACATTAATGGAAAGATTATATTAAGAAATAGAGACATACGGCCTAGAGACACGGCTCAGTGGATAAGAGCATGGGCTGCTCTTCCAGAGGATCTAGGTTCTAACCCTGCCACCCACATGGAGGCTAATAACCATCTCTAACTCCAGATCCAGGGAATTCGGTGCTTTCTTCTGATATCTGAAGGCACTGCATGACCTGGGTACATTTATACATATGTATGCAATATGTTCATACACATCAAAAATAAAATATTTTTAGAAATAAACAAAGTCCATTGGTTTAATTCTAGAAGTTTCTAAACTGTGATTTTAACAAAGAGAAGATAGACAATGTTTTATGGATCTCTAGACTAGAAATGTCCATTGTTCAATAAACCAGGGCTTTTCTATCACAGAGGGTTTGTAAGCTGCACCTCGGTGGATGCTGTGTACAGAAGCTACTTACATCCCAGCTCCTTAATAATAATTTGAGAACTGATATGAAATAGGCTGACTTTTTGAAAATGGTGATGTCGGGACTGAAGAGATTTGGAAGTCACTAAGAATAGGTGAGGACCTGATTCTGATTGCCACCAACTGTGTTGGATGGTATCAACTGCCTTTAACTCCAGTCCTGGAGGGTCCAGTGCCTCTGACCTTTACAGGCCCAGCCACTCATGTGCACACTTCTGTAGGGGTGACTTTTATGATATGGGCCTCATCTGGACAAAGACTTTAACCTAACCTCATAACCAAAAATCAGGGTTTGTAATGTGAACAAGCTAACCAAGCCATGTTCTCCAGTTGTGTCTTAGGCATATGCCCATAATCCCTCCAGAGACTTCCTTGACCTTCCACCCAAGATAGTGTATCAATGTGTACACGCATGTTTTTGCATGTAAGAACATCAGAGTGTTACAAACAGTATGAGCTTACCCATCGGGAGCAAGGAGACAGATTTGTAATGCTTGTTTATTATTGCCAGGCGTGCTGTGTGCGTGCGTGTGTGTGTGTGTGTGTGTGCCTCTATGTGTGTTTGTGTGTGTGTCTGTGCCTCTATGTGTGCTTGTGTGTGTGTCTGTGTGTGTGTGAGCCTCCATGTGTGCCTGTGTATGAGTATTTCCATGTGTGCCATGTGTGTGTGTGTGTGTGTGTGTGTGTGTGTTCCTATGTGTCTGTGCCTCCCTGTATGCCTGTGTGGTGTATGTCCCTGCATGTGTGTGTGTGTGTGTGTGTGTGTGTGCGTGTGTGTGTGCGTGTGTGTGTGCGTGTGTGTGTCTTAGTCTAGGTCTAGGGATCAGAAGGGGCGGTTCTCTGACACAATAATGTGGAGCTGACTTTCAGTCCTCATTTCATGCCAGTGATCTTGTTTCAATAAAGAATGGATGAAGCCCTTGCTGGAAAGCACAGTTCCAAGAGAAACTGAAAGGACAGGTTCTCAGGAGCTCAGATCTGCTCCTGACCTTAAAACAGATACTATGAGTCAGGCTGAGTCTTTATTACAGTAACCATAAGCACTATGCATAAACAAAAGAGACCCACAGAAATACCTGTAATTAAAAATAAAAACAAACTTTGAAAAACAAAATGGTTGTTATTCCTCATTTAAATAAATAAATTCATTTCTAAGAGAAAGTAAATTAATCCCATTACACTGGAGTACTGGATGCTTCATACTGTCATCAATGCAGAGACAAACTCTCAGAAGATTTTGAAGTTATAGCAAGAAACTGGAACATGGCTTCTCAGACACATTTACTGATGGATTCGTGACCTCATCCTACCACGGGTGCGAGAGGACACTGACTCTGCTCCTCGAGTTCTCTGTAGTAGGGTCTAATCTTCCATTCCCTAGTGTATCAATGGGCTGGTACTGCTGAGATATGCAGTCCTGAGAACCACCTGGGCTTGTCATCGTCAACATTCTCTCAAGTGTCCCCAGGAAAACCATTCCTTCAGTGAGTTCGGGGGGCACTGGTATCAAAGCTATGTCTGTCTTCAGACAGGTTTCCTTTACTTTAAACACATTTGTAGCCATGGTGTATCTGGTTCATGTCTTATCTGACCAGCAGATAGCTGCCGGTTTCCACAAGGAGAATGTTCTGGTTACTTTTCTGTTGCCTGATAAATGCCATAACCAAAAGCCACTTGGGGAGAAGGGATTTAAAGGGATTTAATGGGCTTATAGATTACACTCCATCATCTAGGGAAGGCATGACAGGAGCTCAAGAGTCAATGGGGGCAGGGTGTGCACCAGCTTGCTTCCTCGCTTCTGTACAGCTAACTTTCTTATGTGTCCCCGGACCCCAGACAGTGGACTGAGACCTCCTACACCAAGTGTCAATTAAGAACATTCCCACAGACAGGCCCATAGTCCAACCTGATTGAGGCAATCAGGTAACTCAGGGTTGGGTCTGGTTGTCAGCTAAGGCTAACTAGGAGCTCTTTCTTCAAAGGCATCTGACTACTACAGACATTATCCAACTCAGGCCCCACTTCTGAATGGGAAACTATATAAGAAAACCATTGGTCCTTGTCGTCTGTATGGACCATAGTCAGAGTTACCTTGAATGTAAACTAATCACACAATTACAAGTTAACAGTATTCCAAGGAATCCTGTCACACACCTTCTGGGCCTTATTAGTATAGCATGTCACATACCAATCTTAAACACCTTAATATAACATTTTCTGCAAATGTTTGGTTCAACAAATTTTTATGGAAAGATTCAGAATGTGAAAGAACTTTTGGTGTAGCACTTATTGGAAAACTACAGTATGGTATATGGAAATACTATGTGTTTTCAGCCCATTCAATAGTAATTATGGAGACAAAGGTCCCTTTCTTTATAGTACACTCAGTTGACCTCTTCTGCTCCTCCAAGGAGAAAACTTTTCCATCTCAGAATCTCTGAGCTGCAGACAGACATTTCTTTCAGTCACAGTGCAGAAGCCAGACACCAGTGTTTGGAAACCAAACAAATATGCAATTTGTCAGTCTACAGATAGAGTGTTTCTGCCTTCAGATTCAAAATGGTTTTCATTTATTCATGTAAAAAAGCAGCATTTCAGTTATAGTTGTAATATTTACTTATCTGATTTCTTCATGATGGATAACAAATGTACCCAGAAACTCCATGCATCAAAAAGATACCACTTCCTAAAATGGCAATATAATTCCATATCACAATAAAAACAGATACAATTCAAAATGCCTCAAATAGTTCCAAAAGCAATTATGGTGTTTCAGAAGTAAACATTACTTACAAATTCATAACCACCCATCAAAATTATTTCACTAGGGCAAGTTAAGGAACCATCTGCTACGATTTATGCATTTTGAGTTTTTCTTATTTTTTTATTGCATTCCATGAACACTCCTAGCAATCACTGCAGTCCAGACTGGAGTCAAATCATTTGCCAGTTACCTGGAACATATAAACTTCCTTTCACTGTGTTCAATCCTGCTACAGCAATGATCATTACAACTCACATTTTCATCCCCAGGAACTAGATTGGACCAGAACCATCTGCAGGGTGGTGTCTGAGATTAGCAGTCTTATTTCTTTGCCTAAAGAAAAGCAAGATAAGTTCCTTTTAAAGGCTGAAAAGGGTCATTCTTCATCTCCTTTCCAGAATAATGCTGAATTATTTCTCAACTACAAGGAGTATTTCATAAATCACAAAAGAATAAATCTTGTTAAATCAGTTGTAGATTACAAAGACCGAAAGGCAAGGTCCATTTTCAAAGGGACAATCCTGTCCTTGCTGATTTCTAACCCTTTCACTTATTTAAGAAGAGACAACTTTTGAAATCCAGTTAACTGAAATAAGAACATTTTGTTTCCTTTCCATGGGAGGTCAAATGGCTAATAACAAAGGGACTCTCACCATCCACTAAAGTCCAAATATCGCCGATATCACCGTTTTACAAGGACATGCTGATGAAAACCTGCGCCAACACATAAGCTTACACTAATTTTGAAGAGCTGAGTGCCCATCTCTTCTGATTCCATCCACAATACTGACAGAACAATAATACTTGGAGTATCCTAGGTATGGGAAGAAACAGGAAAACCTTGTCATTAACTTAAATATGCACAATGTCTTTTATGCTTAGATCTTACTCTGAGGAGGGGTGATGAACCCAAAATCCTAGTTCCATGTTTCTGGAAAAAGAAGCTAATTTTTTACATGTTGTAGAACATAATGTGAATGTAAAAGCTCTGATTGCCTTAGAAATGTGAACTGTGCATGTTATAAATCATGCATTCAACAGGATGGATACTTTGCATCATGCCCAGTGTGGAAAAGCTCAATATGCATGCATTTATGTATTGAGTAGATTTATAACCAACACACCCACTGCCACTTGGCCCCACTTCACTTTCATGTCCTTGAAAATATACATTTCACACATTTAAAAAAAATTAGAAGACTTAAAAGCATTTGCCATTCTTACAGAGCAAGAACAAATGGCACATGTGTCTCTAGTAAGTCAACCCAGGAACAGGAAATAGCAAATGGGTAGTAGTGTGTTTTATATTACAAATTCTAAGTGTATTTATTTGCAATGAAGGGGAGAACTGGTTTCAAAAGTTTAGAATGTGTGGGCTTCATTATGCTTATCTTGGCACGAACCAGCCACATCTTTCCTATCTGAGAAGGTAACCAGTGAAACTGCCTAATGTGGGGCAGATAGAAGGTAAGAGTCACTGAAACTGCCCACTGTGGGGTAGATTGCAACCAGCTTCAAGGTCACCTCTCAAAACACACTGCAGCTTTTGCCTAACAAGCCGAGTTGGTAATACAATGCTGAGGTAAGGAAATCATTAAGCTCAGTTCCCTGTGAATGCACCTGGCATTAATACATGGAAAATTAAGGAAGTAAGAAAATGTAGACTTTCTTCCCCCTTAGCTATGCTGACAGTGTCCTATGCAGTCGGCCGCTACTCACTGCTCCTGCTGAGTGAGCACTGTACCACTGAGTCACATCCCCACATCCCCAGCTCCTCATGGGGCACCAGAGGAGACAGTGTGTGAGATACAGGGCTCAGTGCATTGGGGGAGCAGTTGAAGGAGGGGAGGGGGCGAGGAAGGGCAGCTCCCAGACCTGGAGAAGGAGAGAAACAATCCTTGTAGAAGAGAATGGAAAACTGGAGCTTGAGTGTGAGCAGGAAGAATTCAGGTGCAAGAAGAGAAAAATCTCCCTGTATGATAGGCGAGGCTCAGAGAGAGGTGGGGGGGTGGGGGAGGGAGAGAGGGAGAGAGAGAGAGAGAGTTCTACTGAGGGAAAGAGGCAAATGCAGTGGAATTTAGCAGACAGAGGAAGGATGAGCTGTGAGGTCACGGAGGGATCATGGGGAAGGGTCATGACGGAGAAGCCTGGTGTCTAGGTGATACCTCTGAGATGCACATGTGCTCTGGCTTTCTGTGACTTATGCAAAATACCAGACAAGCTACTTGGGAGGCAGAGAGCATTGTATTTGGGCTTCTAGTGCTAGAGGGTCAAGTACTAGGTTTGTCAGCTTCATCGTGATGGGGCACATGTCAGAACCAGTGTTCACATCTGCAGTCTCTCAGCCAGGAGGCACCAAGACAGAGAGACCTCACAGTGCCCTGTGGCTGCAGCACCTTGCCTTATTTCTGCCCTGAGACCAAGCCCTTTGACACTGTACTTTCAAGAGTAGTTGAGATCCAAACTTCGGTACATGGCATTAAGAAGTTTTATTTTCCTGTGATGTGGAGGCTGAATGAGTGAAAGACCAGTTGGCCAACAGCCACAAGTTTAGAAAGCCATGGATATAAAATAGTAGCCTGCACTGCACACGGGAGCATGGAAAAGAAGGACAATGCTGTTCCCTCAGAGAGCAATTTTGTGGCAAGGAAAATATAACACATTAATGTGGCACAACACCTCAGTAAGAAAGAAGTCCCCAGAAGTTATTAGTATTGTGGGATTAGGACTAAGATTGATCTGGGTATCGAAGCATCCTTCGGGGATTTCCTCATGTCCTTCCTCTTCGTTCACATTGATCTCTTTGCAGAATTTTCTTTTTATTCTACACCCTGCCTCTTCCAGTTATATTCTTTAATTTTTAAGGCAGTCTCACCTTACCAGGGATGGCCTCAAATTAGGTTCATCTTCATTTTCTTTTTTATCTGTCTGTAGGTACAGGGTCATGAAAGTCATAGTGAGCTTCTTTCCATGGTACAGGCAGAAATGATGCTCTCCTGATCTCAGCCGGAATTTTTAAGAGATGGTTGTTCCAATGTGTCACTCCTGATAATTACTAATCATTCCTTACACCATTAGATTTTTTCCCTTCTAATGAAGGGTCCTACAATGGAATTCAAAAGGAAAATAGAAATGTTAATTCTTTGGATTGTTACAGGAGGAAATTCTATTAAAGTTTCTGTATATCGTTGCTTCCTGGATTGTGTATGTTTTATGATTTATTCTAAGACAAAAGTCAGGCTAGATTTTACATACACACACACACACACACACACACACCCCTGTGTGTGTGTGTGTGTGTGTGTGTGTGTGGCTTTACTCAAAAAGTCCTCCCAAGTTCTCATATTTTAATGAGCTCTGTGAGAGACTGAATCAATATCTATTGTGTATTTCAAATATCCATAGCTGCACTGAATAAATGAAACTGTCAAGTGTGGAAATTGATGAATATTACTGTGGTTGGAGGAGCTCATATTATCTGAACATTTGTTTGGTGTGACATGGGAATGTACAAAATGCTTCGAGCCAAAGTTTCATCAAGACTACTCTCTTTTCAAGGTATTTAGATTATTGTTCAGAAGAAAATCTGCAGGTTAAATATATGTTCACACGAGGATAAATGTTCTGTGTCTGAGCCAATCTAAAACTACACAGTAATAAGGTACATCAATAAAAATGAACTGACAAATAAAAACAGAATTTATCTGGGATGGGCCAAAGGAGGTGGTGTACCTGATGGTTGTTGTTACACTGAAGTCAATAATATCACCACCACAGACCCACTGAGCCCAGTTCTGATGATTTCTAGCCTGGACTCTGAGCTGGCTGATCTTTTTGTTTGCTTGGTTTTGTTTTCTGTTTTAAACTCTACATTTAGCTACATTACCTGTCATGAAAATCCCATGGGAAACATCCCTGCACAAACAGACACTTGTCTAGCACACAGAACCAGCACCGTGTGACACCAGTTAGGTTACTACTCTAGATGAGGAGCTATAACATGACTACAGAGTGGGTATCTCTGCTGTTGTTACCGTTATGTCCAGTGACAGTCACCTCAACCAACGTCCATCCTCTCAACAGGGTGAGAGATCACCTGCCTTTGTATTAAGAATTTCAAACACTTCCTTTGTCTTTCAACTTCAGAGTAATACAGAGAATAAAACTCTTGATATTTAGTCCAATATGGGGATCATCTGTACACAGTTCTCCTTCAGAAGGGAAAATGCCCATTTAGACACTAGAGCAGCACATTGGACACTTCCATATTCAGTGTCAACTGAAATACTTGCACAGGTAGAAAGACCAAGAGATAAAGCTCTGACCAGACTGCCAAGGAGAGATGCCAAGGACCCTAGAGACTAGGAGACTCCTAAGGGCAAAATCTTCTTGGAAACAGTATGTGTAAAGGACTGGCAATTTCATGAGTCTAATCTTGCTTTGGGAGTTCTTCACTTTAGCAATTCTTTGACAAGAGTTCAGGATCTGAAGCAGGAGTTCACGTGCTTAGAAAGCCAGGCAAGAATGAGGTTCTGAAAGGAATGGGGCTCATGGTAAAACCACAGCTTTTCTTGGTAGAAATGCAGTCGGTAATTTAGAAGTGAGTCAGTAATAGGCAGGGAAATCTCAGCTTGATACAGAAAGTCTCTTGTACAGCATCTTTGTCTCATGGATTAAAAACAGACCGAAGGGTTAGAGAGAAGCCTCGGTGGTTAAGAGCATGTGTTGCCCTTGGAGTGAAACTGTGTTCAATTCCCAACACCCATATTGGGCTTCTCACCACCGCACATAACTCCAGCTGCAGGGGATTTAATAGGTCTGGACTCCCTGGGCACATGGTTTATAATGCAATCAATCTAAAAAAATAAAACAGACAGAGAAGGGAACTCTTTTGAGCTGTTTATTAGAGTAAGTGAAAGCAACACAGAAGGCAAGTTGCAGAAAATAAAAATCTCAGTTGTCCCTGGGCGACAGGAAATAGAAAGCAGAAGGGAGAACATTATGCCTTCTGACTTACAACCCAAGAAAGCAGACTGGCTCAGCAATGACGATCTGCCATCACCTTTACCAGGGAAGATGTGGGGATTATAATTACTCAGCTCATTCATGGAACAGTTGCCTTTCCAGATACCATCTTTTCTTCAGGTTTCTATTTATTTGCCTACTTTGGCTTTAGACTGGTCTTCTTCACATTGTGAGATGGGAAATTCTCCTCAGGACAATCAGTCTTAGCTTTGCCTGGGCAAAGAAATCACATTCTATCTATGTCAAAATGTGCTATCATGACCATTGAGGCTGTACATAAGTGGGGGTCACTGACTGTAGACCAGATGGCTGCTTCACAGAGTGCCAGTATGCTGGGAACTGCATATCGCAAACTGGGTCCCTAACAGAAGCACCTATTCTACTTCCGAAAAGATGTAATAAATACCAGTTGTGCCAAAGAAAGCTGACATGTTGATATTTTGATGCCCGCAATGGTTCTTTGCATGTGCCTGGCTGAAAAGGGATCCTTTGCTTTACTTTTCTAACCCAGCATCCCTTATCAGAGGACCAGTGGAAAATGAGTTCAAAAACATATTCCACTGCAGGGCTGAAAGTAGAGCACAGGACCAGAATCCTGATAAAAGACAGGGAAATTGACCATGAGTGACAGGAAGCAGTTGTGAGAAAATAACTAGAATGGCAGAAATGACATCGCGGAGCAGGTGGGATCTTCGACGGGGAGGGGCCTTCAGTTGCTGCCAGAAGAGCCAGGGCTCGCATGACACACACTTGTAGGAGCTGAGGTCTGAGCTGTTTGCTAATGTGCAATAAGTTTTCTTGTAAGTTTTTGAAATCTAGAACAGAGTAGAACCACATATTCATCTCTAAGACGTCCCAGAAGTAGGTGCTTTATTGTCCAGACCTATGTGGGAGTGTATTCTTCAAGGCTTTATATAAATGGTATTAGGAGGAGCAAAACTAAAGTTTGGAATAGTTGTTTCATCGATACACAAAGCATGAGCACCCAAATTCAGTCTCCAGTACCCACATGCAGTGTAACCCCAGTGCTGGGGAGGCAGAGACAGGCAGATTCACAGCTCTCCTTGACCATGATACCCTAGTCTAAACAGTGACTCCTATTCTAGATTAATAAGAGACACTGTTTTGTCTTTAAAGACACAGTGGACAGTCTCTGAGGAGAAATGATGCCCTCTGTGGACTTCTGGCCTCCACAGGCATGTGAACATATGTATACCCACATATACATGTACACACGTGCAAATAGAACACATATAAAAGAGGATGAGATCCTAAATAGATGATGGTGTTTATAGATGGAGCTGGAAGGAAGTGATGATTCCTAGGTATGCTGTTAGGGTAGCGTCCTGAGGGACTCTTGGTAGATGAACAGGACTGGATTCTCAGACAGACTCAAGCTCTCTATCTCCTACACTGCCTGCTTCTGGGATAACTAGGGCTACTTTAGGACTGCCAGCAAGAAGTCTTCACTAGATATGAACACAGAAACTGCAGAAATGTGAGCCTAAATAAGCATACTGTCTTTATAAAGTTCTCTGCTTTAGCATTATAGCAATGAGAGTCTGACTCATGAGAACAGTGAGCAGGAAAGACGGTGCAATGGGGAATGTAGAGGGGACTGAGTGACCTTGGAACAAGCCACTGATGTGGGGAAAGCCAAGACCACCACAGAGACTCCAGAAAAAGGGAGAGGCTTGGTAGGGAAGTTAAGGTCAGACAAGCCCTAAAATATGGCAGTTGACTGGGAGTTGGTGTGAAGGGAAGGAAGATCATTTCAAGAGAAGGGAGAGAACAAATCCAGATTGTTGATTAAGGGAATGAATGAGGCAGCTGAGATTTTACCAATATGAAGGTTTCATGCAGAACAAAAATGACACTAACGTGGAGACCTGGCCAAGGCTGCAGGTCTGACCCAGCACCTCTGCTGGAATCTAGGTCACCTGCCTTATGGGAGCTGCACAAGAACTTGTCACCCAGAGCATACCATTACTGTAATGTTTCTGTGACAAAGTCAGAGAACAGCGGAAAAGCTCTGCTTCCCATGGCACTCAGATATTTGGGACTCTGGTTACTTAACTCAGAGCTGTCAAATGGAAAACGGCTGGTGGGAACATTTAGGTGTGCCGTTGCAATCCCAGTTGAAATGTTCACATCTGAAGGAAGTTTCTCTTTCCAACTTTCTAAACTGTTCCCTTGGACTGCAAGGGTAAAATGCATTATCTCCTGCTATTTCATTTTTATTAAAACTGTTTGAACTTGGAAATGAGGCCTGATGGTCCCATTTTCAGAAGGTCACTGGATGTTTCTGTTCAAAAAGAGAAAACACAGCCTAACCCCTCTGGCACAGTAATCGAAAGAAATAGTGTAGCGATTACGGCCCTGCACTGAGCTGGCGGCCGCTACGAATACTGGGAGAGAGTTTGATAGGGTCTTGTAATACCTTGTAGCAGAAGTATCATTCCTTACAGTACCAAGGTCAACATCTCTTTCTCAAATAACATTTCGGACCTATAATTGTTCATCTCCATGCCAGCAATTACGGGGATTGATCAGCCTGTAATTAATGCCAGACTATTACACTTTTTAATTTGTAGATTATGCAGCTGCAAGCATTCTCCCATTTTTAATTTGTATATTATACAGCCACAAATGTTTACAATGCCCTTTTTAATCTCCTTACACTAGCACTGCCATTATTCACCGTAGATTAATGATCCCCGGATGCTGGGTTTATTTCATTTACCACTTTTACCAGGAGAGCAGTTAGCATTACTGTGCTCTGTGCTTAATGTCCTCCTGCAGCTGCTGCCGAGCAGAGCTTACCCTTCAGAGCAGCCAGACACTCGCCCAGCCTTCAACTCTCCTGTCACCAGCAGTAAGATGCTCGCCCTGCCTTTCAGCTCTCCTGTCTCCAGCAGTATGACTCAGTGGCAATATTACACTTTATTTCTGAATTCATTTCAGCTGACTTTATCAGAGATACTTCAGTTATCTATTTTTAAATATCAGAAATGACCTGACCCCTCCCTATACACCGAGCCAGCCTACTTGGGGGGAAGCAGATGGCACTAAACTTATTTTTTCCCCTCTACATCTTTTCACTCAGTAACAGCACGCTAGATACATTATAAATGATATTTGAAATAGTGTGAACTCCTTCTCCATTTTGAAACAGTAGATGGTCTCAGTATTGACTAGTGATGAGTCTTGTTCTAAGATGATGCAGCTGTGGTGATCAGAGCCATTGTGGAATCCAACATTTTGCTTGGTTGGTTTCTTTAGACAATTCCCAAAGTCTTAATGGAGGAATTCAAGTGCCTGTGTATGTGTGTGTGCCTCTGTCTATGTCTGTGTCTCTGTGTGTTTCTGTGTTTGTGTTCAGCATGTGTAAGTGCATGTGTATCTGTGAGTATGCTTGTGTTTGTGTGTCGGGGTGTGTGTATGTCTGTGTGCTTGTGTGCGCTTCTGTGTATGTATGTGTGCATTCAGCATGTGTGGGTCAATATGTATCTCTGTATGTGCATGCATATGTTTCTGTATGTACATGTGGTTATGTGTGTGTTTCTTTTTGTGTGTATATGTGTGTGTTTTGGGGTGTGTATGGGTGTGTATTTGTATGCCTCTGTATATGTCTATGTGCCTGGGTGTGTGTATCTGTGTCCCTGTGTCTATGTGTGTGTGTCTGTGTGTGTAGAATAGATGTCAACTTCACCTGTCATTCATCAGGCCCTGCCCACCTTTCATGAGACTGGGTTTCCTTCTGGTCTGGAAAGACCCTAGTACTCTAGGCTGGCTGAAAATGGCGTCCGAGAGTCTACACCTCCCTAGTCTACACTTCCCCAGTCTATACCTCCTGAGTCTATACCTCCCCAGTTTGAACCTCCCTAGTCTGAACCTCCCGTCTACACCTCCCCAGTCTGCACCTCCCCAGTCTGCACCTCCCCAGTCTACACCTCCCGAGTCTACACCTCCCCAGTCTACACCTCCCGAGTCTACACCTCCCCAGTCTATACCTCCTGAGTCTATACCTCCCCAGTCTATACCTCCCGAGTCTGTACCTCCTCAGTCTGAACCTCCCTGGTCTGAACCTCCTGAGTCTACACCTCCCGAGTCTACACCTCCCGAGTCTACACCTCCCCAGTCTGCACCTCCCCAGTCTATACCTCCTGAGTCTACATCTCCCCAGTCTACACCTCCCGAGTCTACACCTCCCCAGTCTACACCTCCCGAGTCTACACCTCCCCAGTCTGCACCTCCTGAGTCTACACCTCCCCAGTCTGCACCTCCTGAGTCTACACTTCCTAGTCTACACCTCCTGAGTCTACACCTCCCCAGTCTACACCTCCCGAGTCTACACCTCCCCAGTCTACACCTCCCGAGTCTACACCTCCCCAGGCTGCACCTCTCCAGCCTACACCTTCCCAGTCTACACTTCCTAGTCTACACCTTCTGAGTCTACACATTCCAAGCACCAGGATGAGCATGTGTCACCACACCCAGTTTTTTTAACATGAGATCTAGGGACTGAATTACAGTCCCCATAGACACAACAAGCATTTTAGGGGCTGAGTCTCTCCCCAGCTCCTTGTTTGTCTCCTTGGTGACAGAGAGTGAGAAAATTTCAATGTGTCAGGTTTCTAACCAAGGAGACTCACAGCATCCACAGTGCAGGTGAATTCTGTGAACCAAATCTTGTATTAACATACTATATCTGTGACTGATCCGGAAGAACACAAGTCTAAGAGACAATGTCTGTCATCAAAGAATTTATATTTTTATATTTTATGTGCTTCAGAGAAAAGAAATCTGTACAAATGTGCAGTCATCCTCCTATGGCTGCTGCACACAGAGCTTTCAGGTAATTGGTTAAAAGATTTGTGAGTGGAGAGAAGAATACAGGGAGGAGACTGGAGTTTGGCTCCTGCAGGAAGCTCAAACCAAGAGACCCTTCCTGAGCACAGAATAGAAAGGAAGGAGGTTTCAGATCATCTCTGCAGTGAGGTGAAGGGTGCTAAGGAAGGGCACAGCTGCAGGAAGGTTCTGGGGGAGAACAGTTAGACTCCAAGCAGGGAGGACCCCCATTTAGGAAGTACCAAGCCTTACTGTGCTAGGGCTCCTCCTGGCAGAGTCTACTGGGGGGTATCTGGCTTCAGGTTCTGTTTGATGATCCCTTATTTGATTGATGCTCATTTTGTTACAGGAGAAACAGAATTCTACAAGGAATATGATGGAGATGTGGATTTCAGAGAAGGTGAGCTAAATCAGTGACCTGGTGTTGACCTGGTGTTGGAGGCTTAGGGTGCCACTCCTGTGCCATCCTTCATGGTGCACAGCGTCTTTCACTGCCCACCTCTCTGCCCCAGATGTGCGCATCTCATCCTCGTCTTTAACAATTCCTTCATATCTCCACAACACCAGCAAATGAATGCAATCACGGTAGACAGCAAATAAGGAGATCGATTCAGCAGATCCCAACACTATCAATAGAAATAAATCGTTACTTTTCACAATAGTACTTTTGATAGCTTCAAATATTAGCAAATGAAATAATCCAGAATACTGAGTGAAACAGACAAAAGGAATTTGAGAAGCAAATATTTGTTAATATTGGTCATTGGGGTAATGTGCTTACCATGGAATTTGGTAATTGATTTATTTAAAGAAATGATGAAGATTCATTTGTCTACATCTAGTAAAACTAATCTGATAACGGGCTATATCTCACTAAAAACTACAGAGAAAACTGCAAAGCAATAGCACGCATATATATGTATGTACATAATTATCTATTTACCTGTAATTTTCTTCTTAAAACATCATTCAATATTTATTTTTAATGAATATTCATTTATTGATTCAGAAATTATTAAGAAATAAAATAAGAGGCTGTAACATTAGAGGAAAAGGTTACAGTCCATCTCTGTGAAGGGAGCGGCAGAGCTGATGTCTCAGACATCGCAAAGTCCCAAAGTCACGGGGCAGAATGGAGCCTCGAGGCTCCAGCAGATGGACATGACAACCTCTTAAAGGAGGGTGTTTGGACGTTCAAAGAAAAGCAAGGGGCATGTCAAATGGATTATGGGAGACAGAATAGCAGGCAAACCTCAAATCTTCATCTTTGCACTCCGGAAGATTGTCCTGTTTGTGGAGATGAACAGGAAGTGATTTTGTGCCAACTGGAGGACTGGACGGCTGGCATTTGGCAGGGAACTTCCGAGGAACTTGGCAGAGTTCTCAGTACTCAGACACCCAGAGGGACAGGCTATCTTCACAACAGCTGAGTCCCCCTCTTGTAGTGACCTGGGTGAGGTGGCGACCAGCTTGATCCACTGTCCATAGTCAGTGTGACTTTCCACCCATCTGAGAATGGGCCTGGTAGGTCCTCACATCTTTCTGTCTGGCCAAGTGAAAGCTAATAATAAAAATTATTATTATTATGAAAATGAGTTTGCTTTTTTGATGCAAAATCTATGTGATTTATGTGATTGTCTTTCATCCAAAGCTGATGTTCTTCAGATGTTTTCAGATTAGAATATTATTAATTTAAAAAAAAATTAGCAGAGTGTCAAAATGTTAGAAATATCTTTGAATTATAAAGCACTTTGACTTTTGTTTAAAATATTTTCAGACATACAAAAATTGTACTTCAAAAGACAAAATAGATAAACTGTTTCCCTTGTATCTTTTTCTAAGCAGCAGAGAGGATCAAGTTGTAAAACTTGACTTATTTTCTTTTTCTATATTTTTCACAATTTTTTCTAAGCTAAATATTAGAAAAGATTAGAAGAAGGCAAACATCTACAAATGAGAAGAATTTTGAAAAGAATTAACCATCCAGGACAAACAGAAAATGGGCCTTTTCAAATTTAGGCTAACTCAGGTGTCCCAGTCTGGCCCCAATATCCTCCTGTTCAAGGAAGAAGAAATGAGAGAAAATGGAAAGAAAAAATGTCAAAATGTGGAGGGTCATGAAGGTCAGGACGGGCACCCCTGATTCGTTAAGTCAGATGGAAGAATGCTGACTCAGGGTGCCCACCAGTCAAGGGAAGCCAACAAGTCTGCAGGGAGGCGGAGCAGGGCAGCCATCTGATGGCTGGGGAGGGGATGAGGGCGAGCACTTCAGCTCTGATGGGAAGACCCCTGTCTTTGAACATGGACTGGAGTGACATGCAGAGCAGCCACCCACAGAGGAAGGTCAGCGGAAGAACAAGAGTTGTTATACTGTGCTCAGGAAAACAGCTTCTGCGGGCAGACAGCCCACTGGGGTGGCATTGCCAAAGCCCTGTCCTCTTCCTGAACTTGGACCAGGATGCCCTCTCTCCAACTGCACTGCCCTAGTCCCTCCTCCTTCTCCTAACCTGAAACAGGCTGTTCTGAGAGTGATGGCTCCAAAGTTTTCGGGCCCCTCTTTATGACAGCAGGGAAATTAGCCCCTGGTGAAGTACATTGTGATCTCATCTCCGAATGAAAGGCACAGAGTCACCATTTTGTCCCTGCAATCAATTTATGGAGAAAAGTTTTACCTACTAACTTGGCCTGTCTCATTGAATGTATGAAGTTTTCAATTATGATATATACCAAGAATTCGATTTTTGGAAGATCTCCAAGACCTGTAAATTGGTTCCCTCTCACCCTCCCCATCACCTGGCTTCCTACTGAGATTAAGGAATGTGTAAAATACAGCCTGCTACCTCACGGAGGGATTACTGCTCCCCGTTATCACTCACAGCTCATTAACCCCGAGCCCTGCTAACTAAGAAAATCCGCTCTAATGAGGTTTCCCTTGACTGCACTATAGAACAAAAGGTCTAAAAGTTTTCCCTATTGCCAATGTTCCTCAAATTATTGCACTGTAATTAAAATGTAACTTTGAGGCCAAAGAAGTAAAGAAAAGGTTTCAATTTTGTTAGAAATGTAGAAAGACCTTGCAGAGAGCTTCTGCTTTGTTCCTAGATCTCAGTGAAGTCATGGACACACCTTCCTCCCTGGAGGCTGATTTTCTTCAGTCCCCTGGCCCTCACAGCACTCAGGACATAGGGTGGAGTCAGATGGTGCAAACTGAAAAGCCATTTTTTCTCTCCCCAGTGACACAATCACTTCTCTTGTTGCAGTGTCTGGATAAATTAGGTCCTCAGCTGAGGAGCAAGCTAGAAAGAAAGGGGATTAGTAACCACTCAGGTCCCAGCAAAGTTCCTGTCCAGAGCCCTAAGTCGGGGTCATTTGTATGGTGGCATCACAGAAATTTTACGGAGATGAAATGCAGACAAAACACACAGAAAGAGCAGGAACCCTGGAGTGATGTGAAATCTGCTGAACCAGCTGCGTTTAAGGGTGCTTACCTCTGAGTGTTGAGTTTTTAAATGCTCCAAATGCAAATAATAATTACCTCCTTTAGCTTCCTCAGAAGCCTGCATACGTGTGGAACATGTCCTCAGAGGAGCAGAATAAGGAATTAGGGACTCTGAGACTGCGAAGTGAAGGCTGAGCCCGGAATTCAGCTCCTGCTTCCACTTGATGAGGGTGTCCGCTGGAGGCGTGCCAACCTTGACCACTGAATCCTCACAGACCAATTAAGAAGCCTCGTGTTTCTAAATCTCAGATATTTTACGTTTACCACATTAAGATAAGTCTTATTCCACAATGGAAAGGTAAACACATGGTACTCATTATGCCAAATATTACAATTTGAAAAGAGGAAAGTTCTGAGCTTGGAGAGCATTTTCCTGACATGATCATTCTAAAGGGAGCTATTGCAGTTAGGGAATGCCCTTCTAATCGGCAATGTTGGGACGTTTCCATAATGCAGTGATTCAGTGTGGGTCTCAAGGCACACTGGATTCCTGCGTGGTGGTCCTTCTCATGCCCACTTGAAGATGCAGAAAAGTCTGTTGACAGAGAACAGAAAGGGAAGAAACAGGAGCTGTCAGTGATGTGCACTCAGCGTGGGAAGAGGAGATGCGTGAAGTCAGTGATGAAAATGGCAGGCTGTAACATTGTCCTCACCCAGAGAGCACCTCAAGCACCCCACCTCACCCACAGCACACAACAGAGTGTTACTCGAAATGCTGGGATTCAGGTTCAGGATTACGCCCTGTTATGAACAGTAGTGCTTTTATGGCACATACAAAGCTTTCTGTCCTTATAGGAACATAATGGTTTCTGTACAGAAAACAAGCACTTTTCATATTTTTCCACTGTCAGGTCTCAGCATGTAAGTGTCAAATCATGGCGTCTTTGGATTCCATTATGTTAGAGAGTGTTTTATTTTAAAAACTGCTGCTGACATTCAATTCACAAAAATAATTGTGAGTTGGTTTCAGCTTGGGACTGATAAAGAATTTCTAACAATGTCTGAAATGGCTATCAGCATATTGCTGAAAATTTGTACTGTGACATGGCATTCTTAGAACCAACTCTAAAGTCACATTATTTCAGCTAATAACAATTCTTACATAAAAATATAAGAATTGAAAAAAAATTGTGATCAACCCTGGACAGTGCCGAAGACACTCTCTGTCCTGCAGTCTGATGTGTACCCCTCTTCAGCCTCCCTGGACTGTAAGGGTACGTGGGCAGACTGGGGAACCTTGGAACAAGCAGGCTGGTGTGTACTTTTGGAATTTGTTCAAATTCCAAATTTGTTCAAAACTTGCATTCCCTGGTGGAGAGACCACACAGGCGTCCTACTCCTTTCCTGTCCTGGCAGAAGTCTCCCTGTGCTGAGTCCCTCACAGGACTACTTTCAAGAACATGACTATTCAGCTTGTCCCACCTGAAATGTGTGGTCCAATGCCACTTGAATTTCCAAAGGCCTCTGGTGCCCATTCCCTGTGTGTGCATCCATGCTGGCAGGAGCATCTCTTGGGGAGCCAGGGTCAGCACCTCTGTGCTCAACACACGTGGAGAGAATTCCAGCAATGGAGAGCCAAGGAGCCAGGGACCCAGCCCAGGCGCATCGACTTTTAAACTACAACAGAGCCAGCCACTCTATTATTGTACCAGATGGTCCATTATCAAAACCAAGAGAGTTTAATCCTTTCTTAAAAGTTATATTGAAATCAGAACACAAAAGCATTTTGTTAAACAAGACAAAACAAAACAAAGCCAATATCAATGTTTCTGGACATGTATTGCAAACATATTGATAACTTCCCTGCGCCCTGAATGTACAAGACTCAATGAGTCTTTGCTCCTGATAAGTGTAAAACCAAATAGACTTTACAGAAGCCTTCTCTATACTGTGAGTTAATTCTTCATCTTTTCATTTGATGAGCAAATATATCCCATCTTCAAGCCTATCATCCAAGTCTATTGTCCCACCTTGGCAATGTAGATTAAGCTAAGAAAATATTAGGTTCTGAAAGACCCACTGGAGTATGCATTATAAGGGGAAACAAAAAGGCCAGATTATACATATGAAAATATGTAAATATGCTCATGTTCTGAATGGCCTCAGGTCCCTCTTCTAGAGCAGCACACCAGGAAGCCACTAGTAAACCAAAGAGCCAGACTTTCTGCACAGAAACTTCCTTCACAGACACAAAAATCGAAATTTCAGAAAATGTGTAGTTCCTAAATTATGTGTGTCTTTGTAGTTATTTTAACTGTCTAAAATGTCACAATTATTTTTGGCTACTTGTATATGAAACTATCATCAGATTTGATTTCTGAACAAAATTTTGCCAGCCCATATCATATTGTATTGCCACGTATGAAAGTCTAGACCCTAGTGAGGAAACTAAGACCCGTCCCAGGCATATTTTGCAGGCAGAGGATTGCACCATTATCCAGTAAGTAACTTGTGTAGGTAGAAATGAAATTATAAGCGAGAACCCTAACAGGAGCAGAGGATGAAGAAATTAACCCAACTACCTTTCCCCAAAGACTGCATTCATTAAAGCTCTCATCAGAGGTAAGAAGTGTCCATTGGGATCCCAGGAGAGAGAAAAATCTATGTTTATGGGAAGCATCTAGATTTGGCTCTGCAGTTAACCAGTGGAATTCATGCAGGGAAAATGGACTCAGTGCACTTGGTCTGACTCTTATTTCAAAAAATAAGATTGAGGTTTGAGAGATGACTCGGTTGTTACCAGTGCTTACTGATATTAAGAGGATCTGAGTTCCATTCCAGTATGTGGTAGTTACAATCAACTGTAACTCGAGCTTCAGGGAATCTGACACTCTCTTTTGTCCTCGACAGGCACCTGCACAAATGTGGCATGTACACACACAGGCATATGTACATATAAAATAAATCTTAAGAATAGATGGCTGAGTCCTCTCAGAGTAAACATGACTTATGAGGTAGCGCCCCTCATGCCTGACTACTTTTAATTTCTGGAGCTTCTGTTATGTTGGCCTATGTTGTTAGGCTAAGGCTGGGAAGCCAGAGCCACCACAACCCGGCATCTTCCTAAACCAGGTAGCCCATAGGCAGAGTGGAAACACGGCTCTCCACGACTAATACAGGTTTTCTAAACACCCTATACTACATTATTAGTGGCTGGAGCAGGCAGAGGACTAACAGGCTGTTCAATGTGGGTTGCTGTTGGCTCACAGCACCAGCACTAAGCATTCTTGCAGGTCCCACTCTCATACAGTTTCTGGATTTGATCAAATAAGACTCCACACAGAAAACCTACTAACAGCATCTAAAAATAAAGCCTTGTTCAAACAACCTGTGTATTTTTAGTTAAGACTAAACTCTCTCTTCTACAATATTTTCTTAACTATATTGTTACTATATTCAAGTATGAGAAGGCTAGATGGTAAAAGTTAATAAAGCCTTGTCAGAAGACATAGAAATGAAATAGAAATGTGCTTTTTAGACTACATTGTAAATGCAACTGCTGTCAAATCTGTAGGAGCTGGAGGAAAATGAAAAAAATTACGTTGCCATCTTTTAGGGAATAAATACAGGCAAATTAAGAAAGCCAATTAAGTTATACAAACAGCAGGCTTGGTGTTCCAAAATAGAGACAGCAGATCAAATACTTCAGAAAGGGACAGAACCATCTCTTCTCAGCTAAGAACAGTTATGAAACTTGCCTGCCTTAGCAGACATTAACAGGAGGTAGACGAGCAAAACCTGAAACCTTCAGGAAGATGACGTGTCCCTACACATGGGAAAACTGGAACCTTTCCCACGCTAAGGGAGAGCAGAGAGAGAAAGAGTCAGAAAGCAGCATATACTGCGGAAAATGATTTGACCAAAGACCAGAAATTGAAGAAAGTAGAAGATTCTAAATACTGCCTTTGGAGTTGGGCTTTTCCTTCCTTTCCCTTTTCAAAGCTAAGCCCACATTTTGAAAAAGAAGAGAGCATTTCAAGGACTGAAATGAAGGATTAACTTTTTCGGGTGAAAGATGCATAAATGCACCGCCCAGTCCAGAGTGTTCGGGTAAGTCTGTGCCTCATCGCAGGCACTACATCAAGCCTCTGCGCTACACAGGGTACAGAGCACAGTACCACCAGATTCCGATTTCCATTCCCTGCTAAAAGCAGAGACTTTTCCTCCTTTCCTTCAGTCTGAATGTTCGTCATGACTGCCTGACCAGGAGAACACAGCCAAATGTTACGTGCCAGTGTCTGACTCGGTTCACTAAGGAAGTTTCTACTCTGTGAAACTCTCAGAACACCCTGTGCAGGAATCCTGTGCTGCCCAGTGTGTACCCTAACTACCTTCTGGAAGAGAATATTTGGAGAGGGAGAGTAACTAAATTCAACCACCCTTCCAGCCATTTCTGTTCTGGTGCCAATCACATGCATAAGACCACTGGCTGCTAATCTGTCTCCTAGCTAATTGTCAGCCGAGTAGGGCCAAGTTCCTGATGTACATGATAATAGGAAAAAACAAAGCCAGTGTTTTCTGAAGTCATCATATTTGACATTACCTTCCCCCAGCAAGATGTAGCTGTAATGGTTTTGTTTCAGCAATATGAATCCCAGAGTCTTGATATTCTAAAATATGTAGAAAAGAAACCAAGGAGAGAGGATCCTGCCTACCAACATAGGCCAAGGAGAGAGGGTCCTCCCTGCCAATATAAACCAAGGAGAAATGGTCATCCCTACCAATTGAAACCAAGGACAGAGGGTACTCTGTGCCAACATAGACTAAGAACAGAGGGTCCTCCCTACCAATGGAAACCAGAAGGAAGAGATTCTTCCCTACCAATGGAGACCAAGGACAGTGGGTCATTCCAACCAATGGGAACCAGAGGGCAGAGGGTCTCCCTGATAAAATGTGTGAAGAGCAGAGAAGCCATAGCTTCATTAAGGGTTCATTAAGCCATAATGTGGTAAATTCCTTAGAGTGGTCAGCAGGCAACCTGTCCTTGCTCAGATCTTATCATCTGGTCACTGCCTGGACTAAGGAAGATTGTTTGTGGAGCCAACACGATTCCTTTGATGCCTTGAAATATTTACCTGACGAGATTGAAAAGATAACCTTGAAGAAGGTCTTCAGTCACACCCAAGGATATTAGATCCTGACAAAGTGAACTCTTGCAGTTGTGTTCAACAGAGTTCCTATAAAAGTGTTCCCCACCTTTCCCTTGGATGCAGGTGCCTTCTTCATGTGGAAGGCTGGGCCCTTTGTGTGTTCTTCAAATACATTGCACATCCCTTGCCTCCTGCAGGTCTGGCTCTGCTTCTTACTTAATTTTATACTCCATTCCTTTTCTTCTCTCCAAAAGTCAACACTCCTTACCAACAGAAACTAAGAACAGAGTCCTCTCTGCCAACAGAGATCAAGGGCAGAGGGACCTCCTACCAAAGGAGGCCTGAGGGCAAGAGTTTGAAACTGTAGAAAAGAATTTAAAGAACAAGAAACCATTGTTTTAATAAAGCTTGCTAGGATGCTGAATCTTTCTCGATTCTTTTGTTTCTCTCTTCTTTCCTTTTCTTTCTTTCTTCCTTCCTTCCTTCCTTTCTCTTTCCATCCTTCTTTCTTATCTTACAAAACAACGTAGGTCCTTGCAGCATTTTTACACATACGTGGGTTGATTGACGCTCCCTCTCTCCCCCAGTTCCCTGCCTTTCCCTCTGCACACTGTTATCTCCACATTCCTCTCCATGTTAGTATCTTGTGTGTTCTATTACCTTTCCCATAATCTCTGTTAAAAGCCTCTTTTCTCTTCCCTCACGGCTGTGTTTCCTGCCTTTACCTACACTGATTCCCACCTGGAGGCACACATTCAACAGTCAGCCTCTAGGATCCTCTTATGAGAGAACATTCAGTATTTGTGTTTCTGAAGTCTGAGCCTGGGGTACACCCACTTAATCTTATGTTTTCCATATTCTTGTTGTTTCTAGTGAAGAATTATCTTCACTCATATTTGTCAACCGGTCTGGGAAAATTCAGTGACTTTTCTTATAGTATTCTATGACAACTACTTTTTATGACTTTAACATTCTTAAAATTGTTAATTAATTTCAGAACCACAAAGAAGACAAGGTATCTTATGTTTTTGAGGAAACTGAGTCCTGCCTTGTCTCCAACTGCCTGTCTCTGAAACTGAGCCTGAAGGCCGAACCTAGAGGAGAATGATCTCAGAGAAGTCTACAGACTCAGCTTTTGGGGGTCAGCAGAAGGTGCTATTTCTCTGTCCCCTTCTCTGAACTAACATTTTTAGTCGGGTAATATATTTGCCAGTTAGTCTATCTGCATAAAGCAAATCTCCAGTCCCTCTTGTGGAGGGAATTATGGACCAAACCTACTGTACCCCAATGTGACAGTGCTCTGCAGTCTCCCAGGGAATGGGATGATGGAGATCGGGAAAACTCCCAGCTTACCAAAGAGAGGAAGCTCTGTCTAGTAATCATTGGTGATTCATGTTTGTCCTGAAAATGAAGTAAGAAAATACATTAGAGGGCTCACCAAAACCTCAGTATCTCTAAGAAATTAAGGGTTACAATCTGCTACATGTATCCTGGGGAAAATTACATCACGCAAAGACCATAGAACTAAGGGTGCCTTCTAAAAACAGTACAGGGAGGATATAATTAAGATAGAATTAGTCTTAATAATTAGCTTTTTAATAAGTTGAAGGAGAAAATAGTTTTTCAAGCACCCCCCTTGCAAATTGAACCTAACAAATCAAAAAGGACTGAATGACAGAATTCCATGCTTTATAGTAAATGAATTTTAGATAGAAGTCAAAGATGCAACCACCAAGTGAGATCTCCCAAATTCTAGAGCAGAAATATTTTGAGACTGGAGAGGAAGTTTTCTCCTGTGCCTGGGGAAAAAGAACTCCATGCACTGTCAGGTTGTATTGTGGGATTATGGAGAAGAAAGGAAAAGGCAGAGGAGACCTACTGCTCTCACAAGAAAGGGGAGAGCCCATGAGAAGATTCTGTTCCCTGAGACTTTCAGAGAGATGTTTCAGCCAAAACAGATCTGTCTTTTTGAGGTGGTAGGAGAACAAGAATGCACAGGTGTAACACATAAGTTGGGTGAGAGGGGCTGCACTAATGACTCAGTGCACAAGAATGAAGATTCAAATTCAAATACCCAGCTCCCAGGTACAACACAGGCATGGGTGTCCTATTCAGGGTTAAGCAGTTTGCAGTATTTTATTCAGTGTATTTTGGCCAGCTGTAGCTTTCTGTGTTAATCACCATCTGCTGTGTAAGGAAGCTCTTTGGTGAGACTTGAGAGATGCATTAATATTCTTTCTGCGTCCTCGCTCACGATGTTCCCTAAGCCTCAGGTATAGATGTTGCATTGTAGATGGGTCACATAGGGTTGGGCATCTCACAGATACTTCTCTGTGTTTTACTGGTTGAAGGACTTTGCAATAGTCTCCATATTTTGCAAAATGCAGCTTCTCTGCTGAATGTTGTTCTAGTTTGCCTTCAGTTGTTGTGACAAAACACCATGACTAGCACTCAGGATTAAAGTGCCACTAGTGTACAAGTAGAGATTAGTTGCTGGGATGGTTATGACTGTGGTCCATAGACTTTACAGCTGGATGGAATAATTGACAGTTTGCATAGTATCTTCTAATTCTATGAGATCTAGTCTTCAGTGAGGAAGCCTCCAGGTCAGTTCCAGCTCAATTCCCAAGTCCTGAAAGAATGTGACAGGAGGTAGGTTACTGAGGTGGACACACACCAAAGGCCATTTGGGATGCAAATTACATTCAGTAGGCCCTAATCTAAAATGCACCATCTCCAGGACTGGAGAGATGGGTCAGTGGTTAAGAGCACAGTCTACTCTTGCAGAAGACTTGGGTATGGTTCCCAGTACCCATATGGCAGTTAAAAATCATCCATAACTCTAGTTCCAGAGGACCTGCTGCCCATCTCTGACCTCCATGGACAATGCACAATACAGATGTATATAATGCATGTAATACACTCATATACATAAAATAATAAAAAAAATAGTAAATACAAATATAAAAAGCACCACTCCAACAAGCTCCTGACTGCAGTGCATGCCCCAAGAATACTGTTAAGTAGAATTCTTTATAATAAAATTGATCAAAGATACTTTGTAATATAATCACAATCACTGCAGGATAATAGGAAAGAGAGCAATTTACTAAAGCACAAATAAGAAGTGTTCAAAAACTAACGATGCTATACCTGAACATGGAATTATGAAGATAAATTTCTGTGTCCGTGAATTAAGAGAAGTTTCCAGTAGGCAAAGTAAAATATGACTGAAAGATGGATGTTGGTCTGACAAATAGGATGCAAACAGTAGGAGATGAAGATGAAAATTAAAAAGATAAGTTGTAAAATGAAATGAATGTTGGACTAACTTCCCATAAATGCTTCACAAATGCTTCAGCTCCATGAGAAGAATTTCACTGTCTCCGTTGTCTGTGGCTGAGTCTGAGGGAGAACTGAACTTCAATCTTTTCTTCCATCCTTTAAATATTAAGTGTAAGCAGAAAACCTTCTTCAATTGAAACTTAATTTACACAACAGACGCCTGCCAATGTTGCTTTGGGCCATGGATTTGAAGTGCACGAAACTGTACACACTCGACACACAGGATTGTTCTTCATAACAACTGAACAGCAGATAGTATTCATCTGGCTAGTTCAAGCTATTTCTGGATTAAAGATTCAGGATTTAGGAAGCGATTTAAGATTTTTTTAAAAGACTACCTTTTTGTTTAATTCTATTTCGTTTAACATTTATGGACTAAACTTCCTGATTCTGAACCACCATGCACAGTTGGTAATTCTAAACAATCCACTGAGTGATAAATATGTTACTAAGGCACGAACATACACAGGTTTCTCCCATTTCCTTCCTGTTCCCAAGAAGCTAGTTCCTGTGCTGGTAACTTAGTTAACACCGCCTTGTAACCTAGATGCTAGATTATTGTCTCTGTTTTGAATATCAGAAATTTCAGATTATGAGTGATTAGGCAAATTTGAGTCCATCCTCACCCAGTGCCAAATTCTTTAATCCAGACTCACTTTCATGCAGCACCAAGATCACAGTCTAAAACTTTACTGATTGATTTTTTTTTATTCTGTTTATTCCTTTGCATGCTGAGTTGAGAGCCATTGAGTGGGGTGTGGGTGGAGGGTCAGTGTCTGTTAAACATAATGAAACTCACTAATCAAACCCAGAAATGTAAATATAGATATAAAATAGACTCTAAGTGACTTGACATTGCCCTCTTCTTCGAGAAATTACAGACAGTTTTCCCATCCAATCAAATATGTTGCATAAAGCTGAATATTTTCCTTTTTATGAGAAGACTGTGTTTACACAGATTTGTAGAATCTTACCCATCTCATGAAATAAAAGCTAATCTTGTTTGATTAATACTTAAACTTTGAATTCATGCCTGCCAATTAAGTGAAAATTTTTACTAATGAATAATGTTTCTTTTAAGAGCAAATACTGATTTTATTGCACTGAAACAACTACATCTATCTAATTGAGGAACTGAAGGAAGGGGTGTTACTTCTCAGAAAACATGAAAATTTCACAGAAGTTAAAATTAGCATTTCAATTTAGAAAGTAAAATTCCATATAAATGATTAATTCTTGTTTTTTTTCTTTACTTCTGAAACCCTGACTATGTATGTATAACCAGAGCATAGATAGAGTATAGGTGACAGATAGATAGAGATAAAGATTGTTAGATGAAAGAAAGATAGGTAGTAGTTAATAGATACATGGATGCTTGATAGATGATAATGATAGATGATACATAGATGTATATGGCCAGATAGATGAGAGAGATGATAGATAGATGACAAATAAATAGTTGATGAAGAGATGATAGATTAATGGTAGATAGATGATAGATTTTATATAGAAAGAGATAGAGATAAAAAGATACATAATAGATGATAGATAATAGGTGATGCATAGATAAATAGAAATAGAGGTATCATAGTTATATGATAGGGAGATATATAGATGATGCATATATAGATAGGTAGAGAGAGAGAAGACAGACAGATGATTGTTAGGCGACAGATAGGTAGATAATAGATAGATGATAGGTGATGTATAAATAGATAGAAAATAGGAGATAAATAGATGCTTGTTAGGTGGATGATAGACATAATTGTCAGATGATAAATGATGTATACATAGGTGATAGAAGATAGATGATAGATGATGAATAGATAGATGATTGTTAGATAGGTAGGTTAGATGATAGACATGATTGTTAGATGATAGGTGATGTGTAGATAGATGACAGAAGATAGATTGTTCGATAAAAGATAGGTAGAGGATGATAGGTATGTGGATAATACATACAGAATAGATAAATGGTAGGTAGATAAATGATGTATATATATATAGAGAGAGAGATGATAGATTATATTTATATGGAGAGGTAGATGGTTGAGGTGATAGATTAATGAGTGTTAAATCATTGATAGATGAATAGATGATGATAGATTAATAGTAGATAGATGATCCATTTTATGTAGAAAGAGATAAAGATAAAAAGATAATAGATGATACATAGATAGATAGAGATAGATCATAGCTAGATGATGATAGAGAGATAGATAGATGATAGAGATAGATAGGTAGATAAGAGAAATGGCAGATGATAGATGATGTATAGATGGATAGAGATAAACTATAGCTAGATGATGAGAGATTAATAGATAATAGAGAGATCAATGGAAATGAGAGTTAGGTAGATATATAAATTATACATAAATGATAGAGTAACATATGATAGAGATAGGTAGGTAGACAAGAAGATAAATGACAAATGATAAATGATAGATAGATGATGTAGAGATAAAGGATTGTTAGATGATAGATAAGTATGATAGATGATTGTAAGATGACAGATGATATATAGGTACATAGATAATAGATAAAGATAGAGAGATGTATGTATAGCTAGATAGATGATAGATAATAGATAGGTAGATGACAGACATAATTTTTAGATGATGAATAGATAGATGATAGATAGATGAGATAGTAGACAGTAGATAAAAGGATGATAGATATTCAAAAGATTAAAAGATTAAAACCTTAACAAATAAAGTACTCAAGGAATGTTTTAACATTCTGAAGAACAGCATCACATTGTGGGCATCTGCTTTCAATGGGACATTGGCAGAAGCTAACCCATAGGTGCCCATCTGTCCCATTCCTCACGGCTCTATAAGCATCTCAGTAGTGCTGCTGCTCATGGGCACTGGTGCTTGTGAACTGTCTTCTAAGGGTTTAAGCAAATTGCTATCTTCCAAGGCAATTCCACACTTATTGACTTGTACTACACTAGGTTCTCACAGGCGTCCAACAGCACTGAAAGTGGAAGTGCAAGTGTAAATTTGCATTATTATGGCCTGGGGTCAGTCTACATGGGAACACAAAGTATCCTGGAAACCAAGTGTCCTCACCAGGCCTCATTCTGCTTGCTGTCTTTTCCTGAAACTGGGTTATGTGTTAATCTGGGATTACATATTGAAGCCCATCTGAATCAGTGGCTGACCGAGGAAATGAGAAGAGAAAGTAACCAAAGATGAGCTTCCTTTGTAGGTTTTGAGCAGGATTCAGGACTCTGTCTTTTCAAGACATTGAAATGGGGGTGACACACAGAAATGAGGGGTCCCAGTATTTGGACTGAAGACCTGACTTTGAATGTGGATCACTCATTATGAGTCCACCATGAAAGTCCTCCCTTCCATCCTCAGAGTCAAAGCTGTGAAATCAGGTTGCATTAATTCCATTTCACGATCTTTCCCAGAAGGGAAGGACACAGTGCTATTCTCGAGCCTGACTCCTCAGACTCATTCGCATGCATTAACCTTCATCCTATTTGTTGAGTTATCCGACTCTTTGTATATCATGAATAATTTCATTAAACATTAAGAATTTACCCACACTGTATCTTGTGTATTTTTAAATATTTACAATTTGTAATACTGAATAAATATGTAATAGATGGGTCAGGGTTTCTAGAATTTAATATTGCTTAAACCTGTCATGTATTATAACCTTTGGGGGCTTATGTAATATTCAACTCTTTAATTCAGTGTTAGGGTTGTTATCATATGTTGATGGGAAAATAACAGCCATGTTGGGGCTCTCTAGACACTAATAATTCCTATTTTGATTTGATTAGCATATAAATGTTCCTAGATTTATGCAGTGTCAGGGGAAAATGTATTAAAAATACTCCTTAGGGTTCTCTTTCTCTTATTTTAATCAGGCAAGAGAGAAAGAATCTTGTCATGCATGAAGTCTATCTTGTTTTTCTTCAAATCCTTGACTTATAGAAGTTTTCCAGCAAAAAAAAAAAAAAAATCTGGCAGAAGAGGAGAGCAAAGGAGAATACTTCACAGTGTGTGAGCAGATTCAGGGGAAGTGGACCTCCTCCGTTTCTGGGGAGAACAGATTACAGAAGCCAGCTCTTCTCAGACGCGGAGATGGAGCCAGACCAGACCTGAGCACAGATAGCACTCCCAAGGACTCTGTTTTGCATCCAGTGATAATGTTTTATTTTTTTTGATATTTCTAGTAAGTTGCTGAGAATTTAGAGCACACTTTGACCATACTCACTCCAACCCTGTTCAGACCTACATGACCTCCACACCCACCCCAACCCTGTTCTGACCCACATGACCTCCATCCACACCCACCCCAACCCTGTTCTGACCCACATGACCTCCACACCCACCCCAACCCTGTTCTGACCCACATGACCTCCACACCCACCCCGACCCTGTTCTGACCCACCCTGACTCCACACCCACACACCCAGCATACTGTCCTCATTCTTTGTAGAGCATGTCCAGTGCTCGTAAGGAGCTCCTCTCAAACGGAGCTGATGACACTACAAAGCAGTGCTGTGACCACGAAGGAGAAACCCTGATCACTTTCAACACATCTTTTGGCAAAAGAACAAAAATGAAGAGAAAAAAACATTCAAAGGCATGTGGGAAACACAGAAACTCTACCTTGACCTAAAGTCAAGACAAGGTGATTCTCTAGCTTGTAAGAATCTGGCCCTGAAGCAGCATAAGCAGAACATTAACCAGGCCACAGAGTCTTGAATGGGCAACGACTTCGTGTCTACCTAGGGGCAAATGTCGTCGCAACAGGTATTTTAGATAAAAAAAAATCTAATTTAGATGAAAAATAAATATCAAAATATTCAAGGATACATAAACACATGCCCCGAGGATTAAAATGGCTGTTTAGAATGTAAGCCAATTTTTATTTAATTGGCAATCTCACTAGAGATAAATTTAAATTTGTCTTCTCAAACAGTTTTACATATCGTTGGGTTTTTTTTGTTGCTGCCATTTGCTTGTTTGCTTGTATTTCTGTTTGTGTGAGACAGAGTCTCCTTGTAGCGCCAACTTAACCGGAACTCTCTGTGTGTGCCAGAGTGGCCTCAGCCTCTCAGAGGCTGCCTGCCTTTACCTCCCGAGAGCTGGGATTCAAGAAATAAGCTACCACTCCTGGCTATTTTATCTGCAAGTGTATCTTTTTGTGGCTGCTGTTTCTAAATTGTCTTCTGCATATTTTTCTGAGATCTGGATTCGGGCTCCGCAGCGTTCCCTGCATTTCCAGATCTGTATTTCCTCTGGGCTCCCTGGGTATTTGCCACTCACCCCCTTGGGAAATTCTCCTGTTCCTTTTCCCCAAACCTTGCAGGACACTCCCAGTGAATTCTTCTCAAGCCTATCATTTAAAAATGTGATTTCTCCACGAATTGACAGAATTTTCTAAAATCCACACTAGGAACTTGGAAGCAATACTTGACATTTTTTTTTCCTTTTCTCAAATTGTCTGGACAATTCACAAGCTTCTTGGGTGCATGTGAGGTGGTACTGCTTCCTTCTAGTCTGTTCTAGAAGAGGTCAATTTGTTCCCATTTTCTTCTTCTATATTTCACTTACTCAGGTCTTCATTTGATGCAGAATCAATGCTGGAGTCCCAGCGAAACTGCAGTCTCTTTTCAGGAAGACACAGTTGTCCACAAGGACATTAATGAGTCAGATTCATGGCTCCATCCTGAACACCATGTGGACAATTTACATACACTTACATCAGAGAATTGTGAAGACTCAAATAACATTTTTACAATAAGCATGACTGCACAGATTTTAGAGCACTGGGACGGAATTAGCTACATGCAGAAGCTTACATTTCAACTCATTCAGGGACCTTTTTCTCTAGAACTCTGAATCTCAACTAAGATTATTTTCTTTCCACTGGAATTAAATCCAGACCCCAGGTGGACTGCAGAGTCCTGCAGTTGATTTTCCTGCTTAAGAGCAGTTAGGAGCTCACAGAGAAGGCAGAGGACATTGAAAGGCAACCAGGTCATCAACAGAAAAATGTAAGAATTCTTAGAGTCAAGGAAAGGATCTGAATAATCTACAAAAAGATACACAATGAGCAGGCAGTAGGAATGCATATGGCAGAGACTCGGAGTAGTAAGAAAAGACAAAAAGACAAAACAAACAGATCGAGAATCCATAAGGGTGGGAGCGATTGGCCAGTAGGTAAGAGCCTGGACTGCTCTTGCAGAGGAACAGAGTTCAGTTCTCAGTCCCAGGACTGGCGGCTTACAGCCATCTGTAACTCCAGCTCCAGGTGGGTCTTACACCCTCTGCTGGCCTCCCCAAGTGCTTGCTCACCTGCCAACAAGGCCACACACAGACACACAATGCACACAATTTAAAATAAATCCTAAAAACAATTAAACCAAACAACCAATGAGAATCATATAATTTAAAGAAAATATCATTGCTATAAAAAGCAGATGCTACTGACCACTTGGGTTGAAAAGCACAAGAAACATCAACAGAGTGATTTAACTGACAGAGCTGCAGGGGTGAAATAAAATAAAAGCATAAATTAAGTATCTGGCAGAGATGCCCAAAGAGGACTTCAAACTAAGGTAGAACTGTAGGTGGAGGATATTTTAAAATTAAAACAGTGTATTTTCATATCACTATTAATCTAACAGATACACCAATAAATACACCAATTTTAAGAAAATAAACCATTGATGATTACAAACTATCAAGAAATGTGAACATCTCTTAAGTTAACATATATCAGATGTTTACAATTTGTATAAATATAGAAAACCAAAATAAAGTAACGATCCACTAACAAACCCATTCCATATTAATAGTTAACTTTTCACATAAATATGTCAAAACAAAGGAACTATGACCCTTTAAAACAGAAATGGTGAATACATCAGATAAACATATGCAAACATAAAATCTGACCCCTGTTTGACACAAGAAGCCAATTCTAGAAAGGTTGTGGCTCTAAAAGTGAAACACAAATCAATGGCTCTTCTACTAGATAATCCAGGATTTCTTTTTGATATTGACATAGACAAAATTTTCTCAGCAGTGCCCATCAAGCATGATATAAATTAAATTGCACTGAAGCTAGGGAATTCTCTACATCAGAAAAAAAATTGAAAAGGAAACAAAAAGAGTAAAAAGTATTTTCAGCATGCATAAGCAGTAAAGAATTATGTTAAAAATCTTCTATAAATCCATGAGACAAAAAATAGACAGTAATAGGAATAATACCATCCTTACATTTACAGTAAAAAGGCATCAGTTTAAATACACCAAGGATTTGGTAAGCAGATGCTACTGACCACTGTATCAAGCAGTGAGTATTTAATGAGCCGCTTTAAATGAATTAGTACAGGCCTAGCATTAGAATACAGTGGAGAAAGAATCCAGACATAGCCAGCATCTCTCAGATATCAACAGGTCTGTTCAATGTTGGCAGGAGTCAGGTACGAGCAGGCTGGTGGCATCTGCTGAGCCCCACACCCCATCTGCTCAGGATACCATTGGCTTCAAAAGAGGACAAAAGATGGAAAAAGAAGTTGGGTGTGAGCCTCAGCAGGAGTAGCTTCAGGTGGTGCAGGGTCAAGGCTGCCTCCTATAGCCCTGCACACTCACCTGCCCAAAGACCAAGCAGCCTTGCTCTGCAGTGGGAAGGGAATGGAAACAGCAGCCGGTAAGCTCTTCTGGAAGCAGGGTGCTAGGGAACAGGGACAGAAAATGCTTTGCTTCTCTGACAGAGGTGTGTATCTGCTGAGCCTCAGCCCTGAACTAGCAGAAAAAGTGGATTATGTAAGACCACACTCCTGAAAGCCATGTTTATAGTACACAAAGAAAAGTGAAAACAAATAGAATTCCAGTGTCCTTTTCCCAACCTTCACCTTTGGCATTATGCTAGCAAAGGCTGAGGAGAAATGATGCAATGTTGGCCTCAATCTTAGACAAAATCAAAAAAAGAGACTCTCTCTAGGAGCTAAAAATGGAGAAGATCAAGACTAAATATGGATGCTTAAGTACTAAGAGGATGCAAACTCCAGTTGTATCCCAACTCTGGACTGAAATGGCATGACTGTTGTGGCTACGTGCCTATAAAAGGACCAACTCCTAAGTGAGATCACATGACTGTTCTCATCTACAAGTCTAAAATCATCTAACTGAGAATATAGATATTGATATACAAACAGAGATATACATATTTATGCTACATGTCATCAAATGTTATGAGACAAATAATATAATAAAATACATGGAAAGGGACACATCAGTCATTAGAAGTGGAGTCACAGATCCTGGAACACTGGAAAGAAAACGTAAAAGCATGAAGATTTACATGTTAAAACTGTGCACCGAAATGCCAGACTACAGGCAATTGGGATTGCTACCGATTAAGTCAGCAAGGATGGAGTAACAAGGACTTCTTCAGGCTCACTGGACGATTCAAGATAGCAAAAGAAAGAATTAATGAGCTTGAAAATAGTTCAGTGGAAATTGACTCACATGAAAACAAATAGACATATTAATGGAACAGAAATAAGAATATCTCAGATATGTGAGACAATATCAAATGATCCGGCATGAATGGACTGATACTCTTCGTGGAGAAGAAAGAAGGAAGTAGGTATTGTTCTGCTCAGACCCCAAGAACTACCACGGAATCTGGAGTGTATGCAAGAAAAAAGAGCCTTTATTCCAGCTTAAGCCAGGACTTTCAGACTTCACCAAAACAGCGGATCTGTACTAAGAGCCCTGAAAGGAGGAAGTAAGAGCTTATTATAGATTAGAGATGAAGGGAGGTGGAAATTTACTATGTTACTTCTGGATTGGTTTAAGAAAACCTGCGTACACCAAGCAGATTTTAAAATAATTGGGTGTGAATTAGATACTATAGGTTATATACCAAAATTGCTTAAAAGGAGCTATAATACTCCTCATTGGAGGGTTCCATTTCTGGGGCAAGAGAATGGAATGCATTACTCAAGTTTGTTGAAATGTGCTGACCATTGCCCAAGTCAAGCCCTGGCCTCTGTTTTTCTAAGCTTATCATAAAGTGTTGGTCACTCCTTGGCTATACTGGCTTAGGTTTATTTCTTCATTTTTCTAGGCTTGTGGCCAGGGGCTTATTAGAAGGACAAAATGAAGCTATCTCTTAGCTTCATGTGATATCACTAAGCCAAGCATTTTACAGAAGTGAAAAGAGCAGTTAACCTGAGGACACTGGGAACAGAGAAGGGATTTCTAAGGGCACCACAGGTATATTTGACAAGTAAGGACCAGCAACTTCCCAAAGTTGTTGATAGACTCCAAGTGGCCAATGCAAAAAGCTGACAGGACAGTAAGCATGTCCAGCTTGTCCACTGCTACACACACACTTTCTTCTTGTGGAAAGATGTAAAATCTACTTCCCTGGCAGTCTTTAAGTAAAAAGTACATTGTTATTCACCTTATTTTGAAATAGATCTCTAGAAATTATTCTTCCTCTTCTACTGAAATCTTGTATTTTTTGAAGAACACTTCCTTGCTTCTCCCAATGAGGCCCCTGTTGAGCATAATGTAAAGTGAGCTTAGCCTAAGGCGCTAGGAGGAATAGAGGGATGGCTCCTGTGGGTGTGGCGTTCTGCTCTGGCCAGTTGTGAGACCAGCACCTGGAAAGAACCTGCCTACCTGGGGACAAACTTACTATTGGCAGTATTTGAGACCCCACCCCATGAGATCATTGGCCGTCCAGACCTGTAAGAGCTTGCGCACCGATTCAATAAAGGAGTTGGCAGTTCCAGGAGCTTGGGCTGCTTCCCGTCCAGCTCTCAGAGTCTGTGGCTGGACTCTGCGTCCACTCACCCGCAACCACTCCGGTTGGCCCCGAGTGGTGACACACTACTGAAATGGAAACGATCATAGGCCCCTGGCACCCCATCATACTCTTTACACCTATGACCCCAACTATTTTAGATTCCACATGAGATGTAAGTCAGTTCATTCAGTATGGCTTTATTTACCTGTTCAATAGATATCAGTTACTCTGTGTTCTTCTCATCCATTTACTGTGTTGTAGATGACAGCATTCCATTCTTCCAAAGTACAATGGCTGTCTCCCAGTTTTGCGTACATATATCACATTTTCATAATAAATCATAAATTTATCATGAAACAACATCTGGGCAAGCTTCTTTATCCTTAAAAATAGCACAATTTTATCACTAATGAAATGGGTGTGCTTTTGTCTTTTTTAAGTTTGCATGCTGTATAAATGGATTCACTAAGGTGTTTTTAGACAAATACACCATCAACATTTGTTAATGATAAATATTGTCCACTCCTTAATCCCTTTCTTCTGTTCCCACACAAAGACTTCTATTTGAAATGAGAAGGAAAATACAAAATTATAGGTGACTGTCTTAATGTCTTCCTCTCGGTAACTACAAGCTGGTGGCAGGTGGTCAGGAAGGACAAAATCTGGGAAATGTCATCAGCAACATTTTCAATTGTCCTTTGTAGACCAGTCCCGCTCAACAGGTCAAAGACACTGGATTTTCAAGTGCCGATGAAACTCTCACTGAAAAAAAAACAAATAAATCACATCATGTTTAAGAAATTAGAACTCTTAGGACACATGGGCATGGCACAGCTCATGGTTTCTAAGAATCTTCTCCAGATACAGGAACAGGGAATCCCTGGAGGAAAAGCAGAGGAAACTCAGCTGACTCTGGGCCCCTTTCTATTCCAGAAAGTGAGGAAAATGGAGATATCAATGGAAGCAGAGGCCGGGGAGCAGCTCAGAGGGAGTGTGCATGGCAGGTAGACCTGAGGACTGGAGCTGGAAAACCCAGAATCCAGGTGAAAGTCCTGCAGTCTTGGGAGTCCTGTGTGATTTCTGAAGGTGAAAATTATCCCAGGAGCAGGATGACTGGCTAAACCAGCCCTGGGGAGCTTTGTGCTGAGCAAAAGACCCTGCCTTCATATGTAAGATGAAGAGCCACCAAGAAAGACTCCCAACATCTGCCTCAGGCCTTTACACAGGTACACATGAGCATATACAACTGCCATACATGTGTGCCCCCCCACACACACACAAAGGAAAGGAGGGAAGAAGAAAATACTAGAAAGTCAGGGTCAACCACAGGCCACTCCCAATGGCAGATCTATGAGTCCAGCAATAAAGTGAAAGACCTGTATGCTGTAACTCAGGAGAATTCCTATTTTCCATTAGTGCATTCTGACAGAGATGAGGATTGAATACTAAGGAAATAATCAAATCAATTATCATGTCACCGTTTCCTTTCAGAAGAATCTCAATGAATACCTGGATAGAATGAGAGTGTATCAGTATTGGAACTCACAGCAATGTTGCTTCAGGCAGCACCCACCACTGAAAGCTGGAATGGTTGAGGGGAACTTGAACAAGTAAATTTGCAGATCCTTGAAGTGCTTTCCCATAATGACACAGTGGCTGAACAATTACATATGCTCAAACGTGTTCGAATAAATCTCCCTCTAGAAAGTGTCTTCCCTTTACTGGGGGCTGGACAAAGAATCTCATCCCAAATATCAAATAATAACAAGGCAATGATTGGACAGATTCCTCCAGAATCAGGGACATCAGGTTACAATCACTTGTAGGAGGTTTTGTGAAATCATGTGTTCTCAGATAGGATACACTTAGAAAATCACCTCACCTCTTTAGTATAATTCACCCAAAAGGAAAGCATCATTTGGTCATAAGAAAATATATTCTACAAAATACCTGATCAGTTTCCTTCACTATTGAGGATCTATCACAGGCTCAAGAAGACTAAAGAGACATGAAAATTAAATCCCACATAACATGTAAAACTAGACTCTAGAAGGAAAATGGACATGGGAATAACATTATCACTTGCAAGTGCCTTGGTCCACACGACTGTTTATTTCATGTTTTTCTGTTTACTGCTTTATAGTATATGTGCTCTTGTCTGTTATTAATAAACTAAATTTGAACATGTTATATTTTCAACATAGACCGGCTAGCCACTACGTGTAACCGCATGATTCTCTGACTCCATGTGACTCTGGCTTGGCTATGTGTCAGAACTATGGGTGCAATTTTAGGAGCCTCACTAAGGTAGATTCATGGTGCTCTGGCTTTTTCCACTCCCAGATACTTGGAGCAGAAAACATGAAGTTTAAGGCCACATGAAAGGATGGTTGAAGAGATCTAGTAAAGCTTTGGAGACTCCATCACATGACATTGTCAGAATCCCTGATGACTTACCATCTAATAAAACACTTCCTTTATCTTGACAAAAACTTTCAGTTTTTTTGTCTGTGATTGAAACTTAAGCTTTATGGAAACACTTTTATTTCTTGTTCTCTTTGTTCTCTCTAAATAATATAATGTATAAATGTCTCCTACAGATATCTGGATCTCTTAGATAAACAAGAAACAAATCCTCATTTCCACCATAAAATAAGAACCAGGAAACAGTAAGAACTCATTTGACTGAGTAATTTCCCCTCCTGCTCCACAAACATGCAGAGTAACATGTGCCACTATTTCGGCGTCCTGTAGAAAGTGTTTGTGCATGTCACTTAAGTGCAAACTCATCTGGGAAGTGCCTGGAGGTGAGGTGAGATGGTACTGTGTGCAAGCAGGATTGCTCCATACCAAGGTCTCATTTATGAACTCAAGTTATTTGTATCACTGCTCATATATTGTTATGGCAACATGTATTGATTCCAGTGCTCTGCTTATCACTATGACATTAATCCTGATTAGCACTAATGCAGCTTACCAGAAGTCTAATTAAGATTCTCAGGGAAAAAATGAGATTGGGACAATTTTTATTTCTGCTAAACCAGGTTGTCCATTCCCATTTGTTGAACTTGTCCTTTCCATTTGTTGAAACTATTGCCTTTCATTAATTCTGTAGAGCAATGTGTCATTTTGATAGAATGGTGGTGCCTCAGGAAATCAAATTTGTATTTTTAAAAATTCATTTAGTAACAATGAAGAAAAATGAATGCACAAAGAAGCAAATGGTGTTATTAATGTCATTAATAACAATAGCTATCTCTCAGAGTTTTCCTTCCTATCTGATATTTTATTGTTTGAAATTCCATTAGCTGGAAATAAAACTACTTAGAGATGGAATGCAAGTCACTGTAATTTCCAAAAGTTGGGTGGGCTCACAGAGATAGTACATGATAGACTCTTATCTCTTTGGAATCATAAGTCAAACCAAGTCTTCTTTCTATAGTTTGTCTTGCTCATGGTGTTTCATCAGAGCAATAGAAAATGTAACAAATACTTAGATGTTAGAACCAGAGAAAGGAACCATTGCTGTGAAGAACCTGACCACATGGGTTTTTGGAGGAATATGGATGCTGTGAGAGTTTGAACCAGTAAAGCAGTTGAATGCCATGTATCTTAATAGCACATTCTATTAGACATCTTGCTCAAGATGTTCCCACGGAAACAAGGATTTAAACAGCATATGGAACTGGAATATTTTGGCAAATACTCTGGCAGCTGTCTGCCCAAGACTTAAGAACTTTCCTGAGGTTAAGTTGAAAGCAATTGATTGATTTCTATGGCAGATGAAATTGCAAGGCAGTCTAATGCAGAATAGGTGGTGTGATTATTAAAAGTGAATATTTTGTAGATCTTACATAAAAAAGAGCAAGTGTTGCAGAAAGAAATACAAAATATATGGTTTAGAGAGAAAAAAATGAAGTATGAAGCTTAATGACGTTAGAGCTGTGGCACATGTTGAAGGAGAGGCTCTCTTTGATAAGGAGATTAGAGCTCTTAAAAATGGCCTCCAGGCTACCTTCTACATCTGACCTCACTCAGCTAACACTCTGGGAAAACTGAAGGCCATTCATGGAAAACAGTGACATGGCTTAAGTTGGCTTATATCCTCCTAAGCTGTTGGCCAGACTTGGCTGTTTCATGCATGTGGTGCTGGTTTTAGAGAAATTTTCAAAAGATCCAAGACTGGGGATAATCTATTCTTCCTCCACAGTTTTCAGAGGACCCTTGAGGCCAGGCAGCATGTGACTCAGGTGTCATTGGAACAAGGCCCTGGGAGGCCAAGAGGCCCTGAGAGGTCATTGTATGAAGTTATGAAGCCTGGTTGGCAGTGGATCCAAGATCTTGGAGATGTCAGAACTGTGAGAGACATCTGCCAAGGAGAGCTGTACACAAGCTGTGGCACTATTCCAAGAGAGATGTGTACCATACACAACAAAGCTGAGGGGCTCTGACATGGAGTTCCTGGATTTGGTGTTTGTCCTGCTGGTTTTTGGTCTTGTATTGGTTTTATATTTCCTCACTGTCTCCATTCCTCCCCCTGGAATGGGAATGTGTGTTAAGTTTCACAGAGTGGTAGTAGTTTGTAATTTGCTTTTTAGTTTTGCATAGAACTATCATTAAGAGATTGCTCTGAGTCTCAGGGGAGACGTGGGACTTTTGGACATTGAGACTGTGAAGAATTATAGGTTTTTGCATTCCATATGACTTTGAGCCAATGGGCAGCTGAGAGCAGAATGAAGTGGTTTGAATAAGAATGGCCCCCACAGGCTCTACATTTGAACACTTGTCCCCAGTTCATGGTGCTGTTTGGAGAGGGCTGTGGATGCTCTTGGAGGTGTGGTCATCCTGGAGGAAGTACACCACTTTGAGAGTTCAGCCACATCTCACATTCAATTTCTCTGCCTGTTTCCTGAGCCTGCTTGAAGATGAGTGCTGGGCTATCTGCTCTGACCAGTTCTGACCCCGGGATGCCCCTCCATATAGACTCTCATCCTTCTGGGTAGAAGCCAAATGACCTCTTCCTTCTGTAATTACCTTGGTCGTGCTGTTATATCACAGAAGCAGAAAACGTACCTGAAAGATTGTTTTTGGAAACAGTTGCCATGTACTCATGTCTCCATTCAATCAGTGCTTCAGAAGTGAGCTATGCTAGTCAATAGTGATGGAATTTCTTCATTAAATTTTGTTCTTTAATTAAAATATGATTGTTTATTATCTTTGCTGAGCTTTAAGTATTGTCTTCAATTGTATGTGCTGTATGGTTATGATTGGAAGCCACATGGCATTGTTTGTGTCACTGCAAACACGTGGTAACATGTGCTATGACATGTGACATCCACGTCAGTAGATGATAGTAATTTTTCTCAGTGCCATAAAAATCCTTCAGGATTGATGGTCCATCATACAGACCACTTCTGTGTGGAGGTGTAATTTTTCCTAAGTAAGCACAGAGAATTTCGCTAGGCAGAGTTGGAAATCTGAAATGTGTCTTAAGATACACTGACATCAATTCCAATCTTTGGCTCTTATTCAATGTGTATAATGAAAATAATATTTTATTTGTGTGTGAAGATATCTATAGGATAAATAAATTTGCATTTGTTATTTCAAAGAGCATGACAATTTTCTTTTAAAAATGTGGTAATTGTCATCCAGAGGACTATCAGTTTGACCTCTATGGTGACTTGTGGAAATGGCCTTTTCTGGTAACTACAAGAATACTTTGAATGAAGTGTTTTGTTTTCCTCTGACAAAATGGGTTCTAAGTAGAATCTCATTGCTTTAATGTGGATTAAACCACATGTTTCCTTTGCCCATTTTGTGACTTTATTAGTTATTTGGTACTGTATTACTGATTTTTCAGAAATCAATATTATAGTAAAAGTTCTAGTAAGGGATTCCTTTTCTGCAACATGAATTCTAAGTATGTTATAGTTTGTAATTTGATTTACAGTTTACAGATAGTTCAGAGCACTTAGATGTTTATATAGTTGAATTTTTCCACTGTTACTTTCATGGTTTCTTGTCAAGACAAGATTTCTAAATGCAGTTGAAAATTTGTTTTATTTTTCTAATTTGTGCTTTTTTAATTTTAATTTTTGAAAATTTAATAGATATAAATAATGAAATGTGGACATATATATCTCCTATCTCCCCTTCCAGTTGCCCCCTTAGCCTTTCACTTTGGTCACACCCACTAAGTTCACTCAGAATTGCCCATAAGTGCATGGGTGTGGGGCCATCATCCACTGCAGCATGTGAAACCTATCAGTGTCCAATTTGTCAATACAAAATTATCCCCCTGCACCCAGTCACTAATTACTGCCCAAGGAAGGTGTGGTCATCATCTCCCTCATTAATGCTGGAATTTTAGTTGTTTTCTTAAAATTTCAAATTTTGATCCATATGACTTTTGGTATTAGTTTGAAATATAGACTTATCATATTATTTATTCAGAAGATTGGCCAGCAGTTGTCTCCAAATAATATTGATAATAACCTGTTTATCCACTTATTTGAAATTCAGTCTTTATCGTATGTGAATACTAATGTAAATGCTGGTGTTACAGGAACACTAACTGTAATCCAGGCCGTCTCTCTGCATTGCCCATGCAAGAATTCAGCTTGTTCTTAAGTCATCTTTTTAAAATTTTTGAGTGTTCAGATGTGAATTTAGCTTGGTCCTCAAAGCCTGTTGTTAATTTTCTAAATTCTTAAGAACAGCATATTAAATATTTAAAAATAATTTGACACGATAAAACATTCAGTAAAATTTTATCATAATAAACTAATTCATGTTTGAAGATGATTTCTAATTATTTTATTTTATTTTTTGGCTTTGACCCCCTAGGAAAGAAATTCCACATAATGGGACTCTGTACCCATTTTCTGCCTCATGCTTCTGATAACTTCAGGTTCATAGCTGCAGCCATGGGCTGCACAAGCCTGCAATCCAACCAGTTAGCAGGTGAAGGATGAGGATCACAAGTCCAACGCTTGTGTGGGATACAGAGTGAGTTCAAGGCTTACCTGGGTAAGAGAGTGAGACTGGAAGTCTCAAGATATACAGTAGAAAATGGGGGTGGGGCTGGAGATGTAGCTCAGGAGCTTTTGCTTAACCTGTGTGAGGTCCTGTATTTAAATCCATGATATGAAAAATAATCATGTCTTTGAGACTGTGGGAACATTGGACTATGGTAAATGCTAGAAGTCAGGCCCTCCTTTTCCTGTGAGACTGTAAGAGCCTCTTGGCATTCTGTCCCGGCTGTGCATGGCCTGTGCACAGGTGTCCGTGTGTGTATCTGTGTGCACCTGTTTCATAAATCCACTCTCCACACCTTAGCGGGTGGAATATGGTTAATCCAGCTGGGTAAAACAGAAGCTGATTTTTCTATTTAGAAAAGTTTATTTATTTACAAAGTTATAAAGTCTCCAGGGATGCGCGCCCTACTTGCCCGCTGGCCGCAGGCTCCATAGATTGCAACCGCTGCACGTTGGACGCAGGGCTCTCAGTTTATTTCACTCAAGAGATTCTTGGATGGTGGGGGCGTGGTATGCTGCTTCCTGAGTTCCTGGCTGTGTTCCAGGGGGCATTTTCTCTTCCGACGTGGATCTCAGCAACCTCTGCTTCTCTCCCCAGCTCTAGGCCATGATGATTTCACCTCCTCCTGCCTCCCTCCTCCCTTATTGGTCAGAGGGCGGGGCTTGCCATAGAATGAACCAATAGGAAACAAAACCTGCAGAGAGACAGTGTCTATGACTCTACAGCACCCAAGTTCTTTGTACCTCTTTGTGGCTTCCTAATATCTCAATGCTTCCTAGATAGCAGGTCAGTGCTCCTATTTTGGAAAATTTCCTTTTGTTCCTATTTTCACATTTCCTCTCCTACTTTATATAATCTATTTTTTTTCTGATAATTACTGTGCTACGTCTTCTCAATGGTGGTAAATATCTAGGTTACTTAGAGAAAAGACTGCTTGGCCATGGGGACTGTTTTCCAGCTGTCTTTGCTCTGCTCTGAGTCTCTGGAGATGCTCTGCCTCCCCCATCTTTGCTCAGCTCACACTGCTGCTTCCTGTTCTTCAGGATTTGGTGGAAACCTTTTTGTTTTCAGGAAGCATGGTTAGATATTTCTTCTGTTGGCTTTGTTAAGTGGAAGGGTGGGTTTGGGCATCACCTGGATGGCTTGTCATATACTTGGATGGAACTGGTCTGGTTTTATTTCATTTTCTGGGTCCATCTTTAGTAATTTTAGATTTGTTATGAAAATGATCCGTGAGAATTCTTCCACATATGTGAGAACATAGTCCACAGCTGATCAGCAGCCTGTGGTCCGTGGATCCCTCAGGAATTCTGTAGTCAACAACTTCACCTATGCAGGGGACCTTTCAACTTGCAAAGCCCTGGAGATGTGGGACAACTAAGGACCAGCCACTAGAATCCTCTCTGAAGTAAATATGGGCAGAATCTATATCTCTCCCAGGCGAGTGTGTGCTTTCAACTAGTTCTCAGATGACCCTCAGTGTCCTTTTTGTAGCGACATCTCTCACGATGGCTATTCTTCAAGGATCATTTTGTCTTTTATTTGTCCCCTTGTCACCTAGTGCTCTGAGCCTGCACAAAGGTATTGCACTTTGTCTAAAGATCAACTTCTGTGTAGGCCCAAGACAACATGTGCAAACTGCTCAGCTTTGTATCTGCATCTCCGATTATTTCTCCACAGATGCTTGTTTTATTAGCACGTTGACATTTCTACATTTGTTTAAGATATGATCAAGCATGATCAACTCAGGTCCTACCAGGTCCTACGAGCAGCCTGCACCATTGGAGAGCAACAAATGGGTTGCACACAGAATTCTAAACATAAAACGCTATAGTTTCTGCTAGTTCAGTTTGCTTTGGAGGTTGTCTCTCAGGTTTGGGAGGTGGATCATCCTAAATGGTTTCCAGCTGGGGAGCCTCCAGCCCTCCAAGCACAGACTCTAAGGGACTTTGTATCTCCGGTGTTTATCAGGATCCATTCATTGTACCTGACAGTGGGCTTCGTTGTGAGTCATACACTTACGTACTATGTTTGTGTGATGCTCTCCCTGCTGTCTTCTGCTGCCCTTGCCTGTGATACCTTCTGTCCAAGTCCTTCCTCTGCCCCTCCTTCATGTCCAAGGCTGGGCTGCTTTTGGGCCTTGGGACAAGTTAGTGTACTTGTACCCACATTTCTGCTCACTGACGAGGCTTTGTGAGCATGCCTTCCTCTGTTCCCATTGATTTATTATGTTTTCTATTTCATATAAGCAGTCATAAGACCTCACACATTCCATTCTTACATGTCTTCTTTATTGTAACAGGACACTTAATTCCAACTATTAAGAATTTTTTTTTTTTTTTTTTTTTTTACTTCTTGATCAATCTTAAATTTTTTAAGGATTTTTTTCCCCCTCAAAGCCTGATAAGGTCTGTTTCAGTACTTTAGAATCATTTTTGCTGTTTACTTGAAACTTTAACAAATTAGTGTCATAGAATGGACAGTTGTTTCCACTCTGGGATGTCCTAATGCTGAGTTATTATGAGTCAATTTCATAGGTGTGGATAATTAAAGACAAGATAAGTATGGAATACTTCCATCACATCTACCAGTTCTTTCAGGGACTGGGATTTAGCCAAGGCCTGCAGACACACAAATTCAGAACTGCGGACACACTAAGCCAGTGCTGTAATACTGAACCGTGTCTCCCATCCTGGCAGCACACTTTCAATGTACTTTTGAAAATTTGCTGTTATGAATGCAGAGAGCTTAAAGTCTTCTTGGACTTTATTTGGGTGTTCTGTGCTTCTTCACTGGGAAGCATCTTCTTGACCCCACCAGACATTTTCACTCCATTCGGTATTTTCGGTATATTTAGATTACAGATTTCAGACAATGTAATGGCCATGGCTCCTTTCAAAGTAGCTTCTGGAATTAAACTTCAGACAGAGCCATGGTCCTTATATTGTCTAAAGAATTTAATCTAAACACATTTTATTGCCTTTATATTTGAACTAATTCTTGGGTACTTATGTGTACAAAACCTTGTATTGCATTTGTTTTCCAAGAAGACGTTTTCAGAGACTGCTCCATTTTCTTATGGTATGACTGGTTCCCATGGCTTTTAACCTTGTTTTCTTGTCTGTCAGGACACTCAAAGAAGCTTGCTTTATTGCTGCACTCATTAATTTTGTGTGACTATGATTTGTTAAGTGTACTGTTCCATTTAATCCAGGGACAAACTGAATTTATTTCAATCTATTCTATTGATTCAGATATTTTATAAACTAAAAATGTCTGAGAATTTAAATGAATAATATTATTAACACCCAAAATGTATGTGTTAGTCTAATACGATGTATGACTCCTCCCATGTGAAATAAAAGCCCTGTCTTGACCCACATTTCAAATGATGGTAAATACCAGGTTCTGATTAAATAATGTAAAATTTTGATATTTAATTCAAATTTTGAGTTTATTTTTGATGGAGGACAATATATTAATTCCTGTGAGGATATTAGATCTTAGATTGTAACATTATTAGGAACAAAGTATATGTATCAGTGGATATGTTTGTAGAACAGATGGTTCACAGATACCTCAGGTTGCATATTTGAAATATAATTTGTAGGCATCCATTAAATTGTAGCTCATATTACTGTCATTTAAACATGGACTTAGATGGCTATGAGGAAGGCTTCTGCATTCTGGGTGGTAAGTTGTTATCCTGGGTATGTCTGTGGATCTGGGCTATGTTCATAAAGCAGACTATGTGATGCCGGGTACTGTGTCCTCTCCTGGTCACATTTCATCGTTGAGGAGCACCTTAGGGATTGGATTTGCACATTTTATTTATTGATGTGTGTTCTGCTCTCTCATATGCACCAACTGGCATAGGTATTGGGTTTATTTTTATAAATGAATTTGATAAATAATTGAACTTGGGACGGACTGACCATTCTGTTCTTACATTCTCAGTGCATTAAGAATTCATGCCTCGGTTGACCTGTCAGCTTCTGCTTCTATTCAGAGCACTGGGTGGTGTCTGGGAGAATTGTGCTCAGCTGAATTGCCACTCTGCTGTGTAAACCTTGAGCTGGGGAAGGCTCTGGACTAATTTTCATTAGCAATCAAGACACATTTGGAGAGAAGGGAAGAGGTGGGCAGCAGACCCACCTGAGGCTGCTGACTGACTCGGAAGAGATCAACCTCCTGAGAGAGTATTATATGTGAGCTTACTGGGCTGGTACACACCATTATGGGGTTCCTGGAACTCACCAATGAGGACCAGCTGTCCACCCATCAATCCTGGATGACAGAGCTAATCACGCAGGTCCTTCCATGAGTCCCTTCTGCCCTTCTCTCTTTTGTTTAAGCTGTGTTAGTACGTGGTTGAAAGCTGTGTTACAACATGTCTGAAGTAGTATGCAGACGAGAACACCAGTTTACTTTCTTTTTTCTTCTTTTTAGTTGAACCCTTCTGTATTTCCTGTAGAATGTCTCAATAAATAGTAATTCTGTATACTCCTTCCCCAAGGGGGTCCCCCATAGCCCCCCACCTGGAATCCATACATTCTTTCTTTTGTGTTAAGTAAAGTCTATTATGTCAAGTTAGTGTTCCCAAATGTTCCTCAGTGCAGGTTCATCCACCGAGGTCCAGTCCACCTATCCAGAGTCCCAAGAATTAAGAAGACTAGCTCATCCTCTCCCAGCAGTAATCAGCTGCTAATATTTTTCATCAAAGGTTGGGGTCTGCTGCCCATTTCCCCAGTACCATGCTGGGTTTTGGTCTGCTTGAGTTTGTGTGGGTCTTGACCATGCTGGAACAATTGCTGTCGGTTCATATGAGCAGGGTCCCAGAACTTTGTAAAATTCTGTTTCCATATGGTGACATACTTCATCACTGGTTCTTACAATCTTTCTGGCCTCTCATCTTCAACTGGCCCTGAACTTTGGGTGAGTGAAACTTAATGTAAGTTTTCTCTCTAGGGACCTACATTCTGCAGATTCCTAATCTCCATTTTTTGGCCATTTGTGACCTATTGTGTTACTAATCCTTTGTAAAGAGAGTTGAGAGATTCATTAGTGTCCTCTTTAACCCTTGTCCCATGTTGTGTGAGCCTAAGTATAGAGATTGCACTGTAAATATGCTGCTTGGGCATGGGAAATTCACAGAGAATGTTTGTGTGTGACCAGATGTTTTACTCTCTAGGAATTTCTGTCTGGTAAAACAGAAGCTTCTTTGATGAACGGTAACTGGGATACTTGATTGTAAATATAAGGATACATATTTTGCACTTAGTAAAAAGTTATATTAGCCTAGTTATGTGACAACCCTGGGGATCTCTCTAAGACTTGTGACATCTTCAGCTATGTGTATCTGGCTAATATTATAGTAGCACACATAAATTTCTTCCCTTTGAGTGGACTCTCTAAGACCAATTCAGTGACCATTGATTGGCCCCAGGATTAAAGTGTCGAATGCTGTGTTAGTCATGGATGTGGTTATTTGGTCAAGAAGCTTGTGTTGGGCCATCAACTGATGTTCTCCCTTGGCTTCTTACATAGTGCTCTCTAGAGCTCTGAGAGGTGGCCTTCAGGCGAGGTGGCTTCCAGGTCAGTTCCAGCTTCATTGCTCCAAATCTGTGTCTGAAATGTGTCCTGTCTTCAGCAATAGGGTTTTACCCTTATGTTCTGGGAGTCAATCAAGGGCCACGGCAAATAGCCTGTGTAGTTTTGGGAGTCTCTTGGACCACTCTAGTCAACAACTCAAAGGAAGGTTTCTCCCATCTGGCACTGTTTCTTGTTATGTAGTCTTCAGCAATGCACATGGAGTCATGTAGAGATATTATATGTGGAATGTGTCATTAGGTTGTTAGACTAATATGATTATCTCTGGTGTTTTACAGTAGCTATGCATTATTTATTCTCTCTCTCTCTTTCTTCCTCTCTCTCTTCTCCTCTTTCTCCCAATCTAAACTTCTTCTCTTCCTTCCCCTTTAAATTGACTTCATTTCCCCATTTCTCCCTTGATAACACCAGTCTCCTAAGGCTCCACCTCTCTTGAGCTCTGTCTATCAAGTTCCTCTTATAACCTCCCTCCCCCTTCCACTTAAATACCCCTTTTATCTATTTCTCCCTTAGTAATACCTACCACCTACTTTCTCTCTTATTTTTAATAGCACAGACAGCCATGTTTTCTGTAACTCAATGGATATTTGATACTTAATTATTCTGTATCTAAAGCTGAGCTGTTACATATCAGAGATGGAAAGCCATTTCCCACTAGATTGTGTTCAGAAAACATTTTTTTCCTTGTTTTAGAGGCTACAGGCTCAGTCTCACCAATGCTCCTCAGGGCATGGAAGGTGTTTTCATAGCATCTTTGGTGGGTTTGAGACGGTCTCACCCATGTATGTAATGTATTTTCCCTTATTCATGTCCCTCCCACACCTAACCCTTCCCAACAAGTCCCCTGCTTTCATGACTTCTGTGTGTACGTGTATGTACATGTGTTTGTGCATGTGCATGTGTGTACATGTGTGTGTGCATGTGTGTGTGCGTGTGTGTGTGTGTTCTTCTGCATAACTAACTTACACTTGCTTGTATGAGCACTGGCAATTCTACTCGATCGTAGGCAATGTTGGCAGTCATCCGCTACACCACTGAATCATGAGTCTTTTCTTTTTCAGCAGCTATTAGTAGCCCATAGCCACCGTTCTGGTCTGTAAATTATGAGGGACGCCTGGAAGGGTTAGGGTGCGTGCACAGGGCTAAGCAGGACTCACAGGGCAGCTGGTCCATCATGGTCAGCACTGCTTTGGATTCTACAAACAGCTCAGAAATAAAGCAGATCACTTCCACAGCACAGGTCTCTGCACTCACCCAACTGAACCTGCGAGCCTAGACCAATGTGTCCCTTGACCTTTCCCTTTCTCTGGACTCTGATCCCCTGTTCTTCCCTATGTCTGTGTAGTTGACTTCTTTAAAGCTCTCACATGTGTGAGCAGGTACATGCGTGTGCATGCACAAGGAGGACAGAGGTCAACTTTGGGTGTCTTCCTCCATTGCTTTCAGCCTGACTGTTGGATAGGAGCTCTTAATGAACCTGGCACTCCCAATTGAACAGCACTGACTGCTCAGCAAGCCGCAGGGGTCTGCCTTTTCCCGTCTCAGTAGCACTGGGGTTACATGTTGATGGTTTGAGTGTTCTGGGTACTAGACTTGGTTCCTCCTGATACCTGGGCGGGATTTGCCACCTGAGTGATTTCTCTAGACCAGACTCCTGAACTCTTTTCAAAGTAACAGATAGAAATCTGAATGTGTTCTATGAAAAAAAAAGCTATTTAGGTTCTTTGTGCATTTTCAATTAGGTTATTATTTGAGTTGCATGAGTGATTCTACAATTCAAATATTAGACCCCTGTCATTTGGATGGCTTGCAATTTTTCCTCAGTGAGGAAAACCTTAATTTTTACTAGGTAACGGTCTCCTTTGCTGTTTGGAAAATTCTGAGTTTCTTTTAATTACACTTCTTTATTTTGATTTCATTGCTTGCTACTTTGGTCTGATATCAAAAATCCTCATCATCAAAGTCAGTGACCAGGGTTTTTCTTATTCATTTTGGTCTACAGTTCAAGGACAGTTACAGAGCAAATCTGGTTGCTGCTTTTTTAAAGTGATGTCTAATAATTCAGGATGTTAATACATCATTTATATTTAGCATTCACACTTCTCTGGTGAGTTAGGTATCTTTATTAGCTAATTTATCAGGTGCAATGTCTAGGTCTGGGAAATCTAAAGCATTAGCCCAAGGTTACACAATGAGCACTCAGCAGAGCTGGAATGAAAATCCAACTCTATCTGGGTAAATCCAACCTCTCATCAGCTGGCTCCTAAGTTGATCTGGTGCTAAGTGGCTCACCAGTGTCTGGCATACTCTCACTCTGGCATTTGACTTACTCTACATCCTCTGATCCAATCCTCTATGAGGACTAAGAATTTCTCTCTCTCCTCTCTCTCTCTCTCTCTCTCTCTCTCTCTCTCTCCTCTCTCTCTGTATATAGATGAATTCTCACAAATAGTGGGTGAGGCCAAGGAAACTGAACTTAAGTTACCTGGAAAGAAGAGTGTCAGACATAACAGTATTTACACCGAACTGTGAGGTGCCATTGAATGTGATGGCACTTACTCCTTTGTGAGATCACATTCTGGCTTTTAAATGTAACGTTGATATTGATGCTACAGAGAAGCTTCCTATCTAACAATTATGCATCAGCTTGGAACAGTATCAGAAACACAAGACTTCAACAATGATTTTTATCCACAAAATCTCTGAAGAACTGCAACTACTGAACTTTATGAAATATTTTGAACCAGTAAACTTCAGCAAAATTTTTCAGTGAAAAGTTAAGCACTTCAGTTGAACCTTCTGTTTAGGAAATTCAGTTCACTTTGGTGAGATGAATTCATTATCTAAGCAGCAGACAGCTAAAAAGTCCAATTGCTTCACAACCATAGGTTCAGAGTCCCCACTGACTGGTAGAATATTGCATGGTAGAATATTCTACTGCATGGTAGAATATTATAATCCAAGGAACCCAGAGAAGAATATAGTCTGAAATATACTTTAAAATAAGTATGATAAATACAAATTTAAAACTGAGTTCTAAAGTAAGAAACACAGAGCTCTGCATTGGAGTGGTGTTAATGTAAAATTGATTCCACAAAAGGAAGTTATAGACCTTAAAAAGTCTACCACAGGGCACCAGAGAGATGTCTCAGTAGTCTTGAAGATGACCCAGGTTCAGTTCCCACCATCAAAATGGCTGCTAACAACCATCTGTAACTCCAATTTCAGGGTATTCAATGTCCTTTTCTGACTCCTGGGGGCACTGCACAATAAGGATGCACTTACACACATGCAGGCAATACACATACACATAAAATAAAAATAAAATATTAACGGTTCTAACAGAGAAACCAGGTCTAGAAAATGTCTGTGTCTGTGGCATACATAAGTCTTTCCCTTTCTCATGATTCTGTAATCTTCCTCTTTTTCTAAAAGCATTCGAGTATCATCAGTCTAGTAATATGGTATTTTATAGGACAATTCTAAATATTATAGTCACTAATGTAAAATATTTCATGAATTTGCCAGAGGTAACAACATTCCATTAAGCAAAACTATATTTGAAAAAATGGGGTGCAGTATCATATATGAACATTGCAACCCTACACTGCAAGAACATGCCAATTACTTTTAATATAGTTAATTATTAGAATTATTAGTCTGTGTCTCTATAAAGTGCCAACTCTTATTTTTCATTAAGATAAATTGATTTTAAAGGTTATATATGTGCTTTTTATCCTAATGAATAGATAAATTTTCTGTAGCTCAGACACCCTTAGTAAACAAAGTACTGTTATCAAGTAGAATTATGCTTATAGAGTAGCTAAAAGTAAAATATTTAATAATCAATTAATAGGGGATATAAAAATTAATGAATAGTGTAGAAATAGAAGTATACTTAGTGTATTTTATGATTTATAATAAACTTACATTTTCAAACTAAGGATTTAAAATTAGGAAACTGATTTATCATTTGGAATAAAAATTTCTGCATAAATAGCTATCCTACCATAGTTCAATTTAAATTTCAAGTGAATATATGTTTACATGAAAATATTTTAGTATTTCAGAATCATGAAAGAGTCACAAAATAATTTCTGATAGAAAAAAATTATGACTCAAACAAAAAGAGAGAGAGAAAGGGAGAGAATGTCACTACATTTTTGATGAAACAGCTTTAAACAGTTAGCACCACTTCCCAGATCTAAAGACCGAAGCTAAAAAGAAGAAATAAATTTATTTGAATTAAAAGTTTCATATTGTCACATAACCGAATTTCTAAACATCAGCTGAAAATGTTGACAACAATTGAGTATAAGCTGCAGAGATCATATTTTATGGTTTACAGAATGAGATCTGAAAGACCTCACGTGTGTGGAAATGCCAACAGGAAGTATCACAATAAATCGCACTGGTATGACTTTCCCACGTGACATTCTACTGGCAAGACTTCCGGAAGTGCTCATTGTTGTCTGCTGCTTCTTTGAGAAAATGAACAAAACCACTACACTTTTAACAATGTTGATTAAGAAAGCAAAAAATTTAAGGGGTCGCGGTGACACATGCCCTTAATCCCAACACTCAGAAGGCAGAAGCAGGCATCTCTCTGTGAGTGCAAGGCCAGCCTGCCTGGTCTATATAGTGAGACCCTGGGAAGGAAGGAAGGAAGGAAGGAAGGAAGGAAGGAAGGAAGGAAGGAAGGAAGGAAGGAAGGGAGGGAGGGAGGGAGGGAGGGAGGGAGGGAGGGAGGGAGGGAGGGAGGGAGGGAGGGAAGGAGGAAGGAGAGAAAGACAGAGAGAGAGAAAGAGAGAAAGAGAGAGAGAGAAAGGAAGGAAAAGAAAAGGAAAGATTGAAATTGCCCACACTAGGAATGAAAGAAAACACTTCACTATAAATCAGAAGAGGCCACAGTCTGGAGCAGATGATTTGGATGATGTGAACCAAGGACTGGAAAGAAGTACATAAAGGAAAAACAAAGAAGAATTAGAACTTATGAACAAATCTGAAACAGCATAGGCCATGGTGGTGTGAGCTTCCCGCAGCAGGCTGTCTAAGAACAAAGCTGGGTGGGAATTGTGTAAGAACAAAGCTGGGTGGGAACTGATTTTCTATGGTTATTTTGAGGAAGGTGAAAATTTCAGGGGAAAACCTGGACTGTGTAGATAGCACCACAACAGAAATTTACTAAAAACTCTGAGTCATAAATTTGGGATCCATTGATTGTGTGATTTTCATGTTACATCACATTAAAAAAAATCTGAAGTAAACATGAGAGATTACTGACACTCATTAAATACGTGAAGAGCATGAGAGACTGCTGACATCAAACACATGAAGATGGCTGGAGATGCCGCTTGGGGGTCAAGAGCCCGCTTTTCCTGGCCAAGAACCTGAGTTTGTTTCCAGCACTTATGTGGCTCACTGCCACCTCTAAGTTCAGCTCCAGATCAGATGTCTTCTTCTGGACTCACTGGAACCCACACACCAGTGCGGGTACACACGCACACACACACACACACACACACACACACACACACCCCTATATATAGAGGTGTGTAAAAGATATATGACCATAATATAATCTGGTACACTATTATATAGTACAAAGTACATTTGTAATTACTCTGTATTACAAAAATAATTATGTTAGAGTGCAGTATTTCATTCTGAACACAAATAAATGAAGGTTCACCGAACTTGTATGCCTCATTTAGAATTACATAACCAATTAAGGCTGAGTTGGAAATCACTTTGAGACCACTTTATGTTCATTTCTTTCCCACGGAATTTAATTGTTATTCGCATTAATGGGCACAGCAAAAGCAACAGGGGATTTTGCTTTCTGATACACTTTCCCCCCGTTTCTGTATGTTCATCTGCTTCATAAAAGTGGCTCAGAGGAACGCTGAAAACTCACAGGAGCTTGCAGTGATGAACTGAGACATTAGACATGAAAACATTACATTCAGGAACAATAGAAATAGCAAATATTTACACGTGAGATGTTCCGAAATGAAAATGCTGCACAGTGGCTGCATTTGGAGCTTCTAGTTGCAGAAGTACCCTGACAGCATCAAGACGGCCAGAAAGGGTTGGTTTTGCCTTGCAGGCCAGAGGTGCAGTTGTGCTGGGGAGGACAAGGCAGCAGACACAGACAGCATGGTGACCAGAGAAAGGGCTGGGTCTGCATCTCCACAGAAAATAGAGGAAACAGGAAGTGAGGCCCACCCCCAGTAACCAACTTCCTCTGTGAGACTCCACTATCCAATGTCCCCAACCTTCCCACATATACCCAACAGCCAGAAAGCAAACTCTGAGCCAGAGAGGACATTTCACATTCAATTCAAATCACAATACCATTAATTGTTTCTCATTTTAGTGTTTTAAAAGATAAGCTGGGGTCTATTAACAAAAATGCTTTTAGCATTGGTTTAAAGGTTTAAGCACAGGAATTAATAGAAAAAGAGACTTTGGAAATTGGCAGTATACACCCAAGACCTGGTCCCAGGTTTCTCCAGAGAGATTTTAGAGATCCTCTCAATAGCCTCCTGCATAGATGATTTTCCTTTGTTGTAGAATTGTCTTATCCAGCATTTGTCCTGGTCGTTCAGTCAATTAACTATAGTCCCAAGAGTTACTCTCTTTTGTGAAGAACACATACTTTTAAAGTTTATTGAAGTTAATTTTTAGAAAATGTGTAATCATGCCATGAAATATTGTGTTTTGTGTGATTCTTTTATTTCTTAAATAGCCCAGTGCAACTGTGACCCTCAAAAAAGAGGAACTCATAATTTATCTATTTGCAAATAGTTTTAGGATTATAGATTCGCATAAGGTTACAGATCACAGACAGGATGGAAATTTCTAGGCCAGGGTGCTTATTCATTATTGTCCATGTTGAGCAAAATCTGTTCATGTCTTTGTCCTTGATGATTTTAAAATGCAGACAAGTGATTTCTTTCTGTGTTGACTGATGAAGCTTGATTCTCTGCTTGGTTCTAGGATACCAACTTCATTTCTCATGGAGGAATCCCCATGTTACTATCTATGTCCTACGGTTTTCTGACCATTTCATTTGTTTCTAATTTTATAAAAGGCTCATTTGCCAAATCTCTATGTATGCATTAGTCTTTAAAAAGGAAGAGTGAGGCTCGCAGAGTTGTGAATCTTGTTGCAAAGGCATCAAGATTGTTACAGCATCAGGGCTTGTTACAGGGAACTGACCACATGCCCTGCTGGGTGGGGGGTCTGGTCCACAGTTTGAAAGCTCTCTATGAAAAAATGAGACAGAAAAACAAAATAAATCCAAGCTAAATCATGAAAACCAAACAGGCACAAATCATTGGGGTGTGTGCAGGTGGCCATGAGGGAGAAGTTTGACCTTTAGAGACCGAATCTTGCTTCCAGTGGGACAGAATGCCATTTCCCATGGTATTCTGAGGTGGGGTCTCAAGCTATGAGATTAGGCCAGAGTGCCCAAAAGCACAGCTACATTTCATTCAGTGGGTTGACTTTTAGTTCTTTCCCTGAACTATGTGTGCCTTCTATCTGCTCCAGGCTCCTGGGAGCCTGGGTAGCCTGTCTTTGTGATTCGGTCTCTGTCCTGGTCATGCTTTACAAAAACTGGAGGGCATTCCTTTGACATCTGTGTACACAGGGCACTGTGACTCTGGCTTCCTGTTACATGGTAAATACATTTTAAAATATTGGGTTAGTTTAACTCATAGCAACTTTTAAAGAAAATAAGTGAAAATGCTTTCTTAATTTTAATTATGTATGGGTAGTGGAAAATATTTCTGATTCTGGCAGTAAAATGAATCTCTATTTTGAATTATTTTGTAAAAGCATACCACTTCTAAAAATTCTTAAAAATCTGGGAGATACTTTTCCTGACTTGGATAATTTTTTTCCCTTTAAAATTGTGCATGAGCCTGGCAAGAGAAGGCAATCTGGATGGAGGTGGGGAGGAGGGTGGTAGCAAGCTCTCCTTTCTACCAAGATGCTCTGTTTGTGTCCTTAGCCATGTGTACAACAGATGTATCGGGATCATTAGAATCAACTCTGTTTCTCCAGCATTTTATTTCTAGTGCTGTTGGCTGCCGGGATCGCCAGCAGGTAGGGCGGTGGTGAAGCTGGTCCAGCCGGCCTCCTCCAGGGGCTGAGCGGGATGGTGAGTGTCGCGACCTGGACCCTCTCCACTCCGGAGGAAAACACCACACCGAGTCGGGAGTCTGTCCAAGCAGGATCTCGTTTATTGAAGGTTACAAAATAACTTATATAGGGTAAGGGCGGGGCTAAAAGGGAGTGAAGGACCAATCAGTTTTTGTCTCGTAAACTGCAGCCAGGCAAAGTCCATTCTGACAGGCCATCAGACTTGGGTGAGGCTCTGACAGCTGCTTTCCAAATGGTTGGTGACGGTTGGTTATGAGGGTTGGAAACCATTAAAAGTCTGGCCATGGCAAGCAGGGAGACAAAGGCTGCACTAAGGCCAAGTCACGATCATCCCGCGTCGGCCTGCAGCTCCCAGTGCATCGTGGGAGGACACCCGATCAGTGTTGCGCAGTCTGGCCTCGAACTCACAGATCCTCCCGCCTCTGCCTCCTTCAGCTTATCCTACCGGTGTGCGCCACCATCACTGGCCCCCGGCAGCCTGCGAGAGGCCCGGAGCGGGGTCGGCTGGCATCCTGCCCTGCCTGGAGTTGCCGAGCCACACCGCGGCCTGCCTGCTGGACAGCGGCCGCCATTTTTGCCTGGGGGCCGCGTGCGGCCTGGGAGAGGGCGATCACCTGGGACAGCCTCCTGGAAGGAGGCGATCGTTGGCGCCTGCCGTGCCACCAACCCCCAAACTGTCAGCTGCAGCCGGTGCAGTTGGTCCCATGGAGAACTGCAACCCCGCCCTAAAAGGGCGGGGCCAGAGCTGCAGCAGTGCTGGAGGCCCGACTGTTGGCTACACGTTTTTGTCCTGTATTACAAGCTGTCTTTGAAGCCTTTTAACTACATTAATATGTTCAAGTTGCTCAATGGCTCTAATGGGTCTACTGAGATGCCGCCTGCCGCATAGTGAGGTTACATGCTGATAAATCCTTTGTATGATGAAAACATCTGAAGGTGAAGACACTTCCCCATGGCACCTTGAACTGTGTAATTTGAGAATAATGCACAGTTGGCAACTATCAGATACGGTAGTCAGAGATAAGATTAGAATTCAAACCATGTGGTACTGCTCTTTCTGAGGGTATCTCACCTTCACAGCATTATAATCTCTCAAAACTCAAGGCAAACCATCATAAGTTACAGACCACATGTATCTTCATCTTTTTACAATGAGGGAAATGGGAAAAAATAACCAGCTCCTTGTCATCTTAATCTAAATAGACAGTACAAATATGCAACATGCACTCATTAAATACCCTTTATTACTAAAAATATTTTACTTTATTTTCCCTTATATGTGCATGTACACATGTGTCTGCGTGTCTGTGTGAGGGTTTATGCTTGTGAATGCAGTGCCCATGGAAGCTCTAAAAGGTCTTTGGATCCCTTACAGGCAATTGTGAGCAACCCTCTATGCATGTGGGAACCTGACTCAGGTCCTCTGCAAGAGCAGTCAGCACCTTCAGCCACCCAGCCACCTGTCCACCCACTACATTACTTTTTAAAAAGTTGATATCTTGTCATAATAAAGACTGTTTGAAAGAAACATATTGTTGTCTCTGCATGTAAGTGGAACCCAGCTGTGCACAGACCAGAGTGCACAGAGAAACCTGGAGTCTATAGTCTCTCAGGCTCCATTCTTTCAAAGAATACTGCGGCACTCTTCTGGAATCATAAGGCCTGATTTGTTTCATAAAAACTGAAATCGCCTGACTTAATCTTCCCTCTGATGCTTGTCAAAGTGATTCTTTTCTGGGACAACATCTTCCTCACGAAGTCCCCTTTATTCTGCATCTCCTCTCTCTCTTTCTCTCTCTCTTCCTCTCTCTCTCCATTCCCTCTCCTCCAAATCATTTCCCTGAGTTATATAAAGTAAGGTTTTTGTTGGATTCTCAAGCAGATTTTACTCTGGACTTTTAATTTCATTTATTCATGTATTTATTTTAACTGTGTGAGTGTTTTGTCTGGATGTACTTGTTCATCACATGATTGCAATGCACGTGGAGACCACAAGATGGGCACACAATCCCATGGTGCTGGAGTTCCAGGTGGTGCTGGGAACTGAAACTGGGTACTGCTTAAGCACTCAACCAATTATCCAGCAACCGCTCTATGCTTACCTCCTCTGTCAGAGCTGGCTCTGTACACTGTCAGGGAGTGAAAGCCCAACGTGGCAAGGCCAGGCGCTCTTTCCTCCTGACTTCAGCCCACTGCCTGTTCCAGCTGGTGCACAGCTCTCTCGACTTCTAATCAGAAGGAAGCTTGGGTAACGAGAACATGAATGCAGATCCGAGGTAAGATAGAACGGTCGCAGAGCTTCCCACACTGGTCAACAGCCGAGTCTAAGTGTTTCAGAGGTGTGGGGTCAGTACTACTGCTGATCTCCGCAGCCCTTGGCTTCCATTCCAAATCCGTCACATTACATAAACATCATTATTCGTTACACAGTCACCCAGCCCTTCTCCGATGTGGTCCTGCTGTGTTTGCCTCTGTGACCTGTTCTTAAGGGGACACCTAGGGGTTGACCCCATGCTGTGTGGAGAGAACATTGCTTCTTTTTATTTGTTGAACTTATTTCAGTCGTTAACCTCTTCTATAACCCTTTGATCTCCTCCAACACTGGTTGCAGTATCAGAAACAGAAATAATTGACCCATTGTGAGAGCCATCCTAATGAGAAACCCAGCCGCAAAGCCTTCTGGGAGCATCTCTATGTGTGCAGCAGCCGTCTTGATGAGAAGATGTGTCGTGCTCCACGCACAGAGGCAGTATCAGGTTGGTGCTCGTGCTGGGCCAGCCACTCCACAGTTTTCTATGTCAGAGAAATATCCACACATTTGAGTATAGGACATATTCTTTGCTCTGAACTGAGTTCCTGACCAAGTTTTCTGTAACCAGAAAGAATGACAATAATTGTAAAACAATGCCACCCCTGTAGGCTGCTTGGAAAGCAAATGTGCAGTTACGGCCCCGGTGCTGCCCAGATGCTGATGGGCAGATGGCAGGTGTCTGGGATGCTGCAGTCAGTAGCTCGGTACCCATCACTTCTCCTTTAACTGAAAAACAGGTAAAAATGCTTTGAAAATGCACGCACGGTGAGTGTAGCAGAAACACAGAAACTTCCTGCAATTCCACACAACACTGTGGGGTAGTACCAGAACATCCATGGCCACCGCCTGTTGGTGAGTAAATACTTTCCATAATAAATATGCTTGTATCTTTCCAGAAACTTTGCAGCATTAAAAGCTGTGGTCATTTCAAGTTCTCAAATTTAGACGATTTAAAAGGTCTGCCGAGTCCTCGGTCCACTTGGAGTACACAGTGGTAGAACGAGCAAGGGACTCACTGGAAGCTTGTTAGCAATGCCCACTGCAGGTCTGCGACATATCTTATTCTGTCAAAGTTTTGCCACACAAGTTTGAAAACTCAGGTTTGATCCTCAAAACACATGAAAAATAGAGACCAACCATGATGGTACATTATGAAACTCGTGCTGGGAAGGCAGAAGCAGGAGGATCCCTGCCTCTCCGGGAACACCACCCTGGCTTTATCATAGAGCTCCAAACCAGTGAGGGAGTGTGCTTAAAGAGGCACGGTGGAGTGGACCTGAAGAATTGCAGCTGAGCTCGCCCTCTGGCCTCCATCTGAACACACACACAAATGTATCTGTACACACATGAGCACACATGCATTAACCACACACTCCAGACCAGCCAAGGCGGAAATACTGCGTTGCCCATTGACCATTCACAGCAGAGTTTATCCTCCTTCTGAGACATACTGGGCCCCACCTCCCTGTGCAGCTCACCTCAGAAACCTTCCAAGGGTTAAGGGCTCAAAATAGTGTTCTTGCCTGGTCAGTGCTCCTAGATGTTTTGGAGACCCAGGGAAATCATGATGAAGGCCCTTTGATTCTGTGTGTGTATATCAATGGCGTGGGTATGAATGTGTGTGGTACACATGTGTTTCTATAGGTGTGAAGAACTGAAGATGAAGATTGTATGAAATATAGTTAATATTCACCTGTTATGTTGTATTATAAGTTCAGCCGTTAACCAATTTGAATTTGGAAGTCTACTTTTTACTTAAGCGTTTTCTCGAGTTCTTGTACAATGGCCAGGCATTGGTTTCAAGGCTCAGAGATACATTTCTTTCTCCGTAAACCATCTGGCATCACTGAACCAGCAAGGCAGAATCTCACAGCTACCTTTAAGGGCACTCTGGGTGGCCAACACCCTGGAGCTCTGTGTGGCCATGAAGCAGCCTTTTTGTCCAGGGAGAGGTTTTATGAGCTAGACTCCATACAGAATGCTAGCTGATAATTCCTTTAGAGAGTCAGGAAATCAGAGGCTGAAGAAGCATCTACAATTTCTATCATATGCTGAATGCTAACCTTAATTTAGTAAAAAGGAATTCCGGCTACCTGACTGCCTGAAATGTCCGTCCTCTAATCCCAAATGCCAAGTATGAATTCATTTGATTTTCTCCCAAAATTAAATGAGGCAGCCATGCAGCAACTGATGCGATATTAGGAAGAGAAGGAAGCAGAGTGTGTGTGGCATGAAGGTGAGGAGGCCGGCTGTCGAGGAGGAAGGGTGAAGAGGCCGGCTGTCGAGGAGGAAGGAAGGGCCATCCAGGCAGGGGAAGTCCCCAGGGAAGGGGCTCAATTACAGTGCCATATGATGAAGATCCTCCAGGGAAGCCCTTCAGTTTGTAGGCTAATTTAATACAAATATTTAAAAGATACCAGGGTGTAGTTCTCCTCTGTTTTCTGTCCTGATTCAGCCTGGTTTTTGCTTTCTATGGCTTCTTCCAAGCAACATGTGTTTCCTAATAGGCCTTGGTTTCTGGCTTCTCTGCTCTGACTGCACACCCTTAGACATGCCCCCATCCCCCAACATGGCCAGCTCTCTATGGTATGTTCCTCAACTCCACGTTTTTCTCTACTCTTCAGTGGTCATTTTGTTAAGCATGAACCCACTGATTTATCTGTATTAAATTCTTCCTTCTGTAGGACTTATTGAACCCCACCTTCTAAGGTACTTGACAGAAGTCCTGCTGGAACCCAGCATAGCACTGTAACAATCACTGTAGGGTTACGGCAGGGATGGCCGTTGATGGGCTTCTCTGTCAGGTCAGTGATCGTTGACCTTCAACCTCAAGTGACGGTATACCAGCGAAGGTTCCAGATGGTGGGAATACTGACAGAGCACTTAAAGCCCTGACATACTTAGACTGAAGGCTTTTTTGGATTCCTGGTAGGACATGGATGGCAAAGTACTGGTGGAAGCACAGGCCAGAGAGGAACATGAGACCAAACACAGTCCCAGGAATGCGGTCAGGGCTCAGACAGAAGTGGAGATGGAGTCCCCAGACACCACCTGCATTTCAGAGACAGGGTTTCTAGACCCTGATGATCTGTCCAGGTCCATTGCTCTACAATAAAACAAGTGAGTTATGTTCCTGTGGAATTAATCATTTTGAGGAACACTCTTTAAACCAGAGCTGCCTTTAACTCAGCCGAATGGGCTGCTAATGGTGCAGTTCTATGTAGGACATATTAGGGCAGGTGTCCTTTACAATCTCTCAAACAACAGCCTGGGGTGATGAGGCACCGTTTAATGCTTGGTGACTCACTTAACCAAATCCAGACTCTTCCCTCTCTGTATGCAGACAGAGGGTAATTATGCTTGTGAATGACTGCGGATGACTATTTACTGAAAATAAATAGCAAAATGCCAGATCACACAAACTGTGGGGCAGAGAGAAACTTTCTAAAGCAGAAAATAAAAAGAGGAATAAATTTTATTTGCTTTTGTTTTGTAAACGAGGCTGCCACGGCCTCATGCTGGCCCTTCCTTGACCACTGTGCCCGCTCATGGCTCTGGGTGGATTCAGTGGTGGGGCAGTCTGCCCAGAAAGAAGCAAGTCCTGTTAGCTTCAGTTGACCTTCCTATCACTTTCAGAACAGCCACAGTAACAACTGTGGTCACAGAAACAGCAGCTCTGACCCCCCAGGCCTGACTCTCCTCCTTTTATCTTCCTCCCCTCAGATGACAATGAACACAAAGGACAAATCTGTCATTAACTATTTGTAAATGATCAGTTATTCCTGCAGCTGTTTGCCTGCTCGTTGGCCAAGCTGCTCAGATGTGCCAGCCCAGTCTAGCCGGACTGCTCCCCCCGCATCTGCAACTTCGGCTCAACGGCCTCTGGAAGAATGATGCAGACTGACCCCCAAGTCAGCAAGGTAAGTGTGACTTTCCGCTCCTGCAAGCTGCCCGCCTTTCCAGGCGGGAGGCAGGCTGCCCCGCAGTGGACCTGCGGCCTGCAGATGCCGCTGCTGAAGACCGAGGGTACATTACCACGCCGAGGTTGGTTTCAGGCCTGTTAGGAAGGAAGTCAGAGGCACTACTGCCTGAGTCCTCTGCTTGCATTTTTAAAAAGCAACCAGCTTTGTGCTTTCCACTTATTAATTTTCGCCAGTTTCTAAAGGTCAACGACCTGGCAAGCCGAGATTCACAAAGAACAGGTGCAGCGTCTCTACTGACGGTCTCCACGGGACATCGCGCTGTCACTTTTATTTACTGAATCAATCCACCAGTGTCCAGCAGGAGAGCAACAGCTAAATGGCCATTAATTGTGGGCTGATGTGCAGATGAAACAAACCTCCAAAGGGATTGTAAAGCTTTGTTCCTTCCCTCCTCCTGTTCTAGCGACGGGATTGGAAGTAAATCACGCTGCAGCTCATCCTCTTATGATAAACTTACTTTGAGGGCCGTCCCAGGAGAGTTGGGCTAACCTTGCACCATCCCTTGCTCCCTTCTCTCTCCCTTTTTCCTTTCTTACTTCCTTTCATTTTTTTGTGATTAATCTTTTTCATCTTGATGTCATGGTTTCTCTGTCTTTTTGCATTCTCTCTCACTGATGTATGTATCTTCACCACTAAAGACAATGGTTTTTCTGTAATATCTTCTGTATTCTTTCCCTTGTGTTTATATAGGTGTGGAATATTCCCTGCAGCTGAAAATCCCATGGAAGTCCAAAAGGAAGCAAGGAAGGAAGGAAGGAAGGGAGGGAGGGAGGGAGGGAGGGAGGGAGGGAGGGAGGGAGGGAGAAAAAAGTGATAAAAATAAAGTTTTCCTCTAAAGCGATACTTTCCTCTCCCTTTCTGTCATAATTCTCCAGAAAAGCTCTTTAATTCCTCAGAGTGCAAAAGGAACTTAATTAAAGTGTAAAAGGGAATTTTAAAATAAGCAATAGACAAAGAAGAAATTCAGTGAGTCTGAACTCTACGGAAGCCCCTAGGGAATAGTCTGTACAACTGCGCTGTGATTGTTAGGACATGCTCTAAGTAGGCTTGGCCCTGGTGACAAGCCATTGATGCCATTTGATTTGAGGACCACTGGGAAGCAGCCTGTGGCTCTGAGTTAAATCCCTGAACTGGTCTTCACAGGAGCCCAAGCCCTTAATTTTGCAATATTTTGTTTTAAGGGTGATGTTTGTTCGGTGCTCTTGGTAAATGAGATGTTTCATGTCCATCAGTCATCTTCATTTTTAACATAAAGATTATTTTTCTGTAGTCTAGGCAGGTTGAGAGTGCAGGAGAAATTAGTTGAAATGATGGTTAGAAGGTGGTTTTGGAAATTCCCACAGAAGGCATTTCCTCAGCAGAAATGAAGAGTGAAAAGAGGCCAGCATGAGTACGTCTTTCATCCGTCATACCTGGGCTAAGGAAGAGACGAGTGTCAGGCCCATCGACCTGCCTGCAGAGCTGGGGAAAAGGCTGCTCGGCCTACTCGCCGCCCTCCCTGCCCCTGTGACTTACTAGCAAGAGGCAACTTTGCAGACACACATCTGAGAAGAAGCAGAGGGAAGCAGAATTTTGATGGCTTGGAATATGCACAGGTGGGATTCTTGGTCATTCCAAATTCCAGGACAGCAGAAGAACGACAATAACGGGTCTTAAAAAATTCATATCGGAAATGTATATTTAATGATGTTTCTCTAATAATGTTTATAAAATATTTTGGAGAGAAAACAATGTGGTTGTAAGAACATAGTCTCCAAATCTGAACAGCCCAAGGTTCATATCCCACCTTTTCCATGCTGATGGGACCATGGGAAGTTTGAGCTTTCATTCATTTATTAAATAAACATCAAAGTATATGGTTTGTGAAGTTGCAAGAGCGAGCAGAAACCGACATTGGTACTTCCTAAGAGCCTAAAGCATTACTATTACGAATAGCTGAGCCACAGGCAGCTTGAGACTGGAGGAAATGGGCAGGCTGTTAGGAGGGACGGGTGGATGCAAAACTCTGAGACTCAGCCCCCAAAGAGGTCTATTTAAAATCAGCTTCAGTACAAAGGCAAGCCTTTGAATTGTCTTCAATGTGGGTACCCTGTCCTGTGGGTTGGGGTCTCAGAATAAAAGGGAACAAGGGGAAGCAAGCAGAACCCTAACATCCATCTCATCTCCTGACCTAGATGCAGTGCTCCAGCTACTGCCACTCCTGGGGGCGTGCCTCCTCCACTGAGATGGACTGGATCCTCTATGAGCAAACATGGACCTTGGTTTCCTTACATTGCTTGTCCCATGACAAGAAAAGCAGCTACCGCACAAGGTGTGCAGAGGACAGCAGCTTTTTGGTTTAGTTCCCAAATGAATACTGGAAGTTAAAAATGATCCATTTGACTTCCGGAAATAACCATGGTGAACTAGAATTTGTCTGTGGATGTAAAAATCATATTAAACGTAGTAGACAAATGCATTTCAGTGGAATATTTAAGGTTATAGTTTCTCAACCTGTAAAAACACAAAGAAACTCTACATAGAATGTTCTTCCTTTCAAGTGTCTTAACAACGCCCATGATTAAAAACAATCTCAGAACTTGAGATAGGTAAAAAGGTTTGGGACAGACATTTCAGGTTCAAGGGCTTTCAGGCTGTCCTGTGTGCCATGGAGCTGGGGTCCAATCAGCAGAGGTTGATATTTTATCCTCAGTCAGGTAGCTATGAAGGTTAACATATTTCTAGTATGCATAATTATAGCAAACTCTGGTTGTTAAGAAAACCTTTAGGGACTGCAACAAGTCAAATGTAGGGAAGAGAGTACCATGCTTGCTATATGAGCCCTCTGAAATGGAGCTGCGTCACCCTCACGCAGACAGTAGCTTGTCTTTGAAGACCCCATTCTGGGGAGTGGCACAGTTTCACTTCGTGTTGCAGTAGCAACGCGAAGGCGTGTTAGCACCCTTCGTGAAAGGAAGAAGAGCGATCTGTTTGCCACCAGCTTCCTGCTGCATGCTGCTTGGGAACTGCAGAATTTGCCTGGGTTGCTGCAGAATCTGTGAATTAATTTGACGGTCCATCTGTCAAAGTTCATACTGTATCACATGCCATGTCCATTGCTAGCTCCTGATATATAAGATGGAGAAAGTGTCTGGCACTATGAAGTTTAAAAACATGTGTGAGGTGTGGAAACAGCCCAGATAAGAGAACACAGGAAACACAGTTTGTTCTTTGAAAACAGAAAGCAGTTCAGAAGCAATGCTCATGATGGAAGCAACAATAAAATTCTATGAGCATTGCACGGGGTCTCTGGGAAGTCAAGACTTTTCAGGAAGTGAGGGGAATCAATCTATTCCTTTGGTCTTTGTCTCAGGAACACCAATCAAGAGGTAAGCTTTAGCAAGTGGCAGAACATCACAAGCACTTTGATAAAAATATCTCCCTGGTATGTAGAATCATTAAGGGAACAGATGGGAATATTCTTTAAGCATTTGATCATTTTGTGGGGCTACAATGGGATAGGAAGATTCTTTCATGCCAAAAATTCTTACGTCATTGTCCAATGTAACACATGATGTACTGTCATCTTCACGGGATAAAGACATGACACCATTTAAAAATTCAGCCCTAAGGGTCTCTCCTATGATATGTGACCCAAAAGACACATAACGAGGGGTGTTCTTTGAGAGAAGGGATCAAAGGTTTTATGGCTTTCCCATGTGACCATCTCCAGAGCTGGGCAAGAACTGCCCTTTAATTAAATATTAAACCAGGAGTGTACTTTTCTCCTTACAAAAGAGAGTTCCCAGGGCTTTAGTGAGTTCTGGGTGTCTGTCCCCTGCCCTCCAGGGCTTTGGTGAGTTCTGGGTGTCTGTCCCCTATCCTCCTGGCAGGCTTGCTTCTTTAAAAGGGCTCTGCTGTGTTTGTGACATGGAGTGTCACCTCATAGTCCTGTTATTTGTACTTTATGAAAACTGTCAAATGTTTATGATGGAGTGTCTGCTGTCCGTGACTCTCACTGATGTGCTTTGTCTTATTATGATATGACTCTGGATTTCTCAAGGGAATGAATATGAATAACTAGCTCTGGGAGAAAACCAAAAAAGAAAAAGAGACCATTGCTTTTGTGAGATTAGAATTAGAAAGATTTTGATTTGAAAAATATACTTGTCTTTGTGCTGTTTATCTATCAGTAAAGAAAGAAGTGATGTGTCAACTTAAGACACAGAAGAATCTTCACCGAGAAAGCTTTGGTGAGGATTGGTCATGTCAGGGAGTTTATAATGCCCTCGGGAGGCAGAGGAGATGCATTCACAGTTTCAGAGGGGAGGCCATCAGGCTCCCACCTTCATCTTTCTAATAACAGTAAAAATTGAGCAAATTCCACTGTCATGGTTCTGAGGACAGAGACACTTCCATGTTTAGTATCAACGAAGTCTTTGTGCTGAATGCAGTTTCAGCACAGCTCAGACATCTAAAGGAAATAACAGCAGATCTAGTTATAATGGCAACTACTTTAAAGTTGGGCAGATTTAGTTCCTGTTGCTTGTGACTAATGTAATTAATCTGTGCAAAGCCATGCAACATTACAGTCTAGCCTCAACTCTAAATCCATGTTTTGCTCACCAGGTAAATTGTACAACCTAAGCAGTTGTCTCTGCCTTCGTCACCCCTGCTCTGAAGACATCTTTTTAGCTACTTTCACTTACATATACTTTTAGACTTCCTGTTGTTGTATAATTTCTCCTGGGACTCAATAAAGAAACATTTATTCTCACTTAAATGGAAAACACACTGACAGACCAAAGAAAGGGCTCCATCCAAGCCCAGCTTCATAAGCTAATGAGGTTATTGGTGTTACATACAGAATCTTGGCAGCCAACAGCAGTTATACTACCCAGGAGTTCCCCCAGCCAACCTCAAATGTTACCTTTTATTAATCTTGGTGAAGGGAGGGGCCTGTGAGGAGTCTCAGTACTTTCTCTCCTCTCCCAACCCCGATGGATCCAGGAGAAAATTTTAAGGTTCTCAATCCCCATATCTCCTGAGCGATTCATGGGAGTCATCCTCAAGACCTCAGGATGATGACAGCCATGTCTGCCCTGAGGACACTACTGCTCCACACTTGCCTTTGAGTGAGAAGTTAACTTTGCTCCAAATCCCTCATGTTTTCTTCTGTCCCCATTTTCAATTTACCTTTGGTGTCCAGTGATACACAGCTCTGCTTCAAGGAAGATGCTGGTCTCTTCCACAAGAGCGTTCAGGTTGGCGCCTCACATTAACCTTTTCCTAAAAACCTAAAAACTTGCTGAGGGGCTGCTGTGCAAGTCTTGCAGCTAGGATGACAATACAACATGTGAGACTACATTTGCTTTCACACATGATTTTCCTAATGGACTGTGGGGCTCTACGTGATGGACTCCATGTTAACTCTCTGAGTGCCCTTGGGAGCTAGCGAGGCCCATGTGACTGAGTCAAGGAAAACAGCTCCCATGCTTACAAACTGTGTCAGCAGGCATATGTTCCTGGCCCCAACTGGAAACACTGTGACCTCATGTCACACATTGATGTAAAGCCACTGTCCCCCACACACTGTTTAGGGCATTTGGAAGAAAAACTAGTCACTCATTCACTACCAGGCTGGAAGCCCATTTCTGAAGCTGCCTTCATCTGCTTTTTTCTGCACACCCTTCATCTTTCTTGTCCTCGACGCCATTTCCTTACGAGTCAGGCATTGGGGCTCTTTTTCTCTTCCCTCTCCCAGGAAGATGAAATGCAAATCAGTATCTAAACAGGACCTAAAAAGGCCACACATTGGTTGTACTGGTGACTACACAAGGTGGGGAGTCCTGTCAGAAGCCACGCAGGCTCCCTGCTGGCCTGAGCTGGTACACTTGGGATGTTTATATTTGAGGTGTATTTCAGAATATCTAACCTCATATCCTTCTGCTTCTTCTCTGGGAAGCTTCCCCACACTCTGAATGCCTCCAAAACCTGGAGCTCACACTGTGTCTCTGGACATTTATACCATGTTTAATGGGTGGAGGGTTGCTTTAATCTGTTGTTCTTGTATCCATTCAGTCTGTCTTCCTAGGTCTTCCACTGGGGGACAGTCAGTGGAGAAAGTAACTGGCAGCATGCTACATTGTACAATCTTTTAGGAAAACATAGTTCCCTTTAGAACAAGGTTGTGGAGGTGAGCTGTGAGGTCAAGGTGCAAAGTGTCCAGCCTGTCCTTGCCCTGGCCTTGCCTCCATGTACCCCAGGGTAGTGAGAGGGACTAATAATCCTTGAAGCAGTCATTCTCCTGGCAAGTTGTGCTTTAACTCCTCCCATGAGTAATTAACCTGCCTTTGGATCTTGGCCATCAACACATTTTTCTGTCCTGGTTGGTGTCAGTTAATCAACACTTAGAGAGGGCCTGCTGCTACAGAACACTGTTCTAGCCCCAGTGGAAACATTAACTAACAGCAGCTCAGTGCAATCATCAGGAACAGTTTGAACAGGCTCTGGTGTAAAAGAAGGAGGAAGAAAGTGGAAGACAGCAATCCATTTCTTGTTCTATGGAAGATAATGATATATTCCTTTGAGAAGTTTCTGGGGGCAAGTTTATAAAAGACAAACACTATTCTTTCAAAGGTGTCTGAATGTATTTGTCTCAGATACTGATCTAATTCAACAGAGATTGAATGTGGCTACATCATAGTCCTTGGGCCCGTTCATTATGGAATTGTCCTTAAATGAACAGGAGTCCCCACTAGTCCTACCACAGACTGATCCACTGACTGACACTGCTCTTCTGTCTGTCTTATTCTTTGTTCTCTGCCTAAACAGAGAACAGAAAACAAAGGAAAGGAACAGTAACCAAAGTTCAAGTCGCTTAACTAAGTATGGTTCTTCATGTTGGAAAAAAAGAGTTGAGATGTCTAGGAATAACGTAAAATAGCCAGCTGAGGTTAGACCTCACTCTGAGTTACCAGGTGAATATAAATACAGAGTTTTAGAAGAAACACAGTAAACACCACAAAGGAGGGCTTGCAGTCAGGTAGAAACAAGTGGACAGCTGCTAAAGCTTGGCTTGACAGAGGTCGCTCTGCCTGTACATCACCCTCCTGTCTGGCTGCCAGTTGCTCTGGGAAGAGAAATTGTGTCCAGTATCCTGAGTGTTTACTAAACGGGGTGGAGAAGAGAAGAGAGGAGAGGAGGGGGCGAGGCTTCTCTAGGCTCTGGAGTACAACAAATGTTCCCTGAGAACCAGTGGAACCAGATGAGTCTTCCCTATAATCAAAGGAGTAAATCCTTGCTGGCAGCCTCTGGATAAGGGGTTAGGCAATGCTGGTGGGGTTCCACTAGAGAAGAGAAAAGAAAGGTGGCTTTAAAATGCCATTCTGCAGGCAGGGACAGGGTGGGCAGAGAGTAGACATGGAAGACAGAGAGTGGACAGGGTGGGCAGAGAGTGGACATGGAAGACAGAGAGTGGACATGGAAGACAGAGAGTGGACAGGGTGGGCAGAGAGTGGACAGGTGGGCAGAGAGTGGACAGGGTGGGCAGAGAGTGGACAGGGTGGGCAGAGAGTGGCAGGGGCCTTGAATAATGTCAGGAATGCAGAGTGGGAGACTGACTTGCAAGAATGCTTGGTGCCAGTGCACAGGTTGTGACTGACAGCAACCCACACTGAACAGTGTTAGTCCTCTGCCTGCTCCAGCCACTAATAACATAGTGTAGGGTGTTTAGAAAATCCGTGCTAGTCACGGAAACCAGTGTTTCTGCCCCGTATATGGACTACATGGTTTAGGAAGATGCCGGGTTGTGGTGGCTCTGGCTTCCCTGCCCTAGCCCAGGGTTTGTGGAGGCTGAGCAGGACAGGCAGCAAAGACCTGACCCTGACCGGAGAGTCCCTGCCTGGCTCACCCCATAGTGAATCGCCCTCTGCTTTCTTTTGCTAACTTCTGTGGTCATTCTTCAGAGAACCAGCATTGCAGCCAGAAGCAAAGGGAGCTTAATCACCGGGGTGCTGTATGGCACACAGTCCACCAGAGTCTGGGAAGACGGAAACGGTCAGACCTTAGCCAGCCGTGGGTCCGCTTAATGTAGTGGTTAAGCTTGAATTTTTTAGTGTATATGTATTTACAGAGCTAGTAGGTGACAAGGGGAAATTCACAGTCCTGTTTAGAGCCCAGCTTCTTACAAGAGTGTCGGCTGCTGCCTGATCCACCTGATTATGAGACTCCATCCTTGAGAAGCTTGCATTCTTGTTAACCACTTATCCTGAGCACATCTTTATCTCGTAAGCCTCGTGCTTAAAATCTATGCTGAAAATGTCTTTTAATAAACTATAACACAACTTATAAAAGAAAGAAAGGATGAAATTCAAGATGGCAGTTGGCAGAGCTGATGATTACCAAAACCAAGAATTTATTGAACATGTTAATTCCTAAAAGAGTGTGAATCTGGTGCAAGATGAAAAGGCTAGCAGGACAGTTTGGGGCCAGACTGCATCCTGATTTTCTGAAGGACCACTGTCGTCATCACCAACATCGCCAGCATCTCAACAATAACCTAGCCAACATTACCTAGTATTCATTTTCTAACTGCCTTATGTACAACCTCTAATTTATCTTCTCTCATAATTATCTTTGATGAATTAAATATCATTTCCACTTGATATGAAAAGAAACAGACAGAGAAAGTGTCAGCGTTCCTAACAATATGACACCATCTCCTGATGATTCTATCTGTTCTCTAATGGGTATTCGGGTATATTTCTGATAAAAGTCCTTACGAAAATGTAAAGTTCTACTTTAGCAATTTCCATTTTGATTTTAGTGCTGTGCTTAGCAAATGGGGCAATCACTCTGTTCCATTCCAAGACAGATTCATTTTTGTAGAAATCAACAGGTCTAGTGTAAATGGTCTCTAATCCTACGGATTTGAAAGAGGGAGCAGGTAGTTCATGTGGATACTCATAATGCTGTCACCAAACTGTGACAGGTGTGCATCATGGAACAAATCAGGCTGCAATCCAAAGTGAGCCTCAGGCCCAGACAGAATGCAGGATGGGGGTATCAGACTTGGGACTTGGCATCTACAGTGTGAACTGAGTGAAATGGATGAGAGGAAGTGGAGGTGCTTTGTGCACATTACCTAACTACAGTGAGTCATCTCTCTCTCTCTCCCAAGAAGGGTTCAGTGATCCATGTTCCTCAGCAAGGTAACCAAGTCACTCCTGTATACTGACTTCAGGTATAATTGCTGGAGAAGTGTGTAGACCTGACTATCAGTGGTTTGGTATTAATTGTCCATGGAGTCTTTGTGGGGATCACATTATATTAAAAATTTGGTTTAATTTTTCCCCCATGGGATAAAATAAGAGTTGATTTAAGTTCTTGAGAATGTTTTAACATTAGAATCCCGTTCTCCACTCCACAGAATCAGGGATTCTCCTCACCAGATTCTGTGTCTGAGCACATGAATGCACAGTCCAGGTGCTCCCATAACTGTGATAAATGGGAGGAACCCTGAGTGCTCCAAGCCATGGCCCCCACCTGTGTAGTCAGCTGCCTTTCTCACAGTGGCTGGAGACAACACCCACCAACCAACAGCTTCCACAGCCATAAGTATTTCAGATGTAAATTTTATAAACTGTAGCAGGCAAGCATGACTGTCAGCACAGAGTATATAAACACACAGAGATACCATTCATAAATTTCAGAATTAATTTCTGTCTTCTGATGGGGAAAACATAATGGACGGGCCAGAGGTACATGAAGATTACATTGCAAAATTCCTTAGACTTTGTAGATTAAGCTCCCTGACCCCCAAATAAAGACAGAACCTAGACCAAATTATCTCAAGAAAATTGAGCCAAATTATATCCATGACTACTGGAGACAAAACTATAGGTAAATTACTGAGGAAATCACATGGTTCTCATGAAGTACTCTGTATCTCTCTCATCAGAGCAAGCACTTTCTTTCCTGATTCTAATTCACGTGTTCTCTGTCTCTCTTCCTTCTTCCATTCTGTTTTATACATATGCACTTTGAATATCTTTCCACAATAAGGTCCTAATCCCACACTGAAACCCATAGCTGAACCGCAGCTGCTGCTCCTCACTGTTTTCCCTGTAATTCCATACCCGGGTTGCTCCGTGGCACACATAAACTTCAGCTCTTCTTTTGTTTTCTTTTAGGGAAATGTACTGAGTGTGAAAAATTCCTTTTTGCAGAGCCAATCGCATACCCCGGAGTGCTGTCATATGATGAATTATCACCAGGTTCTAATCCAAAGAAAACTGGACAAATGAAAAGTCCCAGAGGCCAGCAGTGACTTGTGCCAGTGAATAGGAGAACAGTCTCTCCCATCAGGTCAGATGACATGCCAAAATGCTGAGCACTACCTCAGTGGTAGAGCCTCATCCCACTACAGATCACATACAGAAATAAGTGTCACAGGGCCAACCAGAGGGTTAGTTTGTAATCTGCTGTGAACATCCTTGTCCTGTTTACCTTCATTCTGGTCACAGCGTCCAATGAATACCATTATTCGTTTATTTGGCACATATTTTTTGAAACGTAACATCACACCTTTTCTGTTCCTGTCACAGCATAGTTCTCAGTTGAGATGGTCAGGGAACAAGAACTGAGTCTCCAACAAGTGCTGAGTTAAGTACTTTAGAATTATACTGCCATTGAAGAAAGCTAGGAAGAAAAAACAACATACAGCTTGACTTTTATTCCACATTCGTTCTCCTCCTAACACAATGCCATAGAATGTTGGAGAGGGCCTTTCACAGAAGAAAATCCCAACCAAATGCATGTATATTGGTAGCTGGGATTTGGCCTCTATTGTCTCTCTCTCTCTCTCAGATTCAACATCTAGACAAGTGATATAGATAGCTCTGACTCAGCATACTTAACAGTCTGTCCTTCATAAACGTAACCAAATGTTAGAAAATGTATCATTGAAACAGAAGAAAATTACACATGCCCTGTCTTAGTTTTGTTTCCTCTTGTGCTGATAAATACCCTGACAATAGTCCAAGAGGTTCCCCAAAATAGTATAGGCTTTGGCCACAGCCCTTGGTCGCCCCACTGAGCTTGATAAGTCCCTATTGCCAATGACATGACACATTTTGGACAGAGAACTTGAAATTATTGAACTGTAACTGACCCAGATATTTCTCTGAAGACTAGGTCTCATGATATCAGAAGACACCATGCCAACTTCCAAGGGAAAACATGGTCCTATGCATCCATAAAACCCATGAACCACAACAGTGACCAGCCCAGCAAACTGTCTCTATTGGTGTAGTTGTGACATTTTTGTGTTGGTGACAAGAAACAGACGTCTAATTGGATGTAAGTCCTGCTCAATGGGAGTGAATTTATGTGCGGGACTGTAAATGTAGTCAAGTACACCTGGCTGGAGAGGTCATAGACCCCAGCAAAGAACCCACTTCTCTCGCTTTCCTAGACTAGGGCAATTTCTTACTGTATTCTAATTACATAATCACATACTTGTGGACAAGTTACCTCACACTGTTCACTGAACAAGCTTCTTTTTGCATCGGATGGAGACCGCTATCTCTTCATCTAATGCCCAGGGACCACCGTAGAAGAGGAGGTGAAAAGTGTGTAAAAGTGGAAGGGGCAAGTTACACTCTGCCAGTTAATGCATTCAAGACACGATGGGGGAGATAGCCGATGAATCTCCACAGTGTGATAGACTAACAAGATCTGCATACTGACAAAGCCGGCTGACATGCAGAGGTGGATACTGGAGATTTCATGGAGCTCCAGCTCTGGATGAAGAGCTACAGACAATCAATGGATACGGAGGGAGAAACATTTAACTTTCTCCAGGGACCAGCTCCCTGAGAGGTTATCCAATCCCAGTCAGGCAGCTCCAAACAAGGGTACACAGAGTACCACTAAATAGAGGAGCTGCATTATGTGTATTTATAAATGTACATAGTCGGGCATGGTGACCCATGCCTTTAATTCCAGCACCAGGTAGGCAGACACAGGTGGAGCTCTGTGAATTCGAGGCCAGCCTGGTCTACATAGTGACTGCCAGGACTGCTGGGGCTACAGGGAGACCCTATCTCAAAAAGACTAATAAATAAATACATAAATAAATGTATGTTTGTATATATGTGTAAGAACAATCAAAGAAGAAGATAAGAAGCTGAGAGAGAATGTAGGGGCACAGGAGAAGTGGGGTGTTGACTAGGAGGGATAGAAATGATGGAAATGAGGTGCTAATGTCTGAACACCAGGGACTAAGGGTTTACCAGGCTCACAATTACAGGTCACAGTCCATCCCTGCTGGGAAGTCAAAGGCAGCAGTGTCTTGAAGCAGCCAAGAACAGAGCACGATGAGTTGATGCATGTATGCTAGTACTTAGCTTTCTTTCTCTGCTCTCATATGGTTCAGAAGCCCCTGCCAAAGAAATGAGGCCCTCACAGTGGACAGGATTTCCCACATCCATTAAGGTATTCAGTATAATCCACACAGAGATAATTCCCACAGATATGCACACGGCCAAGCTGGTTTAGATAATCCCTGAGACTCTCTTTGGAGGTGATTCTAGATTGTCTGAGGCTGACAACACTAAACATCAAAAAAAGCGAATCTAATACTGTTGCCATATATTATGACATGGCCCTATGGCCACATAGTAGGCTTATCTGAAGAAAAGCACTATTTTCCAATAGGGATATGATGTGGACTTTCAGGGGAGGTGGCTGCATACAGCACTCTGAAGAATGAGCAGGCGTTAACAGCAGCTAGGTAGGCAGAAAGGAGGTGATAGGGTATATAGTAAGCAGGTGGAGGACCCAGGGACAGGCACAGAAGCCAGAATCCCGGACACTTTAGAGGACACAGAAGACAGTTTAGTTTAATTGAGAACTCTATGAAGCAGGTTTAGGAGAAAGCTGCAGAAGCCTGTGGTACTTCTGAGTCAAAAAAACCCAAAGTGATTTAAGTTCCCTAAGGAAGATTGAAACAGGAACAGCATGTGAGATAAACCTCAGGGGGTGGTAACCAGGAGTAGAGTCTGCCAGGGAACTGGAGAAAAGATGCAGGTAACTGGAAGTCAAACCACTTAGGCAGGAAAACAAGAACTCAGTGAGTCACACATTGTGGAGGTTGAAACTATGCCCTGCAAACAGGAGGTGGGCATGGAGAAGGGAAAGTGGCACAGAGATGAGTGTTCGTCCTTGGGGAGTGTTGGGCCTTCCTTTAGCAAGTGAAGGCCAAGGGGAGAAGGCATTTCAGGTAGTCACTCTTCACTCTTAAATGTCATGGAAAAGTATGTAAAACACGTCGCATAACCCTTAAGGATATGTGAAATGTAGTTGGGTTTTAAAGCTACAAGACTGATTATATTTTTGTGTAGTCATGGCACAAGAGCTAAAAGAGATCAGAGACAAGAATACATAGTGTGGGAGAGAAATGTATTTGGATAGATGGTGCACAGATATAGATAGATGACGGTAGATGATAGATATAGACAAATAGATACTTAGATAAATAAGTGTAGATAGCTGATGGATAAATAATAGATGATAGATGAATTCACACATGAAAAAGGATAGATAATATATTGAAATAAGCAGTTGGTTGAAAATATATAGTTAGCTAATTGATATATAGAAGATAGAAGAATGAATGAGAGAAGATAAATGGGAGAGTTATCATTGGTAGATTGACAGATGGTAGGTGACAAATGGACACATGGATAAGTAGATTGTAGATAGATAGTAGATAGAGACAGACGCTGAACAGGTAGATGAAATATAGTGAAGAACAGATTTCATAGGCTAGAATTAGAGGAAAGGGAATATGTGTATGTGTGTGTGTATATATATATATATGTATATATATATACATATATATATATATATATATATCTGTGGCATCCTTCTAAAACACTTATGTGTGAATGGAGCAGTGAAAACAAAAGTTGAATTGGGAAGGTGAGAGAGTTCAGTTCTGTCCAATAATCCAGACAATACAGTATCGGCAAAGGCACAGCCTGGAGACAGGACAGTCCCAGGATGATGACTATGAACTTCACTCTGTGTGTGTGTGATTCCACTGAGCTCAGACTTCAGCTCAGGCTCCCATTCTCCTAAGGAGACAGGAGTAGTACTACAACTATGACACCTAAGTTACATGAAATCTGGCTGATGGTGGATTGGACTATACATAAAATTAGATGACAATGCAGAGGCCAGTAAACACCATCAGCAGAGCCCTGCATTCCTCATGTAAAAGAATGCGTTACAAACACTTGAGGTAAGCTAAGTCTGTCCTGTTCATAAAAGACACCGCTCCTTCCCTGACATTTCCTAGTGCAAGTGCCTTGCGTCTGACAGTCGGTTCTTACCACACTTCAGCATGGGTAGGACTGACTACAGAGCAATTGTGCTGAGGATGATGATAATTCCAACATTTAGCTGGTCACCTACTGGCTCAAATGCTGAGGCATTTACTTTTTCAGGTCGTTGTTCTCCCCACCTTGAGAAGAGAAGGTGGGCTGTGACTTTCTGAAAAGCTCCCACTTGGTCTAAGAACTCCCTTTAAGCTTGTGAGTCTTAAACAAGCCTGACACTCTATAAAGCTGGTCAACCTTTCCCACCCTCACAGAACTCGGCAAATATGTTGTATCAGTTTGTCAAACATGAAAGTCTTCAGGCTGGAGAGATGGCTCAGTGGTTAAGAGCCAGGACTACTTTTACAGAGGTCCTGGGTTCAAATTCCAGCTCCCACATGATGGCTAACAATTGTCCTAACTCTAGTTCCAGGGGAACTGACATCCTCTTGTGACCTCCAAAGACATTGCTTGACACAGGTGCACTTACATACATGCAGAAAATATACTCATACACAGAAAAATAATAAAATGTTTTAAGGCATGGAGGTTTTCTACATAGGCGCTATTGCTCATATCACCTGTCAGGATGGAGGCCACGATGCAGATGATGTCACCGAAGCTGTGTTCGAGGCTGTTTGACTCCTCTGTGGGAATGGAGCCTTTCCCAGCCCCAGGATTCCAGTCTTCAGTGTTCCTGGGACTCTGTGTTCATCCTCGGAAGGGTAGCTCTTGCAGTTACAGCCCCTCACTCCCCTCTCACTGACCCACTCCTGAGATTTCCTCCAGGTTTCCCCTTTATGAACCAGACGGGGTCTCTCTTTCATGTTGGCATATTTTAGTTCCTCGGACATAGATCAAATTCTTCATTCCCTCTGAAGCAGCCCTCATCCACCCTGACTCACTACTGACTCTCTCCTTTGAACCACGATTATTCTCAGAACCCAGGGTACAGAGTGTGTGTTGTTATTCCAAGCTGATCTATTTTTGGTGCAGAATTATATCTTATATTCTGTTTTCCTTCCTTGTCTGTTGTCTGCTTTCATCTGCCCCATCATTACCAACTCCACAGGCTCCATCTACAACCTTAAAATGTGTACATCCATTAATTTGAAGTGTTATTTGTGGACATAAGAGATTTGACTTTAATTATGTATATTTTGTACAGCATTACTTAGTATAACTCTGACACAGTCTTCTACATTAAACTATTTAAAAAAATAGGAAAGATACATGTATGTTCATAGAAACTACCTTGAAAGTCAGATCAATCCAGGCTTGTCCTCAAAGCTTCAGTGGAACCAGCACAGGAAAAGGGAGGAATCAGCTAGCCCAGACCTTCTCATTCAGCATGTCATCCTCATGTTAAATGTAAAGCAAGTAAGCAGTAAACAGAAAATCTTTGGCTGTTAAGATCAGTCAGTTAAAGGTTCATGAAGGAATGGCTGTTCTTCTGGACCCAGTGTTCCTAGAGACAAGTGTGGTGGGACCTGCTCGAAACCCTACTTACCTAGGTTTTCACATAGACATTCTGGCAAAAGATGGGACTGTCCACTTTGGACGACCCCTGCCATACGACCAAGGATGAAAGATATAATTCTGAGAATATCAAAAGTGGAACTGCAGGCAGAAGAGATGGATCGGAGGTTAAGAGCACTGACTGCTCTTACAGAAGACCTGGGTTCAATTCCTGGCACCCACAGGAATTGGCAGCTAACAACTGTCCTTAACTCCAGTTCCAGGGGATCAAAGACCCTCTTCTGACATTGCATGACATGGGTGCATTTATACACATGCAAGCAATATACTCATACATGTAAAATATTTAAAAATGATAAAAAGTGAAAGTACTTTTAAATACAAATGTTACTTTTATTTAGGGAAACAGCAGAGCTGTATTCTGACTTCACTTAGACACTTCTGCCTGAGTCAGAATCTTCACTCATTAAATAATGACTAACTAACAACACATATTAACATCTCCATGGTGATGGGGTTAATACAAGTACTACAAGTTGATTTGTTGCTATACATCCATTATTGTTCCAAACTCATTTGCAGTTATTATAATATAATTAATCATTTTCCTGGCCTCTAAACCTGCCAGGGCCTTCAGTCTCTGCTCTGCTGTGTCTCATGGTCACTGTCCAGTGGTCAGCTGGCTCAGAAAGAGGGTCAGGGGAGCTATCCATACCTCCAACAGCACTAACATTCCACAGTAACAACTCACATCTTGGGAAATATGCAGTTATTTAATTCTGCACTAGTTGTCTGTGTAATAGGTGTCCACAGAACCACTTTTAGAAACTTTAAAATGATTCTTCTGCCACTGATGTTACCGCAATAGTTACCCAGGAGTGGCCTGGTATGACCAGAACTCAGCCTTAGATTTCAGGTCCCAGGTAATTAATTTCACCATGAGAGGATCAGCGTTAGGGCCCACTGGATATCTCATCTAACCACAATGTAGGGAAATTACTCTCTTGCTTTGATTACAAACATGGGCTATTTTCTTAGCCATGCATGCTTTGTCCAATATGTTAGTAAATAGTTGTGTTGGTAAGTGAACACTATCGCAATGAACACTGTGAGTCAAGCATTTCATTCTTAATAACAGCTATCACCATCTCTGTGTCCTACCATCCCTAAAAACAGCAGCAAAACTCTGTTACTAGGAGGAACTTCTTTGCAAAAAAATTGGATGTCGATCAAAGCTGAAATCATGATGTACCTGGCCTGTTGGTGTGTTGTAGCTCTGGACACAACTTGGTTTTGTAAAACATCTGAGCTGTATGTACTTCAGTTCGATCTCACTGTAAGTAGCTCCAGGTTCAGCAGGTTGGGGCCTGTGCAAAGCGACCTCTTCTCGCTGCTGTTTCAGAGGATTGACAAGGAGCTCTCTGTGGCCGCAGTACCACAGCACAGTTCATCTGTCAAGCTCCTTCATCTGAAAATAACAAGCAGCTAAGAGTTTGGAAACTAAATCTATTAAGAATATTTATGAAGGAGAACTATCACTAAACACCTCCATTCACTCATGTAATGAGATTGGCATCCTGATGAAATTCTTGTCTAGTAAGGTAATGATCTTAGAGCTTTTTCTGGCTCTTAAACCAAAGATAATTGGGTTCCTCTCTGAGGGAAGTCCGTCTGTCTCCAGGAAGCCATTTTCTTCATGGATGGCTTTATTTTAGAACAGTAGAGAAAGGTCGTGCCACTTGCTTCCTGATCCTAGGAAGTCTAATAATGGAAGGGAAGCTCTAAAGGTGGATGTGTAAGAACAGAACTCCGATGGCGAATTGCCTGTAGCTAAGAGTGACAGCAGCATAGTGGCTACTTTCTTAGCAGAACGTTTTTCATTAAGAATTTACACATAAAGTTTCTGGCTTGAAGTAACATTAATAATTGTGCCCCTAAAATGCAGAAAAAATATTAACTTTGTATAGTAATGTAGCATTCTATACAGGCAAAGCTGTAAAACTGAGCACAGGCTGCACTGGGAGCTGCTGTCAAGTCACGAGTGTTCATTTTGTCAGGGTGTGGGAACTGGTCCTGGCATGCCTGGTTGTTTCCAGTGTAAGAGGCCGATCTGCTGACTGGTGACAAATTGAAGGCTCTTTTTGTACCTCCCACAAGTAGTTAGCATCTGTTGGGTGCTTAATAGACTCTATTTTCTCTGTACTATGGGTTACTTTGTATTTGCTCTAGATGTGGTTGGGGAGATGGCTCAGTGTAAAATGCTTGCTATCCAGGCAAGTGAACCTGAGTTCTGATCTGCAGAACCCACATGAAGCAGGATGTGGTAGCAGGTGTTGGGAACTGCAGCACTTTTATGGCAAGAGCAGGAGGGAAAGGCAGGAGAACCCAGAATTCATGGAATGGTTAGCCAGCCCAGCCGTATGTAGTGACAAACCTACCAGAGGTGCAAGGAGATGACAGATTCCAGGGGCGTTATCTGATCTCTAGGCATGCATGGTGGCACCAGTATACCTGCAGCACGCATACATACATACATCCCATTCATCACATGTGACATACATGCATCACACAGCACATGTACACAAGTGTGTTCATTTATATACAGCAGACTCATCACACACAGTCATTCAATGCACACATACACACAGTATATACACATCACATGGAGACACATCACATACAGACATACATAGACATACATACATCACACATAGCACATGCACACACATACATACACCATACTCATCACATACAACATACACATGCATATTCATATATACCACACACATGTATACATATATATCACACATCACATAAACCACCTGAATACACATATGTACACATTCATAGAGCACACTCATCCTATATCACTACATACATATCCATACATGTATCTCATAACACACATACATATGCAAACATCACATTCATTGAATTTCATATATGCAATACAAATACATACACCACACACATCATGTTTGTATACCTGCTTACCTAACACTCATCATATATTACATACCCATATACCCACACATGTATCACTCCTAACATACACACATGCACACCTTCATAGACCATACTCATCACATATCGCATACCCATCATGTGCATAGACACACATACATCACACACATAACATACTCACAAAACCTGGGGCTGGAGAGATGACTCAGTGGTTAAAAGCACTGGCTGCTCTTGCAGAGGACCTGGGTTCGATTCCCAGCACCCACATGGCAGCTGACAACCATCTATAACTCCAGGTCCTAGGTATCCCACACCTTCTTTGTCCTTCACAGATATTGCACAACACGGGTACACTTAGTAGATGCAGGCAAACCACCCATATACATAAGAAAAAAATTAATTTAAATTAATTTTTTTAAAAAAGTTAATGCAAAAATTCCTTAAAAGGGTAATGATTTTTATGAAAATCTAGGGAAAAAACACAAAAATACATTCTCATTTTGTTTTTCTTATATCCAACTGTAACAGTGAGAATGAAGAGACGTAAGTATCGGCATACACGTGTGTGAAGTATGTGCATGCATCTCCTCTCCAAAGTCTCTATATTTACTCAAGTGTTCTATCCCAGCACTGAGAAGTCCTAGTTAGTCAACTTGACGGCATCGGGGACACACTTTGCACACAGGTCATGTGTTCAGACAGTGCCTTCTTCGGCAGCCACTTCACAGTGCTGATCAGAAATCACAGGCTGCCGGGCTGTCCTGTCCCTACTTCATCTCATGGGAGGAAGCCGCATTTAAGGAGTGCCGGACTCTGGACCTGGATAATGATATACTGTGTTTGGTTAGAGCTAGCCTCTGCCTGGTGCAACCATTGTCTTCACATTTTATGGCTATAATGTAACTTATGTTCTGTAATCCTCATTTTACAGGTGGAAGTGAGACTTGAAAACTGTGATGTGCTTGCTGACATGTAGACAAGAATTAGGACTTCTATAGATCAGAGATAGCAGGGGCTACAAGACACACCTGTTACACTCCCACACGTAACAACTGCACTGAGGGAAGCCACATTAGAGAAGGTCGGTCATGCTTTTCCACGTATTGTCTGGAGGAGAAACTCCCAAATGTTCATAAACTTCAGTTCTAACCAGGACTGCAAAGCAAAGTAACTAAGCATTGACAGATCATGGGAGGGCTTAAGCTGGAATGAGTGCCTGGAACTGGGTTATCTGAGGTCGTACCTGCTCAGCCCTGCCCTGGTCTCATTCAGCTCTGCTCTCCACCATGATATATGGTGGTGTTGAGATTGCAACCCTGGAAGTGATGCTATGGAGAAGAGTCAGTCAAGCAGTTGGAGCTCACGTGATGGGATTGATGCCCTTATAAACAGTCTGTACTCCTTCTACCACTTGAGTCCCAAAAGTGGGAAAGATGAAGTCCTGCCAAGTTCTCCACTCTGCAGTCTGCCTGGACCTGGTCTGCGGACATTCAGGCTGTTGCACCTGCTGTTTGTCTGCTTTCTGTCTCTGGCATTTTGGCTTCTCTGAGGACCTCATGTAAATCAACTCATACAAATTTTGTCCTTTCTTGTCCATTTATGTCAGTCAGAATACACCCTCAAGGTTCATTGTATTCAGTAAGCATGTTAACCTTAAGGTTTATACAACAGAAGGATGAACTCCGGAAGCATCATTGAGGGAGAGATGAACAGGAGACGGACTGTTGGATAGGAATGTCAGCTGACTTTGCTCAGGAAACCATGGTTCCAGGCTTGCCCAGAGGAAAAGGAAGGTGGGCAAAGTCATGTTGCTTCAAAGGCCAAATTAGAACAAGGCCAAAGTGAAGTTTAAAAATGGATAAGAACTTTCTGAAGGAGGCAGAGGCAATGTTCCACATATATTTAGACAATAATAAATAATTCAAGAACAGAAAATCCATTTAATGAAAGACAATGCTTCTCCTAACTCATCCCCAGTCCACCTTAGCATAGCTAAGTTAGACACTCTCACCCAGAAAGCAGTCCAGGGAGATGACAGGAAATCTTTTAACTTGGAGCAACATCCCCAGGTCAATGTGGAGGCACATTTTGACTCCCTAAGTAAGTAAAAGGCATTAAAAGTCTGAAACAAATAGCCAGAAAATAAATGTTTTCTATAGTTTACCAGAAAGCTCAGCTCTGATGGTGAAAGTTTTGAATCTACTTTACACTGTTGGAAAAACTGCGTCAGTCTATGGAACAGCTAATATCAGTAAATAAGGAGATCAGTAAAGAGGCGTAAAAACAAGGATTTGCAAAGGGAGCCATGATTCAAAATTACAGCTGATTGCGGGGCAGGGGAGGAAGGTAGGGCTCTTAGACACAGAGGCCAGTGGCATGTCAGACAGCCTGCCACTCACTGAACTCAGACTTCTTCCTGGGTACCATGTCTGTTTAGGGGAGGAGAGAGGCAATTGCTAAGGTTTAGGAGAAAAGAATCATGGTCAGCAATGCCATTTGGGGTTTGCTCGACCGCCCAGGGAAACGTGCGGCTTCTTGCTCCAGTGAGCTTTCCTTTGCTATGACCCAAAAGCCACATGGAGAGGAAGGCATTTATTACATCTGAGTCCTCCCAGGCACAATCCATCTTTGAGTGAAGTAGGGGTGAGTTTCAAGGTAGGAGGAAAGAGGCAGACACTGAAGCAGAGGTCATGGAGGAACACTGCTTACTGATTTGCAACCCCTGGCTGGCTCAGCCTCCTCTCTTATACAGTTCAAACCCACCAGCCGAGAGATGGTATTACCCTATGTGGGTTGGTCTCTTCTACATCAACTAACAATTAGAAAAATGCCTCACAGACATGATCATAGTTCAATGAGGAAATTCTTTAATTTCAATTCTTTCTTCCCAGATGTGTCAAGCTAACAGCTGAAGTTAACTAGATCCACTGTCCCCTTGTCACTTTGGTACACAGGCACATTACTACTACATACTGACCTTCCTTTCTTCATTATCCCCAAGATCCCATGTTACTATCACAATATAAAACATAGTGCAAGTTCAAAAGCCCCACAGACTTTGAAAAAAATAAAATATATTAAAAGTTCAAAGCACCTTCAAGTATCAAAAGTGTCTTATCTGTGGGCTCCTGTAAAATCTAAAATAAGTTGCACACCATTTCATTTTCAGAAAGAATAATCAGACAAAACCAAAGCTCAGTGTCCAAATCTGAGTCCAAGTCATGACCTGGGCTCCAAAGGGTTTGTGCTGTCACATTTAGGTCATAACTGCCACTGCCCTTGCTTTTCACCCCACAGCCCTGGAATCTCCATCATCCTAGGGTCTCCACTGAAAGTGAGGCTGGACCTTCACCAAAGGCCTCCCCTGCTCCTCATGGTGCCACACCTTGGATTATTTCTATGACCTCTTCATTTCTGCAGCTCTCATGACACAAGGAACACATGGGAAAGTTTGATACATTGCCAAGTTCTGCTTCCAGAACTAAAATGTAGCCTTGGCTCATTTCTGTGTGCCCACCCTGAGGAAATACTTCCCAGATTTCAGTCAATGATGCTGGTCTCTTGTCAATCACAGCTAATTTTTCAAACCAAGTGGACCAATATCTCTTGCTCCAGTAATGCACAAAGGTTTCATTTCCATAGCTTCTTATTTAAAATATTACATAAATGACCCAGATAACATCAGACTCTTGAACTTCCCTCTGAAACTAACCAGTCAAGCCACCATTGTCTGCAGCTCTTTAAACATTCCTGTCTTCCAAGCTCCCACAACTCATTATGCTCTGAACACTCAGTGGCTTTTCCACCCTGGTGTTCCAAATGCTTCCACAACAGAGAGCAGTCTATGACAGCAAAAGCTCATTCTCTGGTAAAAAATTTTGTTGTAGTGTGCTTGCTATTGTGATATACACTATGACGTTAAAGCAGCTGGGGAGAAAAGGATCATTGCATCTTACACTTCTAGGGCACAGTCCAACTTTGAGGGAAGTCAGTCAGGAGCTCAGGGCAGGAGTCTAGAGACAGGAGCTGAAGCAGAGACTGTGGAGGAACACTTCCACTGGCTTGATTGCACTGGCTTACTGATGTACTTTTAAAAATACAGCCCAGGCCCATGTGCCCACTGAAGACCCTCTATACGTATGCCATGGGCTGGGCCCTCTCACATCAATTAGCAGTTAATAAAATGCCTCCAAGACATGGTCACAAGCCAGTCTGATGGAAGCAATTCCCAGTTGAGAAAATTTCTCAACTGAGGCTCCCTCTTCCCAGTTGTCTCAAGTTGACAACTGAAGGTGACCAGGGCACCTCCTGTCCTCGAGCTTCCTTACAACTTCATACAGCATCTTCATTGGTTTATCAGATAAGTAGAATTGAATATATTCTTGAATATATTCTACAGTGAGTAAAGCCCTATATCCAGCAGAGGACCAATTCAAAAACTGAGCCCAGAATATGTAAATAAAGTCAAATGAATTGTAAGAAAACATATACTGTAAGTTTTAAACTACTAGGAAGTGCTAAAATAGGATGGTAACATTGTGAAGGAGGAGGGGAGGATAGATAACACTACAGGCCTTTTGAAAAAGTCACAGGATACCCACTACTGAAGTCTCTTAAAATATATACATGTACAATATAAAAATATATGAATATATATATATATATATTTGAGTTCCGTGTTGCTACCAGACACCACAGGTTAGCAAATGAAATCCCAGTCCCATGAATGGACTCTATCTTTAGGAACTGTTGCTCAAGGGAAGCTCATAGACCCACAAACAATGCTGGCTATGGCCATTACTCTTGGTGAAGTGGTGGAACGTGATGGATGACGCTATTGCTGAAGACACTGCATGGGTGAGTTGTGGAACAAACATGGAAAAATCAGACTGATGCTGACATGAGGCTTCATCTACTGCCTAGATCTTGTGGTGTAGAAAGTGCTGTGCATGCTGCCAGAAGAGGTATTCTAACACCCCCACGGTGCCTACCTAACAACTGTCTATAATTCCTGTTCCAAGGGATCTGACACCCTCCTCTGACCTCCGCCAACATTTCACAACATGAGTGCAGTTATATACACTCAAACGCAGCACTCATACATATAAAATAAAAATAAATAAGTAATAATAGAGTAAAATATAAAACATAATAGTGGAGGAGTTAGGTCGATGTGGGAAAGGAGGGTCCCAGTGGAGATAGTATGTCTGAAGACAACCAAAATGAATGGCATGAAATGCCTAAGAATCAAGAAAAATACTTTTGAAAAAGATTAAAATATCCTTATAGACAGATATGAGATCAGAGGCATTGGCAATATACCAAGGACTGGCGCAAGGTCAAGAAGAGGGAGTATCTTCTAGAGCAAGAGGAAGGGTGTGCTCTCAGGAAGCAGTCCCTCAAATGAGCAAATGCCAGCCACCAGCATTGTGAAGGATGAGAACAGAAAGCTTCTGTTAGAGTACCACATTTCTTTCAGGAAGTCCAGCTTGGAAGAGTAGAAAAGGTTCCCTGAAAGGAGTCTTGACCATCAAGATATAAAACTTGCAACTTTTTGATGTTTGCATATGGGGTCCCAGGGATTTTTTAGGAAACTAGAGAATTAAATCTAGATTTCCTAGATTTTTAGGAAACTAGACTACTAGGGTAGTCTAGTAAGTTTGATAATAGCACAGGGAGGTTTGAAGAGAAGAAAAGTAACAAATAGAAGAGCCCTCTGGGCAAGGCTGGAGACTTTTTACGAATGAACAACAGCCTAGTGGACGATGTTCTAGATCACTTGCTGTCACCGTGAGAAACGCCATGATGGAAAACAACTTAGGAGAACAAGGAGTTTACTTCCTCTTGCCCTTCCTGTTACTGTCCATCACTGGTGAAGTCAGGGCCAGAGCTCACTGCCTTGCCTCTCTGGCTTGTCCTCGGTCAGCTTTCTTTTACAACCTGGAAGTGCATCTCAGGACCACCTCCCACAGGGCTCTGAGCCTCATGTATCAGTCAGCGATGAAGCTATTTTCCCTCAGTCGAGATCACTGGTCAGTCTACTCAGAAATCCTTCAGTCAAGACCCCCTTTTCCCAGGGACTCTTGGTGGAGTCCAGTAGACAGTAAAGACTAATCAAAGGGGCAGATAACAGGCAGGGTTACACGAAGAGCAGGCGCTGAAACCATTAGAATATGCCCAGACCTCTGCTGCTGTTGGAGGGACACAGAATGCCTGGGTTTCGAGGACATTAGTTATCGTGGCCAACAGCATTTGGTAATGTTGGAAGATCATTAGCACTAAGGTTGGAGTCAACTGTACAGTGTATTCCAAGCCTTAATCTGTTTCAGTGGGAACCAGTTGTTCAAACCTGCCTTCCCCTGAGAGCACCTAGCGTGTCCCTAGGCCCTCTCTGTTGCAGTCGATTGTTCATTGAACTAATTAAGAGCACTGACTGCACAGGGATAGAGATGGGCAGGTTCAGCTAATGAAATCCTTTCCTAAGAGGGAGATCCACCAGCTGCAGTGCGAAGGGTTCAGGAGAACCAAACTTAGTCTCCAGCCCAGCTGCGTTTTAGGTCCATGTCAGGGCTTTTTAGGAGGCACTGGTTGCCCTTTCCCAAACCAATTAAATCAAAATCTCGGAGTGTGGCTGCCAGTGGTACCTTTATTATCTTTAATTGCACTGGTTGATTCAAAGGGGATTGGGACCAGTCTAGAATCAACATAAAGGGCTCACGTCCTACAACCCTTGATACTTGTCAAGAAACATAAGGATGGTGGGTACAGAAAGCTACATTTCTGCAAAGACTATGTTCTTTAAGCTGCTACCAGAGGTGAATATGAATTTCATAGAATCCCCACATTGGACGGGTCCTCAGTATCTTTAAAACAGAATTCTTGTCTCATCACTTATTTGGGGTTTCAGGAAAAATGCAGAGGTAAAGGTGTGGGGCTCAGTTGGCAGACTGCTTGTCTAGTGTATGTGACGTCATGATTGGACATGAGCACTGTGGTAAACACAATTTCAATACTGAGGTGGGGTAAGAAGGTCAGAAGTTCAGGATCCCCCTGGGCTCCGTGGCAAGCTTGAGACCAGCCTGGGATACAGGAGAACCCGTGTCAAAAAACCAAACAGGCAAACAAACCATAAAAAGCAAAAAAGAAAGGTCCTTTGTAGATCTTCACACGATGCACAGAGAACAGCCTCTACATGCCATGTGTGGGAAACTGAGCTGGACCCTAATATATAGTCACAACAGAAAATACAGCCAAACTCAGTAAATATAAAAATGTAGTTTCTAACTTTGTATTTTTGACAAGTGTAGAGACTGAAATCAAGGAACTGCCTTATTTATTTTTCCAGTTTGTGTGAGCTGAGCTTGACCCCTTGCTTGATTGGATACGCTCTGACTATGGCCACAAAACACACTGTCTTTCAGGCAGGTGGGACGGCTCAGCAGGGAAAGGTACTTGCTGCCTGAGTACCTGAGTTTGGCCCATGGGACTCACTGGTGAGAAGAGAGTGCCCTCTTCCATAAGTTGTCCTCTGAGAGTCACAGAGTCGGACACAGACACACCCCGACCCTACCTCCTGACACAGTAAATCGATGAAATGCAACAAAGTCTTCCGTTCTAAAGACAGAGCACAATCTACTGACCTTGGCTCCTTTATTCTTCCTGTGCTCCTGCTTTCGTCATTACAGAAACATGCGCCCAGGAGGGACCTGTGCAGTCAGCTCCTGAGAACATCATTAAGGTTCTTAGTGTGATCACAGCTACACACATGTATTTACCTCTCAGAGAATGAAGGCTTCCTTTCTCCAATTTTGAGTGTTCGTATCCGTTGATCTTCTGTATGCACCCCGGATGTCAAAGGAATCCCTCGCCTTGTCTTCACCACGTCTCCTTTGCTTGCTTGTACCGGCCAGTCTTCACCCTCCCCTCCCACAGCGCTAGTGTGCCACCTCCTACCCTCATGAAGCCACTTCACAAGCAGATATTTATAGTTACTGCCTACTGGAATCTAAACTGTTATCATTAACCAGCTGCTCCAAGGCCTGACCCAATCCAGGGCAACATAAAGCAAGAAAGTTTTTTCCCAGGAATGGGTGGTGGCCTGTGGTCAGATGGGCCTCAGTGAAAAGGTAAGGCTATTGACTTCATAGCAGGAGGGGGAGGGGTCAGCCTTTTTATTTGTGCTAAGAACTTGATGCATATTTATGGGTAATGTTTGACAGAATCTGCGCTAGCTGATTGTGAGAAAATGTCTGTCATTTGAAGTTGACTTATCTACCCTGGGATGATTATATAGCATTCCAAGGAATATGTCAATCAAATCAATACTAACCCTCAATTAAACAGGGTATCTGCATCCATATATGTTTGAGTTCTATTTACAAAGAGTTTTTCAATATCCAGGATCCCAAATATCTGCAGGTTTATGTAGTAGTTTGTCTGTTATTTTAGATTTGGTTAAGGTGAAGTAGTTACTGCTGATAATTCTTTTCATATAGACAACTTAAAGGAGCAGGTTGATTTGCATCTGTTGCTAAATAAAGACCTATACAGTTTCTCTCTTTCCCTCTCCCAATCTTCCCTCTCTCACCAAGGTTCCCAAAGGAGCACATTGTGGAATTTCATGTGTGTATAAGTCTACATAATTGTCATTGAGTGGGATCTCTTTGTGTAGGCCACATATAGTGCATGATTCTGATTCTCCTGCCTCTACCTCCCGAGAGCACAGATATGAGGCTAGTGATGCTTAGACACATGTATCATTTTTAGAAAAACAAACTTATCTGTCATGTGAGTTGGAAAATATACATTTGTAGTTCTGTGGTTTACGAATATAATGGTTTCGTTTTAGGAAGTATGTGATTTTTCTTCAAGTCAACACAGTTCCACTGAGCACTCACACTAATCAGACACCGACATTATAAACGTCACATGGACAGACATAGGCAACTCTACAACGTGGGTGTACTGTGGCACCCTTCACACTGCTAGTCCAGGGAAGCAGTGCCCACAGTGGAAAGAGCTTGTATTGGCTTAGGAGCTTTGGTCTTGTTATAGCTTTCTTTTCCCCTGCTGAATCTCATGCTGGAAGCTGGTTCACATTTTGGCGGTATGGAGAGGCGGGGCCTTTAAGGGTTAACTAGATTCTTCGTCTTTTTTAAAGGGGTAAAAACCTGTGACCAGGGAGATGGCTCAGAGCTTAAGGGTGTTAGCCACTCCTTCAAAAGACCTAGGTTCGATTCCCAGTACTCACATGGTGACTAACAACCGTTCATAACCGTCCATGGGAACCTGACACCCTTTTCTGACCTCCGCAGGCATTGTATGACACAAGTGCACTTGCACACATGCAGGCAATACACTCATACACATAAAATAATAAAAAATAATTTTTAAAAAGGGAGGGGAAAGCCTTTCTCTTAAGACTGGGTTAACGCTTCCGTCAGTAAGATCTAAGATCTGGTCAAGTTGTTTGTTACAGGCCAAGACCTGTCTCCCCTTTGTTTCTCAACCCCGCCTGCAAAGAAGCCAGTCGGAGGTATTGGTACTTAGAATTCCTGGTCTTCAGAACTTTGAGCTAAAACAGCCCTTTGTCTTTTGTACACAGCTCAGTGTGAACAGGCCTCTAGAGCAAAACACCATCCCTCTGTGACTTGTACAACACAGACCCTTTTCTCACAAGTCTGAAGGTTCCAGCAGTTGACGTTCAAGCTCATGGTGCTAATGAAGGTCCTTTTCCTGAGATGCAGATGGAGATTCTGTTCTGTCCTCGATAACTTTCCTTGTGACAAGCAGGTGAATGAGGTGACAGGTTCTGCTCGATTTCCTGGTAATAAGAGTGTTGATCGCACCACGGTGCCTCTGCTCTCAGAGATTCAGCTCTGCTCATCCCCGACAGGCCCCACGTGTAACCACTATCACATGGACATCAAGAGTTCACCATTTGGGTTTTAAAAGGTCCAGCACTGCCCTAGGATCAAAGATCAGAGCTCCATGGCGTTCTCCCTGCGTTTAGGGTGAGGAGACCTGTTCCCTTTGTTCATCTCAAGGAGTTGATGGTAAGGGATTTTTAAGTACATAAATAAGCATGAGCATCTCAAATTATATTTAAAGTAGCTAAGGTCTAAGTCAGAAAAACCTAATCCATATTAGATATCTTCAAATGACTAACTGTAAACCACGGCTGTTGATTGCTGCCCATGCTTTCAGGAGATGAGCGGCAGTGTCCTCCCCTCCCTGAGCTCGTTCTGCACACTCACAGGAAGCAGCCTTACGAAGCTTCAAACCTGAAACGGCTGAAGACTTTAACATTCTGTACTGTGTGCTCCCCCCCTATTCCTTCTCTCTTCCTCTACCCTCCCCTTTCCTCTTCTCTTCTCCCTCCCCTCTTCTCTCATCCCCTCCCCTTTCTCTTCTGATCTTTTCTGCTCTCCCCTTCCACTTAGATTTCTCATGCATCAGAATAGACTTTACAAACAGACCAACGTCTGTTCTGTTCACCCATTTAGCAACTGGGTAATCAAAGGAAGGACTGGAAGAATAACGCACCCTACAGACAAATTTGAGCTCTGCCTTGCTAAAGACAAAGGGAATGGGGAGCTGCTCCCCAGTGCGGGGACAGTGCTGAGCACCTGGTGCATCACAGTGGGCATCAAAGACATGCCTTTGTCACTGCCACAGAGAAGATGGACACCACCAGGCCAGTCTCAGATGTCCTGAAACAATTACCATGCACATGAAGGGGCTTCTCCAGAGGAGAGCAGACCTTCCAAGTCATGGGGAAAGTTGGAGAAAAGGCCTCAGTGAGCTGGACAGAACAGCATGGTTTCATGTTTTTCTCTCTTCAGGCATCAGTGAGGAAGCAGAAGCTTGTATGGCTGAAGTGTCATCTGTGCCAGAGTACTCGAACAGCCTTATCTTTGGACCCAGATGTCAGGTGGAAGAGGAAGGGACAAGGTTGGGACTGAAATGCTGTCATTATTCAAAGGTCACAAACAGAGTTAAGGTGTTATACACTGTTGCATTCTTTCCTCAAAAAAGCATTAAAGCTTAATTGTCACTGAATCACAGCCAAAATTTAAAAATAGAGACAAATATGTGGTTCAGTAGTCAAATTTGATTCATTATCAAACTGTGTTTCACATCACAGGTATTACAGGAACTTTGAGTTTCACCAAATTGTGAATTCTGAGGGTCAGAAAACAATTCCAGAAAAATGTGAATTAGATCTGTAGACACTGCTAGGAGAGCAGTGGGAGAATATTCAGGCAAAGTGGTCTCAGTGCCTTTTGGAAACATCCATTTCTCTTTCTGTTTCCCCTGTCTTTGTTCTAACATCTAAGAATATACAGTGCATGTGCACGCATGCACACACACATATGCACACACACACACCACCTCTGAATAAAGTTTAAGATAGGATACTGATGATACACTGTGCATAAATGTTTAGACAGAGACAAACAAAATACATCTTAACTTTTGAATGGAGAATTTCTTCTTTTCGAGGTTACTCTCATCTCTGTCCATTTTCCTTTGCACAGGCGTTCGGGTGGTCTCACAGACCGGTAGGAAGGCATAGATGTCCCAACATAAAGTGGCTTTCCCTGGGGTCAAAGCAAATCACTGCATAAATCAACACATGAGGCTTCACAGCCTCTCAGCCTTGGGAGGACTGCTGAACTCTGGCGGGCGACACCTTTCAAGTCGCTTTGTGTAATGTGTAGGGTGTTTATAGCATTCCTCTCTCACTACTAACAACAAACTGTTAGCAAACTTCAGACAGCAGCTCCTGCCTTTGAAATTTTGGCAAGTTTTTCTATCCACAGCTTTGTTTTTGAACCTCTATGGTCACAAGCAGCCTGATAAACATGGATTGCCAGAGCCAGGGCAAATCACCCTCCTCAGTCAAGGAAAAGTCTCTAGGTTGCATCTCTGTGCCTCTCACTGAGGTTTTGGAAAGAACACCAAAGTCCTCCCTGTTCTCTAAAAAACTAGGCCCACAGGGCCCTGAACAATTTGTAAAACTCAGCACAAAGAATCAAGATAAAAACTCTCTGTCCCCTCAGGCAGGGTTTTGTGCATTCAAATGCAGCTGCACTGGGCATTCCTTAGCTCTGTGGGGGCTGAGCTGCAAGGAGACTCTTTTCCTGGATTTATTTATTTATTTATTTAGAGATAAGCAATTCCATATTTCATGGTTTAAGTTGAAAGGTGTCTGTAAAAAGTCTCACGTTTGGTCATTTCAGGCTGGGTTATCAGTGGATCCTTGAGTGAGGACAACAGTGAGGCTCCAAGAGGTGCTACTGTAGTGTCCAGTGATCTAGAAGTTTCCACTTCTGCAGAGAGACCGCTTCCTCTGCCAATATTGCCAAACTGGTTTTTCTCTACCTGGAAGAGTGTGGCTATAGGCTTGTTAAAACTCAGTCACTATGTATTTATTGGTACGTATATTGTTGTTCTGTTTTTTTGAAACATGAAATTGAATTTGACATATTTTGTAGTTTCTGTTTATAAGATCTCAATGTGATGAGAAAATGATTTCATCAACAAATAATTGTAAAACAGTTTCACAAGTATAGGGAGAAATCTGGGTTAGTGGTGGGGGGAGTGGGGAGAGCAGTTTACTAAGAATGAAAATGGCTTCAGTGATCTCTGATTCACAAAGCACAGCAAAGAGGCTATTGCCAAAACTACCCTACACAAGTTTGCCCTTTGTTTGACTGACAGTAGAGGTATTCATATATGTACAGACATGCCCACATACTTACACACCTACACACCTATAAGTAGTATTCTCATTTTTTTGCACATTTACATTTGTTTTGCTGTGTACATGAGGTTTGGTGTAGGAGGACAATTTGCAGGAGTCAGATTTCCATGCCTATCCTGTGAGTTCTGGCTTGAATTCGGGTTTTTGTCACCTATGCTCTGAACCAGACCAGACCACTAACTCACAAGTATATAATACTTGAAGGTGGGTGGTAAGTTGTTTGTATAAAAGTAATCATGCTTTTCTTTCCCTGTCGTGGTTGTGCATGTCAGTAGCCACAACAGTCATAGTCCTGAGGCAGGGGGATTATGAATTTGAGACCAGCATGAGCTGTCTATTGAGAATCTGTCACCACGACAATCAAAAAGAAGGGAGCCAAGAAGGGAGGAAAAGGTAATCATGCCTGAAACTTACACTGTGCCATGACAAGACCTTTCTCTGGAATATTCCGTCTTAATGTCTCTCTCAGAGACTGAACATGGCATTGTAGTTATTAATACTTTGTTTCACAAGAAATGGTTTAGTAGATATAGTTGCAAATTACACTAAGAATAGAAAGCTTTTATTTCCACATTTCTTCCTTCTAGGTGAATATTTTTGTGTGAAAATTTGACTTCAGCAGGGAACAACATCATTAGAAACAGCAGGAACTTCTAGACTGTGCATGTGAGCCAAGGTCTCCATAAAGAAATGAAAGTTTGGGTAAGTTGATTGAGAGATAAGCTTAGGACAGGCAGTGGGTAAATAGGGTAGAATTAAGTAGAATTAAGAACTTCGTAATTAGCTTCCACTCAAGTGAGAAGATATAATGTGTGTCAAAGCAATAGAACAATGGGAAACAAGTGTCATGGTATGCAGGAAATGTCAGAATCATGTAGCCCAGAGCGTCCTGGAAAGGAGACCTGGAGAGACGCAGAGGTACATAGCTGAGGCGGGCTGGTCAGGACTGAGGACATGGGGCAAAGGAAAGGTGGGAAGATTTTCTTCTCAGATACCCACAGAAGAGACAGACGATTCCACAGTTAGCTGAGTGTTTCAGGTGACGCAGATACAGATGGAGCCAATCCGGGAAAGCAGAAATAGCAGAGGGCACAAGTGAGGGTATCTTTTCAGAAAAACTGAATATTTGTGATTTTCATGCACATAGTTTGATGATCCCCTCCTCACCTGTACTCCACTACCCACATCAATATACTCTACTTACATATACATTACAGCCAACACAGTCGGATTTGTGTCCTGTCCCTACTTGTCCCTCAACACAAGTCCAACTACTGGAGTCTAGTCTACCTACCAAGAGACCCATCCCTGAAAGAGACTGTCTCTCCCCCTCCCAACAGTCAACAGTTGCCAAAAGTTCCTCAGGTTGGGCCTTACTGCTCATCAAAGAATCTTCAATAACAACAGATAGAGACGATTACGAGTTCTACATCTGGTCAAGCTCAGAGACTGTGTGTGAGGCACTTAGCCCTAAGCCACACTTCTTCAATGCAGCTTCTACACATAAGATGGCTGAGTCTCTCAATCCTCACCAGAGATGTTTCGTTATGTATCTCATGGTGGTTAACACATAAATCTTCAACTGGCCTGTGTGCAGAGAACAAGAGACACCAGTGTGCTCATCAGTGTGCTCAGTGCCAAGAAGACACTTATATCAAACTTCAGCCTCCTAAGGCACAGAGATCTTTGCAGGAAAGGAGGTGGAAAGATTGTAAGAGTTACGGGGGCGGGGGTTGGGCACAAGGAAGCTGAGAGTCATCAAGTGTGTGTCATGAATGGGTTTTGGGCTGGTGAGATTACACACAGAGGTAAAAGCATTTGGGGTAAAGCCTGCCCACCTGAGTTCAATCCCCAGACTAACACTGTGGAAGGAGGGACTCACTCAGGCAAGTTATCTTCCACCCTCACATTCTGTGGCATGTGTGTGAAAAGCTTCTTGCAAACAAATAAATGTAATTACAAAGAATGGGTTATAAAACCAAGAATGAAGGACATTTATGACAGTTAATGTGAAAATATGCAACGGTAGATGAACAGGAGAATGCACATGGGTGGAGGTCCAGCTCAGAGGACACACACAGCACACGGTGGAGGTCCAGCTCAGAGGACACAGCACATGACGACAAAGAAGTCAGGGCCGGATGTCTAGAACTAAACAGACCAGAGAATATGGGAGATGAAAGGAGAGCTATCCTGGTCTGGACATTGCTGGGGACTGGTGTGAAAACCAGTGCTTGGTGGTGATGAGGAAAACCGTCAAGTGAGAGTCTCAGCAGCATGTTGAGATGAACTAAGCAGTTTGTAACAGGAGGTAAGCCACTAAGAACGTTTCCAATGTAAGACAATAGGAGTTCAGGAATGAAAACCTGTGGGTTTTAAAAATGGTGACATCTATACTAAAGATAAGAAATAAAATATAACTTTTAAATATATTTTGAAATGTGAACAAGCTTCAGAGACCTATTGTGAGTATGAACAGTGGACTTGACATTTAGGAGAATTAAAAAGCTAAGTGACTGGGCTGGAAAGATGGCTCAGTGGTTAAAAGCACTGGTTCTTAACCTGGGTTAAGGACCTGGGTTCAGTTCCCATCACCTACATGACAGCTAACAATGGTCCATAACTTCAGTTTCAGGGGATCTGATGCCCTCTTCTAACATCCAAAGGCATTGCATGACACAGGTGCACTTACATACATGCAGTCGATACACTCATGTGCCATTAAAAAAAAAAAAAAAAACAGCTAAAAATCTAAGTGACACATTCAAATGGTTGAAGTACAGAACACCTAAGCTACCAGACTCAGACTATCAGATATAGTGCTTCATTAGCTAACATCGATAGTTTCACAATATAAACACACACACACACACACACACACACACACACACATGTTTATTTTGGGCCCAGAATAAGAAAAGTTCATGAGGGAGAAAGAGGGAGCATAGTTTAATGCTGAAATGATGTGTTTATCTTGTAGAAGTTGATTATAAAAGAAGCCCAAGGCTTGTAAGATTATTTACACTGGTTTTCTAAAGCCTCCCGAGATTTAAATAAACTGACTACACAGTACGAAGGCAGAGTGAATTGAGACCGGTATATGAGCAAAACTTAACTTTGGCTGCTAGGTTAGACAGGAAGAAATGTCGTTTCTACAACAGACACATGATCCAGAACAAATTACCATCACAAGCCTCACTACCTCCTTTGCAGTGTGCTCTGATAGCACACATTCCCAGACCAACATTTACAGATGAGCAAGAAAGGAATTCTGAAGTGGAGAAATACCACTTCTTCTTGAATTGTACCCTAAAGCTTAGAGATGTGGACAACTAATCATCACAAGACTGCAGGGTGTTGGCTCAACCCTCACCCTGGGACTGGCTGGCTCCCGGAGATAGTTTCCTCTCGGTGTGGCAGACGGTAATTGTGGGGCTTCAGGAGCACAGTATCAGCTTTGGCTGGCATGTCTGACACTAGCAGACTTTGGGCAGGACCTGAAGCATCTCACAGTAGGGCTATGCACAGAGATGGGGAGGGAAGAGGCCTGAGTGATGGTAAATTGGGCTGGGGATGAAACGCCAAGGGGAGCAGTCAGTGAGTGTCCAACAGACATGAAGTCATGAGATTGTTGGAAATGTACTCACTAATCTACTGGGAGACATGCCTCAATCTTGGTTTAGGAAATGTGTATGCATGGCAATTTAGAACTGACACAAGGAGCATTAAAACAATCATCTTTAAAATGCTTCATATTCATAGCAGTTTGCATCAGTTCTGTCTAGTGTGCAGAAAGCCAGTGCTTAGACACAAGAGTCATAAGGTTCTTGAGAATTGTTATAAACCTACAAAACCTGCATTTTCCTCTGCACAGGGGGAGATCAGTGGAGTGAACTGGATTAGAGTGTTCATGTGTGTGAAGGTGCCACGGACCGTCCCTCTTGGAGACTGAAGTTTTTACTAAGATTTTATACAGTTATAGGAGAAAATTGGCAACTTTTACAGTTTTTACAAAGAAGAGATACATATTTAATTATTATACTTGTTTTGTCTTTTTTAGCACGTCTTGCGGTTCCTTCTCACTTGGAGAGAATTACATCTTGAGCACTGGCCAGATCTAATCCTGCACTCCCTGGTGTTGCTCTAGATAGCTCATGAATAGTAAATTTTGGAGTTGAAGGATTAAGTAAAGACTTAATCTCTTTGTTTGTCTTCTGTGTTTCTCCTATTTGATTGGGGCCAAGAGAAGGCCCCTCATTTAGTTTTTTGTCTTCTCATTTTCTTCCATTCTGAAGCAGCAATACAAGTTTTGTCAGCCCCAGTATCTAAAAGTCCTTTAAACTTTTTGCCATTAATTTTTATTATTTTAAAGGGTCTTTTAGTGAGATCTTGCACCCAGGCCACTAAATCTGAAGATCAGAATTGGCCTTCTCCTCTATCTGGTTTCATGACCTGATTGGGAAGATTTATATAGGGTAATAATATCAATTGAGTTATTTTTTGTCCTTTATGTATTTGAATGGTTTCTGACAAAGGTTTGACCATTATTTTTATATCATTTTGAGTATCTGAGTCTACAATCCCCGGAATAACTTCAAAATTCTTTTGATAATTGGAACTTCTACCAATTATAAGCCCTACTGTTTGAGGCAATAATTCTCCTTTTACATAAGTAGGGATTAAAGCGATTCCTTCTCACTTGGAGAGAATTACATCTTGAGCACTGGCCAGATCCAATCCTGCACTCCCTGGTGTTGCTCTAGATAGCTCATGAATAGTAAATTTTGGAGTTGAAGGATTAACTAAAGACTTAATCTCTTTATTTGTCTTCTGTGTTTCTCCTATTTGATTGGGGCCAAGAGAAGGCCCCTCATTTAGTTTTTTGTCTCCTCATTTTCTTCCTCTTTATTTAGAGGGGTCCCAACCTTATGGAACTTAGACTTACATTCATTTTTTCAATGTCTTTGTGGGCTGTTTTGCCCTCCAAAGGTTTTCTTAACATAGGCGCTGAATCTCATTTCATGGCTGCAGCGTAGGCCATTCCCTGGACTACTGCTGGTGAGGCATCCATACATGTTTTAATGTAATCTTGTATGGTTCCTGTTTTACGCAGTGGCCTAATTAAGTCCTGGCAGAGGGTGTTAGCATTTTCCCATGCCAGCTGCTTTAACAGCATGTCTGTAAAACCCTTTTTTTTTTTTTTTGCCAACATGCGCTTAATCATTTGTAAGAACATTTTATCATTCTTAGTCATATGTTGCCCCGTGGTTACTGAGATTACTCACTCTTAACCCGTCAGCCTTTACCGGGGGGGCTGCAGCTCCCTGGCAAGATCCGATCCTAAATTCTGAATAAAAAGGAAAGAAAGAATTACCTGTCCTTCAAGTCCCTGTTCGGGCGCCACCTGCCACGGACCGTCCCTCTTGGAGACCGGACACCGAGGGAGAGCAGGGGTGAAGGCTTAGGAGAATTAGGATTCGGCGAATGACAGACAGACATGACTTATGAGGAGGTTTGAATCTGCTGCAATTTACTGAAGTTTCTACTAAGGTTTTATACAGTTACAGGAGAAAATTGGCAAGTTTTACAAGTTTTTACAAAGAAGAGATACACATTTAATCATTATACTTGCTTTGTCTTTTTTAGCACGTCTTGCGGTTTCTCAGTATATTTTGTTGTCATAGCCGGATGGGCACAACAGTGCTGGTTTTTTAGAAGCTGGACTGGCACTATTAAACACATTTTTAAAGTTTCTCATGGCCCTGGGTCAAAACAACCTTTAAGATATGCTTTATATGAAATTATTATTTATATTTTTTGAAGTACCTAGTGGGAATTGCCAGACTCTGCAATTCTTTGTTTGGAGAGTTAGATTTATTGTGACTATTTCCTATTAATCTCTCTAGTTGCACTTTCTCAAGGTCACTATTTTTTTTTGTATCATTAACTCTTTTTGCTCAAGTGAGTTCATAAAGATCCCAAAACTATTTTTTTTAAATCATTATGTAGGTCATAAACTGCTGAGTTAAAAGCCTGAATCAGGGGAGGAGACATCTATGCCAGTTCTTTTGAACTCACTGATTCATTAAAAACATTTTTTGCTTTAGAGAAAGAAAACGTGTGTAGGCATGAAAGTAAGATTTATGAGAAATCCAGATAAGAAAGCCAGTGCTGCGAGCCGTGACCAGGAACACCATGGGTGTTTATAGAGTGCTCGTTCAGGTATCAGGAGTCGGGCTGATTGCCAGGGAACCGCTGGGGGCAAAGCTCCGCAAAGCACACATCCCCCCATCCTACAGCACCCACCATCTGGGAGACATGTTGTCACACAGGCGTTGCTGTGGATGCAGCATGAAGGAATATTTAAAGGAATGGTTCTGTTACTACAAGTGATTACTCATAGTGGATTGTTTCTAGGTACCAAACATAAATGTGTCTAAGCATTACAATATGCTTCTTTAAAGGCACAATGTGATAATATTTAAAAATTTTTATTTAGGAATTAATTACTGTTATCAGTGTACCTCTGGAATAGTTAGGTAAATATACCAGTAAGAAGAGCCATTGTTGAACAAGCCACAGGTGTGACAATTTTTAAAAGGAAAAGATAACTTGCTTTGGTAAATTTATCATTATCATTATTTTTCTTTCTATCATTTACATTTTGTCACTCCAAAAATAACTAATCCTCCTCCGTGAGGAAAATCAGAGAGCAGAGATGTTGGTAAAATTCAGAATGAGTGGCAGGAAATGCTTGCTGGGGGCTCAAAAAGAACTGAGGGTCTTTCATGCCATCTAGTACTAACTTATGGTAATTTAAACCCATTTTTAAATAAAATGAAAAACAAAAACAAGGAAAAGGAAGAAATGAGAAACTGAACAGGGCCCATGAGGGGAGGGGAGGGCAGGAAAGCTGAGCAGCTCATGCAGTACTCATGGGTCACATCACAATATCACACAAAGGAAAACTGTACCACAGAGTAAGCCCAGGGGTAAAACAAGAAGAGAAGATGCCTGTCCCCTCATCAGAATTCCTTTTCTGCATGGCAAAATTGAAGATTTCACCCTTCCACTAATTTAATTGTCTATGTCTTACAACAATGGTTATTTTAAATAACTTTAATTTTATTTTATGTGGATGAGTCTTTAGCTGGTGGCATGTACGTAGGTGCATCACATACATGCAATGCCTGAGAGGCCAGAAGACAGCATCAAATCCTCAGAAATGGGAACAATGGATGATTGGTAGTTACCATGTGGATGCTTGGAACCGAACCTGGATCCCCTGCAATAGTAGCTGGTGCTCTTAACTGCTCAGCTATCTCTTCAGTCCCTGTTTTTAAATTGTTGGATGAAATTAATCACTCCTTTTAAAATTGTGGTAATTGCTTTTAATATGGAAATATTCTGAACAAATGACTTTTATATAATCTTGCAATTAAAAGATTAATCTAATCTCAGCTTGCTGAATGTACAAAAGCTCAGTGAACTGTGAGTTCTTCTTGTTACCTGGACTGAGATATTAATTCGTCATGACCCTTCTTTGCCTTGGTCTCCAAATATATGAACGTGTGTATATGAATTTTACAGATCAAAGTTTTCAGAGTTCTAAAACTAGTGTTTATCTTAATGAAAGCAAGGAACAACACTGGTAACATCTATTTATGGTTGTGTATGTTGGTCTTAATCAGTAGGGATCAGAAAATAAAATTTCTTCTCTGACAAAGTTAGGCTCTGTCTTCGACTTTGCTATTGTGTGCTGGATGAACTGCTTCTAAACCCAGAAAGGGTGCAGTCTTTGTTCTGGAACATGGTTTGGAGAGAATTGTGAAGGAGCAGGTTCTCACCCTTACTGATCTTGACCTGCAAATGGATGCTAAAGTCAGTCATGGTGGCATACGCCTTCAACTCCAGCATTCAGGAGGCAGATGCAGGTGGATCTCTGTGAGATCCAGTGCAGAATAACCATCACAGAAATGCTGTGAACATTGATGCAGCATTTGCCCATGGAGAGAGTGCTGTCAGGAGCACCAAAGCAGAGCTGAGTGAAGCAGTGTTGGCTGTTTTGAGAGTTACTTAGGAGAGAATATAGGAAAAAAAAAATCAAACCAGAAAATATTTCACAATTTGTTAGGGGTCTGATGAGTGCTACTGAAATCACAGTTTTTTCTTGCTAAAAATCTTTGAAAAATTCTGTCCCTCAGCACATAAAGTGAAAATATTCAAAACTGTTAGTAAATGACAATAATGGGAATCTTGTTTTTGAAGCACTTACTAACAGGAGATAATTCAGTTGGGTATAAAATTTTTGGATGCCAAACTTTTCTTCCAGTTTCCACTGTTGCCTTATTTGCATTATTCAAACACTGAATAAAGAAATGCATTCAGAAGTAAAAAGTGCATTGAGTTTGGAAAATAGGTGTTAATAAAATTGTCATTAGTTTGAATAGTTTGTTGACTGGATACTGTAAACTATCTCTATTATTATAATTGTGTTGCTAATAATGACATTTTTATGGTCAATTATTAACACATGATTTATTAATCTACTGAATTATTGTAATTTGTATATGTAATTTTTTTAGAAAACAAAACTTTTGTTGTCAATTTTTCTTCATGGAGACAAGTCACAGGGTTATACTCTCTCAGACCCAATGTTTTCAGGTTCATTGTGTTTTGAATACATGATTCTTTTTCATTTTCCTTATTATAAACCTATTTTGTTCTAAGCAAGTGATCTTTATAAATTCATCCAGGTTTGTAGCCGCGTGAAAGAAAATGGAGGAGAAAAACCAAGATCCATTAGTCTTAGGGGTCTGTCTGTTTGGTCGCTCTGCTGTGCGGCAGGGTCGGCTACAGTACCAGGCCTGTTTCTGATGGTGAGTTTGTCAGGAGGAGCACAGGTGAGGGCACTGGGAGAAGGGGATGCCAGATGCCAGGCTGTGCTCTGAATTCCCCAATGATCTGCAAATGGGGCCTGCTTGTTTGCCAGAGACTGTGGTTCTGACCTCACTGGGCAGTTCATTCTGCACCGGACTCACCGGTTTTCTGTGGAATCATCGCTCACTTAGGTCCCCATCTTGACTTTTTGACACCACTGAAAACAAAGACCAGCAAACCACTGCATCTCCTTTCAGTTCAGGATGTAATTGGGAAAATGCAGCAGAAGTGATCTGACCTGGGGCATGGGATGTGAGTCAAGGCCAAGAGTCTTCGGGAGTCCAGATGACCCAGGTGTTGAGGATTTGAGCCGCCCAGGGAAGCAGGATGGCCAGGTTGGGGCTTTTCAGTAGACACTGTGCAGGGCTCTAAGTATGAGATGCATTAGTCATGCCCTTGGAGCAGAAAATCAATAAAACGAGGTTCCAAAAATAAAATATTCTTTGGAATGTGGCACTGAACTAATTAGCAATGACTCGTTTAATAGGACTTACCTGTCATGAGGGGGAGAGAGGTATTTGAAAAAATCACTTTCCAGACAAAAAATGCGTGTTTTGTATTTTATTTTTTTTGAAATGGAGAATGGGGAAAAAGATGATTAAAAACTGATTCACAAAGTGACTTTTATTCCTACAATAAATAACACAGAAGTCATACTGTGAAACGAGAAACTCAGTCATTTTTCTGTCATGTAATTTATCAAAACATACAGTGGAAAAATTATAACTTGTGAACAAAGGATAACTTTCTTTCTTTTTGCAACTTGAAAGTTTTAAAAGAAAAGAAAGTGCTATTTACAAAACAAATTTCAGGACACCTGCCAAAAACAGTGGGCACGGATCTCGGTTATTTGCTTTCAAATTTTGTTTGAAATGAAACTTTTTAAATGCCCACGATCAGGGAAATAGATAAAAATCATTATACTCAAGTGACTATGATTTACCCCATTTTACATAGAAAGCTTAATCTTATAAATGTATAGTTTTCTCTGCTTCCACTTAATATACATGGGTATACACAGAAAAAGTAGGCATAAATATGTAAGTTCTGGTGTTTCATAGTTAACAGGTGACCTAGATTTGCTGTTACTCCCTGGATTGGTCCAAGTTCTATAAATGAACAGAACTGATAAAGTGAATTTTTTATTTATTAGGTTTATTATTTATCTGTTAGACTGGCTTACAGAACAGGGTCTGAGTAGTTCAAGACTGCTATCCTGCACTGGAGAGGCCAAGAATCTATTTGCTTAGTCCATGAGCCTAGATGTCTCAGCAGTCCCAGGCTGTCCCCAAAGGCTTGGACAACTCCTGGAGTTCTGCTGGTTTTCTGTCTTTGTTGGAACTGGCAGAAGTTGATTCTAATATCAGGAAAGAGAATGCCACAGCAACATGGAAGAGGAACTCACAAATAAAAGAGAAGAAAAACAGGTAAAAGATCAAAACGTCCCTTCTGCCGTGTCCTTTAACATGGGATGTTAGCAGAGAGTGCTGTCCACATTTAGAGTGTGTCTCCTGGCTTCAAATAATCTGATCAAGAAAGCCCTCACATTCTATTTAATTCCAGATCCAATTAAGTTGACAGCCAAGACAGATTATCACACACCCTACTTTAAATAATTTTTAGATCACATAGGCTTTCTTATCCTGATGTATTTTTCAGTTTCAGAAAATATGGAACTTCCATGGGACTTAGGAGAAGTTATATATGATATCTCTTGTCTGTATCACAATTATTTTCAGCCTTAATCTAAAACTACTAAAGCCATGAGGCCAACAGAAGAGAATGTCACATCGCTGTACTTAAGTACTTTGATTTGAAACTGATTACTTTGTACTTGTTCTTCAAACCATACCAATGCCTAGAGTGCTTAGATTTTTGTAATTTCTTGAAATTAAATGAGAAATGAATATTTTTTAAAGGAATGTAAGTCCAAGTTTGTTTGTAAAGGACTTTCCTCTGACAGAGAGACCATAGACAGATGTCTTCTTCCCAAGCTTGGTTGCTCCCCATGGCCTAGGATCATCACAGGTAAGCTTGTTTACTGCTATGCTCTGCAAGAAAAGTGGGACAAGGACAGTCAATCACATCTCACTACCAACCAGTTGACCATGTTGCATCACGGGAAGGGCTTAAGTATATAAACTGAAGAAGCAGAAAGGAGTCTCTTGTCATTTTTTGTGCCTATGAGGAAGTCATTATCTACTTGTAGACAGAGACTTTCCAGGGTGGCCTTCGGAGGGGAGCAGCCATATTCCTGTAAATAAACCCTCTCCAATTGCTCTGTAAGTAATCATAGTAAACTCACTGGTTCCCACGCTGTGGTTGGGTAAACTCCAACCTCAGTTTGTCTAGGGACCAAAGGAGGATGGGCTGGAAATCCTTGGTACTTGTCAGAAGGAACTTTAGCTCATTTAGTTCTCATTAGAAACAACTGACTTGAGAAACACGTAGAAAACAGGAGAGCACTCCGGTGTGTCACTAAGGGCTTGACCAGAGACAGTTGGCAGGTGCGTCATCAGGTGGAAAGGGGAAGTCAGTCTCAGATATGAGCAGACTGGGGACCGGCAAGGTCAGAACAGGGAGGAATCAGGGAACACGCGCATGCTTGCCTTTTGGAAGGTGTACGCTTTGCAGAATCCAGGGCTCAAGGACAGCAGTCTCCAGACTCTTTTACTTTGAATATGAATTTGCACCAGCAAGTGTCCAGGGTGCTTTCAAGCCTTCAGCCTGGGATGGGGCTGGATCACTGGTTCATTTGTTTGAGTTACACAGCTGTCAATTTGTCAGGCCCTCTAGTCTTCAGGTTTGTGAGACTGTTCAGCATCTGACCACCTAAGTTGGTCTAATGAAGTCCCTTCTGTAGATGCATAGATGCAGTGTTGGCTCTTCTCTAGATCACGTTGGTGTAGGTATCTATATATTATTTGTTTCAATTCTTGATCATTCTCAAGGCCATTTTCAAGCTGACGAGTAAGTGAAGAGCTCATTATGAATCACTATCTCTCTTCTCTCCTCACCCATACTTTTAAAAATACTACCTTGTTATAATTCTCAAGGAAGAGGCTTCTGTTCAGCTTCATTATTCCAGACCTTTGGGGTTTGGATCTTTGACGTCAATCCACACCAACCTCCACCAGCGCACTCAGTCTCTCACATGCACACCCCGCATATGTGCACAGAAGTCACTCGACAGCACTGTAGGGAGCCAGTCACATCCTGCTTGTTCACCCTGGGACAAAGGAGGACAGCACAATTCCAGGACAGTGAGAGAGGAGGACTCAGTCAGGACCGGAGGACAGATAGCAGGGTATGGAGGCAAGGGTTGGGGCCAGCAGTTCAGACAGACCGCGGACAGCAGGAGGGGTCAGATGGCACCCGCAGGTCCCAGCCTCTAATAACATAGCTGTGACTCTAAACATGGGCAACAAGAGAGTTTTAAAATATTCGTTAGGACTTAATGATGTAGAAACCTTTCTTATTCTCCGTTCATGATTAATTAGTTCAACAAATAGGACAACTGAACATATTAAGCATGTGTATTCTTCCTTTACTGTGTTAATAAACAATACTGTTAAAGGCTTGTGGGCCTGTGGAGAAAGAGCCAACTGCATTTCTTATATTTTCAAATGTTTCTTGTGTTTAGGAATGACTACTGATAGTTTTGAGTATACTTTTGATGAAAAAGGTTTTGAGAAATTTGATTTGTAGAAATATGCTAAAAGTATCTTACAGGCTGAGAAGTTCCAAACTAAGAATTTACTACCAGGTCTGGAGAGCAGGCTTGCAACTAAGAGCGCTGGCTGTTCCTGCACACATGTCACACACACACACACACACACACACACACACACACACACACACAAATACAGCAAAATAAGCTTTAAAGGAATTTATATTCAATTTAACTTAAGAAAAAGCAGTGAACAGTCACAGGGTATGTAAGGGATCAGAGAAAGCCGATTTGCTGCAAGGTGAAAATGAAGGTGGGAGGATAGACTGCATCAGATGAAGGATTTCATCCTGGACTGGTGATGGAGGCAGCTGAGAAGCATTTGATTTTAGTTCAATATGTGATGTAGGTTTGTTTCCAAATTAGTCTAAAATGAGACCAGAATTTTTTTTTTTAAAAAAGAAAGTCCTTTCTACTACAAATGACTATAATGAAAAGATGGACTAATGACAAAGGGTGATCTAAGCTTTGGGGAATGCCAGTGTGAAGCCCAGCCTTGGTTAATATTTTAATGAATTAGAAATACAGGAGATTGTGACCAAAATGAAACTAGAGTGATTCTAATCCTTGCAGGACTAGCCAGATCTCCGCTCACAAATCCAGTCTTCCTGGCAGATTTCCTTTTTATTGTTGGTGGCTTCACTGTGTAACAGCAGGAGAGAGATGGACAGGCAAGACTTGGAGGGGACAGGACCTCAGGGCACACTCGGAGCCCTGAGCTACCTGCAGAGCCTTATCCTTATCATCTGGCAATCACACTGAATCACATAGATTCTAGGTATTAGTAAGTTTGTGTATAACATGCAGCAAATTGTATCTTACCCACAAGCTTTTATTACTACAATAAAGTGTGTGTGGAAATGGGTTCCTTTTGTAAAGTGTACCCAGAGAAGGAGTTCGCCATTGGATAAATTTTACTACATTTCCCTCCATTTAATATATAGGATCCCAAATGCTAATTTTTCAGGTAGAGGGAAAGCTCAGGGAGAAGTGCAGTGTCCCTAGGCAGGACTCCTATATTAAACCACAGCCACCCAAGGCTCAGGGAACACTGGGGAAATGGCAGCAGAAAGACTAAAAGAGCCAGGGTAGTGGATGACCACAAGGAAGCACAGTTTTCCAGACTGCTGGGAAATTACTCATATGAACTTATAGCAAATGGTTACAGCAAGCATAGGACCCATGCAAACTCAAACCAGACAAAAACCTACACAGAAATGGGTAAGATGCTCCAGCCTTAGCTGAGCAAGTTTTGGAAACTGATCACTGCTGCGAGAGGGAGAATTAGTCTCCTTTAAGGGAGTGATGCTAGGCATGTTGACCAGGCTCCAGCCGATGAACTTTCTAAGCAAATTTCTTTACATATATGTATATGAATATACATATATGTATAAATATATGTAAAGAAATACACTTATGTGTCTGGAATTGATGTGTAATTGTAATACATACATGTTTCTATACCCAACAGAGGAGATTGGATCTTTCCAGACCATACAGGACAGCTGTCAATTTTAACAAATACAAAGGCCCTCTAGCAATCTCTGAGAAATCAATAAAGTAGGCCTAAAAAAATAAAGTGAGAATTCAAAATTTAATACACAGATATAGAATACAAGTAACACAGGTAAGCATAGGAGCTTGTTTATCCTGGGTTTGTGTTTGGTTTTGAATGTGCATACCCTCTCTTGTAATACTGTACTTGGCAGCCTAGCTCTTTTGCTGGCTAGTATCACACACACACACACACACACACACACACACACACACACACACTCCCCTTATAAACCTCAGAATCCATTGAGTCCCTACTTGCATCAGGACACAGCACTCCAATCTCTGAACAATAGTGCAAGCCTTCGTGCCCTTAATAATGATTAAATTTACAGTTTTCCCTTGAGTACCCAATGTGATTAAGAATTTAGAATGGAAGAGCTGGTCAAGCTGAACAAGTTTTGGTTATGTGTACAACAGGGCAAACCATATCCTCTACTCAACTTTTAGGAGGAATCCCCTATTTACAGTATTATGTTTATGCATGGCTGGGTATGCACATGATAAAATCAGATGCATTATGGGAAGGCAAATGCTTAATAGGAAAAATGATTTATGCTCAAATATGTGAATCAAATTTACAAGAATTGGAGAGATGGCTCAACAGTTAAAAACACTGACACAGGTATGTTTATGTAATGAAAGCAAAAAACAAAACAAATAAATAAAAATAAAAATAAATAAATAAAAATAATTGTCATCCAAACAAGCCCCTCCTTCCTTCAGACACCATTGTATCCTCTCTCACAGGGCCCATTGTCACTCTTATTGGAATATTTTCTATAAACTGGGCTAATGTCTTGTTTTATATAAAGTTATCTTGCTTCTTTTGAAAATTCTCCTGAGCCTCTATTTTAGAGTCTCAGGAAGACAAGAACCTGGAAAAGTCTGGTCCTTGGCCTGTCCACTGACATTGTTAACTCATGAAAATAAAATTACCGAAAACGTGTTCACGGGGCTATTTATAGCGATACACACTTCATTTTTCCAATTTAAAGCCATTAGCTTTTAAAATGCTGGTTTTTGCATCATGATTAAATTACTATTGATTAAATCTAATGAGTCTCCTTTAAGAAGGATCATGAACTAGGTTTGCTTGGAATGATCCATGCCTTCACGCTATAGGCTAAATTTTAGAAATGATATTTTCCTAATAACAGGTAAAAATGAGGTCTGTAGACCAGAGTTCACAGATGCAACAAAGAGACGAGGTCCACAGGGTTTTTCTGACCTTGGCATCTTAGACATGGATTTAAGTCCACTTGTCAACAAGTTCAGGTCCTGTATTTTAACTGTGTTTTCCTGTTTCTGTAGAGAAACAGAGCCACTGATCTGAGAGAAGGAACTGCCCTGTCCATGTACATGGAGGATAATGTCCTGAGGAGAAATACTGCTTCAACACATCGTCAAATGTGAACTGCCTTCATGACAGCATCTCAGAGAAAATGAGAGCGGGCATGCAAATTGCTTCAGTCTGTGGCTGGAGAGTGGTGTAGAACACTGGCTGCTCTTGCAGAGGATCAGGTTCAATTCCCAGCACCCACATGGCAGCTAAAACCCATCCATAACTGTAGTTCCAGGGGACTCTGATGCCCTCTTCTGACCTATGCAGGCATTGCATGGCACAGGTATACTTACAAGCATACAGTCAAAACACACACACACACACACACACACACACACACACACACACAAAATTTAAAAAAAAATAATTTTTAAGTGTTAATTTTACTTAAAGGCTTTTTAAAAACTAGATTTTATTGCAACTAACCAAATATTCTAATTCAGTATGACATAGAACATTAGTCTTGGGAGATAAAACTTGAAATGTTCACAGATTGAAGACTGGGTGTTGTTGATGCTCCTTATAAGACTTGACAAATTTCATTTCTCTCTACGTGGGTTTTCCTACGTAGATTGAAAGTCCGAGCATTCACTCATCGTGCCATAATTTATCATGAATTGAACTATTTTTAGAAAAAATATTTTTTGAGTTTGTACATTAAAATCTTTAGCTATGTTCTCTCCTCGTATCCTTGAAGAACAGACCTTACAGGTCAAGAAGTGCATTTGGCTCCATCTCAACAAAATATCAGAAGGCCACCCATGTTATGCACCTTAGGTCAAATATCTGCCCTTATTCCTTAACTATTATCATCATTCTAAATTTGTTTGTGGCCAGTGGCCTCTTTAAAATGTGGGGCTTTTACAAGGCCATTGGTTTCAAAATGTGTTAAGCCTATCATTTTTCTTTTGATAACCTCCAACATTTCCTCATCGTCATTAGAATGAGTTTGTCCTCCCTGAAGCCTCCTGGACAATCCACAAAGGGCATTTCCAAGCACATCCTGAGCTCTTCCAGCTCTGTGGTCTTAGAAAACCTGCTTTTCTCAGACCAAGCAGCCTCTGCTTCCCTCCTCCATGTGGAGTCCTGAAGGCATGGGCTCAGTGTTTCGCTGGTGTAAGAGGAATATAAAAACAAAACACCATTAACTCAAAATTCAATTTCCAATAAAAATTTACTACAGCAATGGGAGGAAATCAGGACATTAGTTTTAAAAGAGCAAGTTATATCACCCACAGACCTAACAGAAAGCAATGTGTGAAAAGTTTCTCTAAAAGGGAGAACATACAGGAAGAAAGATACAAAGTAAGAAAGGAGGAAATGAGCTGGAAACCAGGGCAAACACAGTGGACTCCTTTCTCTCGAGTTCTCAGAAGTGAAACTTTAGAAAGTGAAGTTGTTCTATAATAATGCCTCATATGGCCCTAAATGTGGTGATTTAGACAGTCATATTTTATAAGAGGAAGGAAATATGTGTAAGAAGTAAGATTGCTGTGTTTCACCTGAACTAGTAAAAGTATAAGCACAGTAAAGAGTGATGGTGATGATGATGATGATGATGATTAATTATCATTATTGGTTTTTGAGACAGGGTGTTCCTTTTGCCAGCTGGCCTGGAAGTTACTATGTAGACTAGGATTGCCTTGGCATCAGAGGAAACCTCCTGCTTCTTCCTCCAGTGCCAGGATTAAAGGTGTTCACCACGTTGGCAGGCTGGAGTCATGTCATTTTGTAAGTACAGTAACTTCTAGAATAACCAATGGAAAGCTATACAAAGAGATAAAAAATATCATAGAAAAATCATTACAGAAATCTTCAAGTTATTCACAGAAATGGAAGAGAGATGGAAAATAGAAAAATAATGGCTAGGAAGTGATAATACAGTGAAACAGGACAACTAGGGTCCAAACTTGTCAGGCTTATAATGAATTACATTAGATTCATACACTATAAACATTTTCAAACAGATCTGAAAAACAGCAGAGTGAATTAAATAAAGAATCTGACTTTAAGTAGGAGTGGAGGTAGAGTGAAGGTCAGAGCATGGAAAGAGACATATCATGCAGACAAATTCAGGGGATGAGAGATATGGCTATTTATAGTATTATTCAGAGCAAATAAATTTGTTTAGTCTTTTTTAGAAACAAGGTCTCTGTGTCACCTCAATTGTCCTGGAACTTGCTGTGTAGACCAGGCAGGCTTTGAAGTCACAGAGATCCACTTGCCTCTGCTTCCTGAGTGCTGGGATCAAAGTCGTGCACCACCAAACTGGCCAAAGCAAATAAATTTACCAGAGCTAGAGAACAGCATTATTTATAGAAAAACTGGTCACCAGCACATCACATGGAATGTACCAGACTCATAACTACAGAAATGAAATCCAACTAAAGTTATAATCTGAAAAGGGGAAAAACCACAGATGCATGTAATATTACATATGACATTCATGACATATATTTGTTTAAATTTATACCAACAAAAAAGCACTTTTATAAATAGAGATAATCTGTCTCTATTCAGAGATAATCAACTACTGAAAAAAATCCTTAACAGAAAAAAGGTCTGTAGTTATATTCATTGCCATTTGTTCCTTCAAAAAATAAGATGGCCAGAAGGACTCAGGAAGAAAGCATTTATTTTGACTTACTGTGTCATAATGAGCATCCAAAACGGAGGCAGGGCATGGCAACAGGTGCTGGGACAGGAAGCTGCCAGATCACGTCTTCCACTACCCACACAGAGCAGGAAGAGAGCCAGAAGTGGGGTTAGGCCGTGAATTCCTAAAGCCATCCTGTGATGTTCATCCTTCAAATCTGCCTCCTTCAGGCTCCATAACCCCCACACAGTCCTACCAACTGCCTCATGTGAACTGAATTCAAATGTAGGAGCCTTGCGGGGACAGTTCTTATCCAAAGCCCCATGTCAATCAGCATCAAATTAATGTTTATAGTCACCAACCAAACAGATCCAGAATATATGAATCCAGTGTCAATAAAGGCAATACTATAAGGTCACTAATAAGACTCATCCAATTTAGAAGATCATCTTTGTATCTAAAGCCAAAGACATGGTTGAATCAGCGATGAACCCCTCATTTATTTTTTAAGTATAAAATTTTATGTTTCATATAAGAATCCCATATTATTTGAGAGGAAGTAGGAAGATTAACAAAAAGACATTAATTTGGGGCTTGCGAGATGGCTCAGTGGTTTTGCAGAGGACATGGGTTCGATTTCCATCATCCACATAGCAGCTAACAGCCATCTGTAACTATAGTTCTAGGGGATCCAACACCCCCTTCTGAGCTCTGTGGGCACTGCATGACAGGGGTGCACTTACATATATGCACATAAAGTGAAACTAGAATATTTTAAAATTCCCGTACTTTATTTATACTGTTCTTTATTTAAACATCATTTTATTATTGTAATGTGTATGAGTGTATTGTCTACACATATGTAAATATATCCATGTCATACACTGCCCATGGAGATCGGAAGAAGGTGTTGGATCTCTGGGCACTGGAATTATGGATGGTTGTTAGCTGCTATGTGGGTGTTGGGAACCAAACCCAGGTCCTCTGCAAGAGAAGCCAGTTCCCTTAATAGCTGAGCCATATCTTCAGTCCTTATATTGCCATTTAATAACTTGTATGCATGGGTCTAAGTTTCATCTGGGAGTAAATGTTTTAATCAAAATATTTTTAAGGAGGGGGATGGAGGGATGGGTCGGAAGGATGAGCACTGGCTGCTCTTGCAAAACCTGGGTTCTGTTCCCAGCATTCACATGGTGACTAACAACCAGTTGTCTTTAACTACAGGGGATCTTGTGCCCTTTTCTGGCCTCTATGGACATTGTGCACACAGGTGGTCTTACATACATGCAAGCAAAACACTCATACACATAAAAATAAAAAATGAATAGGTAAATTTCAAAAATTTTCTTATTATTTCTTTCAATGCGTATTTTATGGAGTTTTTTGTGAAGAGGTGGTTTTCTTTGAGGGAGTGAGTCTAGGTGGGCTGACCAGGCTCCACTGGATGAACTAACGCTGAGGTATGTCTGGGGATGCTAGCTTGACTTGATAGGCCTTAAAATATACGACAGAATGCATGAAATCTGATGGGAGAATGGGAGTAGATAGGGAGGGGTCTAAACATGATCAAGATGAATTGTAGAAAATGCACAGGAATTCAATAAAACTATGTGTTGTTGGAAAAAATTAATTAAAAACGGTTGGTGAAACAGGGAAAGAGTGGGCCACTTTCATCGCCAAGGAACTGCTGATTCTCTTTATTATCCAGAGCTTCTCAGAATGACAGTTGACCATCAGCTTGACTGATACAGGGCTTGTGCTTCTGTTATTCCTTAAAAGTGAGCTCTTAACGTTCTCAGTTAAAAAGCAGAGGTGGAAAATCCAAAATTCTCACAATTGTGTTAAATTGGAGAAATAATATAAACATCTATATTTATTTCAATAGAGACCTATTAATTCATTCTTTGGCCTATGTTTGTGGGTATTTTTGCAAGTATGTTTATGTATGTATATGGATAGGTATGTATGTGTGTTTGTATGTGTACACATGCATATATGTATACATGTACATTCGTGCATGTGTATATGTGACTGTGTATATGTATGCATCTCTATGCATATATATGTGTATGTATATCTATGTGTATGCATATATGTGCTTCTGTGTATGTAACTGTGTATGTGTATGTATGAATGTGTCTGCCTGTGTATATATGTGTGTATGTGAGTATGTAACTCTGTGTATGCATTTACAAAACTGTGTGTATGTGTGTGTGTATATGCATGCGTGTATTTGTGTGTTCCTTTAGGTGCATATGCAGGTGAATCAGCTTCAGGTTTCATTCCTCTGTGTCATTGACTTTTTCTTTTAGAGACAGGGCTCCTCATTATTCTGGAGCTGCAGGGATTTGCAGGGAGCCTCCTCAGTGCTGAGATGAGGAGTCTACACCACATGCGGCTCCTTCACATGGGATCTGGAGATCAAATCCATTTCCCCATTATTGAGCAGCAAGAACTTTAAAGAGTTAGCTATTCCCACACTGCATTCAGTCTTCAAATGGAGCTGTATCTCTCCTGCCTAGTGGCTGCAGTCAATAGATGCAATGCGACCAGTTGCGCTGAAACAGGACACTGCATTGTTCCTGTATGAGATGCCAGCTTCCGTGGAGTCTTTAACCACATAGGTCACAGCTGAACTCGAGGTTTTAGCACATCCTGTATGACTAGCTGGAAACATACCGGTCAATAGAGAGTGTTTGAAATTTATAGGACTTCACAGCCAAGAGCCAAAGTTGGATTCTGAGAAATAGGAGAGAAAATGGAATACAAAATGAGAATATAAAAAAGAAAACATACACACACACACACACACACACACTCATACCTTTTTGTCAGAGGAAATGAGTAACAGGAATGCTACAGTCTTGCTTATAGCAGTCTTCACGATTCTCGAGGGCAGTGGCTGCCCTCGGTGATGGATAAGATCTTTTATCATGTGCTCTGAGGCTGGACTCGAACTCATGACCTTTCACTTCCTTCTTGATTGGGAATATTATTTCTCTGTGATGTACCATGCGGTCTTGCATGTTTGACCAAGGGCAGCCAGGCAGACTCAACTCTGCAGCTGGAGTCCCAGGTTGGTGAGTCCTGCGGGAACTACTCTCTATTACACACTTTATATCTCTGTCCCTTTCTGTACCTTCCTGAACATGAACCCAATTAGAGGATCTTTTTTGCTTAATACAAAAGGACCAGCTTGTTCTCTAGCCTGGATTCTGTCTACTAGCTCCCAGCATTTCTTTAGCATGTCTAACAGTACAAAAAATAGAATTCTCTTCTCTCAAAGGTGTTAGGAGAATTAATTAATGTTTATGAAGCACCTCAGATCTTTGGATAAGAGGACCCTGAAGAATTCTCTCCTTTGAAGTGATACTATTACATCATCCAAACGGAGGGTGAAACAGCTAAAAATAGCTTCTCTATACAGAAACCCCAGTTTAACTCTGGGAGACAGGTGTCTCTGTTTGGGCTCTGGGGAAAAAGACTTATAAAGTCTGTGGGGGAAACTGAACCTGCACAGGTTTGTGGACTGTGAAGTTTTCTCTAACACATTCTCTCCTAGTGTTACTCCCTTTGTTTCATGCTTCATGGCCCTATTTTTCCCCCCAAATAAAGGACAAACTGTTTTTCTACTTCTCTTTCAAAATTCCATAGCAAAAAATTGGCCCATTGTTAGTGGCTGGTAAAGCCCAATCCCCTCTCTGTCTTGTGGATTCACAAATCCGTGCTCTACACATCAAGCAGTAATGGACAGGAGAAACTCTCCAGTTAGAGGACTGAGAAGTACATTCATTGCCTAAGTAGCCTTACTGCCCTTCCGAAAACCAAAACACTTCAGCGTCTATCACGGGATCCAGTTGGGTAGAGCTTTTTGCAGAGATTTGAATGGGACTCTTCCTTGAACACCACAATCGGAAGATTCTCATCTTCTCTTCATATCAGAGTGACAATGTGAGCTTTTTACTGGGAAAGTTATTTACTGGAACTACTTTGTGTGAAGGTAAAATAATTCAAGTTAATTTACAAAGAAAAATGAAAATGGAATAGCATTTCTATGTTCTTTAGCTCAGGGACTCTGAGGTAGATAATCTGTTATTCAGCTATGTGGTCTCTCTGATGTTCTCTCTGACCTATGAGGTAAGTAGTTAATATATGCAATTTAAAAATGAGTAATTTAAGACACATGAAGGTTTAGTAATTCATCATTAGAGACTAAAAGGGTGTCAGCATGAGAATAAAAATTCCTGCTGTCTGTGCAGGCACATAGTGTCCCTGGGCCACACCATGGACAGGTTGACAAGAACAGTACTGAGTACCAGTACTTACAAACACCGTGATGGGAAAATAAGAGGACAGCAAGAGATGCATAGTGGAAGAAAGTGTAGAAAAATCTTCCTCCCTTCAGTCAGTCAGTGCATACTGGTCCAGTCAGTCAGTGCATACTGGTCGGTCCCCACAAAGTAGGAAATGGCATTCTGCCAAGTGAGGGTGGGCTGTGAGCCACAGACACGGACTGCATACGTTCACTCATCACAGCCAGAAGTCCTGTCCACGGATCTCCACCTGAAGATTTCACAGCTTGTTACCATTCCTGAGTGTCTGGACAAGTGGGATCATCTCTCCACAAAGGATTCTGAGGCCAGACTTGTGACCTTGTCATAAAGGCTAAGGCTTCTGTCGAACAATTACACAGACCCATTTCCCTCACTAATGGGCAACTAACCTGCAGTCAAGCTGCTCACTGGACCTTTGTGTCGTCATCCGGTCCTGCTCCCAAATTATATGGTCTCAGTGGAAGCAGCTGCCTTTATTGTCCACAGAAGTTGCTTTTGGACACTGTCCTAGCTCCTTTCTATGGTTGTGATAAACACCACAGCCAGAAGCAACCTGAGAAGGAAACGGCTGACTTCATTTTCCAAAACACAGCCTATCTTTGAGAGACGTCAGGTAGGAAGTCAAAAGAGCAGGAGCCTGGAGGCAGGACCGAGTCTGTGCCTGGGGTGGAGCTCAGGGCAGGAGCCTGGGGGCAGAACCAAGTCTGTGCCTGGGGTGGAGCTCAGGGCAGGAGCCTGGGGGCAGGACCCGGTCTGTGCCCGGGAGGAGTGCCCCCTTACCAGCTTGTTCCCTTTGCCTTGTTCAGATGCATCTCTTTCTTTCTTTTAATTTTTTTCATTTATTTTTGATTTATGGGTATGAATGTTTGCCTGCATGTGTGTAAGTATACCGCATGCATAGAAACCTTAGGAATCCAGAGAGCATTCTGGATCCATGGAACTGGAATTCAGAGTGGTAGTTAGCTACTGTGTGGGTTCTGGGAACTGAACTCAGGTCCTCTGCAAGAACAGCCAGTGCTCGCTGAGTCATCTCTCCAGCCCCTCAACCACCTTTCTTACACAGCACATGCCTACCTGTCCAGGGATGGCATGACCCTCAGTGAACTAGGACCTCTTACATCCATCAACAGTTTAGAAAATGCCTCTAGACAGTGGCCAAGGCCGCAATGGAGGAAATCCCTCAATCGAGGTTCCTTCTTCCCAGGTGATGCCGGCTGTGTCAAACCAGCACAGTGATGAACTCCTGCAAGTCTAAGAGAGGCAAGGATTGCATTTCGATCCTGGATTGCTTTCAGATGGTGACCAAGCTGTTACTACAGTGTGACCAGTGAGCCCAAAACCTTCTCACTGCTCATAGGTTTTTTTGGTTTGATTTAGGTCCATTGTTTGAGGTTGTGAGGAAGTGAATGGTTGTCTATTGCAATGTGTGATGTACAAAGAAACTGGAATTCACTAACAAGACCCTGCTGAGATTATGATTGGCTGTAAGTGTTAACATTTTTCCTATGACTTCTTCCAATCACAGACCAAGGAGAAAGTGGAAACAATGTATGCTCCCTGAGGTAAGGAGCACATTTTTCCAGTCTGGACCCTGAAACACCCCAGTACCAGCACCTGATGGTCCTGTAACCTTAGGTGGATTGTTTCAGATCCAGGGTTTTGCATCTGTAATGTCACGGCAATAGTACAAAATATCATGGAAACCAAGAAGGAAACTGTAAACCTGACAAATGGTGTGTGTAAGTATTATTGTCTGCCTCAGATGATTCACAAGTGGTATGGTTTGATATTCTTAAGGACAAATGTGTATGGTGTAACACAGGATGGGCCTTAGCCAGGCCATCTGCCATGAGGAATATGGGAATGACTCCTGAGTACGTGGTGCTCCGCTCTGGCCAGGCATGACACCAGCTTCTGCCCAGCATCTGGAGAGAACCTGCACGGAGATGATCTACCTGGGGATAGATTACTATTGGCCACATTGGGAACCACCCCATAGGGTGACTAGCTAACCAAAATCATAAAACCCTTTGCACTTCCTTGAATAAACTGAGCTTGTTGTGCCTCCTGCATGTTTTCACCCAGCTCCCGGGGTCTGCGTGTTGACTCCATGCCTCTCAGCCCCCTCACAATGGAGACTCTGTGGCCAGCCCAGAGCAGAGGGACCCCAGCACAAACACAGTAACAGTGTCTGCCATTTAATAATGAGACTGAGATCAAGCAATGGTCTATCAGTGATGCCTGTTTACCTAGACCTAGACCTAGACCAGACTAGTCTACACACTGAATGCTCCAGATGTGCCCATCCATGCTCATACATTTCCATGCTTCAGATACAGTTCTGAAATAGGTTTGCACAGACATTCCACATGGCAATCCTGGATGCTGGTTGATGGAACTCTCTCTTCTTTCTAACTCTTCTTCTTCCTCTTCCTCTTTTATTTCTTCCTCTCATTCTTGCCTTCTTATTCATCTTCTTTGAACTTTTCCTGCTATGTCAATGTGGTGTTTTTTCACACAATGAGAAAAGTAGAAAAGAGGGTATTCCATTACATAACCTCTTCCTAAGTTCCCCTCAGTCCCCTACCCACTCTTCAAGTCCGGGTACTGGAGCTCCATTTCTGACTGGCTTCCAGGCAGTGAACTCCCTTTGCAGCTATGTGATTTGAAAGCTCTGAAGGTGGTGGCTCATGAATTCTTCACAGTGTAGAGCCTTTCACACAAAGCTTTGCAGGGTGTTATTCTATCCTCTTCTCTCTTCCCCATCCACTCCTCCCCCTTCCCACCTCTTCTCCCCTCTCTTGTCTCTAAATAAAAGCTACAGGAGAGAATGGAAGGCATTTCCCCACCAAATAACAATATTTTCCCAAAGGACTATAGGTAAAAGACATATGCAAATTCACAGCCTCACTCTTAAATTGAATTATGTTTTGGAAGTTTCTTTTTGAAAGTAAAAATTTCCAAGAGAAGTAGAATGCTTATTTTTATATTCCATTAAAAACAAAATGTAAGAATTGAAAGGAAATATACATAATTATCTTAGAGGTGGATATAATCAAGATTTCTCTATTTTTCCTTCTTCAGTCTGATTGGAATTCTGCAGAACCTCAGACCTGAGATGCATTTGTGACAAAACATAGAACAGATGTAAGGTCGCGTGTATGGCCGGGGAGCTATTTTCATACCTCTCATGACACTGCCCTCACCTGTTGTGCGGGAAGCAGACTGAGGATGCCAGCTCTTCTGTTTCCCTAACATTGCACTCTGCAGACAACTGCTTTCTGGTGTCCAGTCCTGCATTTTCTCCTTACTTTTGGAAGACAGATGCTCAGCGTTGGCTGCCTGCAGACCTTTGGAACCTGGTGTGTTACAGGTGGTCTAGGTCTAAGAACTGCACACAGTAATGTCCTATAAAGATGAAAAATCATTATAACAGTCTCATAATTTTAAAGAAATGTCGACTTCTTAAGAAAGACTAGCACCCACTTTCTTCCATCTGTCTATGAATATAAGGGACAGCTTACAGGGTGATAACTAGGATGTGTCAGCTTGCAGGGTGATGTCTAGGATGTGTCGGCTTGCAGAAGTGATGACTAGGATGTGTGAGCTTGCAGGAGTGATGTCTAGGATGTGTCGGCTTGCAGGAGTGATGTCTAGGATGTGTCGGCTTGCAGGGTGATGACTAGGATGTGTGGGCTTGCAGGGGTGATGTCTAGGGTGTGTCGGCTTGCAGGGGTGATGACTAGGATGTGTCAGCTTGCAGGGGTGATGACTAGGGTGTGTCGGCTTGCAGGAGTGATGTCTAGGATGTATGGGCTTGCAGGGGTGATGACTAGGATGTGTGGGCTTGCAGGGGTGATGTCTAGGGTGTGTCGGCTTGCATGGGTGATGACTAGGATGTGTCGGCTTGCATGGGTGATGACTAGGATGTGTCGGCTTGCAGGGGTGATGACTAGGATGTGTCGGCTTGCAGGGGTGATGACTAGGATGTGTCGGCTTGCAGGGGTGATGACTAGGATGTGTCGGCTTGCAGGGGTGATGACTAGGATGTGTCGGCTTGCATGGGTGATGACTAGGATGTGTCGGCTTGCAGGGGTGATGACTAGGGTGTGTCGGCTTGCAGGAGTGATGTCTAGGATGTGTGGGCTTGCAGGGGTGATGACTAGGATGTGTGGGCTTGCAGGGGTGATGTCTAGGGTGTGTCGGCTTGCATGGGTGATGACTAGGATGTGTCAGCTTGCAGGGGTGATGACTAGGATGTGTGGGCTTGCAGGGGTGATGTCTAGGATGTGTCGGCTTGCATGGGTGATGACTAGGGTGTGTCGGCTTGCATGGGTGATGACTAGGATGTGTCGGCTTGCAGGGGTGATGACTAGGATGTGTCGGCTTGCAGGGTGATGACTAGGATGTGGGGGATTGCAGGGGAGATGTCTAGGATTAAGTCTGTGTCATCAACTAACAAACCACCCCGTATAACAGCATCTAAGCACTGTCTTGTAAATAATTATTTTTGTGTTAAGGTATTCAGTCACATAATCAAATACCCTGGTGAGTTCATGAGGATTAAGTAATGGTATTAGTCTAAACATTACGCAAAATAATTGTGAGAATAAATGGTGGAAACTTTCAAATTTTGATGCTTCGTGTGATAAAGTGAATAGTGACTGTCAGACTGCCAGTAAAGCATGGCAGGCTGGAGTTCAACAGGCCTGCTCCAGTGACTTTCCTAAGTACAGTAACTGGCTTCCACAGGGAGAAGCAGTCAGTGCAGCCAGGTCTGCTCATCTCACAGTGGACATCCCATTTCAGCAAAGTTTGGACAGGCAAAAAGTACTCAGAAGGACACATGTGAACAGGCACCAGGAGAGGTTCTCCAAATGAGAGGAGTCAGAAGAAGTGGGCTTTGTCTTTCTTACTCTTTCTATTTAGAGTGTGTTAGAGCAAACAAATAGACAAACGTTTCTACATTCTTGTATGTCAACTCTAGATGTGTCTCTGCTCTGTGTTTCAAAATCACCTGCCTGTATGTGACCAGGCTCTGGTGGTCAGATCATGTGTGGGTGTTGGCATGGAAGACAAGGAGTCTTATTAAAAAAATAATATCTACTGTTCATAAACAAAGACAAAATTGGTAAAGTGTCAAGAAGCTCTGGGGATAAGATCAGAACTCTCTAAGCACCAGAGGTAAAGATTATAAGCTACTTTGATAGTGTTTTTTTTAATCTTCCTTTCCATTGTCATAGTGATATCTGCCTGAGAGAGTCAGACTTGGGAAGTTCAACTGGATTTGGCACTTCTGAAACTGTTGGGAAGGACTCTGCAACTCCTTTGAGATGTGGATTTAGAACTCTACCATAATCTCTAAATCTTTTCTCTTTTATAGCTATGGCTATCTTAAGGATAGGAATATGTCAGGACCTTCTGTCCTTAAAGTACCAGCAGCTGAAGAAAATGCTGACCACCATCTGGAAATGCACATTGCTGTGTCACCGAGAGGAATCAAGCAGCTAGACAAGAGATCATCATTTTCATTTTCCTGGAAAGCTCAATTAGTGTATATTTTAGGCACTATAGGTCATTACAATCTTCAGGATTCCTCTAGGATTCAGTTCTGATGTTCTAGGAAGGTACTAGTCAGTAACACATGAGAAATAACATGGTTAAATCTCCATAAGAATTCTCTCCACAAAATTAAAAAAAAATGTACAGCATAGGAAACAATCAATTGGGTGAAGAGATGATATACAAAAAAAGAGAGAACTCTTTGCTAGTTGTGCTTCTAGCAGAGGATTAATACCTAAAACACATGAAGAATGCAAAAAAACTAAATAAGAAATAAATAAATCTAGTCAATAATGGGCTAATGAAATGGACCAGATGGATAGCTCTCAAAAGATGATTAGAATAGCCAAGAAGCATATGGAAAGGAAGTTCAATCTCCTTGCACGTTCGATCTCTACCCTGAAGTTTTAGCTGATTAACAGGATCCTCTTATCTTTAGACAAGGGAAGAGAAACAGCCTTAGATAAATAAGCAAACCAGACTTCCAAGATTCAAGTTGATACTAAACATTCCAAAGTGACTTCCGGTGGAGTGTGTGAAGCTTGGTCTTCTCTGTAGTTTTTCCATAACAAGTCCTGAAGTCTCCAAGTTTGATGTTTGCATTGTTTAAGAAAAATATGTATGATAATGCCTAGAAATGTTGGCTCAATATTATTACCAGCAAACATGTAGTTCTTTCAAACAACAACAAAAAAAGAAAATAAAAGAAATCATTGTTATAACTCCAAGCAAATACTGTGGCCAGACACGTTTATTTTTGATAAAAAAAATATGAATGTCAATTTAATTGCAAATGAGGTACTCTCCTTAGACTGCTGGCAAATTGCAATCCTGGTCCTCAGTACTGAAAGTTTGGACTCTTTTTGTGCTGGATTTTCTTGACCTAGTTAAGAAAATAATGTCCTGAGTTTTACACAGCAACATCTTAGAAGGCATCCCAGCAGATGGTTGGTGGAGATGTGAACAGAAACAGGTCGCCAGGGTTTCAGAGCAACTGTGGGCTTTCGGTGAGTGCAAGCAAAGCTATCAGAGGTGCCAAGCCTCCCAGCAGTGACACAGCTTCTTTCCCTCAGTGGATCAAGGTGGGTCTCTTAGTGTCGAAGGACATTAGTAGGAAGATTAAAATGTACCTTCTTCCTTTCTCTGTTTAATCTGATCACAAAAGATAAAAAGATTTCAACTCTGGTGAGCTGCCTCATTCTCCTCTCTCCACGAACACTGAATTTATCATTTAAATGTTAAGAAGGGAAACCAGATGCTATAGTTATTAACTTTTGGAATCAACTATAATCTTCCTATTAAATTCTTCCATCCAGGTACTTGCAATTATTTGCTTGATCTAAAGGTGCAGAAAATGCAGGCACACAGGATTTCAGAGAGTCCAGTTTAATAAGACAGGTGGGTAACTAATAATGTGGAAAATTACCTGCAGATTGAGGATATTGGGAATGACTAATGGCCAAAACTAAGCGAGAAAATTAGTTGCAAAATGATACCATTTGCCATAGTTGTATGAACGGGGGACAGAAAGGCACTGTGGCATGTGGCAACAAACAAGCTGCACAGCGTGCTGATGAGGCCCAGACTCTGGAAAGCCTGGCATCCACTCACAACCCCCTGCAGCTGCTTCACACCTTTATTTATTTATTTATGTTCATTAGGCATAATCTGTGCCATGAGTATAAGGTTTAATTGTGAAGGCCCTGGAGTCTAGTTAGGTTTGTGCAGTCTAAGGCGGTCATCACCAAGGTCAAAAACATTAGTTTTAAAAGACTGAATTTTCCCAGCAAACTCAGTAGATCTCAAAAAGTCAAACTGAACCAATATTTGAATAAAGGGGCAAGGGTTGAGCTTTGTACAAATCAAAACTTAAATTTAATTGCTATTAATCCATAATATGTCAGCATCATCCTTTGAGCCATGGTTGTAAACACAAAATCAAAGGAGTTTTAAGAAGGAAAAGTCTGAAAGTCATTTACAATGGGCAGATTTGTTTTGTGTGCTCCGGTTTCAACTTTCTTCAAAGAACTGACCAAACCAGTGGTGATTCTTACATTTTCAGATGCCTTAAAATAGATCAAACCCTGTATTACTGATACTCTGTGCATCTGAGAGCACATTTCCAATGCCAGTCTTTCTTCTTTCTCAGAACCTCTTTACCTAGTCATGAGGGAATGTCATGCCTTCAAAGACGACAACAACTGAATTTTCAACCGCCTGTCTGGAGCAGTGTCAATGAGTAATTGCACAAACTGGTAATCAATAAAGTGTCATTAGAATGGTCTACTCTGCAAATGGCAGAGATGTAAGTTCTTCAAGGAGATGGCCATGTCCAACCTGGAGAAAAGTACTGGGAGGTAGGTGTCCATATGCCCCCCACGTATAATTACAGGTAACTTCATAGCTGATCTGAGTGGGTGTGTCCTGGAGTTCTGCCTTTTTTAACACAAACCCTTAGGCCTCTGGGCGGATAACAAGCTCTTCCCCCATAGCTGCAATGAAGACACAGACCTGTAACCTTCTTCTCATTCTTCTGCAAAATCAGGTTCTCAGGACTTTCTGGGGAGAGATATGAAATTATTTGTGTTCAGGCTGCAGAACACCTGTTTAGCCACTTTGTCTAGCTACTTAAGCCTGACTTAAAACTTGCCATTCTGGCTTTGGCAGCTTTGGCCTGGAGAACCAGGCCTTTTCCAGGTCTGTCTATGCATTGAAAGAGTCACATGACTGTTTTAGACATCAAATCATCTATGAGCTTTTCCACAGATCTGTGAAAGCCCCCACGCCTCACCTTTAGAATCAACGTATCAACCCCCTCTTCAGGTTCGCTCTGTAGTAACTGGTGACACTCACGCAAAAAGGAGGATCTGCCAGTTGCAGTTGTTATCATGGTGAAGTGAGGTACACTTCACTGTAGTGATGACTGAAAGTACCAGAAACATCTTAGGCCTGTGTCTGTGGACCATGGACAGCTCTGTTACACATGGCAACTTAACATAGCCATGAAGATGCTGCTCTATGAAGAGAAGTTGTGGCTTCATTTTCCAGTCACCCAGAAGCATATGTTGTTTTCAGCCTCCTGCTTGCTGCAGAATCAAACACTCCACTTTCAGGATGTATTCCTTAGACACAGGAAAGTGCAATAGAGCCCACACAAGAAAGGTCTTCGTTCATTAAGCACTTTGACATCCAACTCATCAGGGGCTTTACCGCAGTGCTGAGTTCACAATCCGTCCAGCACGGCCCCTTCACGGGCCAATCCCTGTTGAAGTTCCACCTGTGGAAAGCATGCACATCCCTTCATTTAGTCCCAAGTGCTTTGTGCTTCTTGTGAACTCCCATTGTCCCAATTCCTACTGGCACTGGCCTAGAGTTGTACAAAATTCCCTGTACATCCTCCTTCATCCCTCTTTCTACATTAAAAACTTAAGAATATGAAAGATTGCAGTATCCCCAGAGCTGCAGAGAACCTCACAGCAGCCTGATCCCTAGTCAGAACTGGCTGATGGCCAAGCAGCTGAAGGCTGGTCCTGATGACTTAAACCTCCCGTGGAGGAGTGAGAGAACTGACTCCCTGAAATTGTCCCCTGACCTGCATGTGCACATACATGTACAAATACACACACACACATACACACACACACAAATGCACACACATGGATAAATGTAATTCTGAAAAAAGTAACATCCTGTACCTTTATTGTCTACAGAATGGAGTTGGTGGTCACTCAAGCTAACTCACAAGTGACTGAATTATTAGTTTATCATCACTCCTTTTCTCTGTGTGCCATCTGACTGAAGATGAAGACGATTTTAACGATAATGTAAACATACACTGAACATCTATAGAATGCCCATGCTTTCCTTCTGTAGTTGTGTGGTCTTCCTTTCTCCAGCCTCTAACCTGTGGGTCTGCTTTGTAGTTTCCAGGAGTCTATTGGCTGCCAGGAAAAGATTCCCACTTTGTTACCTGACATTGGTTGGTCTATAAATATGCATGAATTCTTCCTTCTCTCTAAGGAGTCAGATGAGCGGGTGATGGGGACATCTGCTACTCCCATCTAGTTTGTAGAAAAATCTAAACGAGATTCTGGAAAGTACTGTCAGTTAGCATGAGACACACCCTACATGTGGGAATCAGACATTCCCAGGGCCTGTGCTTTTTACATTTTCATCCTCACTCCCGAGAGAAGAGGACCTATTAACACATAAACCAATAGGTGACCAGTAAAGCACAATCAGTTCTATCTCCGAAAATAAAATGCTTTTCCAGCCTTGAAGAATTTGAAACTTCAGAATGAATGGAATTCACTGGTTCAACCACAAGGGAACCAGGGAGATGAAGCCAGAACCATGCAGCTGCAAAGTAGGTTGCAGACTAGAAGAGGGAATGCATGCACACATGCCCCCAACTCCTAGCAGATAACGGTAGATAAAAAGGACTGCAGTGTTTTGTTTTCTTTTTGTCATTATTTCAACCTTCAGATATCCTTTGAAATCTATGAATTAATTGTATTCCTTTCCTTGACTGCTGGGATTGGAGCCCTGTGGCCATTTCCCCTCTTCAGGACGAACCCGGGTTGATTGGACCACTTGTGTATATGCACCTCACCACACACACACCTCATCATAGGACATGCTTCACCACATCTCTCACACACACATACAGGGTACACACATACACATGATCACATCATGTACCTCACACAACACACACACACACATGCACACCTTCACCATACCACCCCCCCACACCTCATCACACACACACCAACTTCACCGCATACTCACATCACACACCACTCCCCACTGTCAGCTGCACCCTCAAGAGGGGAGGAGAATCAGCGGATTTCTGAGGAGATCAGTCTGGCTCCCAGGCAGGTTTGGAAACAGGTGGCCAGACCCAGGAAGAAAAGTAGACTGAAGCCAGTGTGCGGACTTGCAAGGCTGGGCCTCCTCGAATGAAAGAGGAGACGACCAGCTTCCGAACATGCTTCTTCAGATGGCAGAGAGGGAAAGGATGCGGAGGAGCAGCAGTGGCTCAAAGGCCAGGATCGAGACCTGGACTCACTCGGGAATGGAGGGAGGACTCAGCATTAAGAGCCATGGCTGCTCCTTCAGAGGACCTGGGTTCAATTCTCAGTACCCACATGGTGGCTAACAACCATCTGTAACTCTAGTTCCAGGGGATCCAATGCTCTCTTCTGACCGCTGAGGGAATTGTATGATATGGGTGCACTTACACACATGCAGGCAATACACCCATTCACATAAAGTAAAAATGGGAAATAAAATATTTTTAAAAAGAAATGGCATACATTTAATACCAGCACTCAGGAGGCCGGTGAATTTCTGTGAGTTCAAGGCCAGTCTGGTCTACATAGCCCCAAGCCAGCTTGGGCTAAAGAGAGACTCTGTCTCTAAAAGATAAAAAAATTAATAATAAAAAGAAGTGGAATCATGTTTACTTTATATATGTTTATTAAATTTGTTTTTGATACAGGGCTTCATTATTCATCTCAGCCTGTTCACAAACTCTTGACTTCCTGCCTGTGTCTCTATGGCTGCAAAGCTCTCATCACACAGATCTTCATGCAGAGTGATCTGAGGTGGAGATTACCTATCACTGCAAATGACCCACAAGGAGTATCTTAATATGAAGAAAGTAAGGGCTTGATATTTTAATAGATTCCTGATATTGAATAAAATGGACCACAGCTCTCAAGATTAAATGAGTTTTTTTCATCAGAGACAAGTACAGAAAGTGACTAAGAAGGAAATGACAGCATTAGCATCTTTGGATAAGATCTGCTGAGAAGTGGTTATGAAAAGGAAGAAAATGTAGTTTTGGAGGGTGTCAGTCACAGATACATTTCAAACCATTCCCCTTGTGTCAATCAGACTTCTTCAAACCAGAATCATCTAGTCATCAGCATTTCTAGTGCATCCCTTTAAAATAATTAATTAAAAATTATTCTGTTTATTATTTTTAGTATTTTATTTTATGTGTATGAGTGTGTTGCCTGCATGTGTGTAAGTGCACCCTTGTCATGCAATGTCCATGAAGCTCAGGAGAGAGTATTGGATCCCCTGGAAATGGAGTTACAGATGGTTGTTAGCCCCCATGTGTGTGCTTACAATCTAACCTGGATCCTTTGCAAGATCAGCCATTGCTCTTAACTGCTGAGCTATGTCTCCAAACTAAAACACAAAAATAATTTATTAAACAGGATAACTTCACTCTCCATTATGTCTCTATCAAATATATACAGATCTATGTGTATATAAAACACGCAACACACAATACGTATAACTCGTACTAAAATGATGTACATGCAATTGTGAGTGCACAGTGCATTTTTTTGTTTAGCTTTTAAATTGAAGCAGAGTTGTGATGAGAGGAGTCACAGCATCTTCTTCTGACTTGTGGGGCTGTGTGACTTCCTAATAGGACTGTAGAACAAATGCTTTCTAAATATTTGTGTTTCCTTTATCTATGGATTTTAATCAACAATGGAAGTGCCAAGTTTTGAACATCTGTGACTTTATCTGGAATCCCTTCTAGAACTCTACCATATATGTTTACTAGACTCTGAAAGTATTTTCCCATTTTTATGATCTTGTTTCAAGACTGAGGAGAGAAGAATGCTGCTTTCAACTGCAAAATAATAGCTTGATTTCAGAGTCCACACTTTTCAAATGAAGTCTTTGTTGCAGTTTTGTTTGGAGAGGCAGGGTCTGGCCAGGCAGCCTAGGCTCAGTATGACTTTTCTCAGTAGTTCAAACTATCCTCAAACTTTTGGTCCTCTAGCCTCACTCAACCTTTGGAGTGCTAGGATCAGGCACGTGTGCTACCACACCCAGCTTTTACAGTCTTTAGATAAATTTATGAACTATGCTTATAAAAACCCTGGGGCCTGAGGAGACAATTTAGTGGTTAAATCACTAGTCCTGCAATCAGGAGGGTCAGAGTCTGGATCTTCACACCCTACTTAAATGCTTGGTTGACATTAGTTGGCAGATGTGGCAGCCAGTCTATAATTCAGTCTCTCAGATGGCTGAAAAAGGGATAGACAGAGCGAACTGACAGTTTGACTAGCCAAGTCTGTGAGCTCTGGGTTCAACAGAAGGGCCCTGACAAAGTGAGTAAGGTGGACAGCAACTGGAGAAGGCACTGGATGCGGCCCCAGGCTTCCCCATTCACTCACACATGTGAACACATGCACATCCTTGACCACAGACATGCAAACATGCAGACCTGCCTAACACATCCATACAAACACATAAAAAGAGAGTTTAAGGTTCCAACTCATCATGTTATAAGTTCTCTGCTTTCAAAGTCTGAGGCTTTCCCTTTTTGAGTTTACTTCTTCTCAAGGCACACCGGTCAAATGCTTTGCAGTTTCATGGTAGAGCACTGGTTGACACCGCCTGATGGTCTTACTCGTTACTGTGCAGTGAATTTATTTATTCACTCCTTTAGCCTTTGTAGAGGTGCTCCTATGTGCTCTAAATCTGTACATATCTAGTGTGTTAGATACTATTATTGACTCTGTACTAGACATAAACTAAGGAGGTAAAGGAATAATTGTAAATACAATACTAAACAAGAGGTACAGTGGAACGCCACATAGTGATGGTCAAATTAGGAGTTCTTAATTAGTAGTTGATGATCAGAGAGGATCTGATTTCCAAAAGAGCCTTTGACCCCAAGGAGAAGCAGGGCAGGGTTTATACAGCTAAGAAACACAATTGCATCATGCCAGGGCAAAGCCAATGCCCATAACTGAATCAGTCACCACTGTTACCCTGGACCAGTGGAAGGTCAGGTAATAAAGATGTTCGCATCTAACACAAAGTTTTGGTTAGGAAAAAATACGTTTCTCAGGATTGCAGAAATGACAGGCTCCATGGAGATGTGGGGGTAGCTGGGAGGGAGGACGTGCTACCTGGACATGCTACTTGTAGAAGCAATGCACTCCCTGAAACTACCTGCATGAAATATTCAGCCTGGCTGGCTACAGTGGGAATCACTGGGCAAAACCACAGGGAAAACCAAAATTCAGCTAGAACAAATTGGAGTTCGTTTTTCTGTTTTACAACCATATCACCTATAATAGAGTCATGGAGCACCTGGATGCTGATTTAGTTTAGAAAGCAAGGAAAGTTTTTGAAAAGACCATTTTTTTCTTCCTCCTCCTCCTCCTCCTCCTCCTCCTCCTCCTCCTCCTCCTCCTCCTCCTCCTCCTCCTCCTCCTTCTCCTCCTCCTCTTCCCTCTCCCTCCTCTTCATCCTCTTCCTCCTTTTGAGTTCCTGTCTCCCTGTATCCCCAGCTATCCCTTCACTATCTAGACCAGGTTGACCCAATCTCACAGAGATCCATGGGCCCCTGCCTCCTGAGTGCTGGAAGGTGTGAGCCTCCGTGTCCCATTAGTAAAATCATTCCTAATCCTCTAGGAAGATGATGAATGACAATGGTTAAGATAATGACACATGATTCTGATGAAGGGGATAATGATGTCAAAGCGTTTTTCTATTGGGAATGTTGGAGCATCCATTGCTTTCTGAGATCTTCACATGATTCAATTCATTTGGAACTAATAGTAACCCTAAAACACAATTTCACATTATTTTCTGTGAACATCAGTTAAAGAGATTAATAACAATATAATAATTTGCTTCCAGTAGCTCAGTTATCAAACACTAATGCTTCACTTTACCACATACCTGATTCTTGATCAAAAACAAATCCAAAGGACAAATTCTACCATCATGATAGCTCTATATGAGAAGAGAAAACACTGTGAACATTACAGAAGTGGATTACAAGCAGGGGGAGAAATCCTTTAAAGTGAAGGCAAGGCTGTGGGAGCAAGGTGGTGAGCTAACCTTACTACTGGTCAAGGGTCTAGGTTTATTTCATGACACTCTCATGACTAAAGTAGGAATTTGAGTAAGTATGGGGCATAAATCTTTGCATAAGGAAAGATTCAATGTTCAAAATACTGTTCCAATCCCACTGTTAGGAACAATTTCCTGGATTTCAGAAGTTGGATGAGTAGATGTCAACCAGGCTATTGAAACTGACTTAAAAATAGACTTGGAGGCTTTGAAGTTCATTAGTGATGATGGAGATCAACAGAAGGCAGTGAGTTTATGCATTTCTAAGAACCTAAATATCAACAAACCATTGATGTAGTATCTAGAGGCAATGAGGAGATGAAGACATCAAACAGGTCATCCCCTTCTCTGCTTTCTGTACTTAAGTGAACTGCTTCCATTGCCAAATTCAAAGAAAGCTGGAGGAATAAGCTTTGAGCAGACAAAGAGGCAGGGAGGGGCACTAGACTGCCTGATGAACACTCCATTACAGACCGGAAGTATGGGAAAAGATCGGAGAGCCAAGAAGCTATGACCAAAAACATTGACAAAGAAAATAAAAGAGTGTGGTTGATGGAAGTTAAGGGGAATGAGTCGTAAGAAGAACAAGGCCATTGGTCCATCTGTTGAGAGCAGCTCCAATGCCCAGAAAGAAGGCAATAGACAGTGGATTTAATATCACAGACATCCTCCTATAACTTAAAGTCTCATGATTGTGTAAAATACTCTCATCTGGGATTCACACAGAAATGGGTGAGCATTTGTAATCTTACATTTTTTATCCCCGATGAAAATCAACAAGAATTAATAAGGATGAGGTAGAATTCGTGATTTCTGAAGTTCTTTGCTTTAGAATTCTGTGATAGTAGCTACACTGGTCAAAACAAGTAACACGCAGTTTCAAAAGGATTGCTCTTCACTGAAATGATTCTTGAAACAGAACCTATTTGACTGACAACCATTCTTTAAAAATAATCTCAATCACAGATAAGAGAAAAATCATGAAGGCAGCTCAGTGTTTCAATGGGAAACTACAAGATAAAGAAACAGCTAATGTCCCCATTGCCTCTCTCTCATAGACTGAAGAAAATCATCCTGAAGATTGAGGAATCAGCTGTTATGCTTGAGACAGGGGAATGCTGTGCCTACATTCCTGCCTATAGGTCTGCACACAGCCTACACACCATGCTGACATACCTACACACATGCATGGATAGCAACATGTCTACATACACACACAGCTACCTTCAATATGCCCACACACATAACAAACGATGTCTGCACAGGTGTTGACATATGCTAACATGTCTACATTCCTGCATACACATTGACATTCCTGTATATATGCCTACATATACCCACATGTCTGGACACCTATAACATGCATACATGCCCAATGCAGACATGTCTACATACATACCCACATGTACCCACATGCCCACATGTCTGGACACCTATAACATGCGTACATGCCCAATGCAGACATGTCTACGTACATACCCACATGTACATACATGCCTTCTACACATCTGCACTCATGCTGTCATGCCTTAATGCCTTTCATACATGTGTATGCATACCATCATGCCTGCACACATGCCTGCATGCCAGCCTTACACATACATGCCTACATGCCTTCAAATGCCTACACAGGTCTGCATGGCAAGCCTACACACTCATGCCTGCATATTAAAACCTTCCTACAAGGTCACTGTTAATTTAATTTTTGAGGAAATGTCATTATAAGCATAAGGACCCACGATGGTATCACAAATGATGACAAATTTCTATTTGTCACCAAAGTGACCTGCATGATGAGTGTCTGTGGCTCCAAATGCTATGAGGATTAGGACTGGAAACTATATACAGTGAACTGTTATAACAGACTCATGGGAGACCCACTTTCAAGCCAGTCAGTCTGAAAGGTATAGCTTAGCCACTTACACAGAGATATTTATATAACCAATAAAGTTACAAGAACAATTTACGGATCCATTGATTCACACAGATTTCCTCAGTACCTATTTTGTGTCCATTTTCTAGTGTGTAGGAGGGACTTCCAAACTGGACTCTCTTATGAGGTGAAAATAGATAATCTTCATTAAGACAGCGATAGGGAGTTCTGTATTCACTATGAAGAAGAAATGGTGTACAGAGGCAAGAAGGTGTCTGAGGTGGGTCAGGTGTCAGAAGGGAAAATCAAGGAAAGAGAACGGAAGATCCAGAGCAGGGGATGGAGAGGAGCGTGTCCTGAGGTAATGTGTGCAGGACAGCAGAGCAGGCAGCTGAGGAGGCGCAAGCAGGAGTGCCACTCCTTGGGGCTGCTGGGCAAGGCTGCAGGTTCTGAGAGCATGTCTGACATTTGAGTTGTCCCTTTAAGAAGTCTGTCACAAAGGCATCTTACAAAACCTAAATGGACAGGAGCTTCATAGTACCCCAAGTAACAATGAAGATCTATATTTTTAAACTGAGAAGGTGGGTACAGTGGTCTACATAGCAAGTTCCAGGCTACCTGGGCCTATGAGGAGAACCTGTTGCTCTAGAGCTAGAGAGAGAGAGAGAGAGATTTACTGTAAAGCACGAAGAGGAAGAAACCACACACTGATTAGAAGCTACTAAGATCAGAATGCATCATCAAAGTTTCAAGTGCGCTATCTGGGCAAAAAAGAAATCCATTCACTAATGTGGAATCAGAACAGAAGGGGAGAGATTTCCATTGGGAGTAAGAGGAGTTCAAAGTATCCATCCACTCATTCTGTGAATGATCAGACTTCAGAGGAGATATCTGCATGTTAATAAAGGTGATAATTGATTTCAATGGGAGTTGAACAGAGGTTGACCAAGGAAGGGATTTAAAATGTGAGGAGATAGGAAAAAGTGATGGCCCCAGATCTGTGCTTGCAATGCCAGCACCATACAGTGCCCATGGTCAATAATGAAAAGGAAAAAAGTAGAAGAGGACTGAGAGGTCTGGGGCGGGTCTGGGAAGAGTCAGGGGGATATATGAAGAATGCATAGTATCAACATGCAATAAATGCATGTCTGAAACCTTCAAAAAATTAAAGTATTAATTATTTTAAAGAACATAATGGTTAAGTAGTAGACAAAAAGAAAGGAAAAGAAAGCTGACTGAGAAGAGTTGAGGAGATAAAGAAACAGGTCAAGCGATAACAGAGAAGAGATGATAGATACCAAGCTAGATCCTAGACAGCTGGTGATAGGTCGGTAGGTAATGATGCACAGGAAGGTAAGGATTTTGAGATGCAATTACCTAAGAGAAAATTCTTGCAACAAAGGGGAGTTGCCAGTCAACAGTGTCAAATTCTGTAAGGAAGACACTAACAATAAATCTGTGGATCTTATCCAACATGCATGCAGCAGTGGGCTTACAAAAGATGCTGTAGAGGTGATGGGAGTTGATGTCATGTTTCTATATGTTCAAACATGAGTGAGACACTGCCCAAAGAGCAAAGGTGTTGTTTGAAGAAACTCTCCTGGGTTGTGTCAGTTGGGTCATTGTAACCGTAACTGGAGGTTCCTGTGGATGTGAAGAAAGTTACAGATTGGCTGTGGTTGAAGGCAGAATTGTTATCTGAAAAGGCAGGAACTTCTACTGGAAGTCACTGTGCCTATTTTGATTGATTCCCTCTTCATAACAGAATAATCAAATATTAAAGAAGCATTACTCTATGTTTCGTTTTGTTTTGTTTGAAACAGGCCATTTTTCTGGAACAATCTCACAAAGCGACTTACACAGAATAGTGTCCCAGAAGACTCACAGTGTATCTACAGGGACTTAGTATGAAGGCCCCAGGAAACCCATGTGCACATGCACACCGCACACATATACACACATACATGCACATTCACAGCATATTGGTACTTTCATCTGAACAGAAACATAGGTTAGATGACTATCCTATCTATCTGAGGAGAGAGAATCAGTGGGCCTGTAAGCATGGTGATCAAGTGTGTGCAGACCATACATACATACATACATACATAGTGTATACATACATACATACATACATACATACATAGTGTATACATACATACATACATACATAGGTTAGGGTCACTATCCTATCTATCTGAGCAGAGAGGATCAGTGGGCCTGTAAGCATGGTGATCAAGTGTGTGCAGATCATACATACATACATACATACATACATAGTGTATACATACATACATACATACATAGGTTAGGATCACTATCCTATCTATCTGAGCAGAGAGGATCAGTGGGCCTGTAAGCATGGTGATCAAGTGTGTGCAGACCATACATACATACATACATACATACATAGTGTATACATACATACATACATACATACATAGGTTAGGATCACTATCCTATCTATCTGAGCAGAGAGGATCAGTGGGCCTGTAAGCATGGTGATCAAGTGTGTGCAGACCATACATACATACATACATACATAGTGTATACATACATACATACATACATAGGTTAGGGTCACTATCCTATCTATCTGAGCAGAGAGGATCAGTGGGCCTGTAAACAAGGTGATCAAGTGTGTGCAGACCATACATACATACATACATACATAGTGTATACATACATACATACATACATAGTGTATACATACATACATACATACATAGGTTAGGATCACTATCCTATCTATCTGAGCAGAGAGGATCAGTGGGCCTGTAAGCATGGTGATCAAGTGTGTGCAGACCATACATACATACATACATACATACATACATAGTGTATACATACATACATACATACATAGGTTAGATCACTATCCTATCTATCTGAGGAGAGAGGATCAGTGGGCCTGTAAGCATGGTGATCAAGTGTGTGCAGACCATACATACATACATACATACATACATACATACATAGTGTATACATACATACATACATACATAGGTTAGGGTCACTATCCTATCTATCTGAGCAGAGAGGATCAGTGGGCCTGTAAGCATGGTGATCAAGTGTGTGCAGACCATACATACATACATACATACATAGTGTATACATACATACATACATACATACATAGGTTAGGATCACTATCCTATCTATCTGAGCAGAGAGGATCAGTGGGCCTGTAAGCATGGTGATCAAGTGTGTGCAGACCATACATACATACATACATACATAGTGTATACATACATACATACATAGTGTATACATACATACATACATACATAGGTTAGGATCACTATCCTATCTATCTGAGCAGAGAGGATCAGTGGGCCTGTAAGCATGGTGATCAAGTGTGTGCAGACCATACATACATACATACATACATAGTGTATACATACATACATACATACATACATAGGTTAGGGTCACTATCCTATCTATCTGAGCAGAGAGGATCAGTGGGCCTGTAAGCATGGTGATCAAGTGTGTGCAGACCATACATACATACATACATACATAGTGTATACATACATACATACATACATAGGTTAGGATCACTATCCTATCTATCTGAGCAGAGAGGATCAGTGGGCCTGTAAGCATGGTGATCAAGTGTGTGCAGACCATACATACATACATACATACATAGTGTATACATACATACATACATACATAGGTTAGGGTCACTATCCTATCTATCTGAGCAGAGAGGATCAGTGGGCCTGTAAGCATGGTGATCAAGTGTGTGCAGACCATACATACATACATACATACATACATAGTGTATACATACATACATAGGTTAGGATCACTATCCTATCTATCTGAGCAGAGAGGATCAGTGGGCCTGTAAGCATGGTGATCAAGTGTGTGCAGACCATACATACATACATACATACATACATAGTGTATACATACATACATACATAGTGTATACATACATACATACATACATACATAGGTTAGGATCACTATCCTATCTATCTGAGCAGAGAGGATCAGTGGGCCTGTAAGCATGGTGATCAAGTGTGTGCAGACCATACATACATACATACATACATAGTGTATACATACATACATACATAGTGTATACATACATACATACATACATAGGTTAGGGTCACTATCCTATCTATCTGAGGAGAGAGAATCAGTGGGCCTGTAAGCATGGTGATCAAGTGTGTGCAGACCATACATACATACATACATACATACATACATACACAGTGTATACATACATACATACATAGTGTATACATACATACATACATACATAGGTTAGGATCACTATCCTATCTATCTGAGCAGAGAGGATCAGTGGGCCTGTAAGCATGGTGATCAAGTGTGTGCAGACCATACATACATACATACATACATACATAGTGTATACATACATACATACATACATAGTTTAGGGTCACTATCCTATCTATCTGAGCAGAGAGGATCAGTGGGCCTGTAAGCATGGTGATCAAGTGTGTGCAGACCATACATACATATATACATACATAGTGTATACATACATACATACATACATACATAGGTTAGGATCACTATCCTATCTATCTGAGCAGAGAGGATCAGTGGGCCTGTAAGCATGGTGATCAAGTGTGTGCAGACCATACATACATACATACATACATAGTGTATACATACATACATACATACATAGGTTAGGGTCACTATCCTATCTATCTGAGCAGAGAGGATCAGTGGGCCTGTAAGCATGGTGATCAAGTGTGTGCAGACCATACATACATACATACATACATAGTGTATACATACATACATACATACATAGGTTAGGGTCACTATCCTATCTATCTGAGCAGAGAGGATCAGTGGGCCTGTAAGCATGGTGATCAAGTGTGTGCAGACCATACATACATACATACATACATACATAGTGTATACATACATACATACATAGTGTATACATACATACATACATACATAGGTTAGGGTCACTATCCTATCTATCTGAGCAGAGAAGATCAGTGGGCCTGTAAGCATGGTGATCAAGTGTGTGCAGACCATACATACATACATACATACATAGTGTATACATACATACATACATACATAGGTTAGGGTCACTATCCTATCTATCTGAGGAGAGAGGATCAGTGGGCCTGTAAGCATGGTGATCAAGTGTGTGCAGACCATACATACATACATACATAGTGTATACATACATACATACATACATAGGTTAGGGTCACTATCCTATCTATCTGAGCAGAGAGGATCAGTGGGCCTGTAAGCATGGTGATCAAGTGTGTGCAGACCATACATACATACATACATACATACATAGTGTATACATACATACATACATACATACATACATAGGTTAGGGTCACTATCCTATCTATCTGAGCAGAGAGGATCATTGGGCCTGTAAGCATGGTGATCAAGTGTGTGCAGACCATACATACATACATACATACATAGTGTATACATACATACATACATACATAGTGTATACATACATACATACATACATAGGTTAGATCACTATCCTATCTATCTGAGCAGAGAGGATCAGTGGGCCTGTAAGCATGGTGATCAAGTGTGTGCAGACCATACATACATACATACATACATACATACATACATAGTGTATACATACATACATACATACATAGGTTAGGATCACTATCCTATCTATCTGAGCAGAGAGGATCAGTGGGCCTGTAAGCATGGTGATCAAGTGTGTGCAGACCATACATACATACATACATACATAGTGTATACATACATACATACATACATAGGTTAGGGTCACTATCCCATCTATCTGAGCAGAGAGGATCAGTGGGCCTGTAAGCATGGTGATCAAGTGTGTGCAGACCATACGACAGAGGCCGAGCAATGAGACAGCAGATTTACTCAGTAGAAGAAAGTACAGTATCTGGAAGTTTAGTTGCTTATGGACAGAGCAATCTGATAAACTTTGACCTTTCCTTTTTCAACCAAGGGAGTCCTAGAGACAGACATATAAAGTTAATCTTATAAAAACCAAGAATTCTTCTCAAATTGTATTACAAAAATCCTTATTTTTTTTTCTAATGTTAAAACCTCCATTAAAGGCCAAGTGATCTCATTCCCAAATAAGATCAGTAAAAACTAGAAGAAAGCAGACTGCCTTTGTCTCTTGGTCTAAGGCTTTGGAGTTACTAGTCTGTGTACACACGTAACTTTTGACCCAGTTTTATAATTAGAGTAAAGGGGCAGAGGACCCCAAGATAAATATTACCAACAGTGACTGAGGAAAGGTCTGCAGTCCATGTTCATACTTCAAACTGAGTCTACAGCAGAGAAATCAAAGAAAAGAGTTACTCCTAGATTTTAAGGACAAACACCTTCAGTATTTCTAAATTAAGTTTTAACCCATGCCCTTGTAAATTCAATTTACAAACATTATTTTCCAAAAGAATTATGTAACTAGGGGGTAGTGGTTGTATTGAGTAGACTCTGATGTTTGTCTGAAATGAAACATCATCTTCTTTCTTATGAAAAAATGACTGATGGTCCAGAGATCTCAAACTTGTTACAAAGGACCTGGTTCTCCCTCATAAAACTTCAGATATTGCTGTTACATTGGAGAAGATAAGTCAAGCCACCATCTTCTTTGTAAGGGAACAGAGGTAGTTCTCAAGAACAAAGATCAAAGAATGTGGTGTTGTTCTTAAAATATTCAAGAGTCTAACATTGTCGGCCATTTATCAGTCATAGGCAAACCATCAGGCTGTGAATTTCTATTGAAACAAATGTATCAGTTTCAATTGTTTAAATGACAGTTGGTAAGGTTATGCCTTTGGAAGTCAGTTTAAGACAGTCTAGGTAACATCTAAGATGTACACTCAGTTTTCACATCTTAATATGCATATTATCTTGAGCAAGTTACTGCATGCTCAGTGAACAATTCCTTCCATATCAGTTTAAAGAGAGGTGGTAATACCTACCTGACTGAGTTGTCAAGAATCAAATAAAATAAAGCTTAAGAAAATCCTCTATAAATTAAAGGAAGTTATACAAACATTGGTAATATTATACCTTTTAAAAATATTCATGTAAATGCCATTCTAAAGGTTGTTCTTTAATTTATAAAATAAATATATCAATGTCTTGAACTCCATATCCCCTAAATTGTTTTACTGTAGAAAGAACCATGCCCCTCTTAACGACTAATCACCATCTAAGGGATACAGACAGCTTCAAAGGATTATATTTGGTTTTTCCATTTTTATGAGGAAAGACTTGAACTCTCAAGAATCCTCTGCTGTGAAGCTTCAGATGTAACTTGAGGTGATGACAACCCTCCATTGTCTGCCAGCCAATGCCCAGCACCCAACCTCTGCAGATTCCTGTGGCTGTACAGCAGGAGCACCCTAACAGCAGGACCACCCTAGCTTTGTCTTTTGTGAAGATAGTTTGCTTTTCCATTTGGGTTCCCTGAGGGCTTCAGTCAAGCCCCAAGAGTTCTCTTGGGCCACAGTAAGCAGAGCAGACTCCAACTTCACCCTTTCCTGGCCCTTGAGCTCTCAGAGGAAACTGGATTTTCTCCTGAGTGACTTGAGCTGGGGTGTGTACTGAACCTCCTCAGATGGAAGGCCAGCTGCAGAGAATTTTGAGCTTTTCCTTTTTAAGAGAGATCCTCTGATCTGGCTGTACTAAATTCTACACCTAGCACTCAGGGTCACCCCGAGTCATCTCCAGAAGGCTGTCTACCACCGTTGTACACTATAGAAAAGACAAACAAAAGTTGGACCTTTATACTTAATGTAGCCCTCCTCATGAGTGCTTCACTCTGCAATAAGCATGTGTTTTAGTGTCGAATATGTCTGAGTAAAACAAGGTGCTGTTTCACGGAAACCCTAAAATTCTGTGACTTAGCACGTAACACACATTTTTCTTTTACATATGATGATCTAGGATGGCTCCACCTTCCAAAAGGCCTGTAGTTTGGCTTGCATGCATGTAAGTGCATCACATATGTGCAATGCCTGTGATTGCTAGAGAGTGCATTGGATCCTCTGAAACTGGAGTTATAGACTGCTTTTATCTGCTGTGTGGGTGCTGGGAACTGAATCCTGGTCCTCTGCAACAGCAACCTGTCCTCTCAACAGCTGAACTATGTCAGGCCCAGACAACGTCCTCACTTTAAAAAATAATTTGTATTAATTATTTAAGAATTTAGCACAATGAGTTTGATCATATTCCTCCTTCCCTTTCTTCCCAGATCCACCCATACCTTCTACCCACCCAAATTTGTGCTCAATTTACAAAGCAATTAGCAGGGAGGGTGATTCCCCTACTGAGGCCATACAGAAAATTCTACATTTCTGAGGGACCTGGTGAACCACTGCCAGCCGCCCAAGAAGGGAAAGGGGCGAATGCCTTTCCAGGTTGCTCTACCCACACCCTGACACTGCTGCCTTCTTCCTTTAACAGTCAGGTTTGTTTATGCTGTGGTTGAGGGTGCAATCCATTCTGGGGTAGGGGCTGGCAGGCAGAAGACTGATTCCCCAAACCTCTTCCCCTAACTCTAAACACTTTCCACCATCCTCTCTGCCAGAGTCCCTGGGCCTTAGTAGTGGGGTGACAAGGGTAGGGTGATCCTCTTCCCACTGTGATGTGGATCATCATCTGTTTTCAGTGATATTCCTTCTACTACAAAAACACAAGGACAATAACAACAACAGAAAAGTAACATCCACACAAACACTGACTACTATAGTAACCTAACCTCTGGCCATAAACACAAATGCTGGGTTGGTACCTAAGTAGATGCATCACATTCAACTTATAAAGTAATAGCAGTGACTTCCCCACTCAGGCCTAAGACTCCCCCTGACACTAGGGGTCGACCTTTCTCACAGTGCCAGGGGTGAGTTCCTCCCTGAGGAGTGGGCCTTGAATCCAATTGGGAATTTGCTGTTTGTACATATACTAGAAGAGCCACTGTTGCACCAGTAGGAACATCTTGCTTGGGATCTGATAGTGGAACACTCAGGATCCATCATTAAACAAAACTTTTTGGGACCATTCTCCCCTAGTGATCTGCATAGTGCCCTCCATCACTATGAAGGCCAGCCACTCATTTGCAGGGAGTTTCTATCTTGGTCCCAGCTGGATCTCTCCTTCCCATACTCACACCACGACATGTCTTCAGCAACAAGGTCTTACCATCTGTTTCTGGTGTGCAACCAACATTAGTGGCAATGGTCTTTTTTGTGGAGAGCCAACTCGGGTCACCAGCTTGTTGGGAAGGATAGCTGAGTCTGCTGGTTTCTTTCTTTGTCAGTCAAATTTGTTTATGCTTTGGTTGCATGTGCGGTCCATTCTGGGGTCTTTGGTGAACAGAAGAATGATTCACCAAGCAAACAAACATACCAATAAGAAGATGTAGGACATATCTACTGTGTGTGCCTGTGTGCAAACACATGCACTGTGTGTTTCATGTGTTTGTGGGGAACCTGTGTGTTGATGGTGTAGAAGGTATCACATGTTGTATGGACCATGTTGTCTTTGTGTGTGATTGTGTGTGGTGTGTAGAGAAGAAAAAAATCAGAATATTTCCCTTTTTCTGTAAAGTTAAAGCAGATAACACTTAAAACTCCTTCCATGATCTTGTGCTCAGTTTTTGTACTGCTTCTTTAAAACACAGAAATATCCAAATTATGTGTGAAGCCACATAAAACCTTCATCTTTTCTTAACAATACTATTGGAAAGGCCACATGACCCAAAATTGCAGTGACATTGGATAACTCATCCATAGAAGGTCTTTCTATTTGAAAAACCTCAGACTAGAAAAAATTGTCATTGGGGCTTTGCTCTGAGTTACCTCACTGGAGGACTCGCTTACACTTGCACTGAGGTGGGTATCATCCAAAGGAAGCCTCTGTGAGCAGGCCAAAAGCCTGCTCTAGAGAGGGCTGAGCGGAAACATACACGTTAACTAAGAAGGAGTCAAACAGGTCACTGAGGACAAAACTGTGACAAGGGCTTTGAACCCAGTTTCACCTCACTAAAGAGAGAATCAGTTATTATTCACATAGATTTACCAGACAGAAAATCAGTATTCACACAGCTTCCCAACGTCACTAGTAAATCCCCAAGCAGAGGAACCTAATGCTTTCTGGCTCCAATTCTCTTTAGGTACAAGGCCCTGTGAAATGTGTCTCAGGAAGTGTGCTATGCCAAATAATGTTGCACTGTGTAGTTTATAATTAAATATGAATATTTAAATTTAAGGTTATTTGATATTCCAGACATATCTTATGTATTTCATCTGCAGTTGCCAAAACAATAAACTAACTAAATTCAAACACAACTGCAGTTCCTAGACTACATTCTGAGGACTGTCTCATTGATTTGTTCTGTAAAGATCCTTGAGCATATTCACACCCACTGAGATGGCATCATTTATGACATTCCTACATTGTATGTAACCTATGTACCATGCCCCTGGTTTGGAACTACATAGACCAGGCTGACCTTGATCTCACAGAGATTCATGTCCTTCTGGAATGAAAGGTTTTTGTATCCATGCCTGACTGCTACTAAACATTTATACACTGATAAGTACCATTGGACATTAAGGAAATGAAAATTAAATATACTTTGACATTCTGTCTCACTCTAGTCAAAATGGTTCCCATTGATAATTAAATGACAAATGACAACAAATGCTGGTGAAATGTGGAAAAAGAAGAATTTATTAACAGCTGGAGAGATTCTAAACTGGGGCAACTGCTATGGAAATCAGGGTGGAGGCTCTTCTAAACCCAGCGATGAACCTACCACGTGATCCAAGGGCTTCCCCTGCTGGCTATGAACCCGAAGGAGTAGACATCCTACAGTAGAGAAGCATACTCAACATAGGTCACTACTGCTCTGTTCACAATAGCAGGGAATGGAATCAGCCTAGATTTCCTTTTGTTGATGACTGAGTAATGAAACTGTGACACACATCCACAATGCAATTTTATCCAGTAATAAGGAAAAGTGAAATTTTCAGATGAATGGAACCAAAAGCAATATGCTGAGTGAGGAAATCAAGGCCCTGAAATGCTGCTGCTGCATGTGCCTCCCTCATGCAGATGCTGGCATTGAATCTTTAGACATGTGTGTTTGATTTGGAGTCCATGTGGAAGTGAAAAAAGCTAGAAAAATGTCATTGAGATGACAGATACTTTAAGGGACAGAAACACAGCCAGTGTGACAGCAGAAGAGAGATGGGCGAGTGTTTGTACTAGAACTGGTGGGGTTAGGGCTAGACTGTGAATAAAATGACTGCTTTATAAGGACACACAGAGAGACAAACACTCAGACAAACACACACCCAGAAAGAGAGGGAGGGAAGAGAGAGAGACAGAGAGGAGACGCCCTGCAGGGCCGTATTATGCTGTTTCTATAGGATTTAAAGGGAAATCCCAGTGCCAGATGTAGAGTGCCAGCTTATGAAGTCTCACTTTGGGACATCCTGAGGCCCTCAGTACTCCATCCTCCTAGTCCTCTTTTCTGCCTACCACAACTAGTAGATAAAATCACTGTTGCTGAAGTCATGACACACCTTGATCACATGGTGCAGAAGACTAGAGCTAAGCTGAGCTGGAGACTTCCTCCCTACTAGGTTTCTGACTAGCTTTCCCAGGGCTGAAAAGTGCTAAGGAACTTTCTAGAGGGAGAAGACATCAGCAGTCTTCCCAGCTATGAACCCACAAATAAGGAGTCAACCTGCTCTGCACTATGTGCCCATCTTCCGCAGAGGCAGCGTGGTCATGAGGGACCAATCACTTTAATTACTTTTTCTTACCTTTCATTTTTTGCCTTTAAGAATTACATACATGAATATTGTGCTTGCACTATTTCTAGCCCTCTCAGTCCTCTTCCAAGTTCCCCTATGTGACCGTCATTTGTCCTCAATTTCTTGTCTTCTTCTTTGATTATTATTACCACACACTCATGCACACACACATATGTATGCATATATGTGTGGTAAACATAGCAAAATACATGTGGTTGGAGAGATCATAGGTTTTAGATGAGAACCTACCTCTGTCATTTCCCTAGGCCACTGTAATTTCTTACTATATTCTAAATACCTATCTTTTTGTTTACAGACAAGTGTACCTTTCATCACTATCCTAAGAGGCTTTTTTTTTTTTGCAACAGATGAAGACTATGACAAAGTTCACAATGTGTCAAATGCAGAGAATAAGTTACTGTGATGTGCCCAGCCCTAAGTTCCATCTACAATAGACCCTCTAGACCTAAGGCTCAGGAAACATTGCAGAAGAAGTAGCAGAAAAAATGTATTTTTTTCCTTGTAAAATTGTTATGCATTATTTGAGAACAACATGTAATATATTTTGGTCGTATTTTCCCCTCCTCCTCATCCTCACAGATACACCCCACATTCCTCCCCACCCAACTTTCTGTCATCATTTAAAACATATTTCACTATTCTTATTTTATGTATATAAGTGTATTGCCTGCATGTGTGTAAGTATACCTGTGTCATACAATGATTCAGAGGTCAGAAGAGGGAGTCAGACTCCCTGGAACTGAAGTTATGGATGGTTGTCAGTCACCATGTGGGTGTTGGGGATCGAACCCAGGTGCTCTGCAAGAACAGTCAGCACTCTTAACCACTAAGTCATCTCTCTAAGCCTTGTCTTCATTACTTTTTTAAAAATTGGAATTCAGTTTGTGCCCTTTTAGTCTCCGGTGTGAGCCATCCACTGGGACATGATCACCCTGTCAAGGGCCGTACGCCATGTGGGGCCATCCATTGTGACATGGTTGCCCTGTCAGGGGCTGAACACCATGTGGGGCCATCCATTGAGACATAGACATCCTGTCAGGGGCCACACCTTTTAAGATTGCTAGCAGCTCTTAGATAACAGTGGCTCCCCAGCACTGGCTGGTGGGCCTTCAGGCCCACCTGTCCTCTCTGTGCTGGGCTTTTTCTGGCTTAATCTTGGGCCAGTCTCGTGCATGCTCTCATCACCTCTGTGAGTGCTATGTGCAGCTCTTCTGTCCAGAAAGCCCTGTTTCCTTATAGTCATTCTCTGTTCCTGATTCTTACAATCTTTCTGGACCTTCTTCCAAGATAAGCTCTGAGCCTTGCAAAGGGAATTGTGATATAGATGTTACACATAGGACTGGACACTTTACGATCTCTTATCTCCATACCTAGCTCAGCTAGGACCAACCACAATTTCTAGTTGGATCTGAGGCCTGGCTCCCTGGAGGAAATTCATGACTGGAAATGTAAACATGTTCTAAATCCCATAATTGAAGAAGCAATAGGTCTTGGTGGGATTTTGCTTTTGTGTTGTTTGTATTCATTTCCTTTATATTATATTCTATAAGTGATTTTTATATAAGATTTTTATTGATTGTTTTGATAATTTCATACAATATATTTTATCAAATTCCTTCCCTCATCTGTATCCCCCAGGCTCATTCACAAAATTTAATGTCGTTCATTATAAATTAAGGCCTATACAATTAAACCTGTGTCAACAATTGCTGTTCTGTGTGGGACCATCCACTGAAGTCTGAACAAACTACCAAGAATGTCACCTTTAAGCAAGACTGACTCTCCCCTTCCCAGTAGTTACTGGCTCACCGGCTGTGGTTGGGGCTTCTAACCCACCCCAACATCCACGCTGAGGTTTTTGTCTTATTTGAGATTACATGGGACTTGGACATGCTGTCACCATTGCTGTGAATTCATCTGAAAAGCAGCCTAGCTGTCTGGAAAAGTCTTTTTCTTTGGTCATCTACCATTCTGTCTTTTATAGTCTTTCTGTTCCACTTTTCTGCAGTTGTCACTGAGCCTTGAGAGGCAGAGGTTTTACATAGGTGACCCTTTCAGGGATAAACACTCTGCGGTCTCTTGTTTTCTGCACATTAGCTAGTTGTATGTTTCTGTGTAAATCTCCATTTTCTGCATAAGGAAGCTTCCCTGGTGAGAGCTGAGAGATGCATTAATCTACAAGTATAAGAATAGGGTACTAGAAGTCTGTTTAACACTATATATTTAGCAGAATAATAATATTAGACTCTCCTCTATGGCCCGTGTCCTGTCTGGCCACAGGTTCTTAGGCTTGATATCAATGTCAGGTGTGGGCTCCATCTTTTGAAACAGTCTGAAATCCAATTAAAATGCAGTGCTTGATTCCACAGTATTTGCTCTAGTGTGCTCTTCTTGCCAAGTCGGTTGTTGTAGCTCACAGGATTCCCACTGGGTGAGGCTGATGATTAAGTTTTCTCTTCAGGTAGCATGCTTAACACCTTCCAGCACTATGAAATGCTAATCAGTGGAGATTATACTTCAGAAACACGGCCAGCTTGATGCTTCTGTTTGTTCTACAGCTCATGTACATTGTGTCTTCAGCAATGGGGTCTTTCCATGAAGACCTGTTTGGTAACAAGAGCAGGGACAATATCTGGTATTGTGTGAGGGTCTGTGCATTCCCTGGTCAACAGCTTCAAGAGAGGGAGTTCATTCCCTGGCATTGGGCTTTTACTTCGCTGTGCACGGTGTCTAGTAGGTGCAAAGTTTCCAGTTATGAGGTAACTCCTTTTAATCTCTTTTTGTAATGTGTATGTACAGGCTTTGAGAAGCTGCTACAGTGGTAGGATTCATCTTGGCTTTTCTAAAGGTCTTCTGTGTTAGTTATCCCTCTGTCCTCCCCACCTGCTCTGTCTTCTCAATCCCTATCGCATTTTAACCCTTCCTCCTCTATTCTTCCCCTTTCTTTCTTTATATCACTGCATTCTGTCACTTCTCCCAAGAAGCCTCACTTCCATGGACGATTTTTACTTTCCTGACCTCTGGATTTTGCAGTTCCAGAAAGATAAAAGTTCCATGTCTCTCTCATAGCTGGATGATTTAAATTCCTAGATAGGCATGTTTCAAAAGGTTTCAAAAGGTTCAAGTTTGATCCTCCATTGCTGCTACAAAACATTCTAAGCACCACCAAGTTAGGGAGGAAAGGGTTTCGGCTCCTATCTCCTGGATAGTAGGAACTCAGGACAGGAACCTGGAGGCAGAAGCTGGAGCACAGGCCATGGAGGAACGCTGCTTGCTGGCTTGCTCCCCTGGCCTGTGGTCAGTCCACTTTATTAGAAAATACAGAACAACCTGCCCAGGGCTGACATTGCACACAGTGGGCTGGGCCCTCCCACATCACTCAACAATCAAGAAAATACCCACAGCCGTGACCCCAGACCAGACCAATGTGTCAAGTTGACAACTAAAGCTGTCCAGCACAAAGGTATATGTTAATATTATTCTAGACCTACACAGGTTATGGTCATAAATGCTGCTTTCAAACAGGCCCGGATCCTGTTCCAAAAGAAGATATCCATGGCAGTGAAGTCCCTGGTCCCTCCCTACAGTGCTTTCTGTGGGTGCATCCCCTGCAGTGACACTCTCTTGACTATCTTTCCTTTCTTTTATAATAAAATCATTGTGAGTTTCATACAGACCATCTCAATTGATCTTAATCATCTTTGTACCCTCTTCCCCACCAGCATCTTTCCCACAGCCCGACTGGAACCCATACATTCTTTCATCTGTTTCATTGTGTCAAGTTAGTGTCCCCAAATGACCTAATTGTGGGTTCATCCACTGAGGTCAGGTCAGCCTATCTAAAGTCCCTTCCCACCCAATAACAATCATTTGCCAATTTCATACGCAAAGGTTGGGGCCTGCTACCCATTTCTTCAGTGTCATGTTGGGTTTTGTCTGCTTGAGGTAGTGAGCATGCTGACACCATTGCTGCAGGTTCATTTGAGCAGGGTCCCAGGAACTTGTAAGATTTTATTTCCATGTGGACATGTACCTCCTCACTGGCTCTTGCAATCTTTCTGCTCCCTCTTGAATTAAGCGAAACAATATAGGAGTCCTGTCCAGGGAACCACACTCTGAAGACTCCTAATCTCCATGCTTTAGGCGCCTTTAGACACCTTTTGTGTTCCTGGCCCTCTGTTGAATGAGAGAACTTTGTTAATGATTGCTGAGAGATTCATTAGTGTCCTTTTTAACGTATGTTCCATGCTGCCTGAGCCTTGGCTGTAGAGGCTGCATTGTAGATGTGCTACTTAGACATGGGCAATTCAGACTATATCTAAATGTGACCACCAGCTAGCTATCTTTTCTATGAGGCACATTCCTCAGCAATCCTCCCTCCCCACCCCCTGCAGGGACCTTCTTGAGGCTAATGTATCCCTAGTTTCTAAAAGTAGGACTACACTTTAAAATGATGTTGAAAAGTGCATTACATCATACTGTGTCACCTAGGCACTCATCGCAGTTGTCACCCAGTTGTCATGGCCGGCAGTGTTTATAGCAGCATCACTGCAGTTCGGGTGAAGCTGTGGGCTGTGGATGTATGAGGCCTGTGTGCCACAGGAAGAGGAGTTTTCACCTCCAGTGTTATCTCACAAGACCACCATCACACATGTGGCGAAACATGTAATATTAACTATGAATAGCACGGCCATGTAAATTCCCTTTATTTGGAAGGGAGGGAGAGGGGCGTGATACCCTCTGTGCTGAAGCCATCTGTAACTGTTTTGAAGAACAAGGAAATGAGGGCGATTGCAGGATTGGCAATCTTATGGCTGGAAAAGACAAAGCTGGCTTGCAGACAGGGGCAGAGGGAGCAATAGAAAAAAACAAACTCACAATGGAAGAAATCATAATAAAGTAAAATGAAGCACTTCCATTATTTTGAGTCCCACAAGGAGCATACAGAACAACTTTCTGTCAGCCTGCAGTGCTGAGCGTTCCCAGCAGAACTGAGCTCCTCAGAACCGAAGCCACTCTCCCGGCATTGTCTCTGCCGTTTCTTGGTAAATCCACGTCATTAGCATTGATTTCTGAAGCAGAGATTAAAAGAGGTTTAGTTAGGAGAAGAAGACAGGAGTGGATATTATCCAAGTGAACGCAGCTCTGGGTCTCACAGATGACATTTTCCTCTTTGCTTCATTAATTTGCAGAGACTGTTGAGCTTTGCCTGTTTCTAATTAATTCTTTTACTGGCCTTTTTTTTTTTTTTTGAATACGCATCATCACTGGCAAACCATATAAAATGAAGAACTCTCTCTAAGGTTTTACCCTTTTAATTATTATTTTTATTGCTTAAATGAAGCTTCAGAATTGCAAATGTTGACATTTTGGTTTATTCTAGTCATTAGAGTTTTCAAAGGAGGAAAAAGGAGGAGGCAGGGCACAGAAAGGAGGTGGCATGGGTCAGAAGGAAGGCCGAGATCAGGTCTCAGCTGTGGAGAAGGAGAAACAAGGCTTGTCACAAGTGACTCCAGTGACAGTTCTGCCCTTTTAAAAAAGAGCAAGAACTGAAATGTGTGTGAGCAGCAGAACCAGCTCTAGTAGTCTCAGCCCAGCCAGTCGGTGGAGTGTGGGGCTTGCTGTCATCGACTGCTCTGCTCTCATCAATGCAAGTCGCCCTCACTCATGTGGTACACAGGCTATTGTTACTGGTGTTTGTTTCCGTTTTGCTATTAGGACCACAATAATAAGTCTGAGCATCAAAAGAAGCTTCAATAAAATTAGTTGGCAAATAACTTGCTTTGATGATCCAGTGAGTTCTATCATAGAAAAGCCAGCTCCAGCAAGCTTAATAAATCAGTTTTAACTAATATTAATTGAACAGCTGTGTACAGAAACATATTGCACTGCGTCTGTGTGTAAATCCTTGAGGTTGTGAGTAACAGGTATTATAAAGTAATTTTAGAAATGTCTAACTTTTACTGTCTGACATATAAGATGCATTCAAATAAAAACATAACCCTACTAGTACCAATAGTGTCTTTACCATACACTGAAAAGAAGTTTGATTTATAAGCCCATTTTTGAAACAGAGAGGCATTTTTCCCACAGAAATGTGTTTTAGTTCCCGAGCCACTCACAAACGCCTATTTAAGTCACAATGCAGCTGAACTATGGTAGCGTTCTAATAACACTAAATACAAGGCATAGCCAGGTTTCTATGGGGTAAAGCATTTGAAAATTAAATTTGCATGTCTAGGAACTGGTCTCTGCCTGCTGGGATGGGAGGGGAGTTATCTCAGATTCAAGTCCTCCCAGCAGCCAGGCAGGAGGTGTAGACTTGCAGAAGCTGGCATAGAAACATCAGTGGTCTGCTTGGACCTTCCACTGTGTGCATGTGCTGTGAAGGTGGCAAAACCCGCTGGGTAGAGACAAAGGAAATGCAGCAGCAAGAAAAGGGAGGAAAGAGTATTCTCTTCTGTTTTGTGCGTACATCCTTGTACTTGCATGTGTGTGTGTGTGTGTGTGTGTGTGTGTGCTATACATGTGGGGCACACTTGTCACAGAATATGTGCTGAGGTCAGACGATGTCTGTAGGAGTCAGAATCAGTCTTCACCTTCTACCACGTTTGAGAAAATGTCTCTTTGTTGTTCTCTGCGCTTTATGAGAGGCCAATGAGTCCCCAGGCTTGGAGGGATTGTCCTGGTCCCTCTCCCATCTTGCTATGAGAGCTGGGATTCCAGATATGTGCTATTATGTCTGGCTTTTATGTGGGCTTTGGGGGTTCAAGATCATGTGCTCATGCCTGCAAGGTGACCACTAAGCAATCTTGTTAGTACTGATAGTGTTTATTTAATTCTACAAATTGTTTTCAAATTACAGAAAAAAGGGGAGGATTCCCAAGAAGAAATAAAGACAGAAAGGCAAAGATGATGCCGAACAGCCCAACCCTTTTTCAACACCATCCGGGGTGGGGGGAGGATTTGAAGGCCGCAGCAACTCTGCAAGTAGATAGGGAGACTGGGGGTTGAATCATTGAAGGACTTGGATCTTTTTTGACTTTTGAGAGGGGTATGTTTGGGAGAGGTACCTGCCAGGAAAGTAGACAACCAGATGTCAAACTCTAAGGAAACACAGATCTCACTGTTAGTGCACTGGGGACGGAAGTTTCTAGTCTTCTTCATTGTGAGTGAAAATATTCAGCATGCTTGTTTTTCTAAAGGAATCTATGTTTTCCAGATAAAAATAATCAACCAAAGTAAACACTTCACAGGCAAAATATTTCCTTTGCTTTTCTGGCCTGATTTCAAATGTCACCTTCTCCTCCTTTGTCTTGGCGTGAAGCACAGACCTTATTTTTCAGACTATGTCTCTCTCCTATCCCTCTTTCTCAACTTTATGAAATTAGTCCCAGGGAGCCCTTGGCCATGAGGTAAAGTGTTTAGGTGGTCGACTGAGGAACTCAGCCAGCTTCTAACACCGAGGTAATGAACTGCTTCTCCACCTGTGATGTCACTGGCAGACAGCAGTTGTTGGGTGTCTGCACAGCGCAGATTAATTTTCCAGGGCTCTGGAATGATCCAACTCTGAAGTGCTCACTTTTGCCTCCCTGATGTTGAGCTGTTTTACTTCCCTCCCAATGAAACCCCAGAGATCCAGCTTCCAAGTACATCTGCCCTTTTCTTTTTAATTTCACAGGCCTTTTATTTTTCTTCTAGGGTCTGCAGCTTTACAAAGAGATCTTTGCTCTGCAATCTTTTTTTTTTTCAGTGAAACAAACAAAATGATTATGTGGGATTTGGCAGGAGAGGAGGGAGTTTTGTATCAGTCAACATTATGTCTTTGCAGTAGATACTGAGATTTTTGTTCAATTATGACTCATCTGTGCATTTTTGTTTTATTTATATTTTTTCTCCTTTGAGGAAGAGAGGAGAATTAGGAAAATGAGAATGTTTCCATTTGGGTTTGTCCTTATGTAACCATCGGGTGGTCTGGCAATGAAGATGCTGTGTTTGAAGGAATTCTGGAGGGCAATCATCCAGGAGAAAATAAATTGGAAATTAAGAAATCTGGGCTCTTGCCATAGTGACTTTTTTTGCTGTTAAATGCCTATAACTTTCACAAAGATGATTGTGACTTGGATACTGCAATGATGTGTTTATGAATGTCTGAGCTTTGGAGGTGACTGAGGGCTGGAATTTGTTGGTGATGAAGGCGTCTTCCAGACAGACAGGTGGTTGAACCCAGAAATGCTGCCAAGCACTTACCAGCAGCCTGAGACTCGAGGCAGTCTTCCACACATCTAATGTTTTCCAGACTGTGATTCGTTGAGCGATAGAAGCTGCCAGAAAGTGCCAGCAAGAGTGTTGTATATGTGACAGAAAGAGTGTTTGAGTAAGTGACAGAGGCAGGTGAGGCGACAGGTGGCCTTCTGCTCAGGAGAGGTGGCACACGGCAAGGTGCCTGGGGGAGGATGTGTGAGTACCATCTCAGGAGGGCCTCTAACCTTCCTAGAGGTCACAAGGACATGACCTTGGTGATCTGGGGACAAGCATCATGTTCAGTACTTCGATGATATGCACCTTGTTCAGTGGAATATGTTAATACTGAGCATCTATTGAGAAGACAACACTGGATTCAGCATCAGGGTGGACCTAGGCATGAGCAGGTTCATTGCTGCAGGATGACAGCCTGTGACTAGTTCTGGTTCATCGTGTAAGCTGGACCTGGGATTCTGGCAGTATAGTTCTGTCTCTAGCTCTGATGTCAGGCCATACAGGGTGTAAGAATACCTTCCATTCTAAAGCAAAAACAACAGTAATAGTGCTTCTAATTAGTTCTGTGGTTTCTAAATCGTAGTTCTTTTAGTTGTTTACCTTCAGGAGAGCAATTCAAAGTAGTGTGTGTCTCGGTGAAGGAAGAAAGGACACTTGAGGTATAACCTGACTATAAATGATGCAAAAATTCAATAACTACAGCTGGAAGCCCAGCACCCTCGTGGTAATGCAGCCACCAGGAGAACTGAGCTACCGTGGACAGAGGCTCTGACTCTGCTCGTGTTGCCGTGAGGGAGACTAGAGCTGAAATTCCTTTAAAATGAAGTAATATCTTTCCCCCAACTGAGAACAAGTGATTCCGAATACTGGAAAGATGTCAGGAAAAAATGATTACGTGGCCATGGGCAATCCAAACCAGAGACTTAGCCCCAGGTCTCCTCAAGCACACTGTGACATCAGGACAGGGTGCTTTCCCTGGCGTTACATTCTGAGGCTCAGATCCAGGCAGGAATGCAAATAAACAGAGCTCCTCTGGGGATCCGCCTGAAGGAGAGGAGCTGGGACAGTAGTGGCTTCCTAATGCCTGAGCTGGAATAAAGTATACAACAGGGTTCTCAGGTGTTGCTCGTCAAACATTCATGAGACCTTGAAGCCATGGTGCCTCATGAATCAGGCGTGATGTCACACACCTCTGATCCCATTACTTAAGTGGTGGAAGCAGGAGGGTTAGAAGTTGAAACTCCTTAAGAGCTACACAGTGACTTTGGGGAGGATGGGCAGATGAGCAGAAAGATACATGGATGGATGGATAGATAGATAGATAGATAGATGATAAATAGAGGGTAGATATATATAGAGAGATAAATACATAGATATATAGATGTTAGATAGATAAATGGTAGATAGATAATAGCTACATAGATAGATATATAGATGATAGACAGGTGACAAACAGATGATAGATACATAGATATATAGATGATAGAAAAATAGATTATAGATGATAGATACATAGGTAGATAGGTTGATAGATGATAGATAGTTGATAGATAAATATACAAATGATAAGTATGTAGATGACAAGTGCAGATCAATAGATAATTGATCGACAGACTGATAGATGATAGATGACAGATAGATACAGATAGGTGTTAGATATATGATTGATAGATGATAAAGAGATAGATGGTCGATAGATTGACAGATAGGTGATAGATCGATAGATAGGTGACTGGTCACATAAGGAATATATATTTCATTTCACTTTTTCATATTTTCTGTGACAGAGTTTACATACAGTGCCTGTAGGAGGTGATTAGTACTATTATACAGCAGCACCAGGTCTGATGCAGAATACAGAAGATTCACAGACAAGCTTCTGCCCATGGTAAACTCAGTATCTTAAAGCTTCTGGGTTTCTGTTTATTGACTTGCTTTTAAAAAATTATAATTAGAGTAAATATAACAAAAACCTAACAAGAACTTTTCTGTCCTAATTTATTGTGTGCTCCAATCTCTTAGATCAACTTAACCTTTATGTTCACGGATGACAAAACACAGTGACACGTTCAGGTTTGGACTGTGTGTCACAAGACTGAAGCACAGTCAAGCCAATCAGTGTGAACCCTGATTTCCAATCTAGTAATCCTAATTAAGTGCCTTTAAATTCATTCTCAACCAATTACCAACCAGCCAATCAGTAGCACGGGGCTTAGAGAGATGAATCTGAAAGAATTAGGCATGCCCTTTATGTTGCATGCCTTACCTATCCGGACATTGTTCTCACATCATTCCCTGGATTAGGCTCTGGGCATTTTTACCTTACAGATAAAGTATAAACCAAAGGGTCAAAGGCTTGTTCTACTGTCCTCTAGGACGCTAAGTGTCCATGTGAGGATTTGAGCACAAAGCTCACCTTCAGACTTTTAGAGATGAAAGAACTTTGAAATTACAAGTACAGGTCTATTTTGACCAGACAAAGCTCAAGAATCTTCTGCTTAAAATGAAAACCAAGAGGGCTTTAGGAATGATATTTCAAACTACATGTCTAAAATTTCCTCGAGCAAAATAACACTTTTTATCTTGTCTATCCAGTGTCTTCCGAAAGGGGGTTGGGTTGTCTGGAGACAACAGCACTCGCAGACCCTGACTTCCTTGCCATGTTGCAAGTTGGTCACGGTTTCTCTTCACTAGTAAAGGTTCCTCTGTGGTCAGGCCCTGTTGCTTCCCAGTCCATCCAGTCATGGGTGCTGTATTTGATCATCGGCCACCATCCTAAATCCTGGAGCAAGTTCCTGTGGAACCTGGTTAAGTCAGTTTGGACTTAACCATTTCCAACCTCATGGTAAACATTACTCTTCTTCCTAATGCAAACTTCCCCAGACAAAAGAAAGATGTCTGTTGCCTCACTTGTCAGTAGTTTAGTTGATATTCTAGGTCCTGTTGCGTTATAACTAATTTTAGGTAGATTTTGGATATATCATAATTTAAGTCACTTTTTATATCTTTGGGTATACCTATACATTGACTTCTCCTTTTATATTTATTTTTGAGTGTGTGTGTGTCTGCTTTCATCCATGTGAGTGCGCTTGGTTGTGTCTGTGTGTGGAGCTCAGAGGATCACTGTGGACCTTGAGGTATGTGGACCAGAGGTATGTGGATCTCTACTGTTTGGGGAGATTCTCACTGCCCTGGAACTTAAGCATGCAGGCCAGCCAGCCAGGAAGCTTCAGGCTTGTGTTTGTCTCCACCCTATATTTCTCCATCATTGGGAACACAGGACCACATGCACCCAGGACCTCATGCTTGCAAGCCAAGCGATTTACTGACTCAGACATCTTCCTAGTCCCTAATTACTGTCTAAATTAATGAGTACTTCTCAAATCCAAGCTTCTGTATATTTTCATAGGAGAGGCTGAAACAAAATATCTGAATAAAGGACATTAATTATCAATACAATAACATTAGAGGTATATTATTTTTGAACCTCATAAAAATTGTAAGTTCATTGAAGTGTTTGTTGTATTATTTTAACATTTCCATTTCTATAACTGCTGAAGAACCTCAAATTTTTATTTTTTTATTATGAGCATATCACACAATGCTGCTAACATTTTTTCCTTCTATTCTGAATCTATTAGTCTCCAATCTAGACTCTATTCTCCTTCCAGAGCAATTGTGAGGAGGCAAATCTTATCAAATTCTTTCTGTTATATACTTCGCAAAGAATTGCTGATGAATGCTGAATCCTTATTTACTATCTGAAGACATTTAAGAACCTAAATATTTCCCAGTCTATGTCAGTTATTTAGTGCTGTTGTATAAATCATGCCAAAACATAGTGACTTGAAACAAAAGTCATTTAGTGTGTAGTAAAGGACAGTATTTGGAGAGCTGTGGGGATGAATCATTGGTGCCATACAACTGAAAGAGCTTCAAGGCTAGGGACTGCACTGAGCTGAGGGGAAGCAGTGATCACTTGATCCCACTTCTGGGTGAGAGCAATGATTGGGGGGAGTTTGAGGAGCAGGTCTAAGGGTAGTCTTTCCAAATTGTCTCTTGACTTTCTCAAAACATATGGGAAGACTTTGATAGCAATAGGAAAGCCCAGGGACACTGTGTTCCCCAAAGTGTATTGTAAATGCAGCCGTTTTCTATTGGATTAGCCAGCCACAAGCTCTTCTGTAGGTTCAAGGGATAGGTAATTGACTATACCTGTGGGAAGTGGCCAGTGTCTATAAGGGTACTTGGTACCACTAATATCATTTTTGTTATTTTTAAATAATCCAGTTTGACACATGGGATTGTACCTTGATAAATTGCCTTGTCTTCCACATTGTAAACTTCCTGAATACATTTCCAGGACAGATATTATGTTGGGTGCATTTGGCTCCTTTTGTCTGTCTTTGGATGGATTATCTGACAATTACCTCCTTCTTACCACCTAGTTATTTGTGGAGATTTACTTTTAAGGACGTTTCATCTTAAATATTCTCCTCCAAGTCTCTGTCTCTTGTAATCTCCTTTCACATTCTACTTTCATGCATACTTCTTAGGTTTGTTTGACTCTGTTCTAATCTAGTGAGTGCTTCTGTGTCCTCTAGTGGATTATAAGCAAGTTGAGGTCAGGCCCACATCAAACTCGTTTATGTACCTTTGATAAATATCTACAAAAGGCTAAGTAACACAGTAACTGTAAAATATATATTGAAGAAAACAGATAGGGCCTCACTTCCAAGTCTGAGCAAGTCTGATGTAGGCTTCTATCCTGACCAAATCTTTATATTTACTGCTTAGTGATGACTGTGTGTTTGGGTGCCATTAGTCAAGCAAGGAGTATAAACTAATGTTGTGGCAGAAGAGTGTGCAAACCCAGGGTGCAAAGCAGAATGTTCTCTGATGATCAATAAACAAAACCAACACCCCTTCCCAAGAAAGTTACTATATCAGGAAAGAGGGGAGACTCCAGGAGCTCTAGTATCTGCCACAGTCATGGAGTATTGTCCACCACTCTGTCCAAGTGCTGCTCTGTCCATTGCTGCACAGACTCTGGTCATTAAACTCAACAACATCTGTCCAGAGTTTCGGGGAGCTGATGAGTCATGTGGTCACTTGTAATGCTCGGTGCCTTCAGCTTCAGTTAGCTTTGCCTTTTCAGATCCCTGAATATGCACAATCTGTCCCAATGTCGAGATGGTCTTAAGAAAGATAGAGACTTATGGCAAAATATATATGGAGTGATTTTTAAAGAGTTCCCGAGTGCTGGCAGACTAATTTGCAGGATTCTGACTGAATTCTGATCAGACTCTTCAAATCTCTCTTACATCTATATCTGACCTTTGGCCATTCGATGTTGATGATTCCTCACAGGAATCATGAGAAAAGGTGCTAAATCTGGACTCAAACTGAATTCATCCTGTAAAAGGGATGTAGACAATGAGATAGAGACCATGAAAATGAAAAGACAGCAAGTTTGATTTGTGTCTAGTTTGATTGACATTTCTTGGCAGAGAATTAGGAAAGCATCAAGTAAATGAAATTATGTGTGTGAAAAAGTGATGCTTTTATTACAGATAATTGATTGGCATTCATATATGGTATTTTAATAATGAGAACTGACATTTAATTAAAGTCATTATGAACTAGATAACATGCAGATATCAAGCAAAAGATATAGTCGTTACTCTTAAGACGCAAAAATAAATTAAAAGCTAAAGTCCATGAGAGTGAGAGCCGATACTGGTGTCGAATTACTGTAAGTAAGTGTGTTTCCCACGCAGAATTTACAGAATTCAGTTAAAAATTCAAAATAAAAAAATGAAGAAGGGAGCCAGGTTTGCTTCAGCTGGGCACGATCCACATGTTCTTTCTTCAAACAAGCAGTGCTCTGCGGTGTTATCAGACACATGGTCCTTATTTTCAGGAGGAGATTGTGGTCGTGCATGGGGAGATCTCAGCCTGGGCCTTGACTCCTTTCTCCTTTCAGGGTATTCGTTTCTGTGATTCCTTGTTCTGTCACTCATTCTGTTCATGCCAGCACAAGAAATTTAAGAAAACATACTTGGGAATCTCAGTCAATTTCATGCAATGCCTGTGGTGGTCAAAACAGGGCATCAGATGTCCCTGGAACTGGAGTTATGGACAGATGTTAGGCATGTAGGTGCTTGGAATTAAACCTGGGACCTCTGCAAGAGAAGCTAGTGCTTTTAACTGCTGAGCCATCCTTCCAGCCCAGCATGTCCACTATTTTAAGCCATGGTTGAAGAAAACATTCCCTGAGACACATTTTTTAAATTTTCTTTTTGGAAGGAAATATCACATAAAAACATCTAGACCAAAAGTAAGTTGTTATAATACACAGTGAATGGGACACAGAACGCAGTTCAGACATCTATCACCTTCTCTCCACCCTCACTCCCTACCCTCACACCCCAGTCATCCTGGGCCGCAAGCCACATCCTGAAGCTGTCACAGAGCAGCCCATGTTTCAGTTCCACCGACACACAAGCACCCGATAATCCCTCAAAGGTTTTCTTTATGTCGACAAACTAAGCCCCAGATTCAATATATTTGCTTCAGAAAAGCTCATCCTCTTATTCTCCAGCCTAGGCACTTCCAGCCAGCACTTGGTCATTCCTTTGCTGCATTGCAAATGCTAATTTTCTTCCATTAAAATACAAGTTTCCTGGAAACAGATAACCAAGTCTTGTTTTAGTCTCATCCATTGAGCTCCTTAGATATGTGGGAATGGATCAATGAATTCATATTGAATCTAACCTGCTTTTCACTCAGTTCCAGGAAGACGGAAGCAGGGGCAGACTGAAACAAGGAGCAACGTTGAATGATGCCAGACCAATGTTTCCATGGACAGAAGAAACCTCTCTAATCCCCGATAGAGTTTCTAAGCTGGTATCAATGTTGTCTGAATCAGACTCAGAAGGTGGCAGGATGCCCCTTAGATCTCTCTTTGCATAGTGCATGGCTGTGAAGCCTGGTGGAGACCACCTCCAAGCAGCACTCCCATCCAATTGGAAGACAGTTCCGACTGTAGGTGGTACTGTATGCGCCCCAGAACTACTAGGGGATGTGTAGGAAGGAACTGAAAATGGTCAGGAGACAAGTGGATATATTGCCTCCTCTGGTAAATTGCAATTAGGATGTGGTATCATTTCTGTGAAAGTAATGATAATAATATGTAATGTGAATATTTTCCATGAAGAAAAATAATTAAAACCCAAAAGGAAGACAATACACAGGATAAATGTTCTGTTGTCTTCAAAATATTGGACCCCTGAACGCAAGTAGAGGTGGGTGAGGCATGATCCCAGCCCTCTAGAGGTAGAGGTAGAGAGATATCTCTGAGTTCTAGGACCGCCAGGGAAGCATAGTGAGTCCCTGTTTCACAGACAAGATGAGAGAGGCAGAGAGAGATATGTCACTATGGGGAAAGCCAGGAAGTGGGACGTGTCTACAGTGGCAGCGCGGAAAACCTCCTGGAAAACGCGGTTGAAGAATGTGGAGAAGGTGCAGCATAGGGACCACTGCTCCTCAGAAAAGATAAATGACTGTATTTTCTCCATTGTCGGATTATGTCAAAAATCTACGACAAATTGATAGAAAGTCCATAAATTTAAAGGTTTCCAGCATTAAAAATTAAAGATCTCCCGGCAGATTCCACATTGGCTTTCTAACCACCACCCTTTCAACACACAGGTCATGCCATTCCCAGGAATCTCTCAACTGAAATTCTTTCTCAGGTGACTCTAGACTGTGTCAAGCAGACAGTTGAGATGACCAAGGACAGGACTGGAGTCCAGAGGTGCTGACGGGAACTGTCCCGGCGCCGTGCTGTGGGCTCCACGGTGCTGACGGGAACTGTCCCCGCGCCGTGCTGTGGGCTCCACGGACAGGCTCACGAATGGCAGTCTATCTCTCATGCCCATGCCCCTCTCTCAGGGAACGTCACACTCAAGCTTGTGCAAGGAAGGCTCTTGCCAACGGGTCTGAAGACCCTGAGCATGCGTCCAGAGCTGACAGAAAGGCGTGCTGGTTTTGACAAAGTATTTTAGTTGATGTTTATGCAGCTGCTGGTAGGTGATGGTTTTTAAAATTTCTACACAAAGGAGCTACCTTTATTTTTGGGTTTTCTAATTTGCATGTGGACACAGCATTTGATTCTCAACAAGGACTCATTCCATTTGAGAAAGAATTAGGCCATGGGTTGTAACTGTGGAGTTTTGACCATCTTTACTCATTTGAGACTCTGACGGAGGAGTCTGAAATGTGGGTTGTCCTCATAAATAATGAGCTTTCCCGGGTCTTGCTTTTCAGGAGAGATGATCAGAAAAGGACAGGAAGCCATCTGGCTTTGTTACTTCAGAAGTGGACTCCACCTGTCCTGATCTGTGCTTTCCTCCAGAGCTGGTCAATGACTGGTCCTGCATGTGCTCTCCGAAGGTCACCAGCACTCTGCCCTCTGTTACTGTAGACTACTTCACATTTTTTAGACTTTATACAAATGGCACCATCAGGTATGTGTGCTTTGAATATCTTCCCTTATATATGAGCATGGTAATACAGGGTCACAGCAATGTATGGATAAAAAGTTGGAGTGTACAGATCATAAGTATTACATGGATATTCTAAAATCACATAGTCATCTTTCAAAGTGTTTTATAGACTGAGGATAAATATTCATGCACAATTATTTTCGTGAAAATGTGTATATTTTTCTCTTAGTTAAATATACTACATATTTAACTTTTGAAGTAGCTATAAATGTTTTCAAAAGTGCTATAAAAGGTATGTTCCCATGATGAGCACACAACAGCTACCCTGAGCTCTCACTGAACAGCTTATTTAGCCCTTTAAATTTTAGACAGACTACTCCATGTGTCATGATGCATAATTACACATTCCATGTCTATCTCCTAATAAGCAATGATGGTAGGCATCTTTTCTTGTGAGTATTTGTTATCTACATATTGCCATAGGTAAAATAGCCTTCCACATCTTTAACCTTATTTTAAACTATGATATTTGTTTTCCTACTACTGAACTTTCAGAGTTCTTTGTGTATTACAGATACAGTCCTGTGCTGGATTCATGACTAATGATATTTTCACTGAGGCTATGTACTGTCTTTCTAATTTCTTAACACTAGCATTTAAAAGATGAAATGATGTTTGGTGTCTTGTGTGAGCTATAATTATTATGTATGTGGATATTCAATTGTTCCAGAACCCTTTAATGAACTTGAGTTCTGAATTGATAAAATAAAATTCTCATTTTTTTCCAAATACTTTGAGACCATTATGATTATACTTTAACTGCAGCATATTAAATACCCTTTACTTCACTTTTCAAGCATTTGAAATAGAGATGAATTAAAGTACTTAAGAATGATTTTATTAGGTGATATACAACTTGCCTTTTCTGGTATTGTTCCAAAGTTAATAACCACTAATTCTATATAGTAATACTTTAGTGACATTCCAGAAATAAAAATTAGAATTTACACCTCTCAGTATATTTATCAGAATCAAAATCCAAAAACACTTCATTCTCAGGCACATGGCAGTGAAGATTCTTAGTGCTGAGGTGTGTGCCCAGAGGTCCCCTTTCCTTGCTGGATAAGGTTATCAGCTACATTTCTAGAGGCTCCACAGTCTCTGTATTTTGAATCCAAATGATCACATTTTCTGGTTTGGGATTTCAGAATCCTGGGAGTTAAAGAGTAAAGATGCAAAATTTAAGTAAAAAATTCTCTAAGAGATAATGAAGACATTTTAGAGCTAGACTATGGTGCTGACCCTGGAACTATAAGTTTTGGCCACTTTAAAGAAAATCAAAGTACTTATCAACAGCCTTTTGAGATTTGATTAGGTTCATGGGCCTTGATTTTCTAACACATCACTTTAAAACATTTTTGTATCTAGCTATTGAAATGAATAAAATAATTGTTATGACTAAGCACCATAAGATTTTTAATTTTTTAATTGAACTCAGAGCCTCCCAGTATTTATTAGCCAAAAAGTTTTCGGTTCTAAAGTGAAAACACAGAGCTCCAAACACATAACTCTTCCCAGCAAATGTTCCGGACAGACTTTGCAGCCAACAAATCAAAACTACATGAGTTGTATGGATATCTTTTTCAAGTGATCTACTGGGGATACTTAAAATAGTAAGTACATCTGCAAAAATGTCCACAAACGTAATCTATTTGGATTTTCAAAGAGTTCATGAAAATGTGAAATCCAATTATTCAAAAAGAGGAGAGAAAGTATGTAGAAAAAGATAGGCCTTCCTGGAGAAAGCAGATAATTAAATTAGGAAGAGACAGAACAAAAAATTTTGGTTGTTGGAGGAAGAAGTACCCTGAGAGGCAGGCTGTCCCAGGTCAGCCTGTTGCTTGCCAATTTTGTTTAAACTTCATCACTCTCCAGATTGGAAAGGTGATATTCTAATTAGCTCTGTCCCATCAGCCAAGGCTCAGTCTCTCTAAGCAATCTTTGGGTAATGATCATAACTCCACTTTGATCAACTTCAGGGAACTCGCAGAGCCAAATATTAAACAGATGCTTATGAAATTGGACTCCACCACCTGTTCTCTTGACCCAGCTGACCCAATGAGTAAGGACCAGTGTTCTTCAATTAGCCCAAGTGGTACTAAATTTGACCAACCCCAATTAGCACTGGTCAATTTTCTCTTCATTTTGCAATCTGAATTTTTCAACTTAATCTTCAGTCTTTTTATATCTCAAGGAAAATAACACCAGTAGTATGTAACTCAGTCATGGAAAATGAATGAATATTCTGGAAAGCAATAATGCAGTCTGTTATTTTTCCCAGTAAGCTGATCATAACAGGACAAAAATAGTTCTGCAGAACAGCTAATGCATTTCCTTGAACGCTAACAGTAAAATCTCCAGTTTTAATGTTGATGAAACTCTTGGGAGATCAGAAAACATGTAGGAATCAAGTCCCAATTCTTATTTATTTATTCATTCATTCATTCATTTTGGATGCTTTACTTTGCTGCATAACCCTGGTTGGTCTAATCCTCACTATGAAGCCTAGAACAGCTACTAGATGGCCTTGAACTCTTGACAGTCTGTGCCTCAGTCTCACAAGTAAAAGGGTTGCAGGCTTATGCCATTGTTTGGCCCCAGGTCCCGTTTCAGTTCTTTGGACAGAGCCTCTATGCACCTGCCCTTTGTATAGTTCTCCAGGTAATTTCAATGCACTTCAGCACCAGAAGAGCTCAGGAATGAACCCATTCAGAGGATGCCACCTCTGAATGAAGCATCTGAACTTCAGGTTAAGTATCTGCTTCAGCAGCTCTTCCGGAGAGGGTGTTTGCATTCGTAGGAAGGAGAGTATCTCCTCAGAATCTGAAATCCCATGAAAAACAGATGAATTGTTTTCTGAGTAGAGAAAATTGATAAGTGGTAGAGGGATAGGGAATGAACTGATGCGAAGGAAATGAGCTTGGGTTTGATCAAAACAGTTTTTAAGCATATGTGGAATTTCTCTTACTTTCTCTCCCTCTCTCTTTCTTTTCTTTGTTTCCTTGAGACAGGGTCTCCCTGTACCTAAAGCTGATCTGGAACACATTATATGTAGACCGGGTTGACTTTGCTCTCACAGAGTCCTGCCTGCCTTTGCCTCCAGAGTGTGGTGAACAACGGCGTGTACCACCCTGCCTGACTTTGAAATCCTTAAATAATAAAAAAATAAATTAATGAAAGAACGGTTCCTTGTTTACTTCTGCTTTTACATTTGGAATACAGGATTAATTATACATATTTATCTATACTGACATGAAAATTAAATGCCTGTCTTATAGATTTTTGCTTCATATGTGATCCTTTGTGGAAAGGATCAGTTACTTATATCATCATATTTGTAGTAATTTTGAGATTTGGTTTTATTAATTTCTGGATTTTTTTCCTTGTATTGCATCCAACTCAGTAAAAATGCCTGCTACTTAGTGGAGAGAGCATTTGTTCTTAATGGCACTTACAGTTTTTACAGTGACCACTGGGGAGCCAAATGCTTAATGCAATTGTTGCCATTAAGTATGCATTGAGATTAATTACATGTCTTACCTAAACAGTCTGTCTTCCTCTCCTCTCCACATCTCTCCCTCCCCTGCCCTTGCGCACGTGTGTGTGTGTTACACACACACACGCACACACACACATGTCCTACTGTAGTAATGATAAATTGTTCACAGTCTAGAAGCTTTAAAGCAGCACTTTTTTGTGTGACACATTTATGGTCTAAAATTGTGGTCAAGAACCATTACCCAAATCTTTGATCTTCCATTCCTGAGCCTTTCACTCACTGGAACCAGGGTCTTTTGGTGAGGACTGCAGGGTCATTTGAAGCTTATGGTGAGCAGGAGTCATTTCTCAGCCACCTTGTGGCAAGATCAGTTCCTCTAAAACTCTCAGCAGGAGCCTGGACATCTTGCTGCAGACTGGTCAGGACTGCCTCCTTCCTTACTACCTGTGAGCTCCCAGGTTGCTGCTTTAGAACACGTAAACAAGAAAAGCTGGACGAAGAACACAGTATGATGACAAAGTTGAAGCCACAGTCCTGTGCTCTAGTTAGGGTCATAGCTAAGGAAGTTACACCTTAATTCAAGAACATTATCTATCTCTGGGTGTCAGCAAGAATGACTGGTGATCTGAAGACTGGCCAGTAGTCATTTACGGCTATATGCAAAATGAAGGACACTTAATATTTTGTTTGGTCAGGAGTGTTCAAGAAGAGGTCCAACCCTAGAAAGACTCTGCTCTCAAATGCAGTCTTGTGTTCTTACATACAATCTTGCATTCAGAATCATCTGGTGCCATCTCCCAAGACTGGTAGAAAACTGGTACTGTGCATTTATTGCAGGTTTCTCAGTGGTGGTTTTCCTGTGGATTATGACCAAACTTTGAGAGGTTCTGGGGAGCACGTGCCACATCTTAGTGTGTAAGGAATGTGTCTGCTCTCCTCTGAGCTGTGGAAGGAGCTCACCTGTCAGCAGCTTTGGAAAGCTGCCTCTCTACTAGGAGAATATTGTTAAAAGCTGCCAACTGGAACTGTTTGTGAGATACTGTTGCTTCTCTGCTCAGAGGAGCCGTCTTTACTAGTCTTTTTATTGAATGGGGAAGCACGGGTTGTTCAGAGTAGACCCAGGACATTGAGAGATCATAGGCTACAATCCTCCAGGTTGATTTGCAAAGATATATTTATGCGCTTTGGAGACTTAGTAGGCCATAAAGAAGATGGAAATTTTATCAACTGCAGGAAAATGGGCACAAATTGATACTATTTTAATTGAAATAAGTCAGACTCAAAAAGAAAATAATTCAGGTTTTTTCTATCTTGTAGGCCCTAAATTTTATACAGATACCTAGTCATATATATGTGACATGACAAGTGGTTACACATATACACATAAGAACATATGACGTGAAAGTAGAAGCCATGAGGAATGAGACACGCAGCAGTGGAGGGTGAACGGGGAGGACATGGTGGGGGATGCACTCAAGGCCATGACCCATTTGTTTGAAAACATCTTTATGATCTTTATTTTATGAAACTCATCACTGTCAATAACAAGTTTTAAAAGAAAAAGCCAAACATGTCTAATAGCAAAACATCAAGTAGCAGAAGGTCCCAGGAGGTGGGTGGGAAGGGTCAGTACTGGGCTCCTGAGTTGATCCTTATAGACACTACAGTGGGATTTTCATCTCCATAAAAGAATGGAAACACAAAAATCTAAAAGACAACCCAAAACCCTGGAAAGCACTTTGGAAGTGCTGCCTAAACTAGGCGTAATGAAAACAAATGGACGTTTGGATCAAATAGATGTCATTAAGATGACAGGGTATGTTCTCAACCCGTAGTTTAATGATCTAATGAAGATCCCCCAAAATTCATTATGGAAACGCAGATCAAATAATTAATTTTGTATAGTCAATGAAAAAGACGGCTCAAGACAAGAAGATGGCTTGTGATTAAGAAAAAGAAAAAAAATCGATATTGACGCATTCATAACTTTTTATTTCAAAAGGGGAATGTTTGGTCAAAACTCAAGCAAATTATGTAAGGACCTGGAGGAGCAGGACCCAGCTCCTGGTGTGCTGAAGTTTCTAAGTCCTTCTTTGTCAATTTTTTTCTTAGCTTTCAACACAAAAGGAATTATGTTATGATGGGTGAATTGGGGTAGTTACAACCCTTCACGCCCTCCTGGGAAGAAAATGTGTCACAGCCGTTAGTAACACAAAACTGGGAAGAGAATGCTTTCCATGTGGTGGCAGAAGAGAGGTCAGGACAAGTCCAAGGGCACAGCAGGAACGCTAAGCCATGCAGTGAAAGCAGATGACATGGGCTTCACCAAGGAAGAGGAGGCACATCCTCCTGATCATTGGGAGCGCAGGTAGAGTCTCGGGGAGACTGTGTTCTACCCATACAGGTGCTCATTACCTTGATTGGGACTTGTAGGACTTCACACCTTCGGAAACAGTGTCCATGACTGAAATCTGCTGAGCACTTGAGGAAAAGTAAATACCAGATTACTGAGGACACTATCTCCTGTGTCAGAAGTAGCTATAATCCTTATCTGAAGCCCAGGGAACCAAACATATACAGTGCTGGGACTGCCAGTGTCTGTCTGTCTGTCAGGGCAGGTCAGGGTGGAGACAAGCCTGACTGCCAGGTTTTGCCTTTCAAGACACCTCTGAACGTGTAAGACAAACCACACTGGCATGGCCCTGCTGCTCAAGGGCCTGCATGGAATGCTAAGAGCTCAGCCACTTAAGTATGGGAAGAAGAGACTGAGGCTGAATTGGACAAGATGGTGGGAAATTGGGTTAAACATGTATGCGACTCCTTAGAAACCAACTGCAGTGCAGATTTTGTGAAGTCTGCTTAATTCAATCAAGGTTAATGTCTGGAAAAGTTCACTGTAAAGACCTGAATGGTTGATGGGGCTCAACATGAAAGTGAAGGGGAAGCTGAGAGTTTTAGGAGTCCAAAGTAACAGCCTAGTCTCGAGGGTCAGGCAGGCAGAAGTACATCAAGCAGAACACATCTAATGAACTTTCCTGAGGTCGCAAGTCTAACTCTGAGGCAAGCACAAGCAGGAACAGGAGGAACAGAGCTTGCTCACAAGGGACACACGGCAAGGTTGTACTTTTGGTGAGCCTTGAGTATACCATTTCCCTTGTAGCTGAGGTGGGCAAACATCCAGGGGTCAAAATTTTGGAGTGAGAAGGCGAGGACAGGGCCTACCATGCTCACTGCCATGAGGACAGGGTCCGACATGCTCACTGCCTCGCATTTTCTGCCATTTTGAGCCTGCAGTCAGCTGGACCAAGCGCTCACCTGTGCTGCACAGGTGCCTCCCAAAACCACTGTCCAGCACCTCACAGCACTTTCTTTACTGTCAGGGTGTGGAGAAGTTGTCTTTCTGTGAAGTCTACACTTCACAGCCTTGCTCTCAGGAGACCCTGGTAGAAAAGAGTGCTTGAGAGCCATGCAGACATTGAGTTTAAAACCCACAGATGGCACTGGGGCTCAGGTCTTCCCCTATCAATGGTCTGAAAAATAAAGCGGATACTTAGAATCCTGGCCTCTGACTGCACCCCACAGGTGTGAATTTCTCCCATTTTATCCCCTATCCTGAGCCCTTCTCTTACATACTGTTACCTTCTGCCTGGTAAAAGACTCCATTTAGTGGCCCTCCGTGGCTTCTCAGTTTCAACTTCAACACATGCCACTGGGTTTAATTCTACTCAAGGCTGACCAGGTGTGGGCCTCTCATGGCTCATAGGGATAAACAATCTCTCCATTTAACCAAGAGTGTCGTTAAGCACCAGATGGTTGACTAGCTAGCATTAATCAGGTGCTGGGAGCTACAGAATTATAAAAACCTGAAGGCTGTCAAGTTAATGTAGCCTTGGCAATTTGCATATACCTTGAAATGTTTTTAAATGTTTCATACACATTGGCAGATGTAGTATGTTTTAGTTCATATAACTTTCACCTTGTTGTGCAGTTGATACACTTTGGGACTTGAGCAGCCTTGAATCCTAGAAAATGATGGGATAGGGATATAAACTATCTTTTCCATTACTATAGAGCTTTTGTTATTTTCTTTCAATGTTTTATTAGGTGATGTTATGAGTACAGAGAAAGGCAGTAAAGATCCAAAGTGTGAAGCTCTATGGTACCCAAAGATGTCTTTTAGTCAAATAATATAATGGGCTAGGAATCTTTGCATTTAGAGTGCTATTGCTGGATATTCAGAATAATCTAACTTTTGGAAGGTGTGTTCCAAGGAATATGGCAAGTCATAGAAGTGGAAATTCTTAAGAATTTGGCCTTAATGGGGGAAGCTAGGTCATAACAACCGAAGTATACAAATAGAAAGGAAGTACCAACATCTCTTTTAACAGGAAATACAGTAACTTCTTCACAGAGGAAGGAAAGTTTGGCCCAACTAAAGTGAGTGCTGATTAGACTCTTCTGGAGAGTCTGAGACAACCTTTGAGGGATGTTTTGGAAAGGGTTTGTGTTGTGTGGTAAGGCCTATGTGTTTCCAATGGAGACTGACTGGACCCTGTATAATAAAGAGCAGAACATCTTCCTGTGGAGGGATCTCAGACAATGGATGTGATGCTTTGGGGTAGGATGATAATGACCTTTGAAAAAAGATCACTGCCATCTTAGTTATCTCCAAAATAGTTTGACCTGCTTTCAATCAGCTTTCTGAAATTTTTGCTATTGAAGGATTCACACAGTATCAAGAGTGTGGTGCTGACTCAGGGATTTCCCCTCAAGCTGCAGAAGGGATCAGATGGAGAAGCCCAACTTAAGAAGCATCCTGGGTGTGAGGTTATAGCTATGATGTCAGATCTTCAGATGATGTCAGAACTGCAGGGCATCCTAGCTGTAAGGTTATAGCAGCGATGTCAGAATTCCTCTTTTAGGAGAAGAATTATTTCTTAAAAGTTTGATTTACTAACACAAGTGATAGACAATGATATTTCCAATTCTTTGTCAGATTCCTTCAGTACAAGTATAGAGATCTATTGGTGCAGGAAGGAATTATGATATTTCTCTATATATAATGGGTTGACAAGTAAAGAATGAAAGACAAGTGCCATGTTAGTCATTTTTCCTGTTGTTCTGACTAAAAAGACTCCAACAAAAGCAATGACCTGAGGAGTTTGAAATTTACCTTACAGGTAACACCCACAGTCTTGTCATACATCATGGAAGCAGCCCATGCTCTTAGGCTGGTTTAGCACTGCTGGTGTGCAAAGAAGAAATTCTCTTTTCAGCACTATGCACTCGAAGCCCTAGGAATGGTCATACTTTACAAGGTACTCTCCCTCGGGCTGATTTCTTCCTCAGATGAACGTGTCAAACTGAGGCGCCCCTGTTTTTCAACAAAATGACTCTGTTGCTCAGATGAATTCTATTTCATTAGTTCCACAAGAAACACTGTGCCCTTAACTTTCAATAGCATCGTCGATAGCAGATACATACACAAATCATTATTTAAAGGAAATGTACACTTATACACCTGATAAATTTCAGTGATATATCCCAATTGAAGCTCAGGTTACTGCTTAATCCTGAGATACCAACAGTAAAATAGCCAATCCCACATCACATGTAAGTGTCTAAGTGGAAAATTCAGGCAAAAATATTGAATGTTATTGTCCAGGTATGTGAATGATCCAGTTTTCAAAAACAAAATTTAAATGTAAAAAAGAAATCATAGCAAATATTCTGTGAAATTAAAAATGTCCTGTAATTAACTTTAAAAGAAAAGTAAAAAAATACATTTTCCCTAGCTATAATAATAACAAAAACAACATTTCTTCAAAATATACTTGGGAAGAGATCATTTCTGTGGCTTATCTGTATCCCTTTTTTTTAGTCCAGAATTCTATTAAATAAAAATACAGTGTATCAGTGTTTAACTAGGTGTGGAGATTGGAAAATATAATACCATTTATCTTAGTTTTGACAAGGATGAAAACTAAATTATCTGATGTTAAGAATGATTCAGATTCTGAATCAGTGAGAAGAAGACTAAATTAGACATAAAGATAATATGATCATTTTGTTCTTGATCTCGAGAAACAGACAGTTGAGTTTGTGTGTGTGCTGTTTACACACCCCTACTTAGAGAGAATCAATTGGCTGCTATCACTAGGTTACGCCCTACACCTCACAAATCTTGGCAATTTCTACTCTTAAAACATCTCATGGAGTTGGGTGGTTACACATGACACTGTACTCTCTTGGATGATTGGACAATTCTGACTGTTCTAAATTAGTACATTTGATCAGAAAATTCTGATTGTTAGGCATGATGAACCCATCGGATTCTACCTTCTTGAAATTTCTCTTTGAAGAAATACCCATTGTTAGGGGCAATGACTAGCTTTGATCTATAGAGTTGAGGTGGAGTGGCTGGTGAAATGCACGTATGTCAGGGAGCAAGCACATTGCATCAGAAAGGCTGAGGGACCCTTCTCCCTTAAAGACAACTTCCGTGGTTTGACATTCCTCAGGTCACTAAGATGCCCATGAGCTCCGTGTGTGATAATCAGTAGTCTCCAGTCCGTAGGCAGGTATGGGCCCTACTCACGACATTAGAATGTTACCTGTGATCATGAGTGGTCTGTGGACCCTCATTCTCGGGGTGTGTGTGTTTAATGAAGAATCTTGTAATATCTTGTAGTACTCAACTATTTACTCTCAATGCTGTTCCTTTTTGACAGCAAGACCACCTTGGCAAACAGAAAGATAAATGTCAGGCCATGCATTGGCTTCTAGTAGGCTTTGCATAGCTATGGCAGGCTGCAGAGGAAACAAATCATTTCTCATAAGCCAACAGTACTTCTAGATCTGAAATATTTGAATGGTAGAGCAGGTTTTGGCTGTCTATGGAGATAAGATTCTCTGAAGCAACTTTAGTGCTCAGAAAACCAGGTGTGTTGGGTTTCCCTCACAAGGTGCTGGGCTGTACCATCTGTTCCACAGCCAAAGAGTCTCATCTCAGATGAGTTATTCTCCACTAGAGGATGAAGGAGGGGTGTTATGGCAGTGTGCTGGGTAACATGGTGGGAAGGCTGGGTGGGGGTTCCGGCTCTTTCTGTGCATGTAGGCTGAGGAAGATTTTGATGAACTTGCCAAAAGACACAGACACTCCTCCTCCTCAAAACATCTGTGGGTAATCCATTCCCCCCAAATAACAGTATCTGTCTTCCTGCTAGCTGGCTGGGGAGCCAGTGTGCCAGACTCTCACAGCTGTGGGGGCATAGCTGACAATCCATCTTCAAAATGTGCCACATGCCAGTTGTTTGGATGGAAGTCACTTGAAAAAGTCACTTTTCACAAAGAAAACTTTACTGAGAGCTACCTTCCCAGAGAGTCTTCTGCTTCCGTTCCTGGTGGAGACTATGAGGGAAGGCCCCTCTGTCAGAGAGTGACCTTGACTCCAGGAGACTCACATCAGCTTTAGCAGCATGAATGACCCACCTAGACAGAGTGTTTCCAGGAGCATTTTGCCACACTGTATAAAGTCCATCTTCATTTCCCAATGTGTGATGGCAGCTGCACAGTTTGAAAATTACTGTCATCTCTGATAAAAATTTCTTCCACTTTCCTGACATGAAAACCTAGGTTAATAGCAATTCCTTCAGCCCATGAACCAACCCCACTCTTTTATTCATTGGAGCTGTATCAAATTGTATCTGGATCCAGGTGGAAATATATATTAATAAGTATTTTACATCTATTCATTGCGTATTACATACATTCCTAATATATTTTATGTCATCATGTTTGTTTTATATAAAATATAAATATGTCATCCATAAATATTTGAAAACATTAAATATTTATAAAGTAAATATTTATTAATAAGCAATGTAAATAAGATCTAAATTCCTTTAGTAAAATGTATCCTAAGGCATCCAACACAGTAATAGGAGAGACTAGTATATGCCTATGGACACAGCATAGATAAACACACCTGCACCTTGTAAAGTCATACAACTACCATATATAGACTTAGTCTATGAATGATTAATGGTGGACTTTGTGTAATAGATTTCCATGACAACAGCTTTGTGTCTCTTTAAAACATGAATAAGTAGCTTTAAATGTATCAAATAGTGGTGGGGGGAGCAAATTAGAGACTGAACCTAGGGCCTTGTATATGCTAGCTCTGTGTATGTGTGTGTGTGTGTGTGTGTGTGTGTGTGTGTGTGTGTGTGTGTGTTATTGGAGTTCAAACCTAGGGTATTGCAATACTAGACAGTCATGTTACCAACCTGATATCTTCCTCCTGATGTGGCTCTAAAGCCTTCAATCATGGCTCAGTTCATAGGACTGACAAATGCTTTGTTTAACATTTCCTTCCATTAACCAGTTCTTTGAGAGACCTGAATGATGATGCCTCAGGACAGCCAGCTACCTCTCTACTGTAAAGGACTCTTCCTAGGTCAAGTGCTAATTTTCCAAAGTCACCAGTTATTTAAATTCATGGGTTCATAATATTCCTCCTCCTATATCTTGGCTCTATGGTCTATCAAATGCTTATAATTAAACTGATCTAGGAGGAGCAATGAAGGGACAGAAAATGTTCATCGTTTTGGCAGAGTTCTTTCTGAAAAAGTGCTCTGCAGGAATAACTCAGGGATGTTTCCCTTAAGAAGGAAGCGCCAGGTCCCCTGCCCTGCTCAGGCAATGCCTAAGCACTGTGCATCACTCGCCTTTCTCTTGCTGTCCCAGTAAACATCTGTCAAAGCTGTCCTGAACAAAGCTCCTGAGGAAATGTCTGCTTGCAAATTCCTTTCTTAGAAGAGGAAGGGGTGCAAATGGAATCATGGCTGAATGTCTTTGAGGTCCCAGATGCGGCCTCTGCGGGAGCTCTCCTCCCAACAACACATGATCCCTTCTGAAAGCTGACTCCTTTCCTCTGCTCTGGCTGACCTACAGAAACAATGAGTGCTGGGGGCTCCCAGTGGAGGGAGAATGTCCTTCTCCTCCAGACTGATAAGCACTCACAGTCCTTCTGAATAAGCTGGCATCTTTGATTGTCTTTGTTAAGAGTATGATAAATGTGTTCCCTGCAACCAGAAGATGGATAAACAGAGATGACACCTCCTCCGGGACTTGCTTAGAAGGGAAATGGCAGCCTTCTGAGGAAGGGGGTGAGACAGATGGCAGGAAAGGCCGTCTTGGAAAATGATTCTCTGTTAGTGTGCTGATAAACTTTACCGTAAGAAGAGCGTTCTGCTGTTTGTGAGCTTAATTTCCTGTAATCGCCTTTGACGGAACATTTCATCCGCACAGTTATCTCAGGTACTGTCTGAGTAGAGATTGAATTACTTTTATATTACCAACTAATGTAGAACAACAGGGAGGGGTTCCAAACTTTATTTCCAACATCTTTTTTTTTTCATTTCCATATGTCTGTTTGGAATAGTAACTACTTACTTTAATTCTGTTTAAAGTTCCTTTCCACAGATATACTAAATATAAGATTTAAACACTTAGAAAGAATTGAAGGCAGCACTGAGCAACAACATGCTCATTATCGACTGCAAAAGACGAACTCTGCAAGAAAAAAGAGGCAGAAATGGGAAGACTTTGAAGAAGAGGCTTGCAATCCTTTCCACTTCAGTGATTTTAGGCTGCTAAACCAAATTGAAGCAGCATTTTCTAAACAATAATGTAATACATTTTTGACATTATGAAAGAATGCTTTTAACACATAAAATGTATTTCCCTTATGTACTCAAAAACAAAAACCCTATAAATTATGAAGCAGTGAACAATCCCATTCCTGTCCTGACTCTATTCAAGGGATGTCTGCTGACTGAACTTTGGGTCATTTGGTAAACTCTCCACTGAAAGTGCTCTGAATCTACCTCAACCCATCCTAAGTGCCCTCATGTCAGCCCTCAAATGAGAAGTGGGAAAGTAATACAAGCCTCTGTTCCCATACGTATTACAATAAATGCTGCTGTGTGTGACTAAGACATGTGTGTCTCACATAGCATCACTGGACATCAAGAACGAATTTGCATATTTAAAATATAAAGCCGTTTGACAAAGCAGGCCTTGTTTTCAAGAAGTGAGTCTGGAGATTTCTTTCCTAATGTTTAGTTTTGTAGATGAGTATGCTAAGTGTTTGCAAGGTGTCTATTTCCCTCTGCATTGCTAAGGGCATACGAACATCAATAAGCTGTACCTTATTGACATAGTGATTTGCAAGTTGATAGGAACATTTGTTGGATAAACAGGTGAGGCACAGTGTGAACCCTGTCCTGAATGAAGGTTACCATAAGACATAAAAGCGGATCTGCCAGTTGTTTAAAAGGATCTCACAGCCTTAATCTGTATAGATATACCCAGATAGCAGAACACCTTACCATAGAGCAGTGGTCCATGCCATGGCCGGCCATGTTTGGGGACTACTGCACTGAACTGAAAGAGAGGAGGCTGGTAAATAAGTAACGTGTACCAAAAAGTGCACATTCAACTTTGTGTTGGCCAACAGTTTACCTGACAGCAAAGGATGAAGAGATGACGTTACTGCAGAATTTGTTCCCATCCTTCAAAGTGAAATTAACCTCGGAAACAAAAATGCATTCACCTCAATTAATTCTGATATACCGAGTCCAGTGAAACAGAAGATGGAGGAGAAGGCTCCTTTCATTGATGACTGTTGCTGACCAGAAAATGGTAAACGAAGAAGAATATAAGGCATTCAGTGTAGATGGCAAAGAACATGGGAGATGAGCGCCAAGTATATGAAACCCAGTGTAGAAAATAGAATTTCACTGCTCAGTAATATCTGTTCCTATGTAACTAGGAAGATCTTAAGAGCTGCAAGGCGCAACCTGTGTCTGTTCCCACGCTCTGTTGGTATATTCCTTAGACTGCACCTCTATTCCACTGTAGAAACAGAAAGTGGGGCTTGGGCAAGGGTAGCTGCTTGGATCATGAGGTTCTCTTATTGAGGACTGCACTAAAGCGCTCATTCCCCAGAGATGTCCTGCTTCTCTGGCACTGTAGTTTAGGAGACCTGTCCAGCTTTTCGTTAACCATCTTCCGGTTTCAGAGCAGATGACTCTGGCTCAGGTGGTTTCCTTACTCCACTGAAATACCTGCGCATCCATGGTTATGGTTCTCTTTTCTTCCTGGATTTAATATGCAGACTTACTGATAAAGAGTGATTGGTGTGGAAGTCAAATTTTCCTGTATCAAGCAAGTCAGAATCTTCTGCTATTGCAACACAGGGACCACAACCTTCTGCTAATTACTTATCCATTTATTTTCAGGCTTTGTTTCATGTTTTATCTTTGTTGCCATTTCTTTGAGACAATTTCCATGTATCCCAGGTTAGCGTTCCCTGTACCATGTCCTCAGCACTGACGTGGGACATCTGAGCTTTCCTTCTCTACATCCCAAATTGTGGAGGGCAGGTGTGCACTATCTGATCCAGTGGTATAGCCGTCCTTTCTGTTTGGAAAATCTGCTAAAGTAAGAATTGAGGAAGGAAGTAAAAAGCAGCTGGAAAAGGACAGTGTATGCTCACTTGCCGAGTGTTGCTTCCCCTTCGTACTATGTTTGTGGGATCTGAAAGCACACCAGAGCCCTTTCACTGCCCCCACTGAATAACTGCTTGTGTCACCAGGAGCTCTCGAGCCTCAGAATCCTTAATGCCAAGTAGCCACCTCCAGAGAGGTGGAATATACCATTCACACACAGTGTGGAAGGGAGACGGAGAGATAAGAACACCAAACCCACAGAGCTAGTGGCATATGAGGTCATGTCATGTCTATAAGACAATCAGGTCTGTCTCCAGTACAAAGGTGGCATAAATTAGCATGAGCATTAGCCAGCATTATCTGTAGCATTATTAATGGTATGCTTATTTTCATACTGTAGGAATTAAACATGCATTATGTTAAGAGTGTCATTTCAATGACTTCATCTGAATTAAATGCCTTTAAACTCCAGATTTTAGATATGAGAGTATTGTTGCATAAATTATTATGTAAATGTTATAACTCTGGGAAAAAAAGGTGTCTTGAGACTTCTAAGCTAAAAGTTAGCTTTTCCTTGTAATCCATGCTTGTTTCTAGATCTCAAAATACTTCGGACCATACATGTGTATCTGACTGAGCTCCAGAATGGAGCCCCACACATCTATCTGATTTTAATGAGTATCAACATAAAAGCCAGGAGAAATGGTATTGAGGGTGCAATTCTGACCCTTCTTAAAAGAATTCAAGTAGTTATTTATCACAGCTTCATAATCTTAATGCCGAAGGCTTGACATTGTCTGTCAGTGAGTTCATAAGAATAGTGATGATCCTTGTAGAAAATAATCCTGTACATGCTCACACTCCAAGCTTAGAAATAATATTAAGCCTACATGTTATGTTTGAAGTGCAATAATTTGGGGGTATATTACTTCCCAATAGATTATATATTCTAGCCTTAAAAATAACAGACATTTCTGAATGTGTACATATATGTAGAGTTACATGACTGGACACCTTTGCAATCATGTAAACCAAGAATAATCCTCCTTGGAATACAGTTTTTCAAAACTGTTTTCAGCTCTTCATCGTATCCAGTCTTTAAATGAAACAATCACCCGTAATCCTCTCTGTTCCTGTTATGATTTGTATTTGTGGTTGAGTAACCATAGGAGATCTGTTCAAGTCTTGCTCTTGGCTTGCAAACCGAGGGAACCTCTGCCATTTTCAGAGACAATAGAGCACGTCCAGCCTCATGGGCTAACAATCACTCCTTTCCACACTGTAATTCTGAACGAACACTCCTTCCTTTGTTAAGGATATCCCTTCTTATGGTCACCCTGACAACAGAGAATCTGAATTCCTTGTGAATGGCATGTCCAAAGGTGAGGTATTCCTTTTTAAGTCTGGACACAAAGTGGCATTTACTCCAGACTTTAAATCATTGAGAGAATACTGGAAGATAAGCGCAGTTTGCTTGGATAGATTATGATCTTTAACATCTCAGTCTCATTTTACCTCCTTCAGGGATCTTTTCTTTATGTTATTTAGAGAGAAGCATCCTGGCATCTGTGCCTCTTGTTTGCCATGGCTTCCTCTCCATGTGCGCCAAGTACCTCTTACCTGTGTCTAGATACCCTAAACACATTCCACCAATTAGACCAAACCCACTGAAGGTAGCTAAAATGCTTGCTTGCTATGTTGGCAAATGAGCAGCCAGTTTTGAATAATGTAGATGTTATTCTTCTCTTCATTATTACGAAGACAAGGTATCTTGTAACCCTGGCTGGCCTCTAAGCCCATCCATGTAACAACGGATGACCCTGAAATTACAATCCTTCTGGGATTTTAGAGATGCACCACCGTGCTCAGTTTACACAGTATTGGGTGCTTTATTCAGGATTTTGTACGATAGACAAGCAGTCTGCTGACTAAGTGAAATCCCCAGCTAGACATGACACCTGTTGAGAAAACATGCAAACTTAGAAGATTAATTGACCATGGAATAGCAATGCTAAGACAGTGCTTCCTAAAGAGGAGTGATGTCTACAAATTAAATGTCATTTCCCCTAACAGTGCAGCATATCTCTGAAATTTCTACTCAGATAATAAGAATAGATTACAAGCGCGTTTGATTAATGGAGCAAAACACAGGGAAAATACTTTGATAAATTGCGCACCGTTTGAGATTACATACCAGGGAACAAGTGTGCTTCCTCTGAACTAACCATGAAGAACAGGCTTGGAGGAAATGCATGAAGTTATAACTTATAGGAATATAAGAATCACATGCTAAACTCAAGGTGGAAATCAAATCTCAGTTGGAAAAATAGTCTACTCAATAAACAGTGCAAAGTTACTACCAATTTTAAAGTGTTCATGGTTTGAATTCAGTTCTGTTTGACAAAATTAGGAAATTTAAAAAACAATGAGTGTGTTTACATGATGATTCTGTTCTGGCAAATAAAACACAGTTATGGGTTTTAGTTACTTATTCGCAAAGGATTTAGTATTGTCCAAAGTGATATGAAATAAAAATTGATGTGCTATTGGGCTTGTGACAAGCAAAAGTCAAAGGAATTCTAGGTAGAAACATGTGTTTTTCTTAGTAACAAACACATTAGTGTTTGCTTCTGGTTCCTCACAAGGAGAATGAGAAAGGGAACGGGCCTGGGAGTCTCCCACTATCTTTCCATACACAGAAAGCATTTGTATCTATCTACAGGTAGCTCTGTTTTCCCTGAAAGCCTCTCCTTCAAACCCTTTAACTACATTTTTCAGGATTTGAGTGTCTGGATTCATTGCTTTCTGAAATCCATAGGTTCAGAACATAAAGAGGTGTTAAGCTCATTGATATTGATAATTTTCTTATTCCTATTTGTATTTAAGACTTTCTGGTTGTATTCATCTTTAATGTCAATTACGATGCCTCTCCATGGGGCCTTTAGAGATGGTCCATGGTAGACCTCCTTAAAGTCTCATATGAACAGGATACAATTTACATCAGAGCTTGGAGTCACCATTTCCTCAAAACACTCTTGCTATCCCTTGTCCCATCCTCTTCTTAGATGACTAGAGTATAGCTATGAGAGTACTTGATGGTGAAACTCAGTCCTACAGTATAGCTGTGAGTGTACTTGATGGTGAACCTCAGTCCTACAGTATAGCTATGAGAGTACTTGATGGTGAACCTCAGTCCTACTGTATAGCTATGAGAGTACTTGATGGTGAACCTCAGTCCTACAGTATAGCTATGAGAGTACTTGATGGTGAACCTCAGTCCTACTGTATAGCTATGAGAGTACTTGATGGTGAACCTCAGTCCTACAGTATAGCTATGAGAGTACTTGATGGTGAACCTCAGTCCTACTGTATAGCTATGAGAGTACTTGATGTTGAACCTCAGTCCTACAGTATAGCTGTGAGTGTACTTGATGGTGAACCTCAGTCTTACAGTACAGCTGTGAGAGTATTTGATGGTGTATCTCAGTCCCTGAGGTTGCTCTTTTAGGTCTAATGTTTCTCTCAAATGGGATATTCTCAATTCAGTAATTTTTAAATCATGTCTACATTCTTCAATCCACTCATACCTCTTGTTAAACTTCTCTAATGAATCTTGTTATTTCCTGTATATGAGTGTATTGCCTGCATGTGTGTAAGTGCACCGTGTCGTGCAATGCTCTCAGAGGTCACAAGAAGTTGTAAGAGTCCCAGGAACTGTGATTATAGAGGGTTGTTAGCCACCATGCAGGTGCTGAAAATTGAACCTGGGTCCTCCTCAGAAGCAGCCAGTGCTCTTAACCACTGAGCCATTGCTGTAGCTCCTTTAATGTTATTTTCAGCTGCATTACAATTCCTTTATAAGGCAATGGGTGACTTCCTGTTTTCGGGCCTTCCTGGCGCGAATGTTGAAACGCATTACTGCTCATCTCTGCCTCTCCTGGCAGGGCCTTCTTTACTTTCCAAGCACTCTTCCTACCCAAATCCTTCACTAGCAACGCCAGTGTCTGCTGTTCCTCACAACACTTCTATTCCATTAGATTGCTTTGCCTTTTTTATTGTATTTTTAATTGAGTTTTTATGCATTTCATGCAGAATGTCTTAATCATCTTTGTACACCATTCTGATACATAGCCTCCCATTGGATTTCACGCATTCTGTCATATGTCTAAGGCTTATTGAGTCGATCTCAGTGCAAGTTCATGCTCTGGGCTCTAAACAGCCTGTCTAAGAGTCTCTCCCTTAAAGAAGATCAACTCTCCCTCACACAGCAGAGATCCGCTGCCAAAAGGTCTTCAGATAAGGGTGGGGCCTGTTACTCACATTCCCAGTTGGCGTTAGAGGGTTGTAAGAGTCAGAGTTGTGCATGATCAAAGGAAAGAGTCTTCAGGCCTCTCTGGGAACTTGTTCATAGGAACTTACAGCAGTGCTGTCACGCACAAGATCCATGCAAACTCAATCAGTTTTGCCTGGTGTTGTCTGGGCATTGGTGATCCTCAATTCCCTTGACATGCTCCACATCTGGGAATTGGAGGTCCTCGATTCCCTTGACATGTTCCCCAGACTTTTGCAAATCTGGAACTGTAACCCACCTCTTCCAGTTTTTATTTTTAGTGCTCTTACAGATTTGTGGGTGCTCTTGTTGCTTGGAAACTTTTCTGAATCCACTCTTTGAAAGTCAGTCTTTGTCCTGGGGTCACTTAAATCCTGGGGTCACTTAAATCTTGGTTAGCTTGGTGTTCAGTTACAGGTCACAAAAAGGTTTCTACAAACAATGGGAAATAAGTGTTCTGGATTTGTTGAAGGACTCTGTGTTCAGGGAAATCTCTTTCAAACCCAGAGTTCACAACTCTGCATTAACTTTCACTTCTGAAATTTCATTATCAGCAGAAGTCAAGCCGAAAGGGTGCTCAGGTTTCAGAGCTCTGGGCTGAAGCTTCCACACTCTGTGAGCTCTGTACACCCAGAATGACACTGACTTCTTCAAAGTTCTTGAGGACTTCTTCGTAATTTTCCCTTTGTAAGTTGGTTTACCCAGTGTAGGCCCACACCTCATCCACCTTGCTAAGATCAAGCAAGTTGCATCAGTCACTTTCCTCTTGCTTTGACAAACACACAGGAGCCAGAGAGAAAATAGCATGTTATACTGCGTGAGCGCCATTCTAGTCAAAGAAAAGCCTTGCCATGGGGGATTTCCACCAGTAGGGACTTCCGGGAGCCGCCAGGCGTGCAGCCCAGTGATGACTGGCTGGTACAGAATACAGGGAAGGGCGGCTTTCTTGTCCTCCCGAGTAGCTGCACGCCCCGTGTGTCCATCCTGACTCCCGCCTACTGACTTTCAAGGCTGTGTGAGCTAGATGAGGAGGGAGAGAATGGGAAACCGCACGCACTGCGCATTAGGACCTTAGAAAGTGTGTGTTGGAGTGTCAGGTGATCTTGGCAGGAATTGGCAACTTTTCTTGAATAATTGCTCCTACAGTAGCAGAAAACTTTGTATGATTTTCACAATTCAGATCACTCTGTCATTTTTCTAGGTTTGGCTCTTATGCAGTAGAGGATTCCTGGGGGCCCTTAACTGACCGTTTTTACTGAGCATACCATTTTGTTCTACCATTATTTTGAGATTTTTATTGAGATATAATTGAAAAGGCATAGTGTAGGCACTTACAATAACCAATGAGCTATCATGAGATTAAATAAACGCTTTGAAATGATTAGACGAGTATAGTAATCCGGCACATCAATCACCACACACAACTAACATTTTGTATGTGTATGATAATTAAGATCTACTCCCTTGGCAAATTTCACTTAACATGCAGTTCACCGCTGACAGCGGCCATGCTGAGTGGCAAGTCCCAGTGTGTTTCGTCTCCCATGTCTGCCTCCCTTGCTCATCCTCTCACCTTCCCCACCCTGCTCTGGCTTCTGCCAGAGCCATGGTTTTACAGCCCACATGATTTGAAGCTCATAGTCTGTCTCTCTGTGTCTGGCTCGCTCTTAGTGATCTGTCTTTGTCCCTCAATGCTGCTGCAAATAGTAAAGTTTCTTCCATTTTTCTGGCTAATAGATATGTGTGCGGGGTGTGTAGTGCAAGCATGTGCGTGTATGTATATACATGTTTATGTGTATTATGTGTTATGTGGTATATGTGATATGTGTGTATGTGTGTACATGATGTGCATTTTTGTGGGGACAGGAGTATGATTTTCTGTGTATGGTGTATGCTTGTGTAGTATGTATGTCATATGTGCATGAGTAATATGTGGTATGTATTGATAGTATGTGGCCTATATGTGATGTGTGTATGTGATGTATGTGTGTATGGCATGTGGTATGTGTGTGTTGTGTATATATGGTATATAGTGTGCATGTGTGATGTATTTTTGTGTGATGTGTGTTTGTATGGTATGTTGTAAAAAATAATTTTAAATTTTATTTGGAATATTTTATTTTATCCCTATGTGTTAAGAAGAGTAAAAAGAAGAAGAGTAAAAGATGATTTTAATATTTTGATAGAAGACTGGATCAGTTCTGCTTGACTACATTATAGCAATTATTTCATAGAAATTGTTATAGAATTGCTGAGTCTAAGAGATCTTCCTCTTCTATTCATAAGAAATTACACACACAGAAAGACACATTATAGAGTAAGCAAGATACATTAGCTAAAGAGACAAGGAAAGTTAGAAGAATCACCCAAAATAAGCAGTGGTCAGTGAAAACAGATTGTAAGATTTCTTCCTGAGCATAGTCCCCTGGGATTTCAGAAGAAGAATAAAACTAGAATTCCAGAAATACACCTCACAAGGACATGGAATGATACAAGTGTTATTTTTTTTCTTTTTATAATAAATAAAATTTAATAACTCTTTATTGAGTAGAGCTTTATAAAGAAAACAACTCTAAACTGGTTATGGGCACTTTGTCATCATTTTTTTTGTCCAAAAAATATGAACTTAGGAAAAGCCAATTTCATGTGCTATTAATTTAATTCTCAACAATAAAACCTTACTTCTACTGATGGAAAATGAAATTGCCCTCTCTATACCCTTTTAATCTTCCAATTAAAAGCTTTTTGTTGATCCTCAAATAAACTGTGCACATTATTTGTAATATATCCTCATTTTGTGACGAAATTAAAAATAGAAAGTCACTCACTGCAGTAAGTCCAGCACGGTTTGTCATGGGAAGATGTTGGCACACTGACCCTGAGTGTCACACATCATGAAGTGACATAGAAACTTCTGACTTCATGCTGGCCATGAATGCACATGGAACTGTCATACATATAAACACCATGTCATCGTGTCATCTTTGTACATTACTGGGTTAGACTCTCTGTTTTGTTTTATGATCTTTAGGCTTGTTCTGAAATATATATGTTTGCAAATTTTTTAAAAAATTAAAACAAGTTCAATAGATTAAGTCTAACAGTCTGGGAAGACAAATGTGGGAAATAAGGTCTGATAAAGTACAATGTGAAAGGACAGGAAAAAATGGATGGAGGATGGAAAACATTTAATTGTGTAAAATTAAATATGAAAGTATTGAGATCAATAAATTGTGCGAAGCCCAAAAAGTAATAGAATTGAGTATATAAATATTTAATTTATATAATCCAATTGCATTAGACAGACTGGAATGCAGATTCAGGGCCTGTTAATTAGAAAAGTCAAGGCCAAGTGGTTTTGCTGTAATTTTGTCTAAATTTAATGATTATACAATTCTAATAATATGTAAAATGTTAGGTGCTGTACAGCATGAATGTGGTGTCAAGACATCTTATTAGAGCAGAATAATATAATCCAAAAATTTAACAAAAATAAATCCCCAGGTGAGCAGATAAATGTTATCAAACAGTCTTAGCAATGTGTGAATGGAAATATTCTTCATCCAATAGAAAGAAATTTAACATAGCAGTACAGAAAAATATTATGCACTAAAAGTGTTTACCTGGTGAACATGCAGATGATTCAACTTTGGACAACCAATCCATGAATGTCACAACAGAAGGAAATCCAAGGCAAAAACATGAGGGAACATTCTATTACACGCACCAGTCATCTCTTATCATAAATCAAAGCAAATCCAGGGGAGTAAGAACAGAAGACAGCAGCAAATTCTACCGTAGGGTTAGCATCGTTTCTCTGGCATATGCATCAGAAATACAACAAACGACCAGTCATTGAGTGGAACACTTAATCACCATGGTTTTACCAATTCTGGAAAAAATCAATGTATTCATTCAACAGATACTAGTTGGAGATTCGATATATACGAGACACTGAAGATGTGACAATCTAAAACTAGCTCACCTGGGTTCATCCTAAGTTCTTTCTTTAGTGGGAGGAACAGAAAAGGCTACAAGAGGTGACTGCATGTGAAACAACTTAGAAAGCGACCAGGAAACATTCATGCCAAATGCCAACAAATCCACTGCAGAAAAGGTCTTATAACTTTTCAAGAGACACAAAGTTACAAAAAGGGATTGCCCATGTGGGTACAGTGGGTAGTGGGAACGTTGGTTAACTCCCTATCAGGAGACCTGATTGGATCCCATCTAGCAAAGAAGTAGTGTTTAGCCACTTTATTCAAGACAAAAACTATAATTTCTTATTAATAAAATAATTTATTAAGGATATTCCACATCGTTCATAAAAGAATTATGAAGTGCATAATTATGAAGCATGTGCATATGTTTCCATAGCTACACAGATAGATGAGTATCTAACATCACATGAGAGGGCAGCATGGAGGTGATCAGATGATTCCCTGCAGATGAGACAGATGATGACACAAACAGGCAAATCAAGCCAACAAAGTCCAAACAGGCTCATTCTGATCCTGGCTGTGATGTGTAATAACTGCTCAGTTATGGGGTTCATTGCCAGATTCGCTGGCAGGTAGGGTGGTAGAGAAGCCGGTCCAGCTGGCCTCCTCCAGAGGCTGAGCAGGATGGTGAGTGTCGGCGGCCCAGACCCTCTCCACTCCAGAGAAACACCACACCCAGCCCGGAGAACTGTCGAAACAGGATCTCACTTTATTGCATCAAGCACAGTCTTATACAGGGTAGAGGTAAGGGGTTGGGCTAAAAACGTGGGAAGTGAAGGACCAATCATTTTTCACCATGTAGGCTGTAGCCAGGTAGAGGCCATTTTTGTTATGCCTTGCTGAGTCACTCCTGTGTGGAAGTGGAGTGTCGGAGACAGGCTGCAAAACTCGAATGAGGCTCAGAAAGTTACACCGGCCACATGTCTGGGCCCATGAGGCCCAACACTTCATAGGGATGTGATGAATGATTGCTATGAAATGTTCATGACACTGTCTTTCAGTGGGTGAATTATAGGGTATTTTTTTAAATAAACATCTTGCTTTCTGTATTATCTAAATAAGAATAATTTAAAGTTATAAGTAGCACTAGTCTGACATGTTGGCCCAAATCTGATTCTCATTTGGGAGAAGTTTTTTCCAAAATGTAACCAATTACTTAAGTTCCTTAGGATAAAATAAATAAGAAAAATAAATGTTAAAAGGGCTGGAGAGATGGCCCAGCAGTTATGAGCACATGCTTCCCTTGCAAAGGGTTCCAGCCCAGTTTCCGGCAACCTCGTTTGGCACCCCATGGCTGTCAACACCTCCAGCACCAAAGAATCCAGTGTCTTTCTTCGGCTTCTTTGGGAAGTGTACTTGCACGCACATGAATCCTTTAAAAGAATAAAGGAACGAAAGAAGTCCTTGAGCAAGGACAAGTTGATGGCACCCCAGATAATTAACATACAAGTCGCAGGTGCATATGGCACCCCAGATGATATACAATTCTCATGTGAGGTTCCCCCACTTTCAACTTACATGGACATTCTGGTCTGGAGCCTTAGAGGGAGAAAGAGGGTATTTTATCCCACTGATACTCTACCTTCCCCTCACCTATATCAAAAGCAAATTAGCTTGAAAAGCTCTTTTAGTTGAAAAACCCACTTGCTGTCACATCCCTTTAAGGCATTCCAACCATGAATTTCAGTTACAGGATTTGTTACTGTAGAAAAGGCTAAAGTAAATCATGCTGTTAAAATGAAAAATGCTCCTTGCACACCACTGCAGCGCTCTCCGCTTCGCCCTCAGTGCAAATCTGTTTCCTCATCGAAATGAAAAATACAGGGTGAAAAACTAAGATTGTCTCTGAGTGTTTCATGAAGATATCTGGATTGTCAGCACTCCATGTCTGAGGTCTGTAGTCTTGTCTAAGCGATCCTTAGTGTCTATGGACTTCCCACTACATTGGGACTGGACAGGCAAGGGCCTACTTCTCTCTGCAGGGAAAGTACCAGATTATATAACACTGACTAAGGAAGACAGGAGGACATTCTTCACCTGAGGCTCATTGGTGGTTTTCAGTGCTCTAATCAGTGTTCCAGATGAAGTGGGTGTCACCTCAGACTTCTTCCTAAGTAATATTCTATAACAGTATAAACTGCACACTGATGCAATGATACAGTACAGGGCAACAGAGGGCAACACAACACAATGTAACACAACATATTCCACTACTTCACAGTACAAGGCAATATGGCAGCAGACTCCACTTCCACACAGCAATACAACACTGCCCACCACAGTATAGACCAATCTAGTGCAACACACTGAAATACGATGCTCTCCCTGGTTTCAAATAGAACAGTGCTGGGGCAGGAGATATGGTTCAGTGGTTAAGAGTAATTCCTCCTCATCTAGAGGACCCAGGTTTGATTACCAGCACCAAATCAGGTGGCTCACAAACACTTGGAATTCAACTTCCAGGCCATCGGATGCCTTCTGCCTTCCACTGGCACCTGTGCACACGTTGTACTCATAAATTCAAGAACTCAAGACCAAGACGGACACAGACATACACACACACACACACACACACACACACACACACACATTATTGAATAAAAACAGTAAACTAACCAGAAACCTATTTCTTACTCTTACTTTTATACGACACGACAATCTGCTAAGATTAGTAGACTGCAGGAACTGACTGTATCTAAGATTAGCCAGACAGTACTGGTATTCTATTCTGAGAGCAGTTAAGATCAAAGCTTCTAAGAAGAATTTCCTAAGTTCAGGGTCGGTCCTGTGAGCAAGTCTAAGGCAAGCTTCCCTTGTTTCTAAGTCTTTCTGCCATGGATTTTCTCATCCCTTGTGACATTTCAGTCCCAGGTTTTGGTTCCCATGATGCAATTATGGCCCTCATCAGTTCACAGCAGGAGACTGTGAAATGCTGGAAATCCATTTTAATATTAACGTTGTAGGCCTGTGAGGTTTCTACAGCTGCATTTTCAAAAATATCTAGGACTTTTCAGTCTTTGGTAATGCTTATGCTATGTCTAAATCACTCTTATCCTCTAAAATCTATCCAGTTCTTCCAGAGACTGTACTTGAACTTTTCCTTCAAACACATGGCGTGTAATCTGTAATTAAATTAATGTTACTGATGGAATGGCCAACGTTTACAGCAAATGCAGGTTTTTCTTGCACAGCATTGGGGAGGCACTGGCATTATGCTACAGTTGTGATGGAGAATGAGAAGCTTTGGTTGACTCAAAGGAGAATGGTGCTTGTAAAATCAGCACCTGTAAGGACTGGTGATGAGGAAGCTGGTCAGTGCTGTGGGACATATGAAGGAAACAAGCTATCTTTTCTATCAGAGAGTTACAGAAGAGTTACAGAACATCACATAAAAAATACTGCAAGGGAACAGCATGGGAGAAATCCAAGTTCCTCCAAGGTCAGTGTTTCTTGCAATAATAGTCTGTGCTCAAGGTTGCACTGGGTGCTGACAATGGCATCTAAGTATTGAGTGCATCACTTTGAGCCATCTAATCACTTAAGAGTATGAGGCAGAGGTCTGATCACCCAGCTGAAAGTGAGATACATTGCCTAATGCTGTAGTACCTCTGATAATAAAGCCACGAAGACATTGTAGTCACAGCTCACCTGAGATACCTGTTAGCCTGGTGTTGGTAACATGGTCTGAGACCACAGTTTGAGAAGCACTTCTTAGGAAGCCCTGCTATTGTACAATATCTCTGAAACTTGCCTCCCAGACTTTCTAACTCATTTTTTGCCTTGAAGCTCAGCTCCATTCGATGCCAAGAACATAGGTATCTATGATCGTAAAAGCAATCCCTTTCACAGCTACAAAGTCATCATAAATAGTCACATTTTCCCAGTATTTCAACCTATCATTCTGAATATTTCTTGTTTGTTACTGCCAATCTAAAGCCAGAAAGACTTGGCTGACATACTTTTAACCTGCAAATGTGTCTAAGACTGGACAAACGCTGTTTGACTGGAATTTCTAACTCACAGTATACCCATACCGATATATCCATGTAGCTGTGGCAGTCTTTATCTATTCTCTGGTTATCTGGGTAGCTGGCATATGATTATCCAACATACATCAGTGTTTTCAAAAAGTATTTAGTGTCTGAAAATTGTTCTTAAAACTTAATGAGAAACACAACATTGAAAATACCTGTAAACTCCTGTAAGGCTTTTGATTTTTACTGGATGACATCAAGCACCTGACCAAGGTGCGTACCTTGCCTGCAATACCAACACTGGGGATGTGAAGGCAGTACTGTGCCAAATCATCCTCACAGACACTGAGTTCAAGGCCAGTCTGAGCTCAGGAAACCTTAAACAGAAACAAACTCAACACAACAGGAAAACACAAAGGAACGGATTCCTCATTTCCATACCCCTGGGTGGAAAGATGGAGCGCATTCCAATGGATCACTCTGTGTTTGTGTCTGTGAAACAGGTTTCCTGACATACTTTCTCTACACAATTTCCAAGTGCCTTCCTGGGCGCTCCATGGAGTTCCACTGTAGCCACAGATTCCAGTGATCATGGATAAAGTAACAATTAAGCAGTTTAGCAGGTAAGCCTTAATATTAAATCCTCTTTCTCCTCCTCCCCATCCCCTTCGAGTCATTATGTCCACACCTGTGAGTTAGAACAGACAGGTATAGTGGACTGTTCATTAAGAAAAGTAACCGCAGCCCTTAAATCACAAATTTATGCAATTTTAACTGTTTTCAACATGTACAAAATGGTTCGCGGGACTCAACTAAGGGTAGGTCATTTTAATTTGAATCATTGAGGAATCATAAAAGTCTCAGTTCTTTAACTGTGTGCCTTCAAGTCAGCTTCTTTGATTAAAAAATAATAAAGCCTGAGAGCCGAGGGTCTCCCAGGTCCTCTGCGGCTATCTCGGTTCCCTGACCCTCAGTGCTAATTCTGCTCATTAATATTAATAAAAGGCTGGTAGGCCATTGCAGAGCACGAGGCAGGAAGCAGACAATTAATTCCTTGTAGTGCTTTTATGTTTATTTTGCACAATGAAAATAATGTCTTGGGACTAACTATTCTCAAATCAATACTATCAGCCTGGTGACCATCTGTTAATCAATACTATCAGCCTAGGGACTGACTGTCCACTAATCAATATTATCATCCAGGGACTCTCTGCTAATCAATCCTACCAGCCCAGGGTCCAACTCTCCTCTAATCAATTCTAGCAGCCTGGGGACCAACTATCTGCTAATCAATACTATCAGCTAGGTTGAAAAAGAACGTAGTTGAGATCTTTTTATGTAAGGCTCCCTTAAATCTTAGAAAGCATGAAAATATTTCAAATTTTCTCAAGATGACCAGAGTGGCACAGACGGTCCTATTTTAGTTGGTTGTTTTTCTAGATGGTAAAAAAAGAAATATACTATGAATACAAATATGCATTTCAGAATACCAATCTGCCTAGTTCTTACATTCAACGAAGCATAGCCACGTGAAGGAGGTGAAGTTGAAGATGGGTGAAGATGAAGATGGGAGAAGATGAAGAAGAGCAGACCAAGCACAGCAGCCATGTGTAGGATTCTAGATTAACCATTTGCTAATTTTAAGTGAAAAACAAAATCTTATTAATTTTTAAAAAATTTTTTGTGTTAAACTGTCATTTGATATTTTAACTTCAAACTCCTGACTTGTAAAATGAGTTTTTAAAGTTCTAAGGAGGTCAGTACTGCACGGAGGAGGCTTCACTAGGTCTCACCTTCCCTGACGAGGTGCAGGCAGTTTGTAGTTGCTGAGGGAAAGAGAAGCATCATCTTCAGTGATGCAATCAGCAAAGTACTGATGCTCCTCTAATTAACCCTACAGCAATTGGATAGGGAAGGAGAGAGAAAGAGAGAGAGGGAGAGAGAGAGAGGAGGAAAGAATGAAATAGAAGAAAGCACTGAAGATAATGGAAGGGGAGTGGGGCCAGCAGGGAAGGTATCAAGTTGGCTGGTGAATATGATAGAAATTATCCATCAAATAAAAAGAAATGAGAGACACGGGGAAGGGGAACCACAACCATGTTAAATAAAATCCAAGATTCACAGTTCAGAGGCTGGCCCTGACCGGAAATGGGAGAGATGCAGCATAGATGCTGCCAGCTTAGCGATTATCCATGGACAGCTTTCACTGTCATCATTGAAGAATCCCCTCAGCCCAAGGCTGACAGACACTGTCCCCACTGACAAGGGAGCTCATACCCTCAGCCGGACCTTTGTTTTCATGACACCAACCTGGTGCCCTTCATTGTGGGGCCCATCCAAGGAGCTTCACTGAGTTTTTTTTTAATGTGTGTGCATGTGTGTGGAAGGTTTTGCAGTGAGCAAATGCTTCCAGTGAAGATTTTCTAAGTAATCTAGCTTTAAAAATAATTTGTGCATTTTAAGTAAAATGGTCCTTACAGCAAAATGCAGACAGTAGCATTTATACAAATATCATGGTACTTGAAATGATGGAATGCAAAATTCTGACAAAGAAGGAGCAGATAATGGAAGAAAAATCTAATCCAGAAAAATAATATTCTGGGTGAGGAATCTTGCTAAATTAATCAATGCTAGTGAGTCTTCTGACTTCAAGTAAAAGAATTACTATAATGCTATGTAAGCGATTATAAATTTTAAATGTATATATATATATGCATTATATTTATACACACATATATACATGCATATATATATATAAATATAAATATGTACAAATTTATGTATACATGAAGTGAGCCTAAAGATTGGGAACAGGAGGCTTAAAATGTCTCCATGCGTAGCTCTTTCAGTTCTTTACTGAAAGGGGTTACAGTAGTGGATGACATGCTTCCAAGCAGGGCTATTTTCAGTAACTGGGAGCTGTGAGAAACACCTCATTCTCCATTATCAAAAAGGCATAAATTCCAAAAGTGTCCATATGAAAACTATTCATCTTTCCTTTCAAAGCTCCTAAGTTCAAGAGGCTCCCATGGGCAATTCATGTCATTGTAGACTCCAAGTTTGAGTGACTCATGATGTCTCAGAGATAACTCCTTAGGACTCGTATGCTAGGCTTATGATCTCATTATATATTAAACAACCCATCAGAATGCAAAGTGTTGATATTTCGAAAAGATAGAGGGCACGGTTAGTCATGTGACTAATTTTTCTGCTCGTTTTCCTAAAGTCAATTATTAATGAATCTTCATCCAGTTTACATTCTTTCATTTTCTACAAATATTGAAGTACTTTAAAGGTGAACATAACAGACAACCATTTAAACACACATGCACACACATGCATACACACACACCTGCACATGCACTTGCACATGCACACACATATAAACACACATGTAAGATTACCTCCACAGATATAAGCTCTCTGAAGAGTGGTTCTTAACTGTTGTAGAAAACCACATTTTTTTAATTGTTAGGAGTTAACTAATTCCTAAGTTTCTAAGAAACTAAGTTTAAAAGGCAACTGCATTATGTTCTTTCTTTTCATCTTCTTATGCCTTTAATTTGAAAATTAGACAATAGAACTATAGAAATATTCACTTTTTATTCTTCTAGAATGAAACTGAATGACTAGTCTGAGATGACCCTCCTTCTCAGAATGAATTTTTTAGAAGATAAAGTCTATTGCTTTTTATTTAGAATCATTTTCAAACCTAGTCATTTTGAACCCTGTAAATGTGACGTGTTCTAAACAGCTGACCTCAGTCCATGAATTTCTTAAGAATCCCCCTCTGCTGGCAGCAGCTGGCCCCTCGCAGGATCCACCATGGGACACACTCTCCCTGTTTACGTCTGCCAGCACTCAGCAGAGGGGCCCAATCGCCCCCTCGGCCCATGTCTCACGTTGTGTTTTTAGGATATATTGGATGAATCCCCACAGACACTCTTACTTGACTGACCTCTTCAGGAGACGGCTGCATAATTACCCTGCACCCCTTTAAAACAGATTTAATTAAGTTACCCATAATTCTGAAGAAATATTTCATTCTAAATTTTGTATCTTTTCTATGTTCCTTCCTTGCAGTAAAACACACTGCCTTCTAACTGTGCACAGCCCATCTGTCTACACCTAGACACTTCCATGACCAACATGGCTACCAGTCTTTTATCTAAGCAGCTGAAACTTGTTTGTTGAGCCTCTGTACAGGCGGATTGAGGAATGGCTTTCTGCTGGGCATGGTGCGAATACTTGTAATCCCTGAACTTGGGAGCAGAGGCAGGTGAGCCCCAGGCCAATCTGGTCTACACAAAGAATTTTAGGTCAGTCAGAGCTACATAGACTCTGTCTCACAAAAGGGGCAAAAAGAGAACAGGAAAGGAGGAAAGAGAAGGGGACGGGAGAAGAGGGGAGGAAGGGGAGGAGAGGGAGGGGAAGGGAGGGGGGAGAGGAGGGGAAGGGGGAGGAGAGGGAAGGGGAAGGAGGAGGGAATGGGAGGGAGAAGAGAGGGAAGGGGAGTGGGGAGGGGAGGGGAGGGAAGGGGACAGGGGAGGGAAAGGGGGAGGGAGGGGGAGAGGAGAGGGGGGAGGGGAGGAGATGGGGTAAGGGGAGGGGGAGGGGAAGGGGAGAGGGAAGGGGAGGGGAGGGAGGGAAGGAATCGGGTGTAGTTGAACACACCTTTAGTACCTGTGCCTTTAGTCACTGCACTTGCATGGCAGAGGCAGGAGGATCTCTGTGGGTTCCAGGCAGAGTCTCTTATCTTAAAAAAACTGTCATTCTACTGTTTGCAATGAAATTTAAATATGTCTTAGACATATATGAAGCAAGAATGGAATGTATAACTCCCTCTTAGATCTCGCCTTCTCATCAATATGACAACACTAAGAAAATTCAACACTCAGCATCCAGTAAGTAGCATGAGGTGCTTATTTGGACTCAAGTCTACCTATATCAGAGATGGAGACAATGTGGAAATAACCTCCATCACCAAAGACAAAACCGACAGTGGGATGAAGAGTGAATGTATGACAAGAGAAAGTTAGCAGTTAAATATGTGTGGAAAGAGTCTGAAAATGTACCTTAAAGGAATTCAGTTGTTTTAGTAGGAAGGCAGATTCTGGTATTATTGGCACTAGTTGATTGTTATGGTTATTATTACATAGGGTTGGAATGAAGTGCTGTTACTAACAGCATCCCCATGACAGTGAATTTTCAAAGTACCTCAACTACATATGATTCTCTGATCATTGCCTGATGGTACTTCAGAATGTTGTGTCTGTTCTGTAATATTCTTTTTGGCTTTTTCAGACCATTATCAGTAAATATAAATGCTACAAGCACTTTATACCTAGATACAGCTCTCTGGGGAATCAGACATAGTTCCTGCAGGAATTCGGTCAGGGTCACCTAGACCAGAGGAGCCTCCTGTTTCTAGACAGGTTAAGAGATCTGGGTGTTCTTGTCTATGAGCCTAGTTCAGTTCCCAGCACCCATATGGAGGCTAACAACTGCCTTAAACTCCATTTCAAGGGGATCTGATACCCTGTTCTGGTTCTAATGGGCATCGTACAATAAAAGTGCACTTACATACATGCGGGCACAGCACCATGCACATAAAAGAAAAAAAAGAAATCCAAACAGTTAAAAACAAAAGCAATAAAAAAGAAAAATGGAAATTTTCTGAGACAATATGGAATGTATAAAATGTGTCGTCACCATGTAGTCCCCTCACACACAGTACTGATGATCATCCAGAATGCTCAGGGCTTTCCTGAGTTGGAAACTGCTTCCATTGTCCTAAATAACCCTAATTCAAATTTTCCACATGCCAAGTGATTGTCTTGATGTAACAGTTTCTGCCCGAATCCCCAGAGGAACCGACCAGGGTCAAGAAGAAGAAGACAGAAGAAGGTCCCGGTTCTTTTAATAATTGTAATAGAATTTCCTCATGAAACATTTGTTATTGGTCTGCTTTAAACTACTTTTTGGATGTTAAAATAAATTTATTTTTGGTACTTCAAAGAACATGACAGAAAATAATAATGAAAGCAACACGACATACAGTAGTGGTTTGCTTCCCAACCAGAGCCTTGCTGAGCATTGCCATGAATCTGCGCACAGCATAAATGTCATTTGGTGCCTCCCACAGAGCCCTGTATGACAGTGGCTATGGTACAGATGAATGTCTTAACCAACAAGCAGAAACTTCTAGAAAAAGTTTTACTTTTCAAATGCAGAAAAAGAAAAATTCTACTCTGTCGGCATATTTGCTTCAACAGTTTTCGTGGCTGGAATTTAGTCATACAGTGGAAAATTTCAAAACGGCATTTTGTACCTTTCAATTTCTATAGCTTTCTTTAGCACAAGCATCCCAAGATCATATAAATGGGAGGTGAGCAGGTAGATTGCAATTAGGAAAATCGTAACATCTTCATAATCTGCACTCCCTGCAAACCCAGACTGACCCTATCTACCCACAAGACAGAATTCTACACAAACAAAAGAGCACAAATTTAATTCACCTATTAATTTAAAGAATCAAATTTTGAGACCTCGCTTTTCTTGAGAGGCCTAAGATCTTACATTTTAAGGAAAATCTGTCTTGCAATTAAGACCTTAATTCTTTTCATTTCACTCATTTCACTGACATTTACTTGGAAAAGTCCTTATGCCTCTTGCCTACAGAGAGCTACTCGGCACTGTAGTTCAGTCCACTGAAACCTTTCCCAAATTACCGTCGTCGTGCAGCAGGACTTGACAGCGCTTGGTGACAGTGTTATACCACTCACAGCCACAGACGGATAATTAGACTGACTACCACACTTCACGTCCAAGCTTTATGCTGGAGTGTGAGGGTGTGCGGGCTTAAAGTGGCATTGTGCGGCCTGCTCTGAATGTCACATGGCCATCAAAGGTGCCTGGGTGGTACTGTTTTACTTTCCGTATTTCAAGTCTGGCCCAGGTTAGGAAACAACTGTTATTTGAAGGGAGAAAATGCTGACATCTTCAAAATAGAATATTTCTGTATACACGCCTCTATGCATGTGGGTATATTTATAAAATGCAATAATTTTTTTAATTGGTTTCAACATTCTAGAAGTTATCTATTAAATGTATTCTTTATGTGGAATCTTATATCATGCCAGTGCAGTATTTAGCATTATTTTTGACCTGTTAGGATTGGAAGTAAGATACCATGACAGAAGCAATCAGCGGTAAAGACACACTAATCATGGCTTAATGTGGTTGACAATCTCCAGTATGGCAAAGCTAAATTTTTCTCAAGTAGTCCTGAATTTGGGTAAACAAAATGGTGAATTAATGTCAGCACTTTACCCATAAATTATGTCATGTTCTGAGAAAGCTATTTTCATAAAAGGAAAATATGATGTGCCCAGATTCCTGAACGTACAAAGAGCACTGAGGTCCAATGAACAGTACACAGTATCCCAGTGGTGCTGGCACCACAATTCACATCATCTGTGGCAGAAACATCTAGCATCTTCTCTGTTCTTTGTTCTAATTCTTGAGGCAAAACTCACATTGAAGACGGTACTATTCCTTGGTTCCCATTATAGGGAATGTTCTTTGAGCTCCGGTCTTAACAGCAGAGGAGACAGTTTGGAGGCTTTGTATCATCTGCTCTTACGTCTTGGACTAACAGATAAAGCTCTGGGATAAAGGATAGACACTGTTTTGCAGACTACCCAGCTAGTCTGAGAATGCTTCTATGGAAACAGGGATGGGGTCTGTTTCAGGAGGTCAGCCTCTCATGGGGTAAGTGCAGTTAAGCTTAAGACAGCAGTTACTTTTCTGAACCAAAGGTGAGGTTGAAGAAATGGCATGCCGGCAAATGCATGACTGAGTCAGTGATGTGGGACTGAGGCTGCTAGCTTATTACAGACTCTGAAATAAACTCCAAGGGTAACTGCTGGGGACAAATCAAGGAAGCCTCATGGAACCACTGCACTTCACATTCCAAGAAACAGCTGGCATGCCCACGGAACCTGTGCATGCCCACGATACTAGGGAACAGATGAACCACCTCGAAAGGGTGTGGCAGAAGTCACTGGGTTTGAAGCAAAGCACTAGTGAGGAGAACTGCAAATCGGACGGACAAGTTCTGTGTCACCTTTACTAACTAGACTTGGAGGTTGGGCCTCGCTCTAGTACAGGCTATCCTGGAACTTACTGTGCAACCCTGGCTGGACTGAGCTCACACAATTCTCCTGCTGAAGCTTTGCAAGAATTCAGATTACAGTGTGAGTCACCACACCCCACAGATTCTTAATACAAGCACAAGGACGTGAAATGGATTAAGGAATCAAATCTTAAACAGATGAAAGACCTCTCAGACTTTCAGTTTTCCCAAAAACTTTGTTCTTCATTGCCCTTTTAAATGCAGAACTCTCAATTTCAAATTTTCATTTCTTAATTTCTCATGAGTATATGCCATTATGAAGATTCCATCCCATCCCCCTACCCACTCAGTCTATGCTTTCTGGGATGACCAGGTCGTTCCATGTTGCCAAACCAGCTGGACAATTCCCTCATCTACATTCCTTCGTTTGGGGAAGCACTGCCCACTGATGCACTTTCATTGTTCAGTGTGTTCTTCAAGCAGCATGACATGTCCTACATTTCTCTCGCTACTATATCCGACTGTCTCTCTCATTAGTATGTGTGACAACCTCTCTTGCTACTATATACAACTCCTCTCTCACTTCTGTATATGATCATCTTTCTCAGTGTCTTTTACAGCACTTCTTGTAGATTCATCCTAGAATTTGCATTTTTTTTTTCCAAGTTTAATCAGTAGACCGACTTTCGTAGTTATTTTTTTTACCTTCCAAGGCCTGGGCTCAAGACATGTGCATCTTAAGTGTACGTGGCCTTAAGTTAGACCCTCGCTCACTCTGCATAAGCCTGCTTTCCCTCATGGTTTTCAGTTAATAAGACTATACCAGTGCCGGCACCTGTGGAACTCCCTGGGGGTTCAGATCTCACTGTTACATTGCAGCTCATAGTTCCCTGTTCCCTGAAAATTTGTCTTCAGTACGAATGGAGTTCTCAGTTTGTACCATCCTTGGAACCCCACTTTCCCTCTGTTCTTTTCTATACATGGAGTTGAATGACATGCCTTCAGGATGAAACTGTGGTCTTAAGACTGCAATGGCTCAACGACAATTTGGGCAACCGCTAGTAACCAGCCACTGTTAATGCTGCTCTGGTGGGGCTCGCTGGCTTCACGCTGGCTCCAGTGCTGCGGCAGGTGGTCTGAGTGATGCTGCTGGGGCTCGCCTGCCCCCCCCCCCGGGCTCTGCACACAATGGGAGGGGGCTGCTCTTCCGGAACCACCTTCCCCTGCTCAGTTTCAAACTCCAGACTCAGCCTTTGGTTTTATTCTGTCTTAAAAGTCCATCAAAAGCAGTATTCCTGATTCTGGAGAGTGTATGTGAGGAAGACTGTCTCTCATTTATCTGCCTCAGTCTCTCTGCTTCTCTCTCTCTCTCTCTCTCTCTCTCTCTCTCTCTCTCTCTCTCTCTCTCTGTAGGAAGCAGACTTCTGCCTTTCCTAGTCTTGCTCCACATTATATTTGAAGCAGGGTGCTTCACTGCTCCTGAGGTTGCTATTGATCCAGCAGTGGTGGCTGGCCTGTGGAGTTAAAGGATCTTCCTATCTATTCATGTGTCTTCCAGCCCCCAGGGCATGGCACTTTACCTGCCTTTTATGTGAGGTCTAGGATTCTGAACTCAGGTCCTCAGGCTTGTGCAGTAGATACATTACCAACTGAGTCATATACCTATGCTGGGGGCATGGCTCCTTATTTGGGATGCCTGTGTGCTCTGAGGAAACTAAGTAACCATCATAGCTGTAGACAGCGACTTCGAACAAATCACCTAGTTAAACGGCTAAGTACTTCACATCCCCTAACAGCTCATTTCAGTTTGAAAAACCTGCTATCTTCTTCCTCTCTATGTTTACAGGTCCCAGACAGAGCACTCATTCCTTAAATGGGGCTGAAGTCATGAGTAAACAGAGTAATGTTGCTTTCATCTCTGTCAGCCCTGATCAGGATACTTAATGTGAACTGATTATCCTACATGACTCGTTTTGACTGCTAGGATGACAGACCTGCAGAAAGTCCACTGCTCAGAGAGGCAGTGATAATGTTATTACCCACCCACTAGCCCTCCACCAACCATCCTGAATTCTGCAGGTCAGTATGGAAAAAATGCACTTCATTTACTACCTTCTGGACATGGGATACCAATAGTCAATAAGTGGTAAATAAATCTGATTCAGTACATAGTGGGAACTGAGTGTTTCTGAGAAACACACTGATCTCAAATGGCAGAGTTCCTCTTCTTTGGTGAGAATATTTTGAGAAAAGCTCTGAGAGTATTTGAAGGTGCCAACCCTTTGATGCTTCAAAGCCTCAGGTTTTCAGGCACTGTAGAGGTGAATGTTGCAGGTGTGTCAGTGTCACACTAAAGCAGCTCAGGTGGCTAAGACTCCTGTTCTATTCGAGTCTTCTGATACTTGAAATTAAGAGAAAAGTCTTTTGGGCAGCACCTCAGAAGTCCCTCAGGCTATTACTCTGAAACTTGGCATTCATTAATTGCTTGCTTTCCCTCCAGACACACGCATGACTCGTGCAATGCACAGCGCTGTAAGCTCAACTTATGCTCTAGGGCAGAGGAAACTTTTGGTATTGCTGATTGAGACTTGTTACTGAATAAAGGGCCTGATTTGAAGCCAGAGATGTATTAGGCAGTTATGAAGAGGAGTGAAGACCAGACTGTTATTGTGGAAAACATCTGACAAATTTGAAATTACGTTCACCATACATCATGCAAAAAATATGCTGTTCTGATCCCAGAAGGGTCTGAGAAACTTTTCCCAAGAAACCAATGGAAACTGTGACTTTCTGCCAACATCGTAAAACAAAGCTTTGTGACAGTCACTGAGATGGGAAGACTCAGGCTGGTTGGCTCTGGCACCCACGACCAGAACTGCAGCTTTCTTTTGTTGAAAGAAATATGAATACTTGCATGCAATTTCCTAGTGCAATTCACTTCAAAAAAGAATTTTTCCAGTCTCAAGGAACATGTCATTTGCATTCATTTGAACTTATTTTAAAATGACATTTGGATTGAATAATCTTTGCAGCAAAAATTAATTTGAGGAAATTAGTGTAGAAATCAAATAAGATGTAATTAATAATCATGATAATTACAAATGCAACTTTTTACATCCAGTCCCATGCACAGTCTAGCTCTTAATAGATTCAAACATGTAATTGTTTAATCAAAAGAAGAAGAAAGTGCTCATGCTACATACCACTCTTGTGACTGGTTCTAAAGTCATGCTACATACCACTCTTGTGTGATTGCTTCTAAGGAATAGTTTCAAAGGATCTCAAATAAAACATTCTAATTAGCTCTGCAAAGCCTGGATCTCTTTTCTGTCCGTGTGTGTATGTTTCTACCTTTAAGACTGAACTCATTTCATGCATAGACCCACATCTATACTTCAGCTACACCGGATTCGGCCTACCTTGGGGGACTCTGATAGGAAGATCCGTCCACGAAGAATCATATCCCTAGCCTGAGGCCGGTTGAGCTCTCTGCCTCTCATTTATATTACTTACCATCTGCTACATTTGCTTGGCGTCCTGGCAGCCACTGCCGTGTGACATCTGCTCTATTTTTGGCTGATATTGCTACCGACCTTTCCTGTGATCATCTTGTCTGCCTAACTGGATGGAGCACTCCTTGAGGACAGGTCATGAATGGAATGATAGATTATACACACCTTGAAGAAACTTTAGCAATCACAGAGTTCAATGCCTCGTTTTGTAATTGAAGAAAAAGAATGGAGAAGTCAAGCAACTGATTGAAGGTCAAACAGTAACTTACTTAGAGGGATCAGAAATAGAGTTCTTAACTTAAAACACCCCATACTCCTCAGGGTGCCACAATACCACTTTCACAACACATTAAAGTGTAAGAGGGCATTAGTAATACAATTTCCTCAGTTTATAGACCAGGACACTAACACACTGTGGATCCATGAGTTGTTGTCAGTAACACAAGGGATCTACCTCAAAGATCAGGAACTGTAATTTAAATTTCCTGACTTTTAACAGGGTATTTTCCTCATTCTCCTAAACCCTGTTCATACTTCATTTCTTTATTCTCCCAAATTCTATGTGCAGAATAAGCTTCTATTAGCTGTATGTTTAATTTTAGAAATAAAAATACAGTACAATCAACCACACATTAGAAAAGTAGAATCTGTCATTTCAGTGGGAAAAAATACACTTGAGAATGGGACTTTGTACCTGTCCCATTAGGTTATACTAATTACTCACTAACACTAATACCAATGCTATTCACCATAGGGTCTGACTAGCATGTGAAAATGGAGACACTCAGATATTTCTATTTATTAAACAGCTAAACTTATTTTCCTGTATTTTCTTGACTCATCTCTTGTTCTACTTTGTATTACTAGGATTCTGACAAAAAAAACTGAATCTTATGAGATAGTTTGTGGATATAATTGATTATCTTTTTCCTAGGGGAGAGTCTCTGCTGAGAATTACCTGATTTGAAACAAGTGAAGCTTGTCTCTGAAGGTGTTCATAGATAGATAAACTGACAGATAGAAATAAACCATATATATTATATATTCATATATGAACTGTACCGATATGAACCAATATATATGAACCACAGATATATGAACCATACATATGTATATATGTGTATGCATGTATGTAGAGTTACTGTAGGTGAGCTTTAATAGTCTTGATATAATATCTGGTACTCATCATGAAAATTGCAATTCAGACTGATTTCTGCAGGAGTTGCTGTACAGTTGCAAAGTATCCTAGTTAATTACTTTCAAGAGAGTCAGTTTTCTGCTTGATTCCTTCAAACACTCTTTTCCTACCTGGTCTAGATTCTTCTAGACTCTTTTGTAATGGTTAGCAGTGTTGAGTGCTCCTGAGGGACAGCATTAAGCACTGCCCATCAGAGGCCTATGCTGTGTATGGATTACACTTTATTTTTTGCACATTAGCTTAGATTTCCTCTGAATCCTCTCAAACCACATGTCTAATTCCTTGCTTCCTTTGTCTTTATACCTCCTGTACTTCATTCTCAAGTCTTATTTAGTCAGGCATCTTTCAACATTTGTAAGACTTGGTTAATGTTTTGCCACTGATCAGGAGATGAGTTTAACTAGAAATCAAATATTTTATGTATTAGTTGTATGTGCTCAAAGATCCCGATGCCAGCTGCTCAAGTAGTTCTATGTTTTGTGAGTTCATTATTATTATGTTGTTGTTATTCATTAAGTGTGTGTGTCCTCAAATTTGTGATCCTTCTGTCGCAGCTTCCTGAATGCTGGGAAGTAAAGCATACACCACCACATATGTCATTTGTACTTGATTTTTAATAATTCATCTTGCATTCTTAGTTTTCATGATCTAGATTTTAACTCTGAAGCTCACCAACATCAAGTGTGATTCCTACATGTAACCACCCCACACACTCCTAGCCATAGCCGTGGCTCAACTTCAAGATTCTGTGTCTTTCACACTGTTCAACTGTGTTTAACATGAAAAGAAGGAGACATTTGAGGAGAAACTTTCAGCTCAAAACTATAAAATATATCCCAGGAGAATCACAACTATTAAGCATATCTCTGTACAATTGACTATGTCAACTGGACAACGAAATCAATACAGCAATTGACAATTTCCCCAACACTCCTGAAACAATACCATGGCTTACTATTTCCTACAATAATATAACAGTGAGGTCTGAGTTCCCAAGCAGGAAGGTTAAGAGGAGTTATGAATGAATTTGTTACCTCTTGCATTTCAATTTACTGAATTCAGGATTCTGTGTACTAACATGTTTAATTTGTCAGAATAGCGACCTTCTACAAAGTTGCCCTAAAAATAATTTAAATAAAAAATAGAGTTACTTGTAATTTATTGCATTATCTCTAGGAAAAAAAAACCTTAATTAAAAACAGCTTCAGGTTACTATAAGTTTTAATCAGTTTTAGCTGTAATTTTAGATTATTACCATGGCTGGAAGGTGGGGAACAAATATAGCTAGCCAGCCAGAGCTGTTTCTCTTCTCTCCATTTATTAAAACCTATTCAAGTTTTGATGGTCTACAAAACCATGGTGTTCTATCAATTATGATATCAAAAGGTTTCTGAAACATCTTTAGGTGAGAAGTAAATTATGCATTTGTCTTTTAAAATGTGTTTTATTATGATATTATGTCAAATAATGTCAGTAACTCAGTACCAGAGTGAGTGGGTACTGGACATTTGTAATTCAGGGGAAGTGATTATCATGGCACATTCTGGTATCAAAAAAGATTTTTGCCAGATTACTGTTTATCAGTTCACGAATTTAAATGCAGTTCTGTTAGCTCTAGAATGTGGCTGTCTGCAGCAGATACATGCAGCTTTCCGGATTGGCTGCCATGGGAAAGACGAAGTCTGAATTTGATTGCTCAGGGTGGGGAGGGATCACTGGTTATCATGGGGAAAACTCGCCGAAACAGTCACCACACTGACAGGATGAGATTTGGGTTAGCTGCTTCCCAGGTGATGTCTCTGGTCTTCATCTTCCCATACCAGGCAGGAAAGGAAGATTCCCATGCAGTGTATAGATAAAGCATGTCAATTTAGGCAATCATCATCCACCCAGAGAAGCCCTCCTTGATGCTACGAATCACTCACTTAATTGGCAAATTGGTTTTCTTCACTTAATGTGCCTTACTCACATTTGCCATTAGCAATTTTCCATCTATCGGTCAGTAAAGAATGACAGCTCCCGCTTCATTAACGTTCACTTCAGAAAATAATTCCTAATATTAAAAGGCTGTGCAGGTGGCCTGTGTACACCTTTCTAAGAAAAGTCGAAGTTACTTCCACACACTTGGTGATAACCTGGAAGTGACAACCAAGCTGGTCCAGTGGGAATGACTAGTGTCAACGTCTCTCAGTCTGCAGATCACAGGGCCTTTTTCTGTGTAGTTCTTAGTTACAAGTGACATAGATACACCAAGAAGGAATCATTTCAGAGTTATTGCAGCTTTTAAAGAAAAATGCTGTTTCTTAATGATATTAAAGTAAGCGCAATAAAGAAGATTTAATTCATGTAGAGCAAGGAACTGGCTCAGTGGGGTTCAACTGTGGTGGAGAGAATGTGCTCAGCTCTTCATAGGCCTGTGCCCAGGTGAGGAGGGACATTGCAGAGTGGACAGCGTGGCATGTGTCCACTGAGGAGGGGCATTACAGAGTGGACAGCGGGGTCCTATCAGACTTGAAGACTGAAAGCTACAGAACACTAAGAGCTCTTGCTGAGCGAGATGAGACTAGGAAAAGTTCTGAAAATTTCAACTCTAGCCAAGGATCTTGAGTGACTAGGAGCCTTAAAAGTGCTACTTATGTGCTGCAATCATTTCATTTTTGAAAGGAGGGGCTAATGTGGAATCTGCACAGCTTATATTAATGTGTGTATGAAATACCATATTTATATTACAATTGAATTAAAATAACTCAGTAAAAATAAGCAAAAACTGGCTTCTTCACAAAGTGTACAATACTACTTCATCTGGACTGCTGTGTTTTAACCTCAGCATTCTCTAACAGGCAGGGCTTACCTTCTCTCTAAATTATTAGGAAGCATGAAATAAAAACAACTCCAGCCTGCCCGGTGGGCAAAACAGAACTGACAGACAGATTTTCTATCCACCGAGCTTGGGGACATGAAGCTCTCCAAGATTCCTGGTAGAAATAATTTATACCTAGGGTGCAAATTTCCACTGAGGTCAGCAACATAGATGAAAACATGCATGACTAGTTTGGGAGAAAGACCTCATCTCCAGTACAAGGTGGCATAACACAGCCATCACACTGGGAATGAAAGAGCCTGCCAGAATTTTAGGTGAAACGTAAAAGAATGGACATCCAAAAGAAACAAATTAAAGATGTATGTGTGAGAATAAAAAAAATTATATGTTTCAAATTAATATCTTAAAAAAAGAAACTCGTGAAAGAACCTAGGAATCATTTAGTGGTAAGAATTTATGATTCTAGTCATGAAAGAGGAACAGTGTCAAGTTCTGTTTGTGAGTTCAAAGAGCAGTGTTGTAAATCTTCTTGGCACAGGAATGTTGTAAGAGCTCAGTAGATGCAGCTTTGGAGTGGGAGTCCTTAGGAAAGGCTGGAGAGCCAAATCATTCTGCTGGCAATGGAAAAAGGGGGGCTCAAGGGTAGGCACACAGTCAATGAAGGTAAGGTGTGTCCCACACCGGGGACAAGAGAAGATCATCCTCCAGAAATGCATTTCGGCTGGGCTGGAGGCGCCGTTTCTATTTCCACTGACTATGATGTTATTGAGAGTGTTCAACGGGGCTGATGGGGACCTATCCACAATAGGTGTCGACACCTACCTGCTAATCACTGGATACATGTGTGTGAGATCATAAGTGTCCTTGAGATGGACATCTGACACATGGTGATAAATTTAATTTAACACCACATTTCTTAATATCAGGCAAGGTGAATATCCATGGAAGGTCAGAATTCAATCATATGGCTCTGGTACTCTTTCATTCCCTCATGATATAAGAAGTAGCCCATAGTATTGAAAATAATATAATCAAACATGGTTTATGCATCTTAAAGACAATACTGCATAGAACACACCAAATATTCTGAGTATAATTCTTAATCTAAACTTTTCATGAATTGAGAAGAGAACTAGCCATTTCGCTAGCCAATGCACTGAACCCTACAATCAGGGACTGTGTTACAACTCCACCACGCTGGAGATATTTCATGCAAAGTTTGCACCCCAGAAAATATCGTATTTGTTTAGAGAGTAAACAGTTTTCCTGTTGTCATAGTGCATTGAGAATGGAGAATAGGCTTAACTGTGAATTCAAGCTTCTGATCGCCAAGGGAAAAAACACGCTTTTTTTCTTGACTGAGTGGGCATTTAGATTAGCAAAGATGTGGTTTTTATTAAAACACAGCCTCATTCTTCACAATTAGGGATATTTTGAACTTAGTAAGAGAACCCAGTGTCTCCATGGGGTCATTATAGGGGCAATTTGAATGACTTCTTTGGAGAGAAATGTGTCATGTTCTGTACAAATTTATTACTTTTTGTCCGTTCATCCTTAACTTTGCTTTGTAGTCATTCTTAGAAATGTATTCTTAGAATGTATTGCTTTTATTGCCGGTTATTAGTCCCCATCAAGTATTTCTAAAACATGTAGTTTTTTTTTAATTAGGACACTGACTTTTATTGATTTATATTATTTTGTCTCTTATGTTAGCTTGATTGAGATTTTTTAAAAATAGATTTTCCATTTCTTTTCTTAGCAATCTCTAGGAGTCTTAGGAAAGAAACCAACTGAGAATCTATTCTGACAGCCAGTTAGAACTATGATGTCATGATACCCCAAACGATCTCAACACCTCAACTCTCTGTGCAGGAAGAGTGCGTATTGGTTACTTTTTACTCTCCATCCATGTTTCCAGCATCATGGCACTAAGAGACAAAGTCACAAGCAAGGAAACACACTTTCACTGTGTGTTTGGTCAGTTTTGAAGCAGTGTTGGGAAGGGTAAATATCTCAGGACTTGTAACTGGTTAAACCACATGAAAATGGAGATGTGTGGGTGGTGACTTCAACTCTTCCCAGATAGGCTCCTTTCAGGGAAAGAGCAATTATTTCAAGATAGGGAAGGGCCTACATTTATAAACATCCATTCAGGAGGCTGAAACAGAGGAGCCTTGTGTTTGAGAACAACTTGGGTGACACAAACAACCGTACTGCAAAACCAAAACAGATTGCTTCAATCCCATTTTGAAAGGAACGTTTCATGATGAAATAATAAATACCTCCAATTCGAAGGCCTGCATGGTCATCTTTACATTTTAAACGTTTTGGCAGATACAAACCACACTCACTATCTGACCACTGAGTTTACATACAGCAGAGGTCACACTGAGGAAGAATTGAGAGCCAAATGACTCAGTCTATCTACAGTCATTATTCAATAAAATTCTCAAAACCTAGAGGGAACTGCTCTTCCATTTTTTATTCAAAGTAAAATAAAAAAAATTAATAATCCCTAGAACTCATTAAAAATACTCCTAAAACAGAAAAAGCACGCCTGCATTGACAGGTGTAGAAACCCTCTTTATCAGTATTCCCTAAAGGACATGCCAGATCAGGTAGTAGTAAGACATGTGGAGATAAGCTAAAAAGTATGGGATTAGGTAGGTTGTGTGGCTGCAGCATACCACCCTCATAAGGAACTTCCGGTGTCACGGGGTTCCTAGAATTACTTCCCATGGGCATTGAGAACAAACTGTCAGTCCCTCCATGCTTCTTTTATACTGTGTGGTCAAATTGACAGTATTTCAGTATCCTGTCTGCCACTGGCTAAGAAAACCCAGATGGATATGCGTGTGTGTATGTCTGTGTGGGCATGTGTGCATGCATGTGTGTGCATACATCTGTGTGTGTGCATGTGTGTCTCTGTGTGTGCATCTGTGTGTGCATGTGCATGTGTGTGTGTGCATCTGTGTGTGTGTGTGTGTGCATGTGTGTATGTGTGTGAATTATCTGCGATTCTGAGCCATTCATTTGAAATTGTTTGGCACAGCAATGAAATGAGACTAGCAGCAAGGTCACGGGATATGTACACAATAGAACAGCGACTAGAAGCAGAACGACACCAGAGCAGAAAAGGTTCTGGTCAGTTTAGATAAACAGTCCCTCCAGGTCCTTCCAGTCCATTAACATGATTGACAGGAATCGCCTGATCTTAGAGAAAGGAGACAGATAAGTGAGCTGATAATAGGGAGAAGCAAGTGTTTCTGGAAGATTCGAGAACCTGACTGCATGATTCTTGCTTGCTCAGATGTGAACCTAAAGAAGAATTTCAGGGAAAGGCTAGAGTGTGAGGCTTTGATACCAAAGATCCCTCATTTGAAAGTGGATCCTGAAATTTCCTCCTCATCCTCTAAATTGAGGTATACAGTTTTTGTCCCTCCAAGGAGATGGAGAAGACTGAACCCAGGACTCTGCACTTGCCAGGCCATCCATCAACCACTGTTCTAAACCCCTACCCCAAACTGAGGTTTAAAAGGCATCCAGCGTTCTGGTTTTAGTTCAGAGCACTGGGAAGCTCTTCCTCCCTCTGCTTAAGATGCGAAATTAGATGAGCCAACAGGGACGGAATACAGTTTCCTCTTTCCGCAGTACTGGGGAATCAGAGACGCTAGGCCACCACTCCCCCCCAGTTACAGCACTGCTCAACTATAGGGAAGAAGCCAGAGGCAAGGGCATCTAGCACCAAGGGTGGAAAGAGACAGTGTGAGCAGACACAGTGTGAAGAACATCAGTATGGGAAAATCAGTGTGAGAAAGTCAGTGTGGGAAAGTCAGTGTGAGAAAGTCAGTGTGGGAAAGTCAGTGTGGGAAAGTCAGTGTGGGAAAGTCAGTGTGGGAAAGTCAGTGTGGGAAAGTCAGTGTGGGAAAGTCAGTGTGGGAAAGTCAGTGTGGGAAAGTCAGTGTGAGAAAGTCAGTGTGGGAAAGTCAGTGTGGGAAAGTCAGTGTGAGAAAGTCAGTGTGGGAAAGTCAGTGTGAGAAAGTCAGTGTGGGAAAGTCAGTGTGGGAAAGTCATTATAGGAAAGTCAGTGTGGGAAAGTCAATGTAGGAAAGTCAGTGTGGGAAAGTCAGTGTGGGAAAGTCATTATAGGAAAGTCAGTGTGGGAAAGTCAATGTAGGAAAGTCATTATAGGAAAGTCAGTGTGGGAAAGTCAGTGTGAGAAAGTCAGTGTGAGAAAGTCAGTGTGGGAAAGTCAGTGTGGGAAAGTCAGCGTGTGGGCACAGACAATGTACGGAAAGAGTGTGAAGGAAAAAGCTTCACAGGAAGGAGACCTTGAGCTTCTCTTTCTAGACAAAACGCCCCAGAGAACAGCGATAATTACTTCTTTCAGTTACTCATCTCCACAGTTTCAACCAGGAAATCACAGGAAAGGTGTGCTCTAGGAATCAAACCTGGGTCCTCTGCAAGAGGAACCAGTGCTCTTAACTATGGTGTCATCTCTCTGGCCTAGAATTTTTAAATTTTTTTCAAAGAAATTTCAACATGTACGATGAACTCACTCACACTCACACACTCGAGCCAAATGTGTGTAGGGAAAAATTACAAATCGTTTTTATCGTGGAGCATAAGATGAAATGGGGAAGGAAAAGGAGCATCTGACCTACCAGAAGATTATTCCCATTTGCGCCCTAGTGACCTCGGGGTCACACACACAATTTCAAGCAGAGGTTATCATTTTAATCCCTGCTCTCTGCAACACAAGTGGGATAATAGTCATTGCTTCTAAGAATATGGAGAGCAGTATATCTACCCAGACTCATACATTGTTTTTGATCAATGAGAAGGATGGGTCATGAGGGATTAGGACTACCAGTTGGTTTTAGATTATGAGAGGGGCTCAAGGATTGCAAGGCTTGTCTACAGTATAAACAAAATAAGATAATATTAACTTTCAGGTTTATAGGGTCCTGAGTATGTCCATGTTGTAAAATTCATTCCTAAAGTAGCCAGGGCGAGAATGGGATACATAAGGAAGGAAAGGGTGCTTGACCTGATTTCTCTTATAGAATACTTGATACTGCAGTATTCAAACATATCAGATTTCTGCCTTAATAAACACAAACTGAAATTCACTTAGCACTAAATTTGGTTCCAGAAGAACATAGAACTTAGGTGGTTTGAATAATCCTGTTATAAGGTACACAACCCTTAGGTTAATGACATTTTCCAGTGTGAGAACTCTGCGGGCATGTCCACATAAGCATAAATTTGAGAAATTAATTTGGTTGAAACTAGCAAATACTTATTAAAAGTCTACCATTTGCAAACTAACTATTGTCGGTCAAACATTGGTTTGTCCAAGGAATACATCCCTTAAGACTGACGATTTGATTAAATGGACTGAATCAGCTGGGGAGATGGTGTCAATATTCAACTGGAGAAAAGTGAGTTCGTTTTTTTTAGAAGGGCACAAATTTCAGAAGGTTTGAAGAAACTTGAAAAATTTGTGTATGTTATAACTACAAAAAGCCCATATGTATCATTTGATTCATGCTAATTTCATCTTAAAATATGCTTTGAATCAGTTCCCTAAAATCTATACTTCATTTGTGCGGTCGTCATCTCCTGGTTTTTCAGTCTCTCTGGCTTGCTGTTTCCCCTCTTAACTTCTTCCACGAGAATTCTTCTCCATCCATTTATACAAAATGTTTTCTAAAAATTGTTTAGAGTCAGGTTATGCCATTCTTCTGATTAAATTATTTCTTGATTTCTCTTATTATGTAGAATACATTTCAGAATGAAAATCTCAGTCCCCTTTTTTTTCATCCTCTTGTTCATTAGTCTTCCATGGCCACAGAAGTTAAGACACACTGGCCTGGCTTCAGGATCTTAATTACTGCCCACATAACTCCCTGGAGAGAGAACCACCAGAGTAAATCTCATGGGACTCTGAAACGCATTATGTCCCAATATCTGTCCCTGGCAATCTGGAGATTCAATGGAGCCAAAGAGAAGAAAGATGCAGCCAGGAGAGCTCTCCTTTTCTACCTGCCTCATGACTCGAGCTCTTGTTAAGAAGGACGTCTGGCCTTCTTGCTGCAACCCAGAGCTGCTCACTTTATTCACATCGTTTCTTCAACAATCCCTCTAGGTCTGGAGGTGGTGATAGCTTTCTGCTGTTGTCAGTCTCTGGCTTACCTTCCCTGCAACTTGCATCTTAGCATTTTTTCCTGATATGTTTCACTTCCTTTAATTACCTTTTTATAATAGAAAAGGTTTTTGCTTTAAGATGGCATTGAGAAGGTTTTATGTATTCAAGTTGGCACATTATGGACAGAAAGATTGGAGGTTCATTTCTTTCAATGCCAGATCTTCTTAGAAAACAAAATAGAAGCATCTCTCTAGATTGTAAGAGAGTTGTGTTTTGTTGTGTGTTGTTGATCACTTTTAAAGCAGTGCCTCATATACACCAAGTTTTGTAAAATTAAGATATTTTTAAATGCTTCAGTCAAGAATGTTTTATGGCATCAGATGTACAATTTGGGAGTCTACTAAAGGGATTTTTATTGGATTGCAAGGCCTATTGTAGCAACATAGCGGAACTGAAGTGACTCAAAACAATACAGGTTTATCATACTATCTAAAATGAAGAAATTACCCAGGGTCCCACCTCATATACTTTAAAGACTCTGAGTGGATATCTGACTTTGCCTTAGCCCACATATGGGTCCCAGGCAGTCTTCTACTTTTGACTGTACCTGAACACCAGTCTTGTTGTCTTTATATATGACCAAGCTTTTGTTTGTTTCCCTGTCCAAATTTCCCTCTTCTTTAAAGGACATCAGCTGTATAAGATAAGGCCCTGCCTTATAGACCTTCTCTTGATTACATTACCTTTAGAAAGTCTTACTTTCCAAATAAGGCCATGGTATTGGTTACCTCTCTGTTGCTATGATAAGACATTGTGACCAAAGCAACTTGTAAAGAGCATACTTGAGCTTAAAGTTCAGAGGATCTGTCATGGCAGCAGAGGTGAGCAGAGCAGAAAGCCCAATAATCCATATTCAACCAGGCACAGGAAGCAGAGAGTGTCTGGAAATCTCTCAATGGAATTTCAAAGCCTCTCCCTAGAGACGTGTGTCCTCCAGTAAGGCTGAATCTCCTCCTTCCTCCCAAAGTAGCACCCCAGCTGGGGACGAAATGTTCAGTACTTCCAGCCTACTGGGGACACTCTCATTCCAATCGCCCACTCTACTCCCTGACCCCTTGGGCTCATGAGCACAGACAAGGCAGGTTGCTGGAGTCCACTTTCAAAAACTCCTCAGTCTTTACCATTCTCACTATTCAAGTTCCAGAGTCTCTTCTAAGCCCATGCAAAATCAAAAGAAATGTTACGTGCTTCCAAAGTAACAATGAAACTGCACAAACATCTGCATTCTAAAAGTGAGGGATGGCAGTCTAGTGAGGAGGTGCTGTACTGAGGCAGGACTGAAAACCAGGAGGGCAAGCACTTGATCCATGTCTGGTTTCTGGGCATTTCCTTCCAAAAGGCTTAGTTGGCTCAGTGCCCCAGCTTTGTTGCATGCAACATACATCCCTCCCTTGGTATGGTAATACTCCCTGCATGAAGCTCTCCTTGGCAGATGTCTTATGGTTCTATCTTCAATATCTTTAGGTCTCCACTGCCAGCCAGACTTCACCCTTACAGCTCCATGCAGTGGCTTGTCAGGTCCTTCTTTAGACAGGGACCCTCCTGGTACCCATTGCCTGACCTTGGCAGCTCTGAGATCATGGAGGAAGAATCGATGAACCTTTCACTCCTACAACCACAATGCCAGGAAAATGGCATGGCCACGTTCTGCCGACAACCGGGGATGGAACACGGTCTGCTCAATTCACATGAGAAGCTTTTCTATGCAGTTGTTTCTTAGGAATAGAAAGTCCTTTCAGTATTTTCCTTTCACAAGTTAGAGGGTTATCTCTTGCAGCCTTGCCCTGAGGGCATTCTTTCCATAGTTTCAGGGCAAATCTCTAAACCTCTCCACAAGGGCTCTAATGCCCTTATCAAAGAGCCAAAGAGCAGATGTTTGAAGCCGATCTCTTCCAGCACAGGCCTTGGCTCCAATACTAATCTTTCTGGTGCTCTTTTCCTATCCAAACTGCACGTTCTGAACCTCTCTCTGCCCAACCTGCTATTTTTTCAATGTAGATCTTTATAATATTCATCATTAATAACCACACCACTGATTCAACATCAAATTGTCTTGAAATTTGCTCTATCAAAGAAATTAATCATTCACTTTTCAACTTAATCTCAGGCCAGCTCGGAGACTGTGAGCAGCTGTCAGCCTGAAGCTTTGCCCAAACTTACCAGTTGCTGTTTAAGCCTTTATTTCTCTCCATAACTACTCCTCTTTCAGCACGATGTTTTCCCATGATCCTATTAGAATGACTCATTAACTTCTACTTACAGATTTCAGCCACTTTTCTAGTCCAAACCTCTGAAGTCTTCTATATTCCTCCAAAAATCTATATGGTCAGGTTCTTCAAAACCAAACCACAGTCCAATACCAAGTTCCATATTAGTTATTTTTCTGTAACTGTGATAAAACACCATGACTGGGCCATCTTATAGAATGAAGAGCCTATCTGAGCTTCAGGTTTGGAAGATCACAGTCTATAAGGGCGCAGGAGGTATGGAGACAGAAAAAAAAACAAAGCTCAGTAATCACCTCTTAATCAGGCAGAGAGAGGCAGGAAGTTTGGCAAGGAAGGCTTAAGAACTCTCAAAACCCACCCCCTGTGATGTGCTTCCTCCAGAAAGGCCAAACCTCCTGAAACCTCCCAAAGCAGCTCCACAGCTGCTGGGACAGCACGTCCACATACTGGGGTCCTCTGGAGGACATCCTCGTTCAAACCACTGCAGTCTTGTCATTCATCTTTTGGGCAGGAGACAGCTTCCTTTTTCTCCATAAGGTTTTTTTTTTTTTTCTGTAGTTTTTGTCATTAATAATGTTAATTGAAATTCCCCAATGAAATAAAAATTCCTATTTCAACAGAAGGAGAAAAAAATGAGGTGTTTTCATCTACAGTGATCAATATGTGCAGATCTTCTGTCCAAATGGACCATGCAGCTCCCTACTCACCCCAAAGATGTTTACTGCCAAGAGCCCACACTGACCAGCCCTTCCTAAAGGGCTAGATGTTTCTTCTCAATGTGTGAGGAGGTGCAAACTGCCTTCCAGACTTCCTAGTGAGTCAGCACTTCACAATGTAAAGTCTTAGAGCAAATACTGAAACAACAACATTTTATTGGTTTCCTGGGGATCTTGACCTAAAATCCCTTTCTGACATTTTCTTAGCTAAAAGGACCTCATTTACTGTCTCTGAACATAGTATCCAGTACATGATTTTAAGATCTATTATTTACTGTGCTGGTTAGTACACTTTTATCTCTTATTTATGATGAGGTGAGTTTTAATTGGAAATGGGTTGGAAGTCTTCCAAGCTAGGGGTACTGCAGTCCCTGCTGCAGACTGATCTTACAAGCATCTGCTTGGTGAGTGAAGTAATGCAAGATCACTCTCAAGCTCTGGCTACTTTTCCCCCTTGTTCATTTTCAAGCCTTTGAAGCAAGGTGAAAGCTGCCAATTAAATCAAGAAAGCATAAATACATCTTGAATTTTAAAGAGCTACACCCTTCTTTGTTTAAAGCATAATTCTCTTGGCTGAATAATAATTAATTGTCTTCATGTATTATGAGGGTTCTTATTATTTTTACATACTTTATATTTATTGAAATTATGTCATCCTACAGTTAAGAAATTACTAAAACCAGTAGAATTCTACAATCTGAAGGTAAGTTGACAATCAGGTACTACATTTTTAAAATGATCATAAGTATTTTGAATGCTGGTGGTCTATGATTCATGTTTTCAAGAAATAGCCACAGTAACTTGCCTTTTAGTCTGTAGCTAGCATGAGTTGGTTATTTCTCCTTCTTCCAGGAGATTTCAGAACAGCAGGTCAGTATTTTGGACTGAACAGTTTTTTGCAAAGTTAAGTCAACAAGTCTTATTGTTTTTTGACTTTCATGGTACATATGTGGGCGGTTTTCAGCAGTGATTGTATTTTCAGAACTGTAATTTGAAAGAATCTGAATTTCTGTGTTGAAGAGTCACGCTTGCATATGTATTCTGGTCATGATTGCATGGGCTCACAGAGAAGAACAGGAACATGGCCAACTCTGAAGGAAAGGTCAGTCCCAGTCCTCTCCCCTTACGTTCAGTCACTTTAATGCCATACCAGGAGGACTTCCTGTCTTCATTTATTTTGCTTGGCGATTCAGTATGTTGTGTTGGTTTATTTTATGATGGAAAAGCAGCCTCCATGTCCCTCCCAGGTATCCTGGGCACTGGGACTTATTATCACAAATGATGTAAGCATGCAATATAAAAATAATATGTAATATGTTCAAGTTGGCCATTCTTAGGGTTATGTTTTAAAATAGTAGGTTATGTTTAAAAATCAGCTTTGATTATGAGGTCTGCCCTGGTTTTCGTCAGCTGGGTCTCCCTTTTATGCCTGAGGTGGATGAAGTTCCTTAAGGAAAGCTAGGTAGGAGGACACAGCAAATGATGGGCCTGACTGAGGGATTTGGTGCAGTGCTCAGGAGTTTTGGTAGGGTTCTGGGAAGTGACTATGACCTTCTCGCTACTTCCTGTCGGTGAAGTGGGAATGAAATTCTGTTCATCCCTCTGGGCTGCTTTCACTCCCATAAATTATTGGCTTTGTGAATTATAATAGTTTGTGCAAACTCAAAGAAAGCAAATAAAATGCTGTGTTCCAGGAACACGTGGTTTCCTTAGCCTTGCCAAAATTTCAAGCCTATGGATCAAAGACATGTCTGCATATAAAGGCAAAATTTCCCTAAAGATCACAGTTCAGGAGCTAAGACAATTCAGCATTGAGAAAAGCCAGTGCAGTCCTCCCGGGCTTGCTGAAAGGAGCTGGTAAAAGCACTGGTCACCTGTCAGCCTCTGTTCTCTGCCACTTACAAAGTTATTATGCACTGATTATGAGAACTATTCTATGGAATAGAAAAATTTGGTGAGCCTCCTCTTTTGTAGTGAGGCTGTTTAGGGTACTTTAAATATTTCCTTTTAGCACACAGTAGAATAAGGCAGATCCCTGAACTGTATGTCGACAGCGTTTGAGCCTTCCTTATTATGTCAGCAGTGCTAGGAGAGTGTTGCTCTTCCGTCGACATGCATGTTCCAGGAGAGAATACAGCCTTAAGCTAAGGGAATCAAACACTGGCATGTAGATGTTTAGATTCCTCTTAGAAGATCAGTTCATACTATGGTCCTGGGTGTAGAAATTTTATTCCTATGCAGAAGTAATAAACAGAACTCAATGCTGTAAAAAGAATGATGTGGTTGAATATTTAAAGAAAAATCTTAATTGTAGGTATGTATTTTATAATATCGAATGAGGGGCAGGGGACAGCCTCTTATACAAAGTGAATAAAAGTAATTCAAATAAAGTTACTTGCTTCTCCATCCATTGACTTTGGTAAGCAATGGTTATGTTAACACTTATGAAAAGGAATAGATTAAGATAGCTGCATTTATTCAAGAAAATAGAAAAAAAGATGAAATGAAAATGAAAGTATAGTAGTATTATGAATAAGTCATACTCTGACATGGCACTGGAGAGCTTCTTTATTCAGAACTAGGAATGTCATTGGACACTTGTTAGTCACATGCTATCTCATTGTTTTCTTTTAAACTTACTCTAACACCTTCAGATCCCCCTGAAATAAAAGAATGAAGACAGACTCCCCTGCAAGTGCCTTTGTGAATAAGCAGCCTCTGCCCTTGTCTCAGAGATCATTTCCTCCTTTGCTGTGATGTTGTGGCATCTGACCATTGCTTCCTTTGACTGGAGGCTGAACCTCAAAGCCTGAATGGAAGTAATGCTTGCCAAGTCTCCTGAGCACCAACTGCTAAAGCAAGGGGTGGTCCTCAGTACCTCAGTGTTCCTTCCTTCCTGCCTTCCTGCCATCCGGCATTTCTTTCATTCTTCCTTCTTTCCTTCCTTCCCTCCCTTCTTTCTCTCTCTCTCTTTCTCTCTCTCTTTTTCTCTCCCCCCTCCCTCCCTCCCTCCTTTTCCCTTTCTCCCTTCTTCCTTTCCTCCTTTCCTCCCTTCCTCCCTTCCTCTCCCTCCCCTCCCTCCCTCCCTCCCTTCCTACCCCTCCCCTCCCTCCCTCCTTTCATCTCCCTCCCTCCCTCCCTCCTTTCCTCTCCCTCCCTCCCTCCCTTCTTCCCTCCCCCTCCCCTCCCTCCCTCCCTTCCCACCTGAGATAGTAAAGGCTGCCTTTGAACTTTGCGCTCTCCTGTCTCGGTTTCCATAGGGCTGGGACTACGGCCGCCATGCCCCAGTGGGCTCACTAGTTCTTGTTTTGTTCAAGAGTTTTTGTGCTATTCTGTTTAATTTTAATTCCTCACTACTGAACTTATGGGAAGTTTTCTTCAGGTTTCTTCATTTGGTGAGTCACCATCACTCGGTCTAGAGAAGCCCCAGCACCTCAGCTTATCAAATGCAGATTTGGCTGAATCTCGTGGTCATGGTCTCTTCCTGGCCAGAATCCTCTGCAGACAAATGTTACTTCAATTAAAAACAGCAATCAAAATCAAAACAAGCAAACAAACAAAACACTGGCAGAGAGTCCTGAGAGCTTGATGTCGGTACCCACACACAGCACACAGACTTCTGGTTTACCAGGTGACGTGTGGGGTTAAGGTAGATACAGACCAGGAGGCTTGAGTTCAGGGATGATGAGCTTCAGGGTCGGGAGCTTGAGACGCACAACTTCAGCTTACACTGTGTGAGCTTCTTCCCTGGGAACGTCATAACGCATCTCCTCCACCTGTGGAGAACATCCGCTTGCTCTCTGTGTTCTTGCCACTGCCTAACTCTTGTCTCACATTGCGAGAGCCAGGTAACAAGTGCCTGTGAAGGACTATCAGGGTCCCTCTGAGGAGCCATTGATTTAAAAAACCACTCATGTGATTTGTGACATAGGAATAAAGGTAATGAAACTGCTTAAACCTAATAAGTGAATGCTTTAATTAGTATATTGAGACTTCAATATAAAAATCCAGTTCTGAATTAACTTCTGCCAGTTTCTTTGTGAATGCATTTCTCTTCCAAGCCTGGAATTTTCTTCACAAATGAAATTTGTTTTCTAAGAACCAGCAGTCATTATTAGGGATTTTCCTAAGTCTGTGAGGCAGGCAACTATCAGCAAGTGAAACACCTCTCCTCTTCAATGTCGACAAGTTTGACTTGTGGGTATGACAGGTTTTATCAAGAAATCCCTGTGTTGGTCAAGGTTGAGTTACAGATCAGTTGATGCAGTTCCTTCTTAGAAAGCTAGATTCTTCACCATGCTCAAAAGCTGTCTCAATTTGTGATTCTAACTTGTGGCATTTAAATACTATTAACAAATAATGGTAGTTCTGTCTGTACATTTTTCATAAAGTTGTTATATAAGGAAATATTCTTTATTAAAAACTGACCAGGATTAGCTACACCCTTGGAGAAAGCTTGCACAAGTTGGCATTTTAACATGAAATTCTCATCACTGTGGAAACTCTTAAAGTCCTCTGATCCAGTAAAGAAGTCCTTTATTTTGGGGTCATTTATCTCTTCTACTCAAGGACACATGCATTATCCTTCTATGTTTTTGTGGCTAAAATATTAGTGGGTAGAAATACACCAGTATAAATAATAAGGCCTTAAACCCTTCTACCAAAACTTCCTCAACAGCTTTTACATAATATTCAAACAGGAAGATCTGCTTGTTGGAAGAGCCACTGAGGGAAGACGGCTCTTTAATCTGAAGATTCGCACCTCAGATATAACTCTTTGGAAAGCACTTAGTTCCCAGACACCACTCACCATCTGTGTCCTCAGTGCAGTTAGGCACCACAGACATGCTGTCTCCACCACTGAACACTGGGCTATTATCCACCAAGGAATTCAGCACAACAAGGGCGGAGCCCTCAAGAAAATACAGAGACAGGCATTAGAGTAAATGAGGTCATGAGCCAAGGTAAATCTCTCAGTTCCAATAGAAAAATGATCAAAAGGGGATGTGCAGGACTTGCTATGGTGCAGAAAAATCCCACCAAAAGCTCATTGGGTAGTTTGATGAAATATGAACACGCGTAACTCACAGTTTTCATAGAAATGGTTGGTCCCAGGAAGGGAGCAGTTCCCCTTTACACTGACTAGCCATCACCTCTAGCATACAGTTGAACTAATTGGTTCTCCTTCATAAAGACTCCTGAGGTATGCTGTGTTCTCAGTGACGGAACTCCAGGACCTCCTGCATCCGGTGACCTGGTGCTGCAGCCAGGTCTCCTGGCTAGCGTGGTCTGGTCCAGGTTTCTCTGCTGTGGAGTCTGTGTTTCTTCTAGTGTGGTTGATAAGTTTTGAGAATCAGCATCAACCTAGACCTTAAAGTTTGGCCTCTGGTTTTTCATTTCTATATGGAACTTGTTTGTGACCATTTCTGGTTTCTTTGTTCAACAGTGATTTTTCTAAACTCTGTGTTTGATAGTTATTTGTTGGAATTCTGTCCTAAGAAAGAACTGTTAAACCAGGTGTGGTGGTACATGCTTTTAATGCTAGCACTTGGCAGGCAGAGGCAGGCAGGCAGTTCTCTGTGATATCCAGGTCAGACTGGAAAGTAAAGCTAGTCCCAGGCCATCTGGGGCTTCAGGAAGACACTGTCTCAAAAAAAAAAAAAATTAAAAAGGTTGGATCTGGTGAGATGGCTCAGCAGATAAAGAAATTTCCTGCTAAGCATGATGATCTGAGTATGATTTACATTACCCACAGCATAGAAGTAAAGACCTGGCTTCAGCAAGTTGCCCTCTGACCTCCACCTCCATTCCCTGGCACACAACCCCTCTCACACTGTTCCAGTCTGCCTGTAATCACTGTGATGAAACACCAATACCAACTTGGGGAGGAAAGCCTTTATTTGCCTTGCGTCTCCCATGTCATAGTTCATCACTGAGGGAGCTCAAGTCAGGAACTCAGGACAGGAACCTGGAGGCAGGAGCTGGAGCACAGGCCCTGGAGGAACACTGCTTACTGGCCCAGGCTCATTCAGCCTGCTTTCTTATACAAAACACAATAACCTGCTCAGGCCTGGGACTGCTCTCAGTGGGCTGGGCCCTCCCTCGTCACTCAGCAATCAAGAAAATACCCCACAGGCCTGGACACAGGCTAGTCCAATGGAGGCAATTCAACAGCTCAAGCTCCCTTTACCCTGGTGTGTCAAGTAGACTAAATCTATACATTACAGTTGACCTCTTGCCAACTTGATATAAAAATACATCACTGTTAAACCATAATCTTTCCATTTCTTATCTCCAAGGTATGATGTTAATATTAATATGCAACATAAAACAATGCAAATATAAAATCCCACAATCCTTCAAAAGTCCAAACATTTTAAAGTGCAAAGTCTCTTTCAAAACCTTTTAACAGTGGATTCCTGTAAAATGTAAAACATGTTAAGTACTGTATTATTTCTAAAGGAAAGATTCAGATACACCTAAGTCCAGTCATGTAGCTCAAGGCTTTGTTAGCACCGCTTATCTAGCTTTGTCACCCACAGCACACACAGTCTGTCTGGTAGGCTTAGCAAGCCCCACGCTAGACGTGCCACTATCCTGGGTGGTCATATCAGGGTCCCGGCATCTCCAAAAAGCTGGGGTCACCATTGCAACTGAGGCTGCATTTTCACAGTCGTCTTTCTTGACCTCTCTGGGTGCCAAGCTTCAATTCCTCTCTGTGACCCCTTCACATCTTCAACACTAGAACCATGCGGGAGATTCTTAGACATTACCAAGTCCTGTTTCTAGCTTGAGATGGAGACTTAGGCCCATCTGGACCACAGCTTCCATGTGCTGATCTTGAGGTAATACTTCCCAGAAGACATCACCTCGTTACTTTCAGTTGATTTTTCAACCCACCCAGCTAACCACATTTTCTCAGTAAGTAAAAGATTCACTTCAGTGGCTCTGGTCTCTTCTTATCACAGCTGACTCTTCAACCCCAGATGACCAGAAACCACATAGTCTCAATTCAAAATACCATGCAAACAGCCCTGATAGTTGCTACCTCCCTTTGAAACTTCACAAAACAGGCTTCCATCATCCACATCTCTTTCAGTAGAACGTTTCCAAGCCCCACAGGCACAATTCACTAAACTCTAAGCACTCAGTGGATTTTCAAGTCCGAAGTTCCAAATGCTTCCACAATCCTTCCCCAAACAACTAGATTTATCACAGCAATACCCTACTCTAGGTAACAATTTCTGTTCTAGTTTGCACTGATTGCTGTGAGAAAATACTCTGACCAATACCAACTTGGGGAGGAAGGATTTATTTGACTCACATCTTCCTGGTCACAGTCCGTTACTGAGGGAGCCCAAGGTGGGAACTCAGGGCAGGAATCTGGAGGCAGGAGCTGAAGCACAGGCCATGGAGGAACGTGCTCCCCTGGCCCGCGCTCAGTCTGCTTTCTTATACAATACAGGACCACCTGCCCACAGGTGACACTGTCCACAGTGGGCTGAGCCCTCCCACATCACTCAACAATAAAAAAATACTCCATAGATATGGCCACGGGCCAGTCCACTGGAGACAGTTCCCCAGTCGAGGCCCCTCTACTCATGTGTGTCAAATTGACACTAAAGCTACCCAGCACACACATATAAATAGACACACAAATAAATAACTATAATAAATACTATTTAAATAGAGGTAACTGTCCCGTATGCCTCCTTTATTTACTCCAACTTACTTATGAATAAATAGAAGCATTTATTATGTATGAATAGAAACTCATATATTTATTTCATGATCTAAAATTAAATCTCATCCTTGTCTTTTAAGTTTTCTCCTCTTAGTTTTAGTAAAAATATGGCTGCTTTGGAAGAAAGATACAATTACTCTAACAGTAAACTTCACTGAGAAATCTGCCTGATTAGAAGCAGATTGCTTTCCAACTGCTCCCGTTTATTTGTAGATTTTTATTTTCTCACAGCTGAATAGACGTCCAGTGTACACAGCACCACAATCCTATCCATTCGCCAGCTGAGGGACATCTAGGCTGTTTCTATGTTCAGCTTGGTGAATATAGCAGCTGTACAATGGATGAGTATGTGTCATACCGAGTGCGGGAACCCAGACTCAGTGAAACAAAAGCCTCAAGCTCGTACTCATATGTAGGTCTTAGTGTTGAAGCTTTACATTGTCATGCTTGGCTTAGAGTTCCTGTAAAGTCCAAGAACGTAGAAAGTGACCATTGCTGGGTGGGGGAAGAAAGATGTTCAGGGAGAAGGAAAAGTGGGACACAGGTGATATGTAGGGGAAAGGAGGGGACTGAGGAAGGAGGCCTTCTGTGGGGAGAGCAAAGGGTGGGTGAGGCGGAGGGTGAGGTAGACAGTAATGGCTAACATTAATGATGCTTTACAGAGTCAAGTGGAATCTATTATGTTATAAGCTACACACGCACACACACACAAACAAACATGAGCTGTATGAGTTTAACTGGTGTTACCCTACACAGAGCAATATAAACAAACATCTTAGAAGCCATAGGTTGCCAAATAATCCAGTGTTAGGTTCGGGAAATCTCCCCTGGAGTTATTGGCTATAGGTATCCCAGAAAGCTCCCCCAAACTGCAAAAATATCAGCTCTTGCCATTGCTCTTGGATGAACACCAACACTCGATGGTAAGACCTACTGCGGAAGACATCACGCACATTGGTTAGAGAATGTGGAGAAATCAAGCTGATACAGACCAGGAAGCATCTTCCCTGCTGGCTGGCTTTCATAGGAGTGGGAGGTGCCACACAGACTGCTGGGGTCCTGGGGGAAAGTCATCAACTGTCTTACCCAGCTGTGAATCCTGTGAACTAAAATAATTACCAGTGTGGCAAAATGTACTAGTGCATTAGTGGTAAAAATGCTATGAATGTAACCAGCTGTTTTCTGATTGGATTTAAGGCCTGATCCACAAGAGGAAACTTATGTGTGGTACTACAAATCGGACCAAGGAACCCTGGTTAGGGTTCTCACAGACTCGAGGACGAAAGCGATAATATTGCTGTGTAAAGGGACATAGTGTCACTTCTTTACCTGTAGATGAGTGAAGCTCTCAGACCTCATCAGACAAGTTCCATTCTGCAGTAGACAGCAATTAACACAGAAAATCACAACTGATCCAAGTGCAGAGAATAAGTGACTGTATACCACTCAGCTCAGGGATCACCTCAGAAGACGGGGAAGAAAAAGTGTGAGAGCCAGAGGTGGGGGCTGACTTTAGTAAAACAGTGTCTTCTGGACATGACAGGAGTCCTGAATTCAAGAACTCACAGCAGCTGAGGTTGACTGCACAGATCTGAACAAGATCTGGCACTGAGTGGGAAGAGGTTCATGAGTCCTCACCTAGCTCAGGAACTACTGAAGGTTGAAAGCTTCTGGAGGAGGAAGAGTCAGTTTCAGTTTCATTAACTGTTTGTCTACTGGTAGGTCAAGCAAATTCTGGTGGATAAGGTCAGACCCAGGCATATATGGTCAGCACAAAGTTGAATCAATGAGTCATTAAATTCATAAGAGAGGACAGAAAGAGGCATATGGGGGTCAGTCTTGGAGAACGAAGGGGGAAGAGTTGGGGAACAATATGATCAAAATACATAGCATGAAACTCTCAACAATTAAAAAAAAAGATCTATTATTTAAAGTTAGTTTTTGTATTCTCTTTGACTTCATAATGAGCATATCCCTTCTGTCAAATCAAATAAATGCACCATTAATGACGGAAATTAGAAACACCTGAGACTCACAAGGTCTGATGATTCTGAATAGAAAGAACAACAGTGCCCAGGTCTTGCTTTCCACAGTACGGTCTGTCAGTCCAAAGCCACTCTAAAGTTTGAATACATTTGACCAAATCGTTCTTAGATGTTATAGGCATTGGTAGGTCTCTTTACTGAAGATAGATGGAGGGAGAACAATGATTTACTGAAAGCGATCCAATATAGTTCCACCTCCAAATTATTGTCTGACTAAAACAGAATTTTCAAAAGTGAATGGATATTTTTCCCTTATGTTTTTCTACTGGGGTGTCTAAAAGATTTGAATAAAACTCTTATGACAGTACAGGGTAAATGAAAACAGAATCTAGCACTTTCTCCAGGACTGGCCTCCAGAGACTGTACCAAGCAGCTCTGGGAAGGAAGCTCTGGCCTCATAGACTGTAGTTGCTCTCTTCCTCAGCTCAGTGTCACAAAGAGGCTGGACAATTTTTAAGCTTAGCATTTTCAAAACTCACTTTAGCTTATTGTTTGGCCAGTATTGTCACTGTTTTAAGATAATGCCTAACGGTGCTTAGCTTTCTTTGTTTTGAGACATCCAATGGTATAAAAATGAAGATTTTACAAATTAAGATCACTGCATTCACAATGTGTTCACTCCTAGTCAATACACACACACTCACACAACCAAAAACACACAAATACACACATGGACACAAGTACATACAGTCTCACATAAAAACATATAAGCTAGCACACACGCATACACACATACAGGCACACAGCCACACTGCAGCACACAGTGTCAACATTGGAGACAAGCTGTACAGCCTTAGACATGCTGCAGTTCTGATATCCAGTGGTCAAAATGAGGAAATTCGTGCTAAATGGCTGATAAGAACCAACCTGTGTCCTTTCCCCTGACAGTTTATAACCACGGAGGCTCAGAGCACTTCACAGTGATTTGCCTTTACAGAAACTCTTTCTACAGTGATTTTGTGAGAATTCCTTAACACCTGTGCTGTGGCTTTCCATACTACATCATCAGTAAAACCAGTGAGCATATTTAGGTGTTAAATATTTTCTCTTTTGAATTTAAAGAAAATATCACATCAAAAGGAAATGAAGTTTTATGTGTACACATGTTAGATCTAAAATGCTTTCTTTAGTGGACTCTTACATGAATATAATGAATTTAGCCATTTCACTCTTCCCAATCCCCTGAAGCCTTGTTCTCAAGTTCCCTTGTCCTTTTTGCATGTGGCCCACTGAGTTGAATTAGAGTTTCTTGTCCTAGTGTGGATGGGATGTTACTTTGAATTGTTTTCTGAATTTCCTCAGTCATTGTGATGGTTAGCTTTAACTGTCAACCTCACACAATCTAAGATTGCTGGAGAGGAGTCTCAACCACGGTTCGTCTAGATTAAGTTGTCATGTTTGCTTGTCTGAGGGGTATTGTTTTGATTTCATCGGTTATGTTTGAAGACCCAGTCTGTAAGGGAGCACAGCAAGGCAGGCTCACATTCATTCCTGACGGCTCTGGAATGAGGGTGCAATGGGAATGGCTGCTTGAGTCCCTGCCTCGTCATCTTCCTGCTAGGATGGACAGTAGTCTAAAATTCTGAACAATAATAAACCCTTTCTCTCCCAAATTGTTTTATGTCATAATATTACATCACAGCAACAGAAATGAAGCCAGAGAAGGCCTGAGAAGTCCTGGCCTGGAGAGCAGCTTTGCCCCCAGGTGACCATGACAATGGTGCGTAAAGTGATGAGCTTCCAGAGCAAGTGGCTGGTGAAGCAGAGTTAATGTCCCTCTAGATTCACTGATCTGAGAGCCACAGAAGACTTCTTCTTCTTCTCCAGATAGAGATCTATGGCCTAGACTATAACATGTGTTCTTAGAAACCAGCTGTTACATTCTGTCCTAGTTACTTCTTTTTTTTTGCTATGTCAAACATCAGAGCTAAAAGCTACTTTGGGAAGGAAGGGTTGAATTCATCTTACAGGTCAAAGTCCATCATCTTGGAGAAGAGGTCAGGGGCTCAAGCAGGAACTGAAACAGAGACCATGTGAGAATGCTCCTCACTGGCCTACTCCCAGGTTCACATTCCACTACATTTCAGATATGTCCTTGGCCTGCCTGCCATGGATGGCCCAGCCCTTAGTGAGCTAGGTGCTGCTACCTTATTTGGCAGTCAAGAAAATGGCCCATAAACATTCCTGCAAGCCACTGTGTGGGAAAGATTTCTTCAATTGCAATTCTCTTTTCCAGGTCTGGAGAGCTGACAATCAAGAATAGTGATCATATACTGTAAATTGTCAGAAATACAGAATGAGAGCAGTCTTGGAGAGAAAAACAACTCCCTGAAAGGAGTCCATGTGGTGTTAGCAGTGTAGCTCGGTCGGTAGAATGCTTCCCTAGCCTACATGAAGTTCTGGGCTTCATTCCCAGGAGCTCATATAAACCAGGGGTGTTGGTTGACCCTGGTAATCCTAGGATTTTAATATAGAGGAAGGCAATTCAGAAGTTCAAGGTTATCCTTGAATACCTAGTGATTGGAGGCTGACCTTGGATACCCTGTGTCAAATTTAAAAATTAGAAAGAAAAAAGGAAGGAAGGAAGGAAGCAGTGAAAAAGGAAGGCTGGAGCACTGTGGAGAGAATGGTAGTCCAGGGAAAAGTCTTGTGCCCTGTGCCCTCCATGAGCTGGCAGGGAAACCCTGAACAGGGCATCAGGAGAGAACGAGCCAGCTCCGTCAGGCATGTTCCTGGTACAATGATGCTGGAAGCATTCACTGAGGAAAGATCAAAGCCTCTGGCTGTTCTTGTAAACGTGTCGCTTGCTTCACTGGTAAGAAGTCACAGAGAAAACTGCAGCTTCCATTGATGAGGGAGTTTCAGAAGGTAAATTAATCTATGAATAGCATCTTCCCTTGCCCCGTGGTTATGTCTGAGCTCTCTATGCCTGTAAACATTCCAAAATCATGGCTTTAAAGTTTGGTTATGAATTTTCTTTCCATGGCTCACATCCCCACCCTCCTTGTTACAAAGTCAATAAAATTGCAAGTTTATTAATTCATGATCTCTTCTAGCCTTATAAAATTCTGCATCCAAGCTCATTCTCCAAACACAAAAAATGTCCTAAATTTTCCTGTGGCACACCACAGTGGGTTTCAGAGCAGCCACTGTGAAGGTTTGTGGAGCAGGGGGGATGCTTTTATGGCCTTACTGATTTAGTTGAACTAGAGACACCAAAGGCTTTGAAATGCTACAGACTTTCCTGAAAGAGAGAGCATTAACACCCTGGTCCTTACTCCCCTCCAGCAATGTACGTACAGAATATTTCCCAGGGTTTAATCATGATCCCCTCGGGAACTCTCAGAATCATAAAACATTTTGTTTGTGCTGCAACAAAATAGTATTATATCTTCCTCTTTTACCTAGGAAATCTTCCTCAGAACTTCCCACTTTTGCAACCTCAGAATTCTAACGTTTTATTCTGTGTTTTTCAATACTGTTTAAAAAGTATAATGTGATTATTCATTGCTTGATTCACTAAAGATTTGAAAATATATTTGTTGCACATGAGGAGTGTGCTATGCAAGGTTAATATGTATTAGATATTGGCAGCTGCCCATTTCATCCAGGTGAAAATACATGCAAATCTCTAGCCGCTGGTGGTACAGAAAGCCAAACGCATCTGTCTGTCCACGGCAAAGCCATTGCTTCCGATTGTTCAACTCTGTCCCTGCCTCAGGGTGCCTTGATTGTGGCCAAAGTGGTATGGACAGGACTATTAGATTCTAAAATGAAACCATTGAGGGAGAGAATCGTCCCTTAAGTCTTAAGCACTTCATGGAAATGAATGTTATCCTTGATTCTATCTCTTTTGAAAAGTTAAACAAATGCCTTGCAGGGTAGGCATTACAGTGCCGGGCCTTTGTGTCCTCTCCTTGGCCACTTGAGAAGAGTGAGGAGGCAGAATGCCCGAATCTGCACCTGTCAGGCTGCTGTCTAGCAGGGCTATGCCTGCTGCGAAATACTTCCTAAGGAATTTTCTGAGAAACCAACGCAGCCCTGTACTGAAGTAAGAATGAATTAAGGTGTGTATGTGTGTGTATGTGTATGTGTGTGTGTGTGTGTCTGTCTGTCTGTCTCTTAATATGAGAATTTGTGTGTGAATGAGTCTCTTTTTGTCTGTATGCCTGTGTGTGTGCATCTCTGTGTCTGTGTGTTTCTGTGTGTTTCTTGTGAATCTGTGTGTATGTATACATGTGTTTTTATGTGTGTGTCTGTATGTGATTTGTTTGTATGTATGTGCCCATATGTGTGCTTGTGTGTATCTGTGTCTGCCTTTATGCCCGTATGTGTGGATCTCTGTGTCTGTGTGTTTCTTGTGAATTTGTGTGTATGTATATATGTGTTTGTGTGTGTGTCTCTGTATGTCTGTGTCTCTGTGTGTGTTCCCATATGTGTGTATCTGTGTCTGTATATGTGTGTTTGTGTTTATTCCTTTTTTTCTTTCCACATAAGAGTGTCACTGGATGAAGAGAAGATGCCTGGAAGCCAAGAAGCAAATATTTGAGCTCACAGGAAGCATAGGCCAGCCAGTGATCCATGGTGAGATAAGGCAGGAATGGTTGGCTGCTCTTCCCAGCCTAAGAACAAAGAAAAGCCTCAGTGCCTCAGGCGATGCCCATTCAGAGAAGGGGATTGGACCTGGATAGGCCTGATGATTGTTCTGAAGGTCTTCTGGCACAATGGTGACAAATCCCAGATCCCCATGTATGTTTCTGAATGTTTATGTGTAGTAGTATATGGACGTATTCATGGAACTATTTGTAAACTGCTTTCATTCAAAAGGTCTCGCTGGTTGCTGCAAGGCTAGCACTTGGCAAATTCTTACCCCCATTGCTGTTTAAATATTTTCACACTATGATTCTAGAAGGCCATAAACCTCATAAACCTTGTAATCTGAATTACAAATCAAAATTAATGCCACTAAAGTCCCCTAACCTCATGTCTCTCTGATCTGAACTCTGAAAGGCCATCATTCACCAAATATAATTTGATATTTTGAGTTAGGATTACAGTGATACCCTCATTGTTGTCAGTGCCTGAATTGATGCCAACATTGCAGTTGTGATGCATTATGAGCCCCTTATGACACCACCCAGGTATGTGGAAGTCAGTGTCCTAAACTACAGAGCCTCCTGGACAAGACCTACCTTTGCTCTTCTCTAAGTGATCTCACACAGTAGTGGAGAGAATGGACCAAGGGCAATGGCCACAGTCTACATCCATGTGCGTTCTCAGTACTGTGTGATCCCTAGGTCACCTCAGTGCTTAGCTTCGCAACACTGAGCCCATCAAATGTGGTACACGTATGTGAAGTAGAGGCATGAGGTAGGGAGCATGTGACTTTTGGACACAGTGTGTGAAGTCACCACTCGGTCAGTCATGCCTACAGAATTTGGTGGGATAGTCAGTCACCAAAATGCCTTGCCCACAGGTGCAGTCAGGCAATGATAGTCTCTGCTTTCGCTAGCATTGACCAGTAGGAAGCTCAGCATTCTACATGTTTTTACAGTGTAAATCAGCTGGGAGTTAAATCAAGGGATTGCAGCACATCTCTGTATATTTCCCTGTTGAATTTTCCTTCTATCATCCATCTTGCCTCTATGAATCCCTTGTACATTACTAAAGTGATAAAGGACTCTATTTCTTGAAAGTAACTACAGTATTTATTGGTGGGGATGTTTATTCATTCTGGATCGATTCATTTCAACTTATAGCAGTGATAATCATCTAAAGTATCATTGCACCGCTTCTTATCATTAATAAAAGTAAAACGAGACTTTTAGAAGATGAGTCTTTCATTCATATAGTTATTAGTGAAATATCAGAAACACAACTCATCTCACTAAAGCACGTTTTCCAGACACTCACCCCGAAAGCACTTACCTCCTGCCTCTCAATGAAGGACTTTCCCTGAAAGTGAGAGCTGCCTTCGAGTCAGGTCCCACCACAACACCAGCACCCTCGTTAAAGGGGCAAAAATTATTAAAGTCTTTCCTAAAGTCCCCTAGCATGCATTCTAAGTCCCTCCTGCTACACAGCTGCATTCCTGTTCCTACATTGCTTTCTGGGAGGTGTCTAGTGGCATCTAACCCCACCCTCCTCTCTAGGTTCCTAAAGACAAAATGCAGTATAATTTAACCAAATTACAGTTTTGGAAAACCAGAGTTTATTTGGGCTTGCTTACAGAGCAATGGTCCAGGGGCTTTCTTACAGTCCTCAGGGTGGGGGTTCCCCTACTGAGGCTGTACAGCAAATTCTATATTCCAGCAGGGGCCATGTGACATCCTGGCAGCTGCCCATGATGGCAAAAGGCTAGTCTCTCTCCAGCTTTCTCCAGTAACACCCACAGTAACTTTCCCACATACATCTTAGGACACTGCTTGGTTGAAAGGCATGATTGACTTTTCCTGACCCTTCCTTCCTATGCAACTCCAACAGTCACATGTGTTTGTGCTGATCCAAGCAGGGCCGTACAACCAAAGGAGTCCAGTTTACCAAGCAGAAGTCCGTGCACACTCCTCCAGCTTTTACATTCTTTCTCCACCCTCTTTCAAAAGAGTTCATGAGCCTTGGTGAGGGTGATATACATGTAGGACAATTTTCCATCTACTGTGAGATACTGAACTCTTGGGTCTTGTCATCATCTGTTTTCAATGGACTGCTGGCCCAATTCAGTGGTATTCCTCCTACTTTAAAAACAGAAATAGAAAGAAACAGGAACATCTAAACAAACACTGACTGCTATGATAATCTAACCCATGAACATAATCACAAATACTTGGATGGTAACTTAGTGAATGCATCATATCCATTCTATAAAACAACTGCAGTTACTTCCTCACTGGGGCCTATAGTAAAATTTTTTGGATCTTTATGGTTGGGTATGGCAAACGTGATGTCCACCATATTGGTTGAAAAAAGACTACAATACCCTGGGTTTATAGCTGCCAAAGAGTAAACAGATACATTATACAATTGTTAACCAGGCCTCAGTAGTCCCCTATGAGCTGTTGGCTGTACAGCAAATTTTGCTGTTCTAGCCTTTTGCCTCATTCCCCTGCCACGGGGCTCAACATGTGTTACAGTACCTCTCCCTGAGGAGAGGGCCTTATATTCAATTGGAAATTTGCTGGTTTGACATATAATAGACGAGCCACTATTGTACCAGAAGAAACATCTTTTTTATTATCTGATAGTGGAGCATGCAGGATCCATCATCAAGCAGAAGTTTGGGAACCCTTCTCCCACAGTGATCTGTGAAATGCCCTCTGGCACTATGAAGGCCAGTCATCCATTGGCAGGGAGTTTCTAACTTGGTCCATGCTGGATCTCTCCTTCCCATGTCCACATCATGACACATCTTTGGCACTGGGTCTACTGTCTGCTTCCATGTGCAGCCAACTTTACTGTGGAGGGGGCCTAACCACGCCTGATACTGGAATTTTCGGTTAACAGTTGTATAATGTGTCTGTTTACTCTTTGGCATCTATAAGCACAGGTTGTTGTAGACTTTTTTTAGTCAATATGGTGGACACTGCTTGTTCCGTACCCAACCAGAAAGTTCCGAAAATTCTACAGCAAGTATGGTCATTAGGGCTTCCTTCAGTGCTTGTTTGAAAGTCTTCCCTAGTTTCAACAGCTCCAGTTCTGAGTATTCTCTGATCACCAAAGCCTCCTTACTGGACCATGGTTAAGGCCTCCATCAGCATATTGAAACATGGATTTTTCCTTTCTTTGTATTAAAGGTTGAACCCCAGAGGCATCTTTAGCTTTTACTGGGTCTGCTGGGTCTCTCCCTATTACCATCTCTCTTCTCCTGTGGGTTAGAGATAAGCCTTGTGTTATCAATCTAATCTGGACTATCTCTTCAGTCTGGCCCCCAGCCCTAAAAACTGACAGGCTAAGACATCGATCTCTTTTTCTCATTTATATACTTTACTAACAAGGTCAGAGGTCAGTACTTAAGAGGCCAGCCTCTTGTTCCTTTCTTCCTCTAACTCCTCCTTTCCGTGCCCAGCTTTCCCCGTGCTACCACCTCTGCCTGGACAGATCTCTTAGTACACAAAGCAATGGACAGGCTGTGTCTGCAGCTGCCTCCTATAACCGCCATAACTGCTGTAATCCCTGTCCCTGGTGTGCAACTCCCAGGACTTGCAAAGTTTGCTCGAGACCTTCCACTGTTCTCAAAGCATCTCTGTACTCACGTGGTGGAGCCCACTGGTCAAGCAGGCCATTCCACACCACCTACCAGTGGACTGCCATTGCAGGATTTCCCCCACCACTTCATCTGCCTAGGTGGATTCATTTTAGTTACACATCTCACTGTCCACTGCATGGTCCATGACAAAGCTTCCTCTGCCCATGCTCTCCCTTCACCCAGCTGGCCTCATTCGCCTTGTAAGAAGGAATATAACGCTCTTCCCAAGCTCATTCTCAGTTCTGGTGTATCCTGCCAATTGTTGTTAAAATTCTTTCAGAGAAGTGTCCATAACATCCAACCCCTCCTTCCTATCTAGATCCTTAATGACAAAATGAGGTATAATTTCAACAAACTACAGTTTTGGAAAACCAGGGTTTATTTGGGCTTGCTTACAGAGCAATGGGCCAGGGGCTTACTTACAGTAGTAGGGAGAGGGGCTCCCCTACTGAGGCTGTACAGCAAATTCTACATTATGGCAGAGACCCCCCTAAACCTCTGCCAGCTGCACAAATGGCAAAATGGCTAGTCTCTCCACAGCTTTCTCTGCTAACATTCTGAGATCCTCCCCGACATATAACTCTACTGGTTAGTTGCATGGTTGAATTTCCATGCCTCTCCCTTCCTGTGGAACACCAATAGTCAAGTTTGTTTGATTCAAAGCAGGCTGATGCAACTGAACAAAGTCTAGCTTGTCAGGTGGAGGACAAGTCCATGCAACATTTCCTAACACACACTTCATGATCCTTTTCTCAAGCAAACACAGTGGTTTCCTAATTCCCCCAAGTTGTCTGTTCTTGGCATGGTAGCTCGTGGAATCTTTTCCAGTACACAGGAAATAATCTTTCTGGTACATCTACATTGCCCTGATTTCCTATAGTCCTTCTGACTAAATATAAACACTGAGTGGCTTTCCTTAGGCCTTGTCCCTGCTCTGTCCACTCCCTCTCTCAGTTTCAGTCTTTGATGGGAAGTAGCAGTCTTCAGGTTCTGAGATTAAATCAGGATTCATTTTTGCATTACCACTTTTGTTATGACTCTGGCTAATGGGATTACATCCAAAATCATCTCAGGATTTATGCTTTTATTCTATTTTAGTCTGTAGAGAACTGTAGTTGTTTCATCTAAAGTTCTTCATAGAGTTAATCAAAGATAGTGTCACAGATGTCTTTAATCTCAGTACTCAGGAGGCAGAGATAGGCAGAGCTGCCTGAGATTGAGGTCAACCTAACTTGTATAGTGAATTCCAGGCTAACTGAGGGTACAGACCCTTTATCATAGAGACATCAACAAAATGAAGTAATTCTTTCATGGCATGTAAATGAATGATCTTCATCTATATCTACACTGTTGTGTAAGAGTTCAGAACTTTCCCCCACAGAACAAGTGTTCAATAACTCTTTGTTCTATTGACTGACAGTGTGAACCAATCTACATATGTATGTCAACTCAAATCTGATAAGTGTATTGGACAGCTCTGACAAAGTCTGAAAACCTGGATTATCCCTCAAACAGGTTTCATCTAGCCTGGGCTAACCATATCATGCCTTCATCAGTATTTAGTACAAGTTTCTTGATCTGCAGTTGTTCAGAAGGAGCTGTAGACTCTGCTCATAGTCTCAGAGTTCTGTTCCAGACCCACACAAGGAGCCAGTCTATGTCCACCCCACTCTTTTCACCTCTCCCAACTAAATCCATGATGTCTTAATAATGACCAGTAAGGGGACACCCACCAATGGCGACCTGACTCCCCAGTGCTTCATTAAGAGGACAGAGCTTCTACTGGCTACACTCATCAAGGTTACAGCACCAGGTCCTGACAGCATCCCAGGGGGAGCTCAGTGAAGACTCTACTAACAATTGTCTCCATGTCTGTCATGTTCTTCAATGTCCTAACATTGAGAAACAAACATCTATTTCTTGTCTTCACTTTCCCACAGATATTTTACGTACTTGTTTCCTGTATGCATAAGAGGGTCACTGTATAATGTATAGCAGCAACACTCATCTGACAAACATACCTCAGGAGCTTGTGATGAGGTCCAGCCTAAGTCACTCCCAAGAAGACCTATATGGGTTTTCTCTGTTGACTTCTAGTCACTGACCCAAAGTAACTTGTGGGAGGAAAGGGTTTATTTGGCTTGAAGGTTATGATCTATCATGGATGGAAGCCAGGGTGGAAACTCAAGGCAGAAACCTGAGAGCGAGAACTGAAGCAGAGACCATGGAGGGTGCTACCTCCTAGATGCTCGCTTACATTTCTTACACATCCCGTGCCCACCTATTCCTGGACTGTAGCACCCAGACGGGACTGGGCCTTCCTATATCAAGTAGCAATTAAGAGAATGCCCCACAGAGATGCCTCCACAGCAATCTGATGGAGGAAGCTCCTCAGCAGAGGCTCCTCCCTCTTCCCAGTTGTGTCTTGTCAACAGGAACACACAAATCCATCAGTGTTAAACCATAGTCTCTCCTTTGTCCGCAAGAGCTCACCTTCTATCATAACATAAAGTATAGCACAGCTACAAACATCCAAGTCTTTAAAAAAGTTCAAGGTCTCATTAAAAACACAGTGGTTTAAACCTGGATTACTGTTGAGTCCTCCCCAGTTCTCCATAAACATCATGATCAGTGACATCAAGGCAAAAGAACACTCTTGGTACCAAACTTGTCCTAGTGTACTTCTCCGTGTTGTGATAAAACACTGACCAAAGGGGGATGAAAGAGTTTATTTGGCTTACAGTTTACAGTCCTTCATTGAAGGAAACCGAGGAGGAACCCAGAGACCTGCAGCAGAGGCCATGGCCATGGAAGAAAGCTGTTTATTGGTTTCCTTCCTGTGGCTGCCTTACTCATGCAGCTCTGTGTAGGGCTGGGACCTCCTACATCACTTAGCAATCAAGAAGTGCCCTACAGACATAGCCGCAGGTGAATCAGATGGTGCCTATTCGTCAGATGAGCTCCCCTCTTCCCAGATATGTCAAGGCATGTGTCACATTGACCACACTAACCAGGACAACATTCTCAGTCCAAGTTTAGGAAATTTTCTTTTATTGTTGCTCTTGCTGCTGTTAAGCTGAGTTGACTTGTAAGATGTTAATGTTTTTACCTTGCTCACCTGTGCAGTCTTTTCCAAGGAGGTTAATATCTCAACTTTGGCAGGTGTGGTAATAATGGACCAGAAGCCATTGGTGGCAAATACCTGTTAAGTTTGAACAAACTAAGAGAACAAACTAAGTTTGAACAAACTTTCAGAGAAAGGTAGAATTTTCTGACAATCAAGGAGCCAGAGTCTTCTGCAGCTGACAGAACACCTCAATAGTCCCTTTGGCAGCTGGTCAGGGCCTCCCTTCAACTTTCTGGAGGCCTTAAGAGTTCAAGAGGACAATTTTGTTACCAACCCCCCTCCCCAAAAGTACAAAGAAAGTTCATAATGTATGATAATGGTCAGACTAGTATGAATTAAAATAAATGGTATTATTTAAAAAGGGTTTCAAGCAGGATTAATAATTCTGCAATTTGCTATACAAAGTCATGTTTTTCATGTGCAGAGTAAGGTGCCCAGTGGGTTTACTAGCTCACTGTCAGGTATATATCATTTTTAATGTTTTAATTTCTATAATTTATTTAAAAAGACATTTCTCGTGAATAAAACATTTTGGATTCAAGCTGCCTTGCACAGAACTGGTCAGAGAGATTGTACAGTCTCAGTTTTGAAATAAGGACTTAAAACACAGGAAAAGGGCTGCTTGGGCCCCTTTTGGGTTTCTGTCATGGTCTAGATAGGAGCTTGGCAAGGACTGCTTTGTCTCTTCCAGGTCTTTCTGTGACCTCCCTTACTTTGGTTCATGCAAGACTAATGTGGTTTCTTCACATCTCACTGTTTGCATGTAATAACAGATGCTTGCAAAGCACAGCCCTCAGGAAGGACTCGCTGAGACCCACGTGATGCTCTGATCGCTTCAATGCTCCTCATTCCAGAGTGCTGCTAACCAAGCATGATCAACAGCTAAGCAGAACACAAGAATTCTTTTGCTGCGTGCTTGCTTTTTATTTTGAATGAAGTAGATAATGTAATAGGCATAAAGAGGAGATCTCAGCTGGGCATGTTGGTACACCTCTGTAATCCCAGCACTGAAGAGGTAAAAATATGAGAATTTTAAGTTCTAGGCCAGCCTGGGGTACCTACTGTGACACTATGTCTATAGCCCCTCTCCTCCTAAAAAGGAAGTGCTGGGTATTACCCAGGGTCCCAGGACTCTGCACAAAGGAGCAGAGCAATTCATGATTAGATCATATTTCTCTTGCATGTCACAAGCCAGGGACAAGATCACAAATAGACACATTTGAGATTACAATGCACCTTTCAAGCTAATCATGTTTTTCCAAAGCATTTTTCTATCTATGTGTCTCTAACTTTAATCATTTTAATATTCCATAGTGTTAATTACCAATTTTAATGTATCTTAGTAAATTAAAATACTTAAAAAGTAATAAAGTGGTTCAAAATTAAAGGCCAATTACTTTGACACAAGACCAGGAACAAATTCATTTTTTCATCTCATTTCATCACTTTAAAGTAATTGTGTTATTTTTATTAATATTTTATCTGATTATCTACACATGAGCATAGTTTGTTGCTGTTAGAAATAAGGTAACAGGAGAAAGTCTTTGGGAGATTGGTAATGAAATAACTCTAGGACTGTAGAATGTCTTCTCTGTCAGAAGTGAAAATTTCAATGTACAGAGTCATGGCTTCTCACAAGTTACTAAAATTATTACATTTCTGTGTAGATCTCAAGCTCAAAGAGGTCTTGATGAAATTTAATTTCATTTGCCTATGGCAAAAGAATCCTCTTTTATTTAGCGTAATATCTATTCAAAGATAGAATTAGTCAGCCAATCAATCAAATTAATATTCAGTTCATCATTGTGATCTCTGCTTTTCACTGAATTCCTGTGCAGGCTTTAACGCAAATGATATTCACATCCAGTTTGCATTGCCTCATGTATGATGTGAAATCTAATCCTAAAGCTTTCCATGAAGCTCAGAAGTTCAAAGTTGTGAACACTTTAGGAGTTTTGGCTAGACTTTGTTTCAGAATGGAAGGGGAATAGCAAATATCTTTCATTCTTGATAATGCCCAACCGAAGTGCCATGTGTAATTGGTAATTCTTAAGGGTCAGTTGTTACCTAGCCTTCATGAGAGGAAGAACATTTAGCAGAATGTAACAGAGAAACCCAAGTGTGCTAAACTCATTCCTGAAACAGCAGTGCCCTAGGCTTGCCCTATGGGAGCAGTGTGCATCAGGCACAGGGGCCACAGCTATCATCCGCAGGTGTTATAAAGGTCAGCTGACAAACCTCTCTGAAACAGTAATACTTAATGATCTAAGAGAAGCTGACATGTTTATAAAGATGATTCTTTTTACTTCTATCACAAAAGGACCCTTTGACTTCTTAAGAGACTATGCATTCATTCCCCTGAGGGTCTTCTCCCCCCGAGGCCATCACACAGAATCTGCTTCAGCTGTAAAAGACACCTTTATGACCTTCTATTGACCTTTATATTCTTCATTCAGCTCATAGTTTGGTTGAGTCATGAGTAATTAAGCTAATATTGATATACTGATAAACAAATGCTATAACAGAAAGCATTCTGGGAAGCACAAAGCTAATGTCTCACCTCATATTTAACTCAATACAACTTTTGGAATATAGGCTTTCTGGGTCATCCTGCAATAAACACATAAAATATAGTCTGTCTTTTCATTTTTAAAGCTTTTCTATTAGAATTTTTAAACTTCAGAAACTGATGTATAAGATTTTGGGGTTTGTATTTACTATATGGGAACCTAGGACAGCCATCATTATGGAAAATATAACCAATTACTTCCTCTTCCCCTGCTTAAAATGTGTAAGTGAAATAGAGTTATGAAGAAGAAAAGGTCTAGAAACAGCATTGTAAGCTACGTGATAAAGTACAATTTCTGTTTCAAGTTTAATGAATATTGAAGACCTTTATAAAAACAAATGTGGGCTATCAGACAGGGAGGTCCATTGTCCACTGTTCAGCATTTGGCAAATTCCTATCTGAATGATAGAATGAGGCTGATTTCAACAAGATAAAATCCATTTACCCAGACCACACTGGAAGATATTTTCCTTAATATTGTGTCTCCAGTTGTAACAAACACTTTCATTTTTGTTTGCTTGATTGTCTGTTAGGTAAGTCTGGCATCGATCCCATAGAGATCTGCTTGCTTCTGCCTCCAGAGTGCTGAGATTAAAGATGTATACCACCAAGCTCAGCCAAGCTTTTTTTTTCTAAATATTAGTCTTTTTCCTTTATGCCAATCAGAAATTTGTGGTTTATTGTAAAATTACATATTATATACACACAAACATACATACCTATATAAGCAATAAAATCAGAAACTGGGAGTATGCTCACTGTAACAGCAAGCATGAGATTTATTGTAAAGTTACATATTATACACACAAAGACATATACACCTATATAAGCATTAAAATCAGAAATTGAGAAAATGTTCACTATAACAACAAACATGAGGCACAGAGGAGCACCACATAATGATGGTCACAAGTTAAGGGTCTTTAATAGCCATAGGAAAGAAGGGCTCAGGTCCAAAAAACTCCTTACCTGGAGGAAAAACAGAGTGGGGAGGTGGTTATAAATTTTAAAAACATAGTTACATCATGCCAGAGGCAAAGCCAATAGCCACAGTTGTATTCAATCACCATAGTAACCCCAGATCAGGAGCAGATCCGTTAACAAGAAGGTTTTCAGTTAACAGATAAACAAGTTTCTCAGAGTTGCAGAAACAATCTGGTCCCAGGAGTTTCAGGTGTAGCTAGGAGAGAGAAAATCTTCCTGATTGAAAGTAAGTTTCCCAGAATTGTAGAACAATGCCTGCAAGAGAGTGTTCTGCCTGGTTGAGTACCATTAGCATGAGGAGCAGGGCTGGGCCTGGGCAGAATTCCAGGGTGAAGCAAAAAGTCATTTTGTTTTTCCAGACAATGTCTCACTATGTAGTGCAGAGTAGCCTCAAATTCTGTATCTTCTTAGTTTCGGTCTCTGAAATGCTGGTATTACAGCCTGCACCGTGATGAATAGACAACAGTCATCCTTTTAAAACTACAGAACATGAGGCAAAAAAATAAATAGGAAAATTTGTGGAACATTTGCTGTGGTATTGAATAGACATGTACACATTTCTGGAAAATAACATTTGTTAAATTAGTAACCCTTGAATCATAAAATTGTAAATAACTTTCCACTAAATTCTACTGTTTTACATTTTCCAAACCTCCTTTACATAATCATAAAGTATACTTAATATAAAAGCCATTAAAATATTATATAGAGTGTATAATTAAGCCATGTGCTGTGAAAGTTAAATAAGAGCGTATTTTGTAAAAATATGTCACCCTTGATTTCCATTTGAAATTTAGTGCACAGTTTTCTGCATGAGGCTGATGGAGTATTTCTCTATTATCTTGACTTCATCTTTGCCTCTAAACACTGCATAGCTGATTCCTATTTTTAAAGTATGGTTTATCTCTCATGTGATTTAACTCCTACATGTTAGCATCTCTGATCTGAAGGTGTGACAGGGACCATGGTCATGGTTTCACAGGATATACATTTTAGTTCAGGAACATGGAAAAAAGGTTTTTTAAAATATCTCAAAACTCAATGTGATCTGTCTGTCTACCTGCTGATGTATCCATTTATCAGTCTGTATGTTGACAATTCTAAATGATAAAGTCTGTGAACAAAAACATAAGAAACTAAAATAATGACCCAGAAGAAGATGAGGTTGGGGTCAGGGAGATCAGACAGTGAAAACCTTGTTTTAGGGCATAAAGAAAACACAACAGGAGCAGAAGTAAAGAGTGGGAAAACTGTAAGCATATTTCAGGTAGTAAGAGTTTTAGAAGACAAGGAACTGGGGAGACGGTTTCATGGTTAAAAGTGCTTCCTAGTGTTCCAGAGGGTCATTTAGGTTCCCAGCACCCATGTTGGGTGGCTCACAGCTGTTTGCAACTCTAGCCCCAGGGAATGAATTTGATATGCTTGTTAGGACTCCCTAGCACTCACATACTTGTGGCATGAACACATACATATACAAAATGGAAGAAGAGAAAGAAAGAAAGAAAGAAGAAAGAAAGAAAGAAAGAAAGAAAGAAAGAAAGAAAGAAAGAAAGAAAGAAGAAAGAAAAGAAGAGAAAGAAAGAAAAGACACAAGTTTGAAGACTGGGAGAAGATCTAATTCAATGATCAAGTAAAGAACAACAGTCTGTATTTTATGCCTGGGTTCACACAAAGACTACAGAACAAGAAACAGCAGAAGAGAATGGTGTGTCTCAGGACCATGTCAAGGATTCACTTCCTCAGATCTTAATCTGAAATACACACACACACAAATCCCTGATTGATTCTTTCCTTTCTTATGAAACTTCACAGGCCTCCATTTTCCACATTTTATTCTGCTTTAATGGTTCCAAACTCCATGGCAACAGCGCTCTAGGTCCAAGCACTCAGTGGCCTTTCTAGCCCAATGTTTTAAAAATTTCCACAATCCTGCAAAATCAGCATGGTCACTTCCTTCACAGAAATAGCCCACTTCCTGGTTCTAAACCCCAAACCCACTAGGCAGAGGCAGATATATCTCTGTGAATTCCAGGCCAGTGTGGTGTACATAGTAAATCCCAGACCAGACAGGCTATACAATGAGACCTTGTCTCAAGACAACTTAAACACATTTATAACAGAATCTCACGCACATACAAGATGATCTCTCTTGTCCCACGGGGTGTGGGTCTCTCTCTCCCCTCTGCTGAGTCATTGCACTGGCTGACGGTGTAGAACAGAAGTTACTCTGCTCTTACAACATTGGCTGACCTTTCCGAATGGGACTTGGATTTTTGTAAATCCTGGAGACCAGTTAGGATATCTGACAGGTCAAAGACAGGAGTGAGCGATGCATGTCTGTAACCAGAGGAACTGAGGACAGGAGAGTACTCGGAGTTCAATGCCAGCCTGGCGTAGGTAATGAAATCAAGTTCAGCTTTAGCTATATAATGAGTTAGAGGCTATCCTGTGCTACAAAGGAAGTTCAAAGCTTTGTAGTCAGAGCTGTCTCAAAAATTAAGAATAATTAAAATTAGAAGTCCAACACCTATAAACCTGATGGTATTAGCTGCTCAGGACATAGGACATGGCCGATGACTCCAGTTAAACATCAGACATCTGACCAAAAGCAAGGGCAATTTTAGCAATCCATATTTGATTTTTCCTTGGACAAGAGTTTTCCTGAGAAAGCTTGTGAATTTTAAGGAGCAAACACAGGTCATAGCTGTAAATTGTACATTCCAACAAAAAATCTGTAGGTGTAATAAAATATTGTTTTTCAGTTACATTTTAGAGTAGATTTTCAAACAAAAGCAATCACTGAAGCATGTCTTCCCTCCCCCACTGTGATCAGAGACAAAGCAAAGTTATCTAATCTTGAAACATCTATTTCGTATTAGCCTGGAGGTTCTGGAAGGACAGTGAGAAAAGTTAACAAAATAACAGGTGGAGACAGGAAAAAGCAAACATTTAATTTTCAGACGCCATGATTGCCTACCCCCAGATTCTAAGGAATCTACAAGACAATTACTTAGAACAAATAAGTACATTTAGCAGGTTACAGGACAGAAGTCCAATATAAAAATCAATTTTATTCATATGTATCAGGAGCGGAAAATTTGAAAATGAAGTAAAAATCAATATTGTGTACCATAACACTAAAATATGAAACAGCTAAGGATAAATTTAGAAAGCACTGGAAAATCTGTGAACTTACACCTGTAGAGTATTAGTTTAGTTCTTTGGGTCTGTATTAGTTTTGAGTGATGTTTCATAGTGTTAATATGTTATAGAACTCATATGTTAATTTCTTTGGAATATCTATAGTATGGCTTAATGATCTAGATGTTCTTGTAGTATTTTTCAAGACCCAGTAATAAAAAGAAAATATAAAAAGAAAAAATATTAGGGAGCCTTGTCTACCAGATTGTTAAAGGGGAGAAAATCATTGTATAATGATAATGAATTTGACTGAGGAGAGAGCCTTAAGCATTAGAATATGTTATCAAATACACCATTTGATCTGGGGTATTTTACATTGGTTAAATCCAGGGAAATTTGATCAGCAAAACAAATAATAATGTCAATACAATATGACTAAAGCAGACAGCAGTGATCCCACATTAACAGACACGGATGATTAAGGGGGAGATGGGGGAAATCATCTCTAGAAGAAGCACAGTAGGCTTTCTCCACTAATCATAGAAGAAGCACAGTAGGCTCTCTCCACTAATCATAGAAGAAACAGAGCATCCCCGGAAATGCAAGACAGTCTATAGTCTCAAAACATCTCCAGAACAATTCAATTATTATTACAAGGAAGAAAAATCATCATTTTACCTGGAGGAACCTGGGGGACTCTCATCTTAACAAAGTCATTGAATATCAGCAACGATGTGTCTGCAGAAATGAGTCCTGGGAAAGGACAGAGCTTTCGTTCTGAGACACTACAGCCTAAATGTGCACCCAACACTCTTACATGGAAGCACTCATATTGTGAGATGTTCCTTTACAAAAATCAAAGTTTGGAAAGAGATACACACTGAGAAGAGGATATCAAGTCCACATGTACCGTGTTCCCACACCACAGAACCATTATAGTAGGTCCTGTTCAGTCACTTAAAATGGGGAAAGCAGAAGAGAACTGTGGTCGTCACCACCATCATGATGATTATTTTTATTGATTTTTGTGCATTTTATACAAAAGGTCATAATCATATTCAGACTCCTCCCCTATTCACAACCCTCCTAGCCGCCCCCCTCCCACCGCCATATTTCATGCATTCTCTCGTATATGTTAAGTCTTATCTGGTCAAGTTTTTGTTCACAGATGTCCGTCAGTGCAAGGCATTTTTCAAGTTTCATGTGTCTGAAGTAGTAGAAAAGTGGAAGCTCAGCACACAACTTCATCTTAAGGCTGTCTCTACGTGGTCAAAGTACATACATTAAAACACAGAGCACTGGTCATTCTGAAACCAAATGTGAGACGTACATAGGAGCAGACCCAGCTTTCTGGAGCGTGATTGATAATGCTTGAAAATGAATTTCGTTTTCTCCAGAGGACAATCACAGTGTTGTACCACCTCCTATGGTTAGTCTGCTTCTCCTCAGCCCGGCTTGCCATGGAAATGAGAAGGTAGTTTTGCCCTGGGGGCCTATTCCGCACTTGGATCCTTACATAGCCTAACACTAGAAGGGCATAAGAATGTGTTTGTGATCTATACTCTTGTCTATGGGGAACAGGGTTGAAACTCTGATATGTTTCACATGCTTTCCAGAAGCAGGTCGGAGACAGTAATGACTCGCCTGCCCTATTCATCTAAGTTGAAGGAACTTGGGTCTGAATGCTTAGCAGGACATTACCATCTTCTAACTGCTTTGGTCCCGTGAAATCAAACGTCCACTGAATGCCAGCTACAGCCTCTGCCCGACACCAAACATAGTGAAGAATAACAAGTGAATCTGAACTTGGAAATACAGTCCCAGAGTTTAACTACTTAGATGCGCAAAGCCTGTGACTTCTAAAGCCAACAATCAATAACACAAAGCCACGCGCTCATGATGTGGTCAGGTTTCTAAGTACAGAGCTAAACCACACATTTTAACTTTCTTTAACTTCCTTCCTGTTGGGCATAATGCAGGGTGGGCCTAGCTAGGCCACCTGCAGGAGGAGTGAAGGAATGGCTCTCATGGGTGTGGTGCTCCGCACCAGTTGGCTGTGAAGCCAGTTTCTGCCTAGCACCTGGAGGGAACCTGATCCACCTGGGAAAAACTACAGTTTGCTGTGGTCAGGACCCCACTCCATAAGCCTATTGGCTAACAAGACCTACAAGACTCTCTGCTCTTTCTTGAATAAATGAGTTTGCAGCAGACCCCCACTGCTGGTTTTCTGCTCAACTCCTGGAGTTGGTGTTTTGATTCCCCACCTGCTCACCTCCTTACCCGATGATGGAGATTCCTCGGTCCCCCTTGGGCTGGCCTTGAGTGCTGGGACCCCCAACACCTTCCTAAATCCTTATTCAAAATATGGAAAGGACTAAAATTGAAATAAAGAAGCAATTATCCCTATCAGAGGTAGTGGACCAGAACGAACACCATCCCATTGCACTGAGCTTGGTGATTGCCTAATCTCTATGCACTGTTTTGTTCAATGCTGTAGGTGTTGGGGAGCTTATCTGAAAACATGAGAACAGGGGGTGAATCATGTGCCAAAAGTAACTCCTGTGAGAACTTGGCATCATGGATGACAAAGGAATCTGTCATTCTCAAAACACGTAAAAATAAATTAAAGATGATAAAATGTGAAATTGCCCCAAAGATTGGTCACGTCATCTAACTCTGTTTCACAGCTTACATAATTACACAGAAATATTAACAATTCTTCGTCAAATGGAAGTAAAAAATGTTTTATGTCTTTGATTAGACAAGACAAGGGTTATTTTTTTTTATTTAAGCTCACTAAATAGAAGGAAAGGAAGTAACAAAAAATGCCTTAGAAAACAAAAGAAAGGAGATCTAAATGAACTGGAACAAAGTCAAGTAACTGCTAAAACAAAACTAAAAGTAATGAAAATCAAAATTATTTGGAAGTTGTGTTACAATGTGTTTTCTAAATAGTCAAGATAAAACTGTTAATTGAGAATAAATGATACAAACTTTTAAAAAGAATGAAAAATAGGAGAGTTAAAAAATTATTCCCAAATTCAAACAAGAAGAGTATCATCTAAAGTCTTCATAAAACAGGTGCTTTCAAAAGGTGGAGTGAATTTCAACAATTAGAGCATGCAGCTGCTCTCCCATTTTATCGTCATAATCAGCATGTGTCATGAATTCAGTCTTCTTTCATTTAATATTAAGGTAACACCAACTCCGTCCTAAGTGCCTTTTGGATTGTTTAAAGTGTCTGCTTTTCTGGAGGCCTGATTGTAAGTGGCTACTGATATTATCATTCAATGTTAAACCATTCTGAGGAAGAATTATGTGTCTGCTTTGTTCTCTTGTAAGTTCCTGTTGAGACCTCTGGATAACAAAATAAAAGCTGATATTGGAACCAATAGAAGGGCTGGAGAGATGGCTCTCTGGATAAAATGTCTATCTGTAAGCATGTGGACTACAGCTGGGATTCACAGCAAGCACCTAAAGTGGGGTAGACATCCCTATGTTCAGGAGCCCAGGAAAGAGGCTGTCCAACGCAATTGGCCTCCTAAGACTAGTTGACTAGCAAACTCTGAGCTCAGTGAGAGACCCTGCCTCAATAAAGCAGAAGTGGTCAGTGATCAAGGGAGACACCAGATACCAACACAGGTCCCACACAAACGCACGGGAATGAACATCTGCGATACTCACATGAGAACACAGACACACACACACACACACACACACACACACACACAAACCAAGTGAAACAATAGCAAAAATGGTCAGAGTGTTCGAAGGTCATTTCAAAGGAGAAAGCCAATCCTCCACAAAACATCAAAACAATGCGTGAGGGGCCTGAACAGTGCTGTTTTGTCTGAAGTTAAGTCGACCAGTGTTAATCAGGTAAAGATAATTAAAAAGGAATAGATTGTGGCTATGTAAAGACTTTAAGACTCACAAACTCAGTTTGTTTTCATATGGAAACCTCTTATCTTCCACAACCATAAGGATTAAAATCTTTTCAGTTAATAAAATCTAGGGAAATGATAAAGCAAAAACGATCCCATGCATTAGCCAGTAGTGACTGCTCTGCCCTTACGTGCTCTCCCCAATACTGTCTGTCTATTCATGATAAGTGTATACGTGTTTCATAAATTACACAGCTTTTAGGTGCTTTAAACTTTTCCAGAGCTTAAAAGGGCAAACTGTTCTCCATATTTTTCTTTCACTCTAAGCGACAGTTAGCTAACAAGTTAGGTAAGGTTAGAAAACATACTACAGAGATAGACGTGTTTTAAAACCCCCAGTATTGATGCCAGAGTTCTAAATAAAATATTGGCAAATATTCTAGACAATCATGACCAAACACATTTTAATCTTAAAACCCAGAAGTGAGTGTTATCAATATATCATGTTAATATGTTTAACAGGAAAATATATGTCCTAAGAGTCTCGAAAAACATATGACAAAATTCACATATAAAATAAAAGTAAATAATTAAAAACTGGTTGTAGTTTGAATGCAACGGGCCTGGCAGTTTCTTGCATCGTAAACTTCAAGATTCCTGCATGCTGGTGCTGTTTTGGAGGTTCTAGAACTTCAGGAGGTGGGGAGGAACTAAATCACTAGGAGGATGTACTTCTGATTCCCTGCCTCTGTCTGCTTCCTGTCCTGCAGGAGGGGAACAGCCTTCTCCTCCAGCTCTGGCCCTGCCCCATTCTGCCCAAGCACAAAGAACCAAGGAAACTAAATTGAAACTAACTGAGCCAAACGTTTCTTGGTTCTTTTTAGATTTCTCAAGGGTTTTGCTTACAACTCTACAAAACCAGCTCAAACAAACCTCTAATGATAATGTACTGTCTGCCTAAGCCATTGTATTTAAGGAAGAAGTATCATAGCTTTACCAAGAAAAATAAGGATGTAAAACAACTGCTTTAATCTATTACATCACATTTTGAAGATATGTTCAGTACAATTGCAGATGGTTGGTGTTGGTACGAACGATTTTCTGATCTTATGGCTTTATATCTGACAACATCAGGAGAAAACACTTTGTACAAATGAAACTGAAGATTATTTCTTCATGAAGTCCATTCAACAGTTCTATAAAACAATAGCTTGTTAGAAAATTCTGTGGAAAGATAATCCCCAATCATGAAACAGTAAAACAGAACCCTCTTGATGGGAGCTCAGTCCTATTTGAATTTCCAGTTTACACAAACTTTCCACAAAGACTGAAAGACTGACAATGTGAAACAATTAATTTTCCACCATTTTCTCTTTAATTTTTGCAATCCTTTCTACCAGCTTAAAGGAATTGCTTTGTATTTGAGTTACAGTAACAACGCTGGCCTGGAATTTGATATGCATTTTGAAAATGATGCATAAGGTATTTAGCATGATGATTATAGATGTACTCAGAATTGGTCCTGGATTCTAGATTTTGTAGTACTCAATTCACTGAAATATTATCATTATAGAACTCATAAGGAGGATGATATTAGAGGAATACAGTTAAAGGATTTTGGGATTTATTTTGTTTTGTTTTAGTTGTGGGGAGACAGGGTGTTACCTTACAACCACAGCTGGTCTGGAGCTGGCTATGCAGACCACCCTGACTGGCCTCGATCTAGCAGAGATCCTTTTGCTTCTGTTTCCTGAGAACTGGGATTAAAGATGTGGGGCCACTGCACCCAGAAAGGGATTTTGATGAGACCATCTAGTTATAATGTTAAGGATTCAAACCTCCAAAGGAATGTGTATGTGTGCATCTCACTCAGATCCATTACTGTATTAAGCTAAATGTATAAGAGACTTTGCAAATATAAATAACATTTTAAAATATACAGGTTCTTAAAAATGTGCAACTTTGTCTAGGATACTAATGAAGAGGGGAGAGAATCAAAATACTGAAAGGATTTTATCTGTACTTGTGGCTTTGAGGATGAAGGAATCATGAGCCAGATGAAAAGGTTGATATCTGTTCCTAAAACAGAATGCTGTCATTCCACAATTTGGAGAGGAATTTGACATCTTGAAGCTATGTGGAAGTCCTTTCTTCCCTAAGGATCCGTCAGTAGCCAAGGCCTGCAGTTCCTGAACACTGACTTTCACAAGGTCTAGCATACTGCCCAGATAAGCATACTGGACCCCTAATCTGACCGTAATAAATTTGCTTTGTTGTACTAATTCTTCTGCAGCAGGATCAGAAGGTAAATACAAAGCTGAATGAGTAACTGTGGAGAATTTGTAGAATTTATTTTTAAATCAGTACCAGTAATGAGCAGATGAAGGACAGAGAGAACAGAGGAAGACTGAGTATACATACAACAGTATAATTACTGCAACACACAAAACTGACCAAGGACACTGTGATGACAAGTGGAACAAGTGGGATTCAGTCTGGGAATGTGGATGGGAAGACCACTCAGTGTGCTCTGTGGAAGGCCTGCACCATTAAGGGAAAGGGCTCTAGAGCCCACATCGTCCTTCTTTCCAGTGACCGGGTAGCACACCCTTTGCTGCTGGCTGGAAAAGGACAGGATGTCTTCCTCCAGAAGTTTTTGGTCTCAGTTATCCTGGGCTCTGTGGAAGTCCTGATTATCTACGAAATTTTCAGAATGTTGAGATCTTTTCAGAGAACATGCTATCACTCAGTAAATCAAGACAATAAATTCTGCAGTCACAAGAGATGGCAGAGATTAGGAGCTCAGTAAAAGCTGTGTCTTTGAAGAAGTCATGATGGGTCTTGGGTGATATGTGGAACAGAAAAGGAAGCCAGACAATAGAATTTACATAGATAGCAAATATTACTGGCTGAAGAATGGGTTTATTCAAAACAGGGATATCAAATGAGTACCTGCATAATTTGTGAAAAGCCTTCTTCCCAAAAGATGTCCAAAGAGCATGTGCCTGGTCATATGTAGGTAGAATAATCTTCCTGAGATATGACCCAGTGACCCATCCCTACTTTTTTTGTCTTTCCTCCCTTCCCTCCCTTCCCCTTTTCTTTCCTTCTTTCTTCTTATCAATTGATTTGTGTTATTTTGAAATGTTATTTTCCCCAGAAAGGAGAGTATTTTCCTGGAACACAAAGAAAAACAACACATTTTCACCAGGAAATCAAAGTTCCAGCATCAGTCAAGCCTAGTCACTTTATGTTGAAACTTGAACACAGACACTTACAGGTGGAGAAACAAGGGTTTCTGGAGAACTGCTGTCCTGTGCTGCTGGACCTGCGAATCACTGCTCTTTAAAGGAAATGCCTCTGCTTTTCCATAGGTAGTCACACTCTCAACATGCAAGGTCACTCCCTGAAGTGACAATCACAGTGCACTAGATAAATGACCAGGTGGTCAAATGGAGATAATGGGTGACCTTGGGCTTTCTATCACAGCAGTCAGTCAGTGCCCTGAAGTGTGCTCTGAAGGCTTGCCCTTGTCCTCCACAGCACCAGGCAGAAAAAGGACAATGAAACAGTTGTGCACTCTGCCAGAGACCATACTCACACAAACATACAGTGTAAGACTGCTTAAGTCTTGTCTTTTCCCATCCTCTCAGCCTTACAGACATAGATCTGGAAAGGAAGATTGGGGTGGGTGGTCATGGACAATGAGCACTGTGTTTATGGCAACCAACATCTTTAGAACCACGATGCAGCTCTGAAAGAAGGCACTTAGCTAAGAGAAAATCTGGTTACAGATGCAGCAACAGAATTGTCTACATCATCTATCATCTACCCATCTAACACTATCTATCATCTATCTTTCATTTATCTATCTTTCATCTATCTATCATCTATCTTCTATCATCTATCTATGTTCTTTGGTTACTTTTCTTTGTCTTTCTACCTGTTTCTGTCTGTCTCTCTTTGTGTATGTGTCTCTCTCACCTCTCTTTCACACATAAATATACACACATTAAAATTAGGTTAATCTAATTTTTAATATGCCAATGTTAATCAAAAGTTTCTGAAATATTATTTAGGGATTCTAAAATTTGACTGTTTTCTGGATATAGAAATCAGTAATATAATCTGGCCTGATGAATGAAGATGCCACTGATTCTGTGGGTGGTGGTGGTGGTGGTGGTATAGAACAACAGTTCATCAAATAGGCTATATCTCTGATCCAGCTCCATAACGACGGACTGAAGGAAGTCTGTGCATGGGGGAGCTTCCATTGAATACACAGCCAGATCCTGACCTGCCCAATGTTCTTCTTGATAAATCAGCTGCTGCTTTTACAGAAACATCTCCTTCCTACTTCCTACTGTTACAGTCACACCCATTCCAGTGTGGAAAATAGCCTTCTCATAAACCAAAAGCCCCGTCATTAGAGTTCCAGGTTTGTGGTGCATTAAGGATGAGATTATCTTGCTTATGAAAGGAAAGGTGAGCTAAATACTTATTGGAGAAAAGAATGGCCTATCCAGATGTACCTCTATCAGGCCTGTCAGGCACATGGTTGGCTGTGATCTGTAAGCCAGCCAGACACTTGTCTTTTCATCTAATCTAATTCTGATCACTTTTATTCTCTACAAACAGAAATATAACTTGTGTTTTGTGTACTTTTGGGTTAGAAGGTCCCACTCAGCCTGAAGAGTGACAGCAGGAACCTGTTAAGAGAGTCAAGTCTGGGAATCCCAACTCACCAGAGAGGAGAATTTCTGATGCAGGGCAATGGGGCTTTCAGCTCTGCCCAGAACCTGTGACTGAACTCCTGTGAGAAGTCAGCAAAGACCTGTTGCAGCTCTCTGCTTACACTCAGAAGAGCAGGACAAATTTCAAGAGAGTTTTCACAGATGTCCACACCTCTGTGTCCCCTCACAGCGCCAGAGAACAGAATTCTCAAACTGTGGTGTTAACAAGGGCTTCTTTCACAAAATAGAATGTGTTTCTAGAACCTGCTTGTCTTCTGGGACTCTGACAAGTGGCAATCTTGGTCCACAGTGATGCTGCTTCGCCCACCCCTGCCCCCCACCTTGCCTTCTGTGTATTCAAGCTCCCTGTCTTTCCTATCAGAATAGCTCTCATTGCATTCAGGGTTCAGGACCACCCAGAAGATCCATCATGGCACCTCACTTCAAGTTCCTTAGCTTAAACAAGCCTGACAAGATCCATCCTGCACTACACTGTGACCCATCACCAGCAGCCATGGACACGAGGATGGAGATAGCCACACATCCTTCACCATCCCCATTCCGCCCGCTGTGGCAGCGAAGGCAGTAGGAACTTTCTGAATCTGAGGCGGGGCCTCACCTGGAAGAAGGGCTGTGAAGCTCTCTCTGTTCCCACACTCCAGGAGCTATAGCTCTGCCATTTTTCTGAATACTTTTGTCCTCTTTTAGAACCTGGGTGTTTCCATCTAGATGCTGCCATTGGCGACTACTATAAAATATAAACTCAGAATAACACTGTCACACTCTCTAAACTTCAGTTATCTCCTGAAAACTCTTAACTCCAGAATCCTTCCTGAGTGTGACTGGACAGGTCCAAAATGAGCCCTGCACATGTATTCATGAGGACATCACACGTGATGCTGTGGCTGTGGATTCAGATGTGAGCTAAGCCAAGACTGTTGCTGCCTGACCGATGCTCTGTGCCCAGCTCTGATGGTAACGGGCCAAAGCTTTCTCCTATGGGCCATGTCTTTGGGATGTAAAGCCCTGAGAGAACTCAGATTCTCCTTATCTCTCTTGCTTTCTTCTTCCTGAGCGCTCTCATCTTCAGCTGATCTCCCTCTTCTCTCACAAGGAGTGGAGATCAGGCATTATGCGTCTAAGAGCTGGGTATGGTGGAATCCCAGAAGGTTGGGGTAAAAGCAGGAAGATGAGGCTCTCAAGGTCATCTTCAGATGCATCACCCATTAGACTTGCAGCTTGAGACTCTGTACCAAAGAAGGAGCGGAAAGGATTATTCATTAGAAAAAAAAATTACTGAGTCAAGAATTTCATATCATGTGTTCTGATCACATTACAACCCCTTCCCCAACTCCTCTCTCCTTTTAACCTCTCCTTTTAACCTGCATGTTAGCATATGGAAACCACATCCATCTTACACAAGACATCTGAACTGGGTGCCAAGGAGCTCTTGTCTCATCAGAGAGCCAGTGATCTTTAATTCTTCCACATGGATGGAACAGGTCAGGACCACTCCCTCTCCTTTCTGTTCTTGGGGCAGAATTCACTCAGATGTCTTGGAATGCAGTTTTCAGGTTTATTTTCCATTTCCTCTGCACATTGTTCAAGATTTGTCAAGTACGAATACATCCTCTCATCATCAATTACACCTTGAGATTCTTCATCCAAATCAATCATTTGCATGTCACACTTGGGCTGTTTCCAGGACTCACCCAGCACACTCACTCCTACTGCACACTTTATTGTGTCACAATCAAGGGAAGTAGTCTGAGCTCCAAATAAGGTCATCTGGCTCTTCTTTAAACTCTTTCATGGGCCTTAGAAGTTGGTGAAATTGTATCCACCCTTGCTTTTTCTGGAAGCTTCCTGGTTGATGAAAGCATATTTTTTCTCAGATTTATAGACAATATCACACTTCTTTTTGGGCCTCAAATTTTTACCCAGTAACTAGACCAGCAGGATCAGGAGTTAAAGATTGTGATGTGAGACCAAAGAACAAACCCTTGAGTTTATACTCTGTTTTCCTTTGTATTTCTTGCAGTTTCTTCTTTGGGCCCTACTTCCTGAGACTCATCAAACATGTTCATCTCAGAATGAGATACGACTCTGTGCTCTTCTTTCCTGCCCTCATTCCAAGAAACAGACATACACTGTGAACTGTTCCTGGGAGTCATCTCAGGCTGTGTGTGAATGTGTGAGCATAGGTGGGTCTGTTTGTCCATCAGTGTCTCTGTCTGGAACAAATTCTCAGAGATATTTGCATTTATCAGTATTGCTCAGGTGAGGAAGCAGACACAGAGACATTGAATGCCTTATAAAATCACCACAATCCCTGAGGGCTAAGACTAGAATATGAACTCAGCTCTTTTCTCACACAGGAGGGCTAATTGATCAGTAACTTCTGAATGTTAGCAAAGCCAAGGATACTCAGAAGTCTGGTTCATTCCCTAAAATTTCTGCATATGGATTTCACAATAGAAGAAAGACAGCTTCTGAGCACTGTGGAATTAAAGAAGGAGGAACATCCCATCTTTGGAGAAATCCCCAAGACTCATTGCTGGAAAAGTCTCTAGGAAGTGTCCACTGTCCTCGACGTTTCCAGCACCTGCTCATAAGGAACCGGGAAAACAGTGGGAGGCGGTCCCCTTACGCTCTGCTCCCACCCTCACCCCCAGGAGTCAAGTCTGGCAGAAAGACATGATCCCTTTCTGACAGATCTTGCTTGAAGTTCCTGCTGAATATTTAGGGGGGTCTCAAAATGTGGCTGATGGTTAGAGCAAATCCCAAATTATAGCATGTATTAATTCTTTCACATGAAAAATCACTTTCTAAAAATGAATTATAATTTATAACTGTGCATTCCTTTCTAGATTCCCACACAGATGCATGGTGACCCCTTCTCCTGGTGTTTACACAGTATGCGCAATATGCTTTGATGAAATGCAAGGTTAAATGCAAACCAGGTACCTCACACAGTAAGCATAAAGAGAAACTGGAAAGCATAAATAATAACAATAACAGTAAAATTAGCACTGTGAGGATCTGTGTCTGGTGACAGCTGTCAGTGCTACATCGTTTAAAAGGCTGCCTATAGTAAAAACTATCCAAATTGCCAAATTTATAACGTACTCTTTCCCAATGATTATTCTAAGCTATATGTCTATCTTTTCCACTGAACCTGTGAATTAACTCTCAGTGGAATTTTTATTTAAAAGATCACAAGCTGCAGCAGAGGGTGTGTCACTTGCCCAGAGCCCTGCAGATACAGATAAATAGGAATGATACAAACATTTCTCCCATGCTTAATGTTATAATTTCACATAATCACTGCTGCGGACTGAGTGTGGGCCCACAAGAACTCACCACTCATCCCCAAATGTGACTGGCCCAAATCATGAGGCTTTTATAATATTGCAGCTGCAGTTATCCCAGCTTGCGATAAGGCAGCCTTTAGGCAGACCTATAGCGAGATGAGAATACCATCTTTATCTACAAGTAATACGGTGAAATATTATTAGTTTTTATGTTCATAAGTTTTACTGCTTTATCTTTGACAAAGTCTGACATAGTAAGCAGGTGACATTTTTAAAATTTAGTCTTTTGCATTTAAAGACCACTCGCTATCATCATCTATCATTGTTCTGGAAATGTCAAGTTGATTTTATCCTCCTTGCAATAAATGGTAACATCCAAGAAAAAAAAAAAAAAAAAAAAACGGCCCCACACTTCTAACTCAGCTGCCAGTCATGGGTAGAGCAAAAATGAATAAAAGGACAATTTTACTTGAAGGACAAGGGAAAGAGAGGGTACTGCTCTAACAGACTCTTGCAATATTGTAACCTAAATTATAATATTCTGTCTTTTCTGTTTAAGAGTTGTCACATCAATGAAGATATAGCATGTCCTATCACAAGTCTATTAAATTTTGAATATCGTGGTCAATTTTTTGAAAATGGATTGAGATATAGAACTGTAGTAAAGATTGAAAATTATAAAATAACTGTCCATAGAGTCAGATAACTCCTAGAGAGTATATTGCAGACTTCTTGTGGATGCTGTCAGATTAATGATATATGATCAATGATATGGCATCAGACTTATTTGGTATTATGTTAAAATTCTTATTTGAATAAGGTAAATTTGACTGTTTATGGGCACAGAATGAATGGAGAGGTTTTGAGCAAGGAAGTTAACTGCCAGTTTTTCAAAGGATGAATGGTTGTTGAATTTGTGATCATTGAACTGTCTGCAACTTGGTTTCTTTTTTGCAATGGAACTGACCTCAGTCCAGAAACTGCAACTGTGGGCTCTAGGAATTGTCACTGCAGCCCCCCAGTGTAGTCTGCTGACCTGGGCAGTTTGGACGCTGTCGTCCTGAGGGTGTCGTTATAGACACAGGTAGTGTGGAAGGTTGCTAGAGGTGGACCCGCATTCTGCTTTTCCCTCCTTCCCTGGGTATACGTTTCAAAGAGGAAAATGGGTGAGGAATGCTTTGGAAAATGCACCAGGTTCTTTGCACTCCAAAGCTCATCTTCGCTCTGTGGCTGGTGTGGGGAGTATGGGAACCAGACAGTAAGTGTCATGTACTGTGGGGTGACTCACAGTCCTACAGACAGCAATGAATACTTCTGACAGTCTCTCGAAGTGGAATGGGGTTTGCATCAGTTAACTCCCTTTCTCTTAAAACGTTCTGTCAAGACATTCTGGCTATCCCCACTGAAGGTAAAGTCACTGTGAAAAATACTATGAAACTATGCAAGACTGACTGCCACACTATGAAAATCCCACTAAACATCAAGGTCACCTTCCCAGTGCCGGTTTGTGAATATCTTTGACCAAGGAAAGTCCAAGGAAAAGTGTAGTGTGTTTGGTCCTAATGTTCAAGCTGCTCTTTTCTTTCTCCACTTTCTCTTAAAACCCAACTTGATTACTCAAGGTCTAACTAACATAAATAAAGAGATCATGTATGGAAAAGCTTTGAAGGGTTTTTAACTCAGACATTCACTGGCCCTATTAAACCTGTGAATTTGGAAGCTAAGCTTAGACACAGAAGTAGACAGACTTAAGGCATGAGATCCACCTAGCCAAAAATAGTCCAGACTGCCAAATAACAGAGTATTACCTGAAAAAGGCATTTTCTTTCTAGAAGAAAAACAAACTGAGATTTGGTAGTGGAAACCCACTCTTTTTCAAGAGACAATACTATTCTTCCAGCTAGCACAGAGCATTAGAGTGCACTAATGGTTACAGTTATCACAAACCTGTATAAAAGAATACAGATTTTTGCAATGTTAAACATATACTAAAATAAACTCCAATTATACCATTTCCTCAGGAATGGGAAGAAGAACTGATACAGGAGATTAAGGCAGATTTTCTGATGCTTAAATTCCAGGAGCATGCTTCCTCCAGAATGTACAATTAGCCATTCCTGTGAAGGCAGCACTGGGGGAAAAAGAATCTATCTCCATTCACTTCGTCCTAAGAGCACACACTTCTGCTTCTGTGAGAGGCACTGTGCTGGGTTATGGGTAGAAAGTAAAAAGAAAAGAAAACTTGCAACTGTGGCTAGTACACCCCGCTGATGTCTCTTTTACGCCAAGGGGGAAAAGAATGTTCCTGTGGTGTGAAGGTGGTCTAACCGAGCACAGCCAAGGCCATTATTTCCACAGCTGATGGTCTTGGTGTTAGAAGCCGTGATTCCCGTGGCAACAGAGCGCACACTCTTTGCCCACATGGAGTTTACACCAGGAAGAACATGCCAGCAATCTGCTTTCTACGGTATACAAGCCAAAACTCTTCTCAGACCTACAGTTTTCAAAGAGCCCGAATCTGGAGAGATGACTGAAGATTTTAAGGTCAGAGGAAAACTGAGCCAAAGAGAAACCAGAAAACATAAAATTGCAATGCTGGAGGAGACTGAAAAAGAGTACCGAGTACCGATGGCCGGGCAACCTGCTCAGTGGCAAAGCACTTACAAGTGTGCCCTACAAGCGTGAGGACCAGAGCGCGAATCCCCAGAGCACACATCAAGCCAGCCATGGTGGTGCGCACGTGCTTCCGCAAAGCCAGAGCTCCTGCTGCCAGGGAGTGGACCCATGCTGCGGCCTTCTCGCATCCCAGGCAAATGTGCTTCCAGCCTGAGTTACATATTCAAAACTGCAAAACCCTGGGGATGCCTGGCACGACAGAGTCCCTGTCTCGTGCCTTCGAGCTACACTGTGAGGTTTCCCCCAGCCACCAGCATGCTCAGCAGACTCTTCCAGAGGGCTGGAAGGCCAGCTCAACCTGCCGAAGGTGCAGTGTCAGGGGATTGCAACTACGTGTGATTCGCGTGATGATTTAGAGGCAGCATTCTTTGGAGAAAAATTGGCAAGTGGTAGTAATTCTTCAATAGAATAACACTTTGTCTTAGACATCTTTAAAACTCAAAATTTATTAGTCAACCAATAAATTGTGTGAATTTGAATAGTTAACAATGTATTATACCAAATATTAATTTCATATTAAGGAAGTGTTAACATACTCTATACTTCAGAGTTTTAATTTTTTGTGGATTCTGTTCGTGTAATTTGAGAATCTCTTCTACCAGACACTGTAAGCCACAAAACATTTCAACAATTAAAAAATGTGTTTGCAATGCATGAAGAGTGCTCTACCTTAGGTAGTAAAAATCCATTTGTTCTGTGATTACTGAATTATAAGGGGAATTCATATGCGCTAAGTAGATATCCTGAATCAGATATATAATTGAAAAAAAATTCTTCCAATTTTGATTTTTATGTTTATTAGGGTAGCTTTTAAAAAACAAAATTGAATAGATTATATAATGCCACATTTGTCTTTGTAGAAGGTCAGAATATTTTGATAATTTAGTAAGTTTTTAACATTAAAATAAATGAAATTAATTAATTTTAGATGGTATATTGAAAAGAAAAAAAATTAAATTAGCAAGCTAGACACACATCTCATGAAATTTGCATAAAAGCAGCAACAAAATAAACACATAACAATGAAAGAAAATAAATAGTAAATATAAGGATAAATCAGTAAATTGAATTATTTATTGTATTGTATTGTTTCAGAAATCCCTGAATTGTTCATTTGGAAGATTAATAGGTTCATAAACTTCAAATAAAAGTGAGTAGCAAGTAAAAAAATTCTTTGCTTGCATCAGACATGGCAAACAAAAGGCCGCTCTGTTTCCTATAGATATTAGCAAATACCTAGAGACAATTCAATATTTTTCTATTTTCTTTACTTCTATGTATTCTCTGGTGCGGAGTGGTCTGCCAAACTTCCATGGGCACATGGGGAGATCAGAGGACAACTTGGAGAACTGGTTTTCTCCCTCTAAGTTCTGGAAACTGAACTCAAGTCATTAGACTTGGCTGCTAGTGTCTTTACCACAAGGCATCTCACCAGTCTAAGAGGGTATTATGAATAAATTATCAATAAATTTGAAAATGTAATTAATAAAATGTGTACATTACTAGAATACCTACTTATAAAATTTTTAATGAGTACCTAATATTTAATATGCCATCAAACAATAGAAAAACGTGTTATATTCAGATGACTATGGCTCCAGTTTCTACTGAATATTTAAAGTAGAAATTACTCCAGTATTAGGCCAGTTCTCATAGAAAACATGAATACTCATATATTCCAAAATTCATTTTATAGAACTATTCTAATACTTTTAGTAAAATTTTCTGCAAATTCATATTGAAGAAAAACTACAAACAATGACAATAAATAAAATGTTAGGTGCTCAGGTAACAACAGAAATTTAATGAAAGATCACTACTGTTTAGATTAATATTAGGAATGTAAAACCAGTTTTAATGATGAAACTTGACATATCTTCAACATTAAAGAGATATTCACCATGACAATGCAAATGAATGAGGAGAAAACTATTGAATTCAAATTACTTATAGAAGCAGATTAACATTATAAAAGAATTAATGTGAACTACCTTGTTTTTCCTGGTAAAGATCTCTGTAAATTCACTGACAAACACACAAGCAAACGCATAGAGGAAGGCCTTGACCTGGGGACAATGGAGGGTGGTAGTTCCTGATGCAGCTCTTCCCATCAGCAGTGCTTGAAAAGCCAGAGAAGATAAAATGGCAGTTATGAAGGTGGAGGACTTTGTAGAAATATGTAACATAGACATTAGCAAGAAATGATAAGGATCTAAAAATACCAAATTTCTAATTATATTATATGATTCAGCAAATTATAGGAAGTCCAAAATGTTTGAAATATCAAGTTCAAGAGGTTTATTAGCATTAAAAATAATTATATTTTACAAGCTATGCAAGTATATAAATGAGCCTTCAAAAGTTAGATGGTTTCCAATAGCATGCATGTTCAATTTGTAAGGGAATACTAGAAAAACGTCTGGTAAACATCCCTTTATAGAAAAAAAAATTACAGAGAGATAATCAAGATGATCCAAAACTATCAAAAATAGCAGTTTTACTGATTGGGGCCATTCACACTTTAAAATATTAGTAAGGTGTTAAGAGCTGCACTAATTTGTGAGTATGAAGATCAGTATTTAGGGGGCAGGGTAATACTATGTCCATTCAGTAGAATAACAGTAACAGGTTCTCCCCTAGGAACTGTGACCTACCCAGCTGGGTTCTTGGCCCAGTTCACAGTGTAATTTCATCTTGTGGAGTAGGTATTCAATCCAATCAGAAAGCAATTGATTACTCCCATGATATTCAAGCCACTATTGCACTAACGAGCACATCCTGCAGGCTGGTTGTTATTTTAGCTTAGCTTGGAGCTGCCAGGTCAGTGTCACTATCTTCAGAGATACAGCCCTTGGGAGGCTGCCTACATTCCAGAGGATGGTCCTATACTCATGCACGTGTTAGAACAATGTGAAGCAGGGTGAGCAGTGCTACATCATGCTGGAAGAAAGGTGAGTGATGGTATGGAAGGACTTGGACAGGAAAGACAATGTTAGCTTAGATCAGAGCACATTACATGGGCCTCCTGTGTGTCACCATCTCAACTCACTGGCCCACTGAGTTTGCCACGACCTTTGTGTGTTGCAAGACCTGGGAGCTGTCTCAGAATGGCCATGGAGAGCTGTTTCCTACAGTTCACTGTGCAGGACCACTTTAGCTCACCAGTGTACTGGAGTTGCCAGGACCCTTATGCCCCCATACTTGTGAACACGCCCAGCCTGACCTATCAGCCAAACTCTTCACCTAGCAACCACCCAACCCATCCTGCTACCAGCTCCAGGACCCTGAGGAGCCAATCCTTGAACCTTATCTCAAAGGTTGCACCTAACCCTAATGTAACACACTTTTTACACCCAGTTTGCACACCAGCTAAAGAGTCCCCAAAACTGAGCACCAAACACTACTCAGTGAGACCAGAACCTGAGAAGTTAGGGAAGCTACAAACACATATACAAGTTTCCATTCAGTGAAGATGTGCTTACCACCCACAGCAAGAAACACCAGCACTACACTGGTCAAGGTGCTTACGTATCTGAAAATAACCAAACAACACGAATAAACAAGATAAAGTCTACTATAGAAATTTGTATCCCACTGTAATGTTTCCTAAGAGTAGAAACTAAAACTAGTCAGAAGAGACAAGGAAGGTCATTTCATACCCATTAAAAGAAAATTAACCAAGAAGATATTATAATCCTAAACATAAATGCACCACAAACAGGGGCAACCAACTTCATAAAACAAATTTATTAGATATGGATACTCCCATTCATTTAAAACACAGTGATTGTGAATGACTTGAATGACCTACTGTCATCAGACATGACATTCAGACAAAATCAAATAGCTGAGTGACACCATAAATCAAATGAAGACCTCGCAAACATGTACAAAATATTTATACATAGATACACAGAATACTACACATAAAAATCAAAGAATATACAGAATATTACACATAAACACCAAAGATTATGCTTTTTTCTCAGCAGATCATGGAACTTTCTCCAAAACTAACCACATAATTAGAATACAAACAAGTCTCCACAGTCTGAGGAAACTTGAAATATCTTGCAGTCTATCTGATTATAAAAGAATAAAGCTAGATATCAACAACAATAAAAAGAGCAAAGCAAAAAATAATGGCAGCTAAACAACTCACTTCTCAATGAAAGCTAGATCCAGAGAAATCAGGAAGGAAAGTAAAGGTTCCTAGAACTGAATGAAAATGAAAACAGAAGCCAAAATATAAGGAACACAATGAAGTCAGCCTAAGAGGAAATTCATAGCATGAAGAACAAACACCAGAAAATTAGAAGCCTCCCATATTAAGAAACTAGTGAAACACCTAAAGGCCTTCGAAAACAAAAATCAACATCTAGAAAGAGTAGAGGGGAAGAGATAAATGAAACTGAGGCTGAAATTAAAGGTTAGAAACAAAGTAATACAAAGAATCAGTGAAGCAAAGGTTGGTTATTTGAAAAAACTTACACACCTTTAGACAAATTACACACAGAGAGTATTCAAATTACACAAAGAGAGAGAGAGAATCCAAATTACACAAAAATAGAGAGAGAATCCAAATTACACACACACACACAGAGATAGAGAGAGAGAGAGAGAGAGAGAGAGAGAGAGAGAGAGAGAACCCAAATTAGTAAATGGAGGTGAAAAGGGAAAGTTTATAAAGTCCCTGATGCATCTTAGAGAACCATAAAGACATAGTTTAGAAATCAATACTCCAGATATTTGGAGACTTCCTGAGAGCACCTAGCTCCCACCTGACCCACCCTCTGGAGGGTGAGATTCCCAAAGTGTGCCATGCCCATCCCCTGCTTTGGGACCATCTGCAGTCACGCCATCGGCTCCAGAGATTAGGTTTCCCTCATGACTATTAGGGACCAGTGTATTCATCTCCATCTCCTCTTATTGGACCTTGGCACTATCCATCTGAGGCTTCTGCAGTGCTCCTAAGTACCTAGGGACACTTCACCCTCCTGGAGAGCCCTTGAGTAGAATGACTAGAGCCCTTAGTTTCTTCAATATAAAATCAAAAGAGAACATGAAACCTAGGCCAACCAGCTTCTCATACCCAATAAGAAGGCAAATCAATAATACAACAGAATCAGAATTCAACTAAACAAAGTAGGGCATGAGTTTCAAACCACAATCATGAGCAAAAATAGAAATCCACATGCAAAAAGCACAACAGAAAGATAATATATAAATCCAAATAATACCACCAGTCCTTTAGAAGATTTCTATAACAAGAAATCCCTAGAAACCCTAAAACCAAAACACAGAATTTAAAAGAGCAATCAAAAATATGATCAAACAATTCAACAAATTTAAAGATCCCACAAACACTCAAAGAACTAAAAGAAGTGGGGATAGACTTCTCACTGAATTCACAAAAAATAAATATTGTAGAAAACTCAGACTGAGATGAAGAAGGAAGTGAAAGATTCAATGAGGCAATTTGAAAGGACAGGGGAAAGTCTCACCAGTAGAATGAATGAAATGGAAAGGAGAATATCAAGACTGGATAATAAAGTTGAAGAATTAGACCACTCAAGCAAAGAACACAAAAAACTGAAAAAGAAAAAAACCCAGAAACAGTAGTTGAATAAGCAATAAATATGAGACACTGGGAAGAGACCAAAATTATGCATCAAAAGCACAGAGGAAGGAGAAGCAGCTCATGTAAATAGTATTAACCAGATCTTCAAAATAATTATAGAAGAAAATTTCCACAAATTAAGGAAAGACATACACATTCAAGTAAAAGAAACACAGAGAACACTACATAGACAAGACCAGAAAATAAAGTCCCCATGGCATAGAAAATATACTAAATACACAGAACAAAGAGAGATTACTAAATGCTACAGGAGAAAATAATAATTCACATATAAAGGAAAATACATCAGAATTACAACTGATATTTCAGTACAAACTATGAAAACGAAAAGGTTCTGGAGCAAAGCATTCCCAGTTCTCTGTGACTGTAGATGCCAACCCAGAACACTTGACCCAGAAAAATTAATGTCTATTGCAGTTGAAGGGAAAAGAAAAATCGTCTATGACATGAATAGGCTGAAAGAATTCATGTTCAGAAAACTAGCCCTTGAGAATTATTGAAGCAATGCAAAGAGCTGAAGAAAAGAATGACTATACCAAAGGGGGAACAGAAAGAAACTAAATGAAAGTATAATTGTAGAAAAATGATAGACCAAATGTACAGATATTAAAATGTTGGTGACTAATACCTATCATTCAATAAGTAATTTTAAATATCAGTGAACTTAACACCCCAGTCAAAAGACATAGGCTACTTGAATGGATTAATACACAGATCTATTGTTTGTAAGAAATTCATCCCACCTTCAAGGATAAGCATACCTTCCAGTAGAAGCATGGAAAAAATATTGCAAGCAAATGGCTCTAAGAGATAAGTAGGAGTTGGCCTCTTAATATCTGAAAAAATAGACTTAATATTAAAACTAATCAGAAGAGAAAAAGAGGGTCACTTCATTCTGATCAAAGGATCAATTAACCAGAAAAATATAACAATTATGAATATATATGAACCAAGCTCTGAGGCACCCAGCTACATAGAAAACAATACTATAGTACTTTATGAGACAGATTGATCCCAACTCAGTAAAGGTAAGGGACTTTAATACACTACTGTCTCCATTAGACAGATCAACCAGACAGAGAATAAACAGAGAGGCATCTGATTTAAACAATACCACACATCAAATGGAGCTAACATTTATCTACTGGGTTTTCCAGCAAAATACCACAGAATACACATTGTATTTAGCAGTCCATTGAAGATTCTCTAAAGTTGACCAAGTGCTGGGACAAAATACAAACATAAAATTTCAAAAAAATGAAACAATTCCATGTTTTCTATCAGACTACAATACAATAAAACTTAAACGAAACATCAAAAGAAGATCTAGTAACTGCACTGTGAAGCAATGCATTACTAAATGATGAAAGGGTCCAAAAAGATATTAAGAAAGAAAGAAATTCCTCTAATTGGGTGAAAAGCCCAATAAACACAAAAAATCCTCTGGGATACCTTAAAAACTGTCCTAAAAGGGAAGTTTATAGATCTAAGTGCCTACATTAAAAAATCAGAAGTAGCACAAATAAATGTCTTAACATTACAACTCAAGATTCTGGAAAGGCTAGAAAAAATGACACCCAAACACAGAAGATGAGAATAAACAACAAAACTCAGAGCAGAAATTAATGACATAGAGACAGAGAAAAGAATACAAAGAATCAATCAATCAAGGGCTGGTTCTTTGGAAAGATATACAAGATCCATAGACACTTAGAATAATTAACTGAAAAAGGAAATTCAAATAAAAAAAATCATAGATGAAAAGGAAAACATCACAACAGATACCAAAAAGTATCAAGAACATTATAAGGGAATACTTAAAAACCTATAATCTGTTACATTTGTAAACCTAAGAGAAATGGATTGTCCTGACCAGCAGGACAAATAACGACACAGGACAGATGTTACTTCAGGCTGCAGCTGCCTCCTCTTTATTTTTTCCCCTTATATACCCACACAGTAGTAAACAACCTATGAGCCAACCAATCAGCCAAAAGGTCATCCTTCAACCAATCATATTAAAGGTCAGGTATTACACCCTAGGGATCACATGCTGCTCATGTGCTGATCATGCACCTGGAACTTTTTCTGGGCCTATTGTTCTGTACTTCCTCTTTCTGCCTTACCACCTCCTGCTACAGGCCAGCCACTTAGGTGCACATGTTGGAGCCAGCTGGCCCCCAACAATGGATGATATTGATATTTATGGTAACCACCAAAGCTAAACTATGAAAGAGACAACAAACCCATAACAAATAAGAAAATTCACACAGCAACTCAAAATTTACTGACAAAAAAATGCCAAGGACCAGATGGATTCACAGTAGAATTCTACCAGGTCTAAAGACCTATAATCAGTATTACTTAAAATATTCAAACATAATCAGAGCAACAACTCCCAAATTCCTTTGATGAAAACAGCATCACTCTGATACCAAAACCAGGAAAAGGCTCATATATAGAAAACTATAGACCTGTATCTGTAATGAACATAGATGTAAAAATTCTTATAAAAACTTGCAAACCACAAAGACACAACAAAGAGATCATTCACACCAATCAAGTTGGCTTTAGTCCAGAGATGCAGGAATATTCAATATAAGTAAGTCAATAACTGTCATAAATCATAAATCGATTCAAAGACAAAAATCACATAGTCAACTCAATATATGAAGAAAAGGCCTTTCACAATCTCCAACATGCATTTATGTTAAAAGTCCTAAGGTTTATAAGGAACATACCTCAACATAATTAAAACTATATATAACAAGCCCATAGCCAACCTCATTCTAAATGAAGAAAAACTGGAAATATTCCCATTAAAATCAAGAACCAAACAAGTCCATCAAGTATCTCCATGCCTTTTTAATACAGTGCTTGAAATACTTTTGAGAACAATAATACAAGAGAAAGAAATCAAAAGACTACCAATTGGAAAAAAAGAGGTCAACTTATCTCTATTTTCAAATGATGTATTAACCATAAGAAATCCCAAAAATTCCACCAGAAAACTCCTAGAAATGACTAACACTTTCAGTAACGTGGCATGTTAAAAACTCAACCTACAAACATTCAAAATCATTTCTATATACCAATACAAATCCCAAGCAACTGGAGAAAGAGTTTGGAAATCCTCATATTCATAATAGCCTCAAAAAATAAAACATCTATGAATAAGCCTGACCAAAGACATTAAAGATTTCTATAATGAAAATTATGAATTTTTGAAGAATGAGATTGAGGAAGATACCAGGATGTGGGAGGACCCCCCATGCTCATGAATAGGAAGACTCAATATTGTGCATCCTACCAAAAGCAATCTATAAATTCAATGCAATCCCAATCAAAATTTCCATGACATTATTCACAAAATTAGAAGAAAAATCTGAAATTTCATATGGAATCACAAAAGTCCCCCCCAAATAGACAAAGCACGCCTGAGAATAAGGAGCAATGTGGGGGGATTACCATCAGATCTCCAACTATGTTACAGAGCTGTAGTATGAAAAGCATTGTGATACTGCATAAAACAGACACATAATCACCTGAACGTAACTGAAGACCTACACATGATTTCATGCAATTTCAGCCACCTGAAAATTGACAAAGTCACCAAGAACACACACTGGAGGAAGGATAGGATCTTCAGCAAATGGTGCTGGCAAAACTGGGTCTCCATTTGTAGAATAATGAAAGTAGTGCCTTATCTTTCACCTTGAACACACACACACATACACACACACACATGCACACACACACGCACACATACACACATGCAAACAAAAGCTCAATGCAAAATCTGAAGCTGTGGTATGCAAAAAGAAAACCTAGGCAATACCCTAAAAGATACAAGTGCAGGAAAGGACTTTCTAAATTGTACATCAGTTGTTCAGGACTTAAGGTCATCAATCTACAAGTGAGGCCACATTAACTAAAAAAATTTCTATACATTAAAAAAAACACCAAGGAAGTGAACAGAAATCCCACAGAGTAGGAGAATACCTTCACCAGTGACACATCTGACTGAGGTTTAACATTCTGAATATATAAAGAACTAGAGAAACAAAGAATCAAGAAAAAAACTGAGCCAAATAAAAGGATCTGAGCAGAGTTCTCAAAAGAGAAAATAAAAGTCTCCAAAAAGCATCTTAAAAACTGTTCAATAATTTTAGTAATTATGAAAATGTTAATTAAAATCACTTTAATATTTTATCTACCCCAATCAGACTTACTAAGTTCAAGAGAACAAATGATACCAAAAAAGAAAAGGGAATACTCATTCACAGCTGGTGGGATTGCAACCTTATGAAACCCTTATGTAAAGCAATGTGGAGGGCTCTATAAAAGCTAAAAATGAACCTACCATATGATCCAGTTATAGCACTCTTTGGCATATATCCAAAGGACTCATCCTATTGTAGAGACTCTTGTACATTCATGTTTGTTGCTGCTCTTTTCACAATAGCTAAAAGATGGAAGCAACCTAAGTGTTCCTCAACTGATGAGTGGATAATGAAAGTGTGGTATATTTACACAATGGAGTTCTACTCAGTGGTAAAGAAAGACAAAATCAAATGCAGATTATTTGGTGGAACGAGAAACTGATCTATGAAGTGAAGTAACGCAGACTCAGAAAGCAAGTGATATATGTTCTCCCTCATTTGTGGAGAATAGCAGCACATTCTTAATGTGAGTATATGTCCTGATATAAGGGCAAGAACCAAGAAAGCTGAAAGAAACCAGAGAGGTAACAAGAACTAAGAAACCTCATAGAGAGGAACAGCAGCAGACTGATGCTGCTTAGGGGGAAGTGGTAAAGTGGAATATTTAAATGTAAGGCAGAGAGTGAGGTACATATAAAAAATCATGGGGTTAAAAGGGATGGACCTGAAAAGAGCAGCGTCCATGGGAAACGGGTGTCATCAATGGTGAAATGGGTAATGAGGAGAGAGTTAAATGGAGAGAAGAGATATAAATAATGTATGAGGAGAGAGGGTTAAATGGGACAGAAGAGAGATAAACCATGTTTTGCTGAAAAACTGAGGCCAATATTTTAGTTCAAATCTACTGAAAAACTACACCTATAATATCTTTGCATGTGTCCATGTGTATAGCTGACAATAATGTAACAGGGAACCCAGTACCAGACAGGAGGAACCTCCTTCTGAGATATTGGCTAGGGTAGTCCCAGAGACTCCCAAAATTATACAAGAAACTGCCACAGGTCTTAATGGCTTACACAAACTTGAAGGTAGGACCATATTGCGGAAGATAGAACATACTTTTGACAAAGCACTTGGGGCAATGAATCTGTAACTGACCTACAAGCCACTTCACTGACGGTTTATCCTCATAATTTTGGAGGACTATATGCAAATTGCCAAGTGAGACTAGCAATCAGTGGTCCATCTGCGCCTTTAATGTCTAATTTCCACAACAAACTATTTTGGGGCGGTGGTGGCACATTTTTCATAGGATTTGTCAACAACTACCTAATTGAGTTTAAACCCTTTGCAATCAAAGGGAACTCACATTGGGTACTACAAACTTAGTCAAATACACATGACTGGAAAGGTCATAAATCTTGGTGAAAACCCTAAGGCTGTCACATTTCCACTCAAATGTAATTTCTTACTATACGCTAAATATAGATCATTTTATTTAAGACAAGAATGCCATTCACCACTCACAAAAGAAGTTTCTTTTGCCCAAAATGCAAACTTCTCATACACATAAAATAGGTGTCTGTGAAATGTCCATAACTGACACATCTGCAATGATCCTCTACCCTTACGACTCATGAAACATAGTGGAAAAGAGGATAGAGAACACTAATGAGCCTCTCAACTCTGATGATTGATGCTTCCCATGCAACAGAGGGCAACAAATGCAAAGCCCCACCTACGGCCAAATTGTAATGAGTAAGACTGTGCAGAGTGTGGGTGCTTGGACAGTACTCTTGTCTGAAACTCTGCACACCTAGTGCTCTGAGACCACAGTGAAAGAGTGGGTAGAAGGATTGTAAGAGCCAGGAAAGGGAGTGCATGGCCATATGGAAACTCAGTGTTACAGGCTCCTTGGATTTTGCTAATTATGTAACTCCAGCAATGGTGTCAGCATGCTCAAGACCAATGAAAACTCAAGATAACAAAACCCAGCACAGAACTGTGGAAATAGCAGGGCACAATCTTAGCCAAAGAACTATTTTCAGCTGATTACTTCTGGGTGAGGTACAGTTGATTTTCTTTAAGTTAATTTCTCTAGATAGGCTGACTAGACCTCAGTGAATGAACTTGCACTAAAGAGCATCTGGGTATAATAACTTGACTCCATGGGCCTTAACATAAATGACAGAATGCATGAAATCTGATAAGAGAGTTATGGGACAAATGCAGATGGGAGAGAGTTATAAAGATGATTAACATGTTTGTATGTATGAAATACACAAAAATTCAATAAAATACACAAAAATCAAAATTTCACTAAACTAGAAAATCTAAAAGTAAGTAAATTTCTAGCTATTTGCAGTATGTCAAAATTATGTGAACATGATGTAAATACTTTAAATAGACCCATAAAAACCAATGAGATAGTTACAGTAATGGAAGTCCTTCCAACTAAAAAGAGTAAGGACCAGATTGATACAGCTCAGAATTCTATCAAACCTTCCAACAGGAACCAATACCAATATTGATACAATTATTATGTAAGTAGAAAAGAAACATGCTCAAATTCTTTCTATGAAGTCAATATTACTCTAATACCCAAACCAATGACCCAACAAAAAATGAAAATTATGGACCAATTTCTCTGATTAACAGAGAAACAAAATTTTTCAATAAATTACTCATGAATCAAATTCAAGAACACATCAACAAGATTATCCCCCATGATCAAGCTGGTTTCATCCAGGAGATGCAGGAATGTTTCAAAATATATAAATCAGTAAATACAATCTACCACATAAACAATCTCAAGGACACAAAGCACATGGACAGAATGTAAGACCCAGATGAAAAGGAGTACACATGCGGTTACGGGATGTGTTTACACATGACAGGAAAGATGCACCGTGAAATCTCCACAGTATGCCACCTAGCAAGATCTGCGTAATCACCAAGCCAGTTGACACGGAATGGGGAAATTTCATGGGGCACCTCTTCCAGATAGAGAGCCGCCTCCAATCAGTGGTTGTCAAAAGCGCAACCATCATTCTCCACAGGGACCAGCTCTGTGAGCTCTTTTCTGATTCCAAGTGGGTAGCCCAGGAGACAGGTACCTGAATTGGATTGGTGCATTTGTCTGTGTGTAAATGTTTACATGTATATTTAACAATAACAAAGAGGACAGGAGACTGTGAGCAAGAGGTGGGGCTGGGAGGAGTTGAGGGGATGGGAGAGGTCTAAATACTGGAAATACAGTACTGATGTGTGAAATCCTCACACCAACTCAAAAGTAAATAAGTTAGTATGTCTGTGTGTGTATGTGTGTGTGTACACATGTTCATGATATGCTTGTGTATGTATATGCCACAGTGTGCAGGTGGGAACTCAGAAGATAACTGTAAACTGGTTTCTCTTACATTTACATGAGTTTTGAGAATTGAACTTTGGTCTCCAGGCTTGTGCAGTAAATACCCTTATCTCCTGAGCCATCTCACAGGCCTCAGAATTTACATTTCTACAGGAGTCAATTATTCATAAATTACAGGCACAGTGCAGCATACAGCAAAACCAGAGAAAGAGAATACAATCTATATTTGAGGCAGAGGGCAGCAGAGTGGTCTATGTATTCTGTAATAAACATCCTTGACGATACTTGGATTTGCAGTCACTGAAGCTCTTTCCTCTTGATAAGCCAAGAGCTGCAACCATTCTGTAATTGCAGTGGAGACCTACAGATTTAATACTTTTGCCCTGAAACTAAGCCAATAAATAAATAAGCCATATATTGCAGTGAAAGCTAGCTGGGTGGTGGCGGCAAGGCTGTTAGCATTCCCCTATAGATAGCATTCCCCTATAGAAAGAAGGGTCTCAGATCCCAGTAAGGTTCTAGCTACCACAGTCCCTTGCTCCTAGCTACAAGTTATCTTGAGAGTTGTCAGAATTCATCAGAGGTAGAAGACTGACTGGTGCTGGCACACCTGGGATACGGCTGCAGTGAGTCTTCACCCAAGCTGGGGTCAGGGCTTTTCAGTGATGAGGCTGCTTAAAAGTACCCCTCATCCATGCCTCTGTATTAATCCCAGTAAGTGGTTTACCGCACTACACTTGATTGAATTACTTTACTTTTAGAGTTTTGATTGGTTGCTGTCCTACCTGGGGTAAATTTTTCTCCTCAAGAAAAGGATTGGAGCTTGCTACCAGAAAATGTACCTTATAAAGTCATTGTACCTAAGGTAGCAAAATTAATTACCTCTTAAAGCTAATTCTATCACCCATAGAAGAAAGTCGAAAGATCCAGGTGAGCCTTCATGTCCTGTTATGCACACTCGGCACTTGACTCATAACAGAAATGAGTGTTAATGCTCCATCCACAAGACATTCCCAGATGTAAAACTAAGTCTGTAATCTAATTAGAAATGTGTAACTATTTTGTTAGAGAGTAAGTACCAACAAGGAATTTGCCTCGCTTTTTAATGGTCACATTCTAAGGACAGAGAGTACCCGCACACGGGGAGGTGGTTATAGGGCTTCTGAGGAGAGACCAGTCTATCTATTTGAAGGGTAATGGCTTAACAGGGTTTCAGGTTTTAGACAACTCAAACCAGAAATCATCGTTTGGTATAGTTATCTGCATAGATGTTCTGCTATAAAGGGACAATGACAGTACACAAAATTCAGGGGCTTTACCATCACAAAGAACCTACGGGAATCCTGACTGCTCCCTTCTCTTTTCAGGAACTATGACTCTTTGATCATCTTTATTCTGTGGACAGCCATAATACCCATTGGCGTTATGGGCATTAGGACTGGAGATGTTCAGTAAGTCAGAACCACCCCACACTGCAGCTCACAGGTATCAAGTGTTTCTAACTGACAGTGATTCAAACAAGAGTGATAACTACTCTATTCCTTACGTTTTCACATTTCAAAGGGCACTGTACTTATAAATGTCCAAATAACTGTAATTCGTTCTTTTGCAGCACTACTTCTGTGAGATAGGCTGCTGACTGTTGGCAAATCCTACCATTAAGTACAGCACTGGATTAGCATGCTTAAATGGGGGCCCTTGTGTGTGACTTAAAACTGGTGGTGGATGCAGGCAGAGGTGATGGTATCTCCTCAGGCTCACCATTTGGTGGTTTGGAACAGAGCAATTAAACTGCAATTGAGGGAGGGAGAATTCTCTGGAAACGACCAGGAGTAAAGCAATGGTACATTCCCAGGTGTTACCAGTTCTAGGAAGAATGCAGACTTCCCACTGGAAGTCTGATCAGCAGGACAGCGAGTCCTTGTGAAACAAGGAAAGTAAACTCCTGTCCAGATTTTGAGAAGGGGTTAAAATATTCTGCAGAAATTCTGAAGACAGGCTTGCATTTGAGAAAGATGGAGAGAAAAACAGACGGCAGGTGATGGGAGAAGGAAGAAGGACGGGAGAGGAAAGAAGGACAGAATCCAGAAGGTTCTGATAGTTACTGAAGCTCATAAAATACGTAGTATGCTGACTATAAATTTTTATGGAAACCATTTGAAGAGTTGGGTCTTGTTCCTTTATTGTTACAGGCAAGGCATCATGAAACTGAAAGAGCATACCATAAGAAACCAAATCCAGACTCTGTAGCTCCCATAAGGAAGGAGCTTTGTCCAGTCTCTCTCCTCTATGGATCAAGAGTACTGGCTCAGCTCACCAAACTGTCTCAGTGACAGAGAGTCTCTAAACTCACAATTGCATTTGGGAAAAATAGAATTAAAATGTCTGATGCAAGATCATAGACTAGGGTATAAAGCACTTGGTGACGAACATCAGTGAGCACATTCCTCCGTTGTATGTAGAGAAAGGGGACTTAAAAACATGGAGCTTACTTACTTGCAAATGCAAGGGTTGAAGGTATTTATAATACACCAGAAGATAATTCCTTTGCTCCCTTAATTTCTATGCAGTGAGCCCCAAGAAGGCGCAGAAGGGCCAGCATAAGGCCAAACCCACTCCCCAATTCCTCAACTCTAAGATTTTTCTTGGAGGTCACAGGCAATACTTAGCTTGGAGTGCCCAGGATTATTGATGGCAGCAGCGAGCAGAATAAAAATTCCATAGGTAGGCAGTAAATATCTGAAAAGACCTTTCAGTTTGGGGAATGGCTTATATTGTTGCTTAAAAATGTAGTTTGAGAGCTGTGGGAACCTGCAATTGGGTGCAGTGTGTTTTACAAATGATACCCATTTGTCCTGGGCGAGAAACATTCCACCCTGTAAATGTCAGGTTCACAGTGACCAGATATGACGAATGAGGCCTTCTGCTCCTATTAATATGGAGGTCACACATTTAAAAAAATTAGAGACCATTGCAAAATTAATCCCCACTCTGGGTGGCTAAAAGGGTAGAAAAAGAAATGGAGAGAAGAGTACATCAAAATGGGAAACATCAAGTTTCTTTCTGAATGTCTCTCAGCTTCCAACTTCATAAAGGAATTATCTTAATCATATTGAAAAAAAAAAACAGAGAGGGCTTGAAATATGATCACCGATGAAAACTGGAATGCAGGGAGGCCCAGCATAAATTTCTAGGCCCTCAAGCCTGGGATATTGCAAGTGTGATTCCATAACTCAACCCCTGAAAGGAATAATAATTACTATTTGGCTATTTGTCAAGGTGAGGGTTCCACTGGAGAGAACGTCTTATTCAATTTGGGAGCTGAAATTACACAACTGGTATGATATTAAATAACAGCTCAAAGCTGAGAAGGGAAAGGAGAAAAGCCAGTCTGGATTGTAAGGGAGGAGAAAGAAGACACAAAGTATCAGGAGAGGCCTGGAGGGGAGGGTGCTTGGCTTCCCCCTCTGTTAATTTTAGGCATAATCTAATTATATGCAATTTATATGGATTTTTGTAATCTATTTATGTGTCTGTTAATGACAAATGATGTCACTTTGCAATTATCAGGTGTGCTAAATCAGTTAATCAACAAATATGCATTAAGAACCTAATGCATTTAAGGCCAGTGACAAGTGTTACACAGAAACAAGTGCAAATTACAGTCTGTATTTTGCAATTTACTTGAGGAGTAAGAGCATTTACAACATCTACTTGATGCAAGACAAAGAGGCTGCATTATGAAGAAGTTGGTCCCATAGACTGCAGAGGGAAAGCAGGCTCAAAATGGGTGTGTTATGAAGGAATGATCCTACGAACCTCAGAGGGAGAACAGCCTCCCTTCTGAGAAAGAGCTCCTGGAAGTAAAGGGGTATGAGGGTTTGCTGCAGGATTAGACTCAACATTTGTTTCATGTTTGAGTACTGATGGCACATTAACATTCCATGTTTAAATATGTATCTGACAACTATGTACAATGTTTTTAAAAGAATCCTGTTTTGGTTGCACAGAATGATGCTCTCCAATATACTTTGCTGACTCTACACATGGGTTAAAATACTTTCTGTTACATTTTACTCAAGTGAGCAAAACTACCCATTTCTGTTTTCTTCCCCAAGAATCAGAATGCTTCCTGAAGGAAATCTCATGTGAGTGTTGTAGCATGTAGCATGTAGCATGTAGCATGGCTTTAAGTATATCCTTTTATTAAGCTAAGCAGGAGTCAAATTGTGGTCAGTTTATATCAAAATTTAAATAGTTTGTTCAAAAATTGGTACACAGATATTGGGGGTTAGATTTTAGTCTCTTAACAAAGAGGCTTATAAACGAGATGCTACAAAAATGTTAGGCATCGATATGAAGGAGACTTCTGTACCCACGGATAGGGGTTAGAGCAAGGACAGATACTTTCCCTTGACAGAGGTGTTAAGGTACCCTTTATGACCTCTGACCATCTCTGTTTTCAGACCATTTTAAATTTACATGGTAGCAGGGCCTTAAATGTCAGGAATTCTGTTATAACTAGAACTCCAGTGTCTTTAATTAATGCTTTGTGTTCCTGTTATGGCTATTTAGAATTTGCGGGACTCTCTAGAGCCATAAATTTCTTTTACAGGTCTTTGTGGTATGAACTTTAACAAATGTCTATAAAGGGGTAACAGGCAAGGGTGATATATCACTGCAGAGCAGTCACAAGGTAGGTGGATAGACGGGATACTTTTAAACAGATTAAGAAATTTTGTTTTTGTTGAAGGGCTTGGAACTGGGGCAAATTTGATGTAAAACCTACACAGGGAAGCATGATCTCCTTAAAGTTTGGAAGAGGCTCAAGTTGACATTGTTTACATGATGGGTAATTACACTGATATATTTTTCAATTCAAATAAATTCCATTTACCAGAACACGTTTTAATTGAATACAAAATATGTGCCCAGTGTTTTCTTGTCACCCAGGAAGTGACGGAGGCAGAGAAAAGCCCATCCCTGTCCTATTAATCTTCAAATTCCAGCTTTGAAGGCAAGGTTAACACCCGGGATGCAATTGTACACCATCACTATGTGCAACATAAATCCGTCCAAGTGCTCAGAGCAGCATCTGAATATGGAGCTCTGCTATATCTTGCAGGAAAGATGGGGTTGGGGGAATCGAATTACCAAGGGATCCACCCTAAAGCAGGCAGCTGGACGTGTTTCTTTAAAATGGATGGCCATTTGGAATGTGAAAATACAGGGGGAGCCACTTCAGAGGAGAAAACAGCACAAGGCAAATCACACAGGGAAAATAAAAACAAACCGTGTGCGCTGTGGATAAGAACAGGGTTTTAGATTCAGAGAGAAGCAGCTATGAAGGACTGATACGACGCTGTGCTATTTGTTTGAAGAACAGGATTAGTTGGACAGAATGCAATGTTTTGAATTTCAGATATTTCAAGAATAATGTTAGTGGTTGAAGTTGGAATTAAAATATCTACTCAGGGATGTTTTAATGTACATTGCATTGGAAAAGTTGGACCACAATATGCTGGGGGATTTAGGTTTGCTCTTTCTTCCTTTTTAATGTGACAGCACATCTTCCAATTTTTAAAACTTTTTAAATTGAATTTTTTGCAACTTTTACACAATAGGTTTTGTTGATATTTAGAGGCTCTCCCTTATCTGCCCCACTCCCCCCAATACTCCAGAACAAACCAATTTCATGTTCCCAAATGCCCTTTGTTGTGAGTTCATCCACTGGAGCCTGGTAATCCTCCCAAGAGTGTCCCCATATCTTTTCACTTATTAGAAACATAAGAGAAAAAAGACGAGAGGTTGGGGTGAGGATCGACCTTTCAATACAGCTATGCAGTAAGTTTGCAGGGGAAAAGGTGCATGGTGTATACCATTTCCTTAGCTTAGTAGAGATGATCTAGCCATGATTAGGAACCTGTTCACTCCCTTAGTTGAGGAATTTCACATACAATGATGCCCAACAATGGACAGTGTTTGTTCATCATGTCAAAGGCAACACAAAACCCTTGCTTTCCAATGCCTGATCAGCACTGAAGAACCTGGGGCAGGACCTAAACGAAGGTGATGTGGTAGGGTGTAAGTTAGGGTGGCAGCTTGGACATATCTAGTGATGATGAATGCAGTGCCCTCAGGGACATCTGCAGGATCAGCAGTATGGAGCTCAGTACAGCATTGGAACTGTACATGAGACTCCAACTGAAATTGTATTGATGTATTGTTGAGTGGCAAAAATATGAATGATAAGCTTGAAAGAGGGCATTCAGGCAGGGAAGAGGGACGGAACCTTATCTCATAAGAATGTCCCCTTGAAGAAGGGCATCAGCTGGGCTGGATAAATAGTAGTGACATCAGAAGACCATGAAAACAAAAACATATAAGCCAGAAGTGCTTTTGATGAACATTAAGTGTTCTAATGACGTGGTTCTACCAAGTTAGCATAACACTCACCCATTTGTTTAAATTTGTAAGGATGTTAACAACCAGCATAGGAAAGCACATAACAAAAGATGAAGAAAATTGTGTCATGTAAACACAAAAAGGTAAGCGCATAGAAATGCATTAATTTCATTTATTTTTATATACACAATCAGAAACAAAATCATTTATGTAATATTGAAAGTTTGCATTTGACAGAGAAGAGTAAGTTAAATTAACAGCACATAATATAAATATGAAATGAAATTCTATGACTGCAGAAACAGGATCAGTTTCCACTCATAGTGGGAAATTTTCCTTGTAGAGTCTCTCTGTAGCCACACCTGGCCTGGAACTTGCTGTGTATAACACACTGGCCTCAAGCACACAGAGTTCCACGTGCCTCTCCTGAGTGCTAGAACTAAAGGTATGCACCACCATGCCCAAGCTAGTGGGAAAATTTTAAAACAACTTCTTTAATAACTAAAAACTAATAAAAGAAATCAAGACATAGTGAGAATAAATATACATTCCCATCACTTACTAGGCAGGAAGTTGAATGCTTTAAACCTGAGCTCAGTGTATTTTAAAGAATACATTGAGAATTGACATGTTTTGTAACATTTTTCGTAATTGGCATGTGATCATTTATGACAGCTAATCTTGTTGGTCAACTTGACACACTGGGGAAGAGGCACCTAAATTGAATACTGCTTCCAGCAGATTGGCCCGTGGCCATGTTTGTGGAGTATTTCCTCGATTGCTAATTGATGTGGGAGGGTGCAGCCCACTGTGCTCAGTGCCATCCCTAGGCAGGTGGGGAAGGGAAGTTTGAGGAAGTCTCTGAGCGAGTTGGAGAAAGCCAGTGCGCAGGGCTCCTTTGTGGTAGGCTTCCTGCCCTGACTGCCCTCACCAGTGGACTGTGACCTGTCAGATGAAATAAACTCTTTCTTCCTAAGTTGCTTTTGGTCGTGGTATTTGTTACAACAAACTAGAACACCAAACTATAATATTCTACCACCTCTTAGATTTTTTTGGAAATATGTTTTTCACCATAAACGTGTGACTCAAAGTATGTCTTCATTAACTTGGTACATATTTGCTTCCTGTAATTTTTTTTAAATGTATTTAATTATTATTATTTTATAGGTATGAGAGATTTGTCTGCAGGTGTGTAACTGTACCATATGTGCACAATGACCAAAGAGGCCAGAAGAAGGCATCGGATCCCATGGAACTGGAGTTGCAGTCAATTGTTAGCTACCATGTGGGTGCTGGGAACCAAACCCAGGTCTGCTGCAAGAGCAGTCAGTGCTCCTAACTGTGGGGCCACCTCTCCATGCCTTCCTCTTTACCTTGTTAACTACTGTACTGAGCTACGTTTGAGATGTTCCCTGTGGGAACCACTTAGTTGGATAACTTTTTGGGTAAATTCTGCTTATCCCTCCTTTTCTATTTAGACCTGTGAGGATGGGGTTCTGTTCGTTTCCTCTGCTTTTAGATTTTCTGTTTCTATTTACTTACTGTGTGCTACTTGAGTGCATGGATGTACTCTCTTGGTTTATTGATGAGGTTTTTGCTCATGTATCTCTAGGCTGTTACTTTTACTGGAGCAGGCAATAAACTTACTCTGCTTTTAACACATCATGTGGAGTCTTCTAGTACCATTTCTTTGTAAGATTATTGAATAAGTCCTTTATGTCCACTGAGGAAAAATATCAGAACATTTTGTAGATTATTTGTCTTTGACTATAAAACACAGCATTGAACTATGAGTAGGAAAATAATATTTATTACTTTTCTCACCTATGTGGAGTTTTGAACTTCTTGCTGTGTTCTGGGTATTTTCTTCTGTTACCAAAAAATTCATGGTTGAATCACTTTCTTCAGCATTCTGTTTTTGTGTGGTACTGTGGATGGAAAAATAGGTCTTGTTTTTAAGTCTCACCCCTAAGCAGTACTTCCCTGAACAACACTACCCTGAGCAATACTCGCCTGACAGTACTACCCTGACAGTAGTCCCCTGAGCAACACTCTCCTGAACAGTGCTCCCCTGAAGTACTCCCTTGACAGTACTCCCCTGAGAGACATTCTCCTGAGAGGATTCCCCTGAGCAACACTCCTCTGAGACCACTCCCCTGAGCAGTTCTGTATTCCGGTGACAGTACTCCCCCGACAGCATTTCCCTGATCTGCACTCCCCTGACAGGACTCTCCTGGCCGGTATTCCAGGCACTCTGTAGTTCTTCTGAGCAAGTCTTCAGATGGTGGATTTGCTTCACTTTCCTTCAGCTGAGATGGTCTTTATCTGAGTTTTACTTTTCAAGGATATTTTAGTTGAATGAAGAACTTTAGAGACTGTAGTTTATGAGTGGGTACTTTGTTTTATAAGCATTTATTTTTATTTATCTGTATGTTTATCTGCATATGCAGGTGCCCACGGGAGCCAGAAGAGGGTGTTGGATCCCTGGGAGCTGGAGGTTCAAGTCGTTGTAAGTGTCGGATGCTAGGATCCTACCTTGGATATTCTGGGAGAACAGTACAAGCTCTTGATCATGGAGACATCTCTCCATCAGCTGAATTGGTGCTGTTGTTCTGCTTGTCTTCCCAGGAATTAAAAAAAAATGTCCTCCCCCACTCTTTGGCTTTGATATATTTCTGAGAGCCACACAATTACTTGCATTATAGTTATCTAAAATGGACACTGTGTTTAATAATCTATACAGCCATTCTGTTTCATCAGGACCAGTGATGCAATCGAGTTTGTTGACAAATGCCCTAGAGTGCCAGAGCAACCCATGACCCAAAGCTGTGTGATTCAATCTGTCTATACTACTGAGTTTAAGAAAATTTTCTCTGGAGGCAATATCATTTTTCTTTGGTAGGTCTCAATTTTTACCTTATGTTTGGTATAGTTAATTTTTTTTTCTTTAGTTTTCAAAGATTTGATTGTACCATCCCAAATACACATACTTAACAGACTTAAAAATTAGAATCATGGTTGCCTGAAGCAAGGCAGTATAGCATTTAGAAAATAATAGATATCTGCATCTTCATCTCCTCTGGCTAATAATAAATGTACAAAATGTCCAGTAGTCATTTCACAGGTGAAATATTCATGTGGCCGTGTGCACCGGGAAGGTCACTCAGCTTTGTGTGGGGCATCACATCAGCAATGAGATACTACTCCCCGCATGCTGTTGAGTCTGGAGCCAGTCCACTGATGCCACGTGATGTTAGGACACGCAGCGCACAGAACTCCTCTACAGTGCTGCGAAGTATACAAACAAACAAGTACTCAGACGTTTGGAACGTGCGTTTTAACGGTTCACTCTTCCATGTACTTGTGTGTAGGGCACAGCGCAGGATGGACCTTAGGCAGGTCACCTGCTATGAGGATTAAGGGAGTGGCTCTTGTGGGTGTGGTGCTCCACTCCAGCCAGGGGTGACTCCAGCTTCTGCCCTGTGTCTGGAGAGAGCCTGCACGGAGATGAACCACAACATAGGGGGTTGGCCAACCACACTCATAAATGCCTTGCACCTCCTCGAATAAATGAGTTTTGCTGCTGCTCGCCCTTTGCATGTTTCTCATCCAGCTCCTGGAGTCTGTGTGTTGATTCTGCGCCCTTTCACCCCCTCACAGCAGAGACCCTGCATCCCACTCAGGCCGGCACCGAGCAGAAGGACCCCAACATTTGTGTATTAACATGAATAGGATTCCTTGATCATATGTTCAGAATATCCTCAAAATGTACACCATCAAAAAGTAGGATAGGTGCATCATTTTAATATAGTCATAGTAATAATATCACATGACAGCGAGAATAAACTGACTACCCCAGGCCAAACACAGAGGAGACTGTATGTCCAGAGGGCTCTCAATAACGTAACATCCAAACCCGTCAGGTATGCAGTAGTACACATTTGTTAATGATCATGCTTATGTACGTACATACGTACACTTTTGTAGTCACCGAAGGGTGGTGTGGATTAATCCACCCTTGCAGGAGATCTGAAAGCTTCACTGCTTTGCCCTTTGTGCCCCATTCAGGTCTAGGTGGCAGTGTCTTGGTATTTATGTTTTACTGAGTTTATTTTTATGGCTCACTATGAATTTTTGAGAGACACAGAAAGAGAACACTAATAAACCGAAGAGCGTATAAGGGAGTGAGAGTGTACTTTACAGTTAAAGAAAGAAATCCTGAATAAAAGGTGGTGATGAAGAAAACGATGCTATGAGACTTAGAGAGTGTGTTTCAGAACAGAAGTGGGGAGTGACTGTGTCAAGTGATTAACATGTTCTGTAAAATTATGGTTGAAACTCACTTGTGTGAGTTTGGAGTGGCACTCTACAAAATTTCAGGATATGAAAGAGCCATATAGAAACTCACTACTTTATTAAGTACCTTTAAAATTATGATTTAAATAGAAGGAGTCTGAAGGAACTCCACCTGGGTGAACCACACTGCTCTGGGAAGCAGCACATCCCAGAAGGAAATCCCAGAGCCCAGGGTGCCATGGGCAGCAGTGTCCTAGGAGAGGCTGGTCAAGGAGGTCTCAGAGGTCATCACACAATAGGCCATTGCCATTACTCATGTTTCCTGAGAGAGTTGGAGGGCAAGAGCCTTCTGTTGAAGACAAAACACAGTTTTGTCACAGGACACAGAGAATTCAAAGTGGAGCTGAAGTGGTAGCTTTCTCCCTGCAGCCTTGCCATCATCATGCTGGAAGGTGCCACGCAGGCTGAGGAAGGGGAAAATTCATCAATTGTTTTACCCAGCTGTGGACTCCACCTGCCGGGCAAGATGAACCCTCTACTGCAAGAATGGCATTGACAGTTTGGGATCAACCACACTGCACTCGAGAACGTGCATGCCTGGTGCCTGGCACAGTAACAGCAGCCAAAGGCTTGTGGATGAGGAGATCACACAACCAAGGAGGGAATGCACTGCTATTGCTATTCTGCTGAATGGACATGTGTTCGAACTGCCTTCTGAGTGCTTGTTTTTATACCCATAAGTATCTGTGGATCGCAGCCTGGGTTGGAGAAGATTCTTTTGCAAAAGGCAGTGGATGATGTAGATTCATGACTCATCAAAGTGTTGAGAATAAGTAACTGTTGAGTGCTCAGTTCTAAATGGGACGCCAGTGTCAGCTTTCTCAAAACCAGAAAACAGTGCACAAGATAGACAAAATAGGTTATAACAGCCAGCAGATGTGGGTGAGTGCTACAAATGGTGGATGTACCGTGGATTTTGTTATCATGACCATCCCACAGCTGTGAGTACTAACACACACACACACACACACACACACACACACACACACACCAGACACAGAGAGAGAGAGAAAGACATATATATACACACACACAGGCAAAGTCGCACACACACACACACACACACACACACACACCAGACACACAGAGACATATATATACACACACAGGCAAAGTCACACACACAGAGACACATACAGACAGATAGAATGGGAAGAGGTAGGGGGTCAGCAGAGGAGATGCTGAGGGAACAACAGTCCAACTGGGGAAAATGTGATTGCAATATACTAAATATATGTATGATGCTGTCAAAAATTATAAAATGAAAAAAGGCAAAAAAGAAGAGCTCACTTTTGGAAATGGCAAGTGAGAAGAGTTTCTTGGGGAGTAAGTAATGCTTAGATAGGATTGAAGTACAGCGTGAATTGTGGTAGAACATATAACACACACACATATACACACGCACACAAACATACACACACGAGTGGTTAAAGCATGTTTATTGGGGTTGGAGAGATGGCTCAGCAGTTGGAAACACTTGCCTCTCTTTCAGAAGACCAGAGTTCAGCTCCAGCACCTCTGTCTGGTCTCTCACAGCCTCCTATACTCCAGCTCCATGGGCCCAATGCCTTCTTCTGGTCTCTGTGGGCACACGCATGGACAGACCCACAAAGGGACACAGAACTGAAGCCACAACGCATCTTTAAAAGAGGGCAATAATTTTTATATGCTGAAACTCAGATCCCAGAATGGGTGAAGTGCAGATTGATTTCAGGAGTGAGAGAGTTTTTCTGCTCCAGAGCAATTTAGAGCAGAGATAAACCTGAAACAAGGGAGTCTGTGGGATCTGTATTCAGAAGTGAATGATCTGATGGTGAGCAATTCAATTACAACTCAGTTAACTGCTGACGTCCTTGGAATGAAATGTGTGGTCAGACCAACCCTGCAAGATGGAGAAGACAAAACGACTGGGGAGAAAGGTGTAAGCATCTTTGGCAGTAGGACCACTGCATGTTACTGGGAATTTGTCAGCATCCTCTGACAATATGAATATTCATTTGAGTTTTCTGGCAGTCCTGACGTCCACTTGATTGATACATCTAAGAAATTGTTCAAGCACTACAAGTATAGTCATGTAATGGTAAGGAACTGAGACTAATTGTGGTTTTAAATGCTTGAATAAAATGAATATGTGGAAATTATTTAATTATTTTTCATTTTCTATTTTTCATGGTGACCAACAAAGTCTAAGTGGGAGTTCTCCATCTGGATTAGGTGATTTTAATCTCAGAGAGAACTGGGGTTGAGTCAATGCATTCTTCTGTTAATTCACTGAAATAGTTACTGGATTGTGGCACATGTCAATCATAACACCATGCCACAGAACAGAAAGAGACAAAGCGTCCCTCCCCTCACAAGTCAGCTGTTGTAGAGGAACACTCAGTGTTAGGTTACAGGCCTAACTTTTATCTGACAATTTGTAAAATTACTCAGAGGTTTTCTTGAAATATGAGATTTTCTGTATGAGACATGGCTTCTCCATAGCCTCAGCTTGCATGGAATTCTCTATGAAAAGCAGCCTAGCTTCAATCTCAAAGATATCAGACTGCCTCTGCCTCCTGAGTTCTGGGATTAAAGTCTGCTACACACCCCATGGGAATATAAGATTCTTAAAGTGAATAATGAGCCTAATTAGTTTAGTTTACTTTACCTTGGTAAACATCTTAATTTTTAAAAATTCATTAAGTAGATATGAACCAAAATAATTATTCATCTGAAAGAAAATATGGAAGCCATAAAGGAGTCATTGTATCCTCAGAACCAGTGTTATTAACAATTGAGCCATCTCTTCAGCCCAAGTCTACAACTTTTAATTAGAGAGTTCATAGCACTGACATTCCATGACATTGAGAATTATCTGTTGATTCTTGTAATTTTGTTGTTTCCTATGGATGCTTTTCTTTCTCTCTACATATCTTAGGGATTTTCAAAATGACTGAACTGGGCATGTTTATTCCATCATAATTTTACTTACTTGTTTTTTTTAATAAATTTTTTTTCTTTCTCTGTTCTCTACTCTGATAACCTTTCTTCTTCTGTGTGTGGAACTCTTTTATGCAGTTTCTCTAATGTAGTCAGAATGTCCATGAATTTCTTTACTTAGTCTTTATCTTGAAAGACCAATATTTGTCAATCAGTTTTCTTGCATGATTCCTTTCTGGCTGATCTTGGTGGCAATTATTCATTTTCAGAGCTTGAAGCATATCGTTTCCTGTTTTGTAGTTTTCAGGAATTTGGTCGTAACTTAATTGGTTTTGTCTTGGAAAGTAAGCTGTATTTTTCTGTTGTAGGTCTCAACCTTGCTTTTCTGTTTTGCAGTCTTAGGTACCAATAACATGTCCTGGAGAGGCTTTTTTCTGTCTATTCAATTGGGGTTCTTATGATTTTTATAATTGTATTCCAAGTTTTTCCCTGGATTTGGGAATTTTCTGATGTCTGATGATACCAGAAAGTTCAGCCTTCTTTTAGATTCTTAGCTTTCCCTTATTCATTGATAATGTCATGGAGTTTTTGCAAGTTGTGACCATGCTAATGATTTTCTTTATTGTCTAAATTCTGTGCTATTATCTTCTGCCTCTGACATTCCTTTTTCTTTTGGAATCTTCTGGATGTTTTTACTTGATGTTGCTAACATTTCCATTTGTGTTTGAGTGTGAAATGTCCAAAAGAAGGTCATATGTTTTAGCACTTGGTCTACAACTGGCTGTGCTGCTGCTGTTTGAGAGAAGTGGGACCTTTATGAGGTGAGACCTACCTAGTGGAAGTGATAGGCTTTGCCCTCACGCCAGTTCTATCCTCAATTTCTCCGGCCCCTTGCTGTTAACGCACCTTGTAAAGCTCCTGCACCAAGGGCAGAGCTCCACCTGCCTTGAGTCTTCTCCCATGAAACTGTGACCACAAATAAATCTTCCTTGTCCAGGTTGCTTCCTCTCAGGTGTTCCCCTCCATTGATGAGGAAAGGCGCTCACACACTGCCCTTTACTCTCCTTGTATCTGGAGTTGTTTTCCTTAATTCATTCGTCAGTTTCAACACTCTTTGAAGTTGCTGAACATTTCTTAAGAAGGACTTTGAATTCTTTGTCCAGCATTTCCACTATTTTTCATCACTGAATTCAGTTATTTGCAAATGTGTGAGCTTTAATCTATCTTCTGTCTTGGGGACAGATGCCTGTACTAATATATTTGCTCCCTTTCTTCCAACTTTTTTGTTTGTTTATTTCATTTTGTGTGTGTCTTGGTAGTGGGTAGTTATTCCAAGCTTGTGGTCACATGGCCATTCAGATGGGAGAAGCAGACAGCAATAACAAAGACAATGATTTGACAATAAGCCAGGTCCCCAAATGTGGGAAAAACCAATGAGGTGTTTCACTAACATCCCAAAGAGATCAGAAAACACAGTGGCCAGGACACTGATGTAATGAGCTAGAGTGTTAAATATTAATGAGAAATAAAATCAGGAGAGTACATGAAAGGGGAAATAAGGAACTACGTATAGGCATGGGAACAGGCCTGTATGGACTGAAGATGCAAGTTACAGTATAATCAGCAAGACATGACAGCCACTCTCAGGAACATCAAATGCTCCGTGTCGAGATAAAAGCTAAACCCAAACCAAAAATAAAACACAAATCCAAACCAGGAAATGGAAACTGGAATAATAAAAAAACCCTCTTTTAACGTTAAGCAATATTTCTCCTTTGCCGGGAAGCCTGTGTCTGTGTGCTGTTCTCTGTGAATCTCAGACTACCCAATCCCAGAGGACTCTAAGAACTTCACCTGTGTATTACACAGCCAAGGGGGTCAGATTTAGGATTCAAAATAAAGGCATATTTTATTCAAAGCCAGCCTTTCCCCCATAAGTTTGGGAAAGTGAATAAATGTCTGCTGCAGTCTTACATGCATACAGAAGCTCTACTGCAGCTGACCATGCTGATGACTGGCAGGACCTCTGTTGGCCACTCCAGAGGGCAAAGGTTAGGTGGGAACAGCCTGGATATAATCTGCCCCATTTGTCTTCCCTGCTGTGGCATTTTAGGAAGGAACATCTACAAGTTGCTCCCTCCTTCTGAGGAAGGTCTCTGCAGTCCTCTACAATGGGTGCCCTCGTGCTCAAGGCCCACTCCTCCAGCCACTGCTTTCCTGGTGCGGATTGATCCTGGTTTTTACACACTCAGTGTCAGGGCTGCGAAGGGGTCTTCATCGTTCCTGATCTTCACGACTGAAAACATGTATCTTACAGGTTGGGCTGCTTCTCCGTACCATATTTTCGCCAATGAGTTTGTGACTAGGTGAGGTCCTCTGGTCCTGTGCTCCTCTGAGTCCCATTGTTGTTACTTGGTCAGTGGAGAGGGAAACTCTTTGGAGTTTGAAGACATTAGTGCTGAATTCTCTGCTTTCCTGGTAGAGGGATTTGGTTGTAAATTTTCTGTAAGAATGGGCTGTGTCCTTAGCTCAGGCCTTAGGTAGTGAGGCCTGGTGGCGGTCCCTTCTCCAGGACTTGCCTCTTGCCAAACATACAGATCTCCTGACTTGAGTTTTGTTTATGGCATGCTTGCTCTTGGAGGTTTTTCTTTATCTATTTTGTTTTAAACATTTAATTTTTAATGATAATCACCCATTTATTAATTGATATCAATGATGAAGAAACTCTAAATGTCTAATTTTATCACATTAACTCTAGAAACACTTTTGTTGATGGAGAAGTCTATGTAGAAAATATTGAATATGTTTGTTTCAAATATGCTTCACCAACAGGTTACTTTATAAGCTATTAAATCTCTATGGCTATCCAGAAAGAGACTCTGTAGTTATCCTTGGTCCTGGGGTCCTCTTCAGACAGGTCACAAAGTTGCCACAGCCCTGCTTTGATTCTAGTGGAGGGCAGTGGAGCAGAACCCTCCTGCACTTCTGCCTGGGCCTTGTGTCTTTGGTGTGCTTCCTGCTGATGCTTGTGTTGGGCTCAACTAGACATGCAGCATCCTCAACCAGGAAAAGCAGCAAGTAACTTGGACAAAAAGATGGGAAGCAGACAGTTTCCCTCCCTCTTCTCTTCTTTGATAAATAGTCTTGAAATACCATCGACCTTGCTCCAGGGGAGAAAATTCCATAAAACTGGGCCACTGGTTTCTGTCAGTGGTGTCCATCTCAATGGCATTTCTTCCTTGAGGCTCTTCCTTTTTTTTTCCTGTGTTACTGTCCCCATCTATCACTCTTGATATCAGGGAGAGTAATCCATTACAAAAAAATTTAGAATATAAGCCCCTTGCCTTAGCCTAGGGGCTCTGTGAAAGCCAGGTAGAGCAACAGCAAGGGAACTTAAGACTTCTGAGTAAATACGCTGGTCATGTGGATGCGACTTAAAACACAAAACAAAAGCATCTTTTATTCAGAGTTAATCTTCTTCTACAAGGTTTGGAAATGTGAGCCTGTCAGCCATAGCTATGAATAAGGTGAGCTCTGATGAAGCCTTGGGGGACCTTGCTCAGAACGTCATGGGATGTTAAAGAACTGTTTATTGTACAGAATCATGGGGACACCCGTTGAGTCCTTCAACTATCAGCAACCCTCGAGTGTCTTCTTTCTTGAGAAGGAGATAAATATTTAATCAGGTGTTTTTCATGCTCAGATCTTCTTAAGTGTTGGGTTTTACCAGTACTTGAACTGGCTGTGACTCAGATATTTAATGAGAGCTCTATTCAAATTTGTAGCTCTGGGCTTTTGTCATATAAACATTATTTTTCTGAACTAGAGGTCTTCATCTGACTTCCTGGAAGAGAAGTCACCAGAGCTGACCAAGGAAAGATAACTGAAATCTGCTCATTTCAAAGCATTATTGTGAATGTTTTTGTGTACTTCTGAGAAAATCTCTTGTAACAGATGAACCCAAGGAACTGAAGAAAATGCATTTGGTCTTTCCAGAAAACAAACCTCTTACATACCATGAGTAAGTTGAAATGACAGCTGTTTAACTGCTGGAATGATGGACACAACATTCACAATATGTCACCAAATGGATTTTAATTAATCTCTTGTTCTCAGTCTTGCCGTGCTTTGTCACCATGGAGATGAGTACAGCGTCCTACTGCCGATTTATTTCTGGTTGTCAAACTGGGGAGATGCCTACTGTTCACATGGGAAGATTCTATCACTCTCTCTACTTCCCAGAATCTATCAGCCGTGCACTGTCCAGTGTCTTCTTTAAAACGCTAGTTGATGTTTCTATTGACTCTTACTAACTTTGCACCTGTGATATAAATTTATTTACATTTACTGCCTTGGATCTCTGATTACATTAAGTAACATATGTAGTAAACTGTCACAGATGACTAAGGCTTAATCTTTTCATTCCTATGGTGCTAACAATGACATATCCTACTTAATATCACTCTCAGTGGTCAAAAGAAAATACATTGGAGGCTGAAGCTATAGACCTGAACTCTCTCCAGAGGATAATTTGGTCCATAGAGGTTCTATGGATACTAGCATTTGATAACAGTTTTGAGCAAAAAAGCATTCATTTACCAGTTAATATGCATGCTGGGGGTTGGACTTTCGGTATGCAGAGTGAGAAAGCAGGTGAGGAAGTTGGTGTGGAGCAACTCAAAGAAGAGCAGCCGGCCCCACATCCATGCACATGTGAGCCTTCGCATGAGATAAGAGATAGAATGCTCAGTTATTAGTGCAGAAAGAGGCCAGAGGCAACAATGAAGTCTTGGGGATTTAATAGATTATCAGGGTGTGCACACAGAAAACTATTCTTGCTCTAATGAAAGAATATGGTTGTCCAAAGATTCTGAGAAAAAAGAATAAAAGACAGAATAAAAAAGCATAGCAACAGAATGTTTTTAGATCAAAGCAATTGTGAACACTGTCGAACGGTGCTGAGCAGTTTAGAAACGTGGTCCAGGGAGGGCACACTCAACGTGTGGCACCAAGAGCCTGAAAGAAGCAGCGGGAGGGGCCGTGCTGACACCTCCATCAGAGGACAGGTCGGAGCATGGCCTCCAAGACGTGGGGCCAGGGCTCATTGGAGCATGGCCTCCAAGACGTGGGGCCAGGCTCATTGTTCCTCAGAGGGGGTCGTTTAGCTGACAGAGAGACCCGGGGAGGCTGCAAAGAGGGTAGGGGATCAACAAATGCACCCACACTTGGGGGAAGGAGGCACTGATGAAAACAATATCAGTTTGTTCATCTTAAAGAGAAGTGGGAGAAGACAGGATGAGGATGGGGTTAGAGGAGGGTTTCCATTTCATGGCTTTTGTTTTGTTATGGAAGTCCTACATCCAGGGACCAATATCAGGGCCATGTGGGGGTCAGTATTCCTTGTAAGGTAAGGTAAGAATTAGTGGAATTCTTTACATAAAGGAAAATTTTTGAAACCATTTAAAGTTGCTCTGGTAAGAGGTAGTGTCGGGGATGTGAAAGCATCTCTGGTGAGGAGAAAATAAATTTAGGAAACGTGGTGGGATCATAATGTCAGTAATGAGTGTAGGGGTCTGATCTAGGTCCTAATGCTTGTGCAGTGGGTCTTCACCCACTGAGCTGCCTCCCCAGCTCCACACACCCTGATTTGGAGTCCAGGCCGTGGTGATACTCCTGCTAGAGCTGGCTGTGGAGGTGGGCCGTAAGAGACAGAGGTGTCCAGTGGCAGCAGTGGGGCTGGTCTCCGGTGCAGAGGCACTGACTGCTGGCACCATCATCCAAATTAGGGAAATGAATAATCTAAAATTTTAATTTAATTTCATCATTTAAATATTTTACATTTGATTGCATCATTTAAATATTTACTTTTTGAACTCAGAATTTCTTCATAATGAAAAACTCATGACAAAATATAATATTTAACTAAGATGACTTCATTTTCTGCCCCCAAACTCTAGGTACAAACTTAAAGTGGCAGAAACAATTCTGAAATTATAAAATTATATTTAGTATAAATGTGAGCAGTTCTGTCTAATTTTTAATATCACACAAAATGTGTAAATGGGAAAGGTGATGTCACAAATTTAATTTTTCTGTTGAAACTGAATGAGTCTAGGAAATAAAATTTTGAAGTGTGTTCTGTAAATCACACTTGGAAGAAGGAAGCTGGATGCAGTGTTTCCTTCTGCATTTTCCATGTTACTGAGTCCATAGAGTTCAAGTGCCAAGGAAAAGAATGGTTTCTTTTATACCCACAGCGTTTGGGAGCAAATGAAACTGCAGATTATACTGTATAATGCAATTTACAGATTCACAGGCTCAGATGAAGTTTCTAACTGTGACTTCATTATTGTTGAAAATGATGTCTTTAAGTCTGCTAGTCTTTGTAGATACCTGACTCTATAACGTTGTTCAGGGAGACACTGACAAAGAGTGCATATAAATTATATAACCATGTAATTTATATTAGAAAGGATATGGTTAATAAAGGATAGGAAAATTTCTTCACTGTTGAAAAGAATGTAGAGTAGTTAGTTTGGGGTTTCCATTTTTAATCGAGTAGTTCTGATATGAGAATTTCATATTTTATTTCAAATGTTATTTTACCCAGTTTCAACCAAGACTGTACTTATTACTCTGTCAGAAAACAAAATTATCCAAATATGGATAAAACAGTGTGACAAATGGATACTATGCTGTTTCATTTCTGGTTAATTGATATATTCATTTTTATAGCTACTGAGTCCACGTGATGCTACTTGTCATGAAGTCATTACTGAAAACTGATGGAGAATTAGAGGGGAGAAGATGGGGCTGATTTGATCAAAACAGGCAGGTATGAAAATCTCAAACAAAGAAAATTAATAAAACATACCATCAAAATAAATTAAAAAAATAAAATTTATTCAACTATTCTTAGCATTTCTAAAGTGTAAATTGCCTGAGGTTTGTGACTCTGCAGACCAGTATCAGGAATGTCAGCATCTGTGGGAATCACCAAGGAAAGTTGTTCCTACCTCACTTCCCTGCTGCGTCCCGCTGTTCAGAGGGCTCATGTGTGCTCTCTGGCGATTCAGACCTTAGGGGCGAAGCTTCTACTCCCACTGCCCCCCTTGGCGAGCTCCCTTTTGGACCCAGGAATCCTTTCTCTACTGTCAGCACCGCAGCTACCAGATGCCAGCACAACAGACGGAACTGTGCGGCTGGTGACAAGTCACCGACTTCAGTGTCCCTGCAGTGTGTGTCCAGGTTGCCGCGAGACCCGCGGCCACACTCCAAAAGTTTTGTTGGTGATGGAAACATGAAATAATCGATTTGAATGTTGTGGAGAGTTAGTTTTGAAATGACCTGGCATCAGGAGCCTCTGTCACGCAGACCAGTGGCAAACAGGCCGCAGACGTGAGACTCGAAAGACCTTCTTTCCCAGGGTTACTCTGGAATTGCAGAACCACCTGAGTTCTTGGGTTCTAGTGTTGCCCTCAGGGTCCCCTTATTCCTCCGGGTGCTGACCGTCGCTTTCCTACACACTCCGACTGCGGATTTCTCCTTTGCCCTCTTTGCTTTCCCGTGGTGGTATCTGAGTGCTGTTCCCAGGTGGCGTTCCAGTGGCTCCTTGGGGAGGCCCTAGCCGGGTGTGAGAGCGCCAGAAGCTCATGTCCGGAACTGCAGGGATATCTCCCTCCAAAAGACGCTACTGCAGTGCTGCTTGTTCTCTGAGTTCTAAGAGCACCCCAAAATCCCTGTTTGTATACATGGGCGAATAAATCCCCAAATCAGCCACGACCTGTGACCAGTTAGACACGCTGGCGGTCCCAGCTTGCATTACTGGAGATTCTCTCTCAGCTTGAACTTCTCCCTTCTTCTTTTCTCGTACATATTCTTTGCTTGGTTTTGAATTCCTTTGCTTGCTTCTTTCGTGGTGTTGAAGACTGAGCCAAGGAAGGAACACCATCCAAAAGCAAGTACTGAGCCGTGTGTCTGGCTTACCTGTGTTTATTTTCAATCTGTGAAGTGTTTTTCCTGATAGATGGTACAGGATTATCTTGAACAAGTGCCCAGTCTCTTTCATTGGGGTCTAAGCCCTGCAGTGAAATGAGCATTCTTCCACTCCAGCCAAATATGGAGGCAGCATTCTCCTCTCCAGCCTGTTTTCCGGTTAAACAGATTTCTGTGCAAGGGCAGAGGACAGCATGCTCAGGCTGAGGAAGAGAATCCTGGCCAAAAGATGGAGGTTTTCTTCTCAAATCTGGCCTGTTCACTAGGCAAATTCTGCTAGTATTTTCTCAGAATCCTTGTGTGGGATGGCACTTGAGCCAGAGCTAACACGTTGTAGACTGTTTCTAAATCTGCCATTTTAGAAAATTGATTTTTTTATCACCTCACATTCTAGAACTTCACTCTGTGAAACATCAACCTTCCTGCATTTGGGGCACTGCAATCCTGTCTCATGACACTGTTGTGTAGGCGACTGAGACGTAGTAGGCAATAAGCATTTGCAGAGCCAAATTGGATTCATGTCTGCAGGTCTCAGCCTACCACAGTACACATATGGCCTTAATTTATGTGAAAGTCAGAATATTTAAGAACAGATTAAATTAAAGTGCCACCTGCCAAATTTCTGCAACCAAGGGAAAAACAGATTTACAGAATAATTGGTTCAGGAGATGAGAAAGTAAGCACCGAGGACAAAGACCAGATCTTATTCCATCCATTTTAATTTAACAGTTATTAATGAGTGTCTGGTCTCTAGAGGTTCTGAATTTCCTGCTGATGTGAAGATGTTTAAGCACAGTGTCAGTCCCAACCGCTAAGCTTCTATTATCTCCTCTTCCTTGTTCTCAGGGGATGCTGGCGTCACTGGCTGTGTCTTTCACGCATTTAAGGTAAACACAGGCAGGGCAGCTGCCTTGCAGGGAGGTGGAGCTATATGATAACGCTTTTATCAGCACAACACTGGCTCAGCACAGACCCCTGGGTGTTGAGAAGTCTGTGGACCACATAGAAAGGGGGCGTTGGAGACAGATATACGCGTATGCCCAGAGATGTCCAGTGGCCTGAGATTCTGTCGGCAGCCCCTTTTGAAGAACTTGACCCAGTTGATTCTATGGCAGCCTGCACTCCATAGAGCAATGTGATAGCATCATGCTCTGCCGTGGGGGTGGGGGCTTTCTAGTGTAGATAGGAATGCAACAATCATTCCTAAAATCCTTCACATCCAAAAGGAAAAGTCTTCCTAGAACCACTGCCCCAAGTGATCTGGAAGCCTAACTAGAGGGAAGGCCTGCTGTCGCTGTCGGTGTGAAATTTCCAGGAAGTTCTAGTGCTGTAGGAGGTGTTGCTATGGTCACTGACTGTGAGAACACAGACACAGCAGAAGGGGATGCTGACAGATGATGCTGAGGACCACACAAGAGGAACAGGACATCTGTGGAACTCACTGCTTGACTGTTTCCCGGCTATCTTGCTCTGTAGGTTTTGACAGTACACTTCCTTTCCGTATTTACTTTCTGACACTGTATACCTTTCCTATTTTGATGCTAATTTTAATTGTGAATAGATTCAATTCTGAAAAGCCTGAACATGAAATATAATGTATCACCAGAATCAATTTTTTTGTGCCACCTGATATAAAAAACGTTAGATATGGACAGTGTATGTGGGAATCATTTCAGCAGTGACTCCTGAGAGGCTCACTATTGGAGTCACACAGAGTTCTTGAATATCTAGGGCAATTTAACTAAAGGTCTAGTATCCTCCAATATCCACAGTACAGAAATAAATATGAACACAGATGTGTGCATAGATAAGGATGTGCATGTCATATAAATGCATAGGCAGATTTTAATAAGTTCCAAGGTTGGGCAGGAGGACTACTCAAACACAGGACTGTTTATAATCCATGTGGGAATGCTACTTTAACTAGTTTATAAGTGAAACATCAATTCGAGAAATAAGACTTTAATTTGAGGCATATTTTGCGGTATCAAGTCGTACTTTTCTCCTCTTTGTGTGTAGCCCTGCCTGTCTACCTGCTTCACAATATTTTATCCCCTTTCTGTCCCTTTGAAAGTCACAGTCTCATCCAGACAGGTGATCAGATACTGAATTCAGCCATGACTTGGTCTGTTTCCTTAATTTTATAAGGCTATTAAATTTTATTTTGTGTATTTTTGTCTTTTAGACTTCAAAATTTTTTTTTAAAAAAATTAAAATTGCATCAAGACATCAACACCTATTATATATTTTGGAGACTGATTCATTTTAATATTTTTTTCCTATTAGTATATCCAAATTCCCAGATACCATCTCCATCATTGTAGATAAAATGTTTGTGATTTACCTGATATTTGTAGATGTGACCAAGTGTTGATATCACAGTGGGAGAAATTTGAATCCTATGAGCAAGCACCCTATAGCTTAAAGGGATTTGCAAACTGTGATCTGACACGATTAAGGAGCAAGCTATCATATAAATGCTCAGAGTCAGTATCTTGGGCTTACTATCTAGTTTGCAATGGTTCAAAATTAAGCATACATCCCCAGATCCCCAGGCATGAACCTCCTCCTCTAGTATAGCCATCCTCTGAGGACAAAAATAATCCTAGGCAAGAAGAACACATAGCCAAATGCCAGGGCCATTATCAGATTGGGGTGAGACTGTCATCACCAGGCTCAGAGCTGATGGTTTGATTTAGGGCAGCAGTTGTTAAAAGCAGAGATACTCCTGCCAGGAAGGGCAGCACTCTTGGCCAGACACACTCTTCTAACTGTCCTAGACTTGGAACAAAGAATAAAAGAGCCACCAGAGGGAGAGACAGAGGGAAAGATCATGGTAGCAGACCTATCGAAGAATCAGGCTATAGCTCACTCAGAGGAATTCCATTAAATGAACTCATCCGTCATCTTGCCGTTTATTGATGAGTGGCATTGCTTGGTGGCAAGCGACATCGCAAAACAAATAGCCTCAGAGTCCCGGACTCCTGTTCCACAGCACACACAGACATGCGACCCCCGAACAATGAGTCATTACTTATTACATCCATTATTAACTCAGCTCAGCCTCATTAAGCTTAGAAATTGAGGAGAGAAAAAAAAAATCAGGAGCTAAGTATTGCCAAATACTCAGGCACGTGGGGGAAGGGATTACTTAGGCGAAACAGAGAGAAAGTGCAGGGCAGTTAAGACAGCAACTCCACAAAGGTGGCACTTCCAAATCCAGAGGGTCACAGACAGTGGATTGTGTGTTTTCCCTATTCTGACACGACTGCACTGAAGACCACAGCTTAAAGCAGTAGGACTGATGAGGAGAAAACAGGAAGTCCATCACTTGCTACCTCGAACCCTTCAAGAAGTTTGTTCAGAGTGGTGTGGTCCCTTTATTGCCACCTGGGAAGCCTGCAAGCCTGCTAGCAGTTTCTGAAAGGGACATGGGACTTCAGAGCTTCCTGGCCCACTCTGCTTACTAATTGCAAGAATGCAGAGAATGCAGGAGAGCCTTCTGTCATTGTGAGTGCTTCCATCAGGCTTCTCAAGCATGGCCTCTGCACTCTGAGGTAGACCCACCTTCTGGAGTTTGAGTGCAGACAGAATCCCAGTACTGTAGTAAACATGTTCATCCACATCTTAAAGACACACATGTGTGTGTGTGGTGGGGGATTGTATGGGTTAACTGTCGAACAGAATCTTCATATGAGTGAAGCATGAGGTTACTTCTTTTGGAGCTTAGTGCACTGTCCAGGTTGATCTATTTTCCTTCAAATTTATGATCTCATTCCTCTTTGCCACTGAGCAATATTCTTTTTTAGGTGCACTGTATTTTGTTATCCTTTCATCTGTTGACGTTGGTTCCATTCCCTTCTTATCACAAATAGAATAGCAATAATCATGGATATGTAACTCTAACTGTGACAGCACTTGCAGTGCTCCAGATATATGCCCAGGATTGAAGCAACTGAGTTATGTGGGAGCTCTATTTTTACCTGGGGGAAAACTTCAAAATGATTTTCACAATGACCGTATTAATTTGTACCCCTTCCAATACTGAATAGAGTTAGTCTTCTCCCATATCCCATCCATTTGTTGTCAGATATCTTGATGATGGCCATTCTGATGGGGTGAGGTGGTATCTTTAAGTCCCTTTGACTCCAGTCTTAGAGACCGTAGATTCATTCATAAAATAACTTAATAATGGACTCAAATGGAAACTTAAAGACGATTTTATCAGAGTTAAAGGAGAACCCGCCAGGCAGACAAACTGCAAATCTCTGCAACTGCCCAAATGAGATTGGACAGAGAAGGAAGCCACGTTGTACGGAGCCAGCATGGGTGAAAAACATGGTGGAGAAGTGGGGTCAGATTCAGAGAAAAATTAAGGAAGCCCAAAGGTCAAGAGAAAGCAGGGGTTCTGGGAAGGAAAAGCATATTATCTCGTTAAAGTCATAATTATCCACCAATCTATCTAGCAAGACTTAAGATGAACCTGTCTTCTGGGGGCGGTGCTTGACCTGGTCCACACAGAATGCTGGGTCTCCACCCAGGCCATAGATTTCATCCTTATGACAAATTTATTTTTTCTTAATGGGCCTTTATTGCCACTGTGTCTTCAAGGCTGAGAACGAAAGGGCTGGAAATCTCAGTGCCCAAATGTATTTAAGTTCCCTGCACCACCATGGTGTTCCTAGAGAATCTTTCCTTTGGGTATTATTTCTAATAAGTCTTAGTACAAATGCAAATACTTTACCTAGAAATAAGAGAACATATAGCCATTCATAGTCATAGCAATTTAAATTTTAGGAAGGCTTTAAACATAGACCAAAGCTCCAATGAATCCAGCAAAATATGATCTATACAAGAATTATCAGTTGGGAAGCCAAAGGAATATATCAAAGAAGAGTGTGAGGACCTGAAGTAGGAGAGGATTGTGTATTAGAAGATGCCTTCATAGCAATTCAGTCATCCACAGGTAAGGGGGATAGTCCATGCAATGTAAAAGAGTCTATTTCTAATATTTAACAAGTTGTCAAAAGCTGATTGTGGCACTGTAGTTCAGCCTACTCTGATGGTAAGTACCAAGTCTATGATAAGTAAGACTGACTGTCGTCTTGTAATCCCAGCACTGGGTAAGCAGAGGCCTCAGGATCAGAAATTCAAGGTCATCCTTGGGTATGGGGTCCCTGTTTCAACATCAATCAAGCGCTTGAAATTTGCCATGGGCCTTGACATGGAAGCACACCCATTTGGGAGTCTTTTTTGTCAACATCTGTAAAACTTTGAGTTAGGACAAAGAATTCAAATCTTTCAATCCCTCACAGACCCTGAAAACTTTTTTTGATGCAAAAGCCTTGCCACACTCCCTGAACCTGCTGCCCTGGGGAACCCATGCCTTTGCCTTTTCTCCAGCCTGTCCCTAGTCTCCTTTACATGAGTGAAAGCTCCCAGAAGAACTGACCCACTACAAGGGATGACCAACTGATGTGAACTTCAGTGACCGAGGAGGGTTTGGAGTGCCACAGGTCCAGGCTTAGCTATCGTTTGTCTTGGTCCATCTTTTTCTCCCTGAATAGCCACACTTTGCCCATCTTTAATCTGACTTAACATCCTGTGACTAACAGATGAAAACCTTTGGAAATGTGTTAACTTAGTTGACCACCAGCTTCCACCAACCAAAAGGCTGACACTGCCATCAGGTAAGCATCTAAGGCCTGTACTGGAGATTTCTCTTACCCAATGCATTTGAAAAGTGTCTTGATTTATGACTTTTCTTTATTCTGTTACTATAAAAACTTCATGAAAAGAGCTTCCATGCTGAAACATGGAGCCTGGGGTAAACTGAATCTGTGTTCCCAGGCCAAGATCCCTCATATTTGGCTCCAGAATGAACTCTCTTTTTGCCTTTGAGGTGAGAGTTTTCCTTCTGCATCAACAGTTGCCTCTGTGCTGTTATTTTTAAACTAGGCAACCTTGATAGACAGCGAGGTCAGACCCCAGTCAGTGGGGAACAGAAGCAGAAATCGTGTGTTAGGCATAAATATCTATCAAGTTGCCGGTTTGGTTTGCATGCTCTATAGTCTGAAATGTGCAATGCACCCTTTTGTGAAAATAAAATCTGCCTTGTGGAGCTACTTTGTCTTTACCATGTGCTCTGTGTGTGGTATCTGTGGGCTACTTTGACCTCAGAATGTATTTCATTAAACTGTTAACGATATGTTTTGATATCATTTAGAACTGTGCATTCAATCAGTTCTCCTACTACACTGAGCTTGTTTAAATTTTAGTAGCCTTTAAGTAAAACAATTCAGTGTAACTGACTCTTACAAGCTGAGTGGAACACATAGCTTTAATTTGACTTCATGTCACTTTTGTGACTCTCTTTGCCCCTGACTCAGAACAATGTATGAGTATGTGTATGTGAGATCGGCAGTTACACTGAAGACCACCCTGAAAGCAGATATGATGTTGGAAACCATGTATCCCACATAAGCATCAGAAACAACAGGGGGCATAGGCTGATTTTGTCTATGTGTGCTTTGGTGTGCTTTTCTATGTCAGTAGGATAAAAAAAAAATAACTCCTCTTGGCAACTCTTGCTAAAGATTCTTAGAGATAAAGTTCTTCATTCCTCCCCAACACCCTGACTGATGTGCTATCGGAGAGGACAGAGGTCTTCTAAGAGAAATCAAAGTTCAGGAGATATCACCTCCCTCTAGGTTAACCAACTGAAATAGACAGCTTTTCTTTTATGCAACATTACTACATATCAGATTTCCCTTTTGTTAGAAACAATACTAGGGAGATCTTTCCTTAAATTTAAAATATTTATGATCATTCACTTCATCCTGCATTATATAAAAATGCACTATGTGATAGTGTGGAATGAAGCAAATGATCATAAATATTTTTTTTTAATTTAGCTGCTGGGTTGGGGTAAGCTGATCTTCCTTAAAGGAGAGACTCTAGATATGCTGATTAGACACCAGTGGATGAACTTTCACTAAGAAATATCTAGGTGCAAATACTTGACCAGTTTAATCTTAACATATATGGCAGAATGCATGTGATCCTGTGGGGGACATAGAGGGTGCAGATAGGGAGGGGGTTTAAAGATGATTAAGACAAACAAAAATTTAATTAAAAATACATTGAAAAATGCTCTAATTTGGGTACACTTTTAGAGGAAATGTGATAGCATTTTATCAAAACTATTAAGATATAAAAGAGATTGCTCTCAAATTTGATGAAATGAAAAGCAATTGCCTTTAAATGCTGGGCAAGTTCATGAAAAGGTATTGGAAAGCAGAACTTCAGAAGCATCGGCTCACCTGATTGGGCTATCAGAGGTTGCTAATTGTGCTACAGCTTACTGGGGTGAGGTATCTACCTCCCTTGGGAGACAGTGAAAGTTCACCAGTTTCATTGGGCAAAGACATTCAAAGACAATGTCCAGATCCTTGAAGAACACTGTTTTAAAGAGTTACATCTCAAAGGATCAGAGAGAAAGCTCTTTAGGAAATGTCTATAAGGAAAGGGGTCAGGAGCCGGAGGTTAGGGAGGAGCCCATCTAGTTCAGGCCGGAGGGCAACTCTGGCTTTGTCAGCAGAACTTCCAGGTAAAGTGCTTTCAGTCCCAGTCTCCTTTGATCTCAAGTGACCTTAGCAAGCTTTCCTTTCTGATTTTTCACTAGGTCAAAAGGAGCTCCATGCCACGCAGACTGTCACCTGAAGTTCTTTAGCCAGTGTAGGTTTTCCTGGGGTTCTTTGAAACCAATAACTCAAAACAGGTTTTCATTTACTTGCTGATAACAAAAAATTTCTTGGGCTTGAAATGCAGTTTACTAAGAGGAATGCTTGCCTAGCATACAGGAAGTCTTGCATTCCTTTCCTAGGGCCAGTCTCCTCACACCTGGAATCCCAGCACTAGGGTGGTAGCAGTCAGAGGATGTGCAGTCCAAGGTCATCCTCAGCCACATAGCAAGTTCTAGACAAGCCTGAGGTACATGAGACACTGTCTCAAAAGGAATAAGATAAAATAAAATTTTTCCTTTACCTCAAGATCAGCTCAAAATTATATTCTCCAAAGGTAACAAGAATTTCGTCTCTTCTTTGAACACTTCTACTGAAATTGGTTTTCGTGGATAAGCAATAATATTTTAGGCCCTGCTGCCTTCCTTCTCCCCGCCCGTTCTTTTCCCCACTCCCTCCCCATTTTCCTTCTTTCACTTATATTTCTTTCTGCTGCTTTATTTTATAGACGACCAGCATTTAAGAAAGTGGGGACGGTTCATGCTCTTTCTTCTAGGCTATTCTTTCTTCTAAGCTGGATACCAAAGTCACTTTACCCAAGTTTTCCACTTGAATATCCAGAAGCTTCCAAAATTTGTATCTTTAAAATTAAAAAGAAAATACAGGCACCACCCCAGATCAATGCTACTGTAGCTGCCCCCACCCAGCCTTGGAGAGACAGACACCTTCAGCTTTCATGGGTTCCACAGAGCGGGAACCCTCAGTTCTGTCTTCCATGCGGTGTCAGCCACATGCCTTTCTATACTGACTCACCTGATGCCCTCTAGATGCTTGTGGCCAATTCCCAACTCAATACATTCTTCCATCTCTAATCAATGGCACGCACTTGTTAGTGCAGGCTTCTCCCTGTGCTAGCTAGTTCTAATATTCTGTAGGCTGAAACATGTACAGACATCTGAAATGATAAATAGCCTTGGTATTCCTCTTAAAAGGAAGAGAAAATGAAGACCTAGAAATTGGACATTTGCTCTGGCCTCTGAAAGTAGGAAGGGGACTAGAAGCCCCAGGTTCATCAGTCCTGAACTAAGAACACGTTCCTGAACTTCTTCCTCTCAAGCCATAGCTCATAAAAGTCATCATATGTGAACTCTTGTCTCTGTTCAATTACCTTAAACAGGCTTCCTTTCTTTCAACTGCTAAATCATTTGTTCTAGACCTTTCTCTAACAAATCTCACTCCATATATCACAAAGTCATTTAAACAGAATTTACCCAGAGGGCACTGGTAAGTCTTTTATAGGGAACAAAGTAGAAACAGGAATAAAATTTCGCAAGGAGTCCCTGCATTTTGTGATGAGCTGTCAAATAAGTGGATGACACTGTGCAAATTCCTTGCTGGAGAACATTGGCTGGATCCCTCAAATGACTATGGTAGCTTACAGGTCCAGGCTTTCCAGTATTACAGTCTCCCGTAGTAAGTTATAATTACAAGATGAAATGGAGTCTCAGTTATGTGCAAAAGAATGTGCTAAATTTGTTAGCATTATTTCAATTGAAGTAGCAATGCGTGGATGGCATTGGGAGGCCACTGGGTAGAAGACAAACAGAAAATCTCGATCCAATGGATGGTGACAGCTAGGCACTCTCACAGACTTAGTGGGGGATTTCTTTCCTGGAACTATCTTCCAACAGGCTCTCTGCTTCCAGATAATGTCATATTGCTTTGCATTCTCAAGCTTATAAACACACACTAATACTATAGTTATAGATGAACATATGGAAATATGGCCTGCATATGCAGTAACATATATATATATATATTACACGAGTATATGCACAGAAAATGTAATAATACAAGTTAACATCAACTTTACACTGAAAAGTGATCCTTTCACCTGTATCAAAATTAACTTCAGTTTTTATTTCCTAATGAGACTGAACAATCAAGTACATGACCTGTTATGAATAGTTTTGTAACTCATATGCATTTGTTATCTCTAAAGTATCCAAACTTCATTTGACTTGTTTTATATTTAGTCTTAAAATATTGTGCTTATCTGAAACTAAGGAGAACCATTTCCAGGGTTATGGTAGGTGGGTTGTGGAGGGCTGCTCTGGGGACCTGTGCTGTGACTTTTCCTGCTGAAATATATATATATATATATATATTCAACTGATATAGCAGGGACAAGAAATTAAAACGATTCCCCCCAAATCCAGCAGCTTGGTAAGCCAGTAAGCTTCGTTGCAGTTACCCACAGGATCATGGCTACATCCCCAGCAAAGTTTAACCACCTTCACATCACCTGAGAGGAGCTGTGCCTTGCGTGTCTCCTGACGTGCCTCCCGCATATTCTCCTGGACACTCCTGTGCCTTCTCACATTCCTCCTGAACCTTCCCTTCCTACTTCTAGGTGACTATTAGTGGATCCAAATTAATAGAGTCTTGAAATTGAACACAGCTGTTCTGATTCAAGACATCAGCAGTCTTGTCGCATCTATAGGATGACATTCAGTGACAAGACACAGTTTCCAAGCTCCTCTTAAAAACTCAGTGTGTTTTGGAGTGCCCTGCATTGCTAATGAAACCTGAAAAGTTGAGGCAATTGGAATTGCTTGAAAGCTGCCCTGTGCATACAAGTGTCACCATCATTTAAGAGACACCAGTGATCAACCACCTTCCAGAATCCCAAATCTATCAGCAGCATGGCAGAGAGCCTCACACAGCCTCAACTCAAGGCAACTCAATTCCTATAAATAGTGAACTCTAAAGGATTTAGATCCTGGGTACTAAAATCTTTGGCAGGAATTGATAATTTCCATGGTACTATGATTATTTTTTTAATTAGTTTAGTTCTTTGCAAAAAATTAATTATTATTTTTATGCATATGTGTGTGTCTTCATGAGTTCATGTGCATCATGTGAATACAGGAGCTTACAGAGGCCAGACCATGGAGTCAGATCCTCTGGGGCTAGAGTTACAGGCAGCTATGAGTCACCATGTGGATACTGGGAACAAAAACTGGCTCTTATGCAGAAGCAGCAGCTGTTCTTAACTTCTGAATCATCTCTCTGTCCTCAGAGATTATTTTCAAGAGCAATCACAAAATTCTATTGAGTAGCTACTGTGCCTAGGAATCTATGATGAGAAATTGATGTAGAGTGATATATATAATTTTACTCTCATGGGGCTTAGAATCTAGGAGTGTGTTAATATACAATACAGATGACATAATACAGAATGAGTTCTAAACACACAGATTCATCACGATAATGACTGAAGTTATTCATAGAACTACGAAGACAGAATTGCAGTGCTATAGTTTCCATTACTTTCCCATGACTGATAACTTAAGGACTTATGTCAGTGTCCTAATACAACATGGAAAGAAGAAAACTGTACTACAGAAGTCATTAATCGATGTTAATTGAAGAAACTTTACTCTTGCTCTCAAGCAAGAGAGCAATTTTTATTGAAATGTTTATTCTGGAAGGTTGCATGTTAACATCTGAGTCCTTTTCAATTTAGGTTTATTAATACCTTAGCAGTAAAACACCTCAATGGCAAAATGCATTTATGTGGTTGCTACATCATTCTAAAAAGTGACCACAACTCTTCCTTTCAATAGAGGACTCTGAAGCTCCAGATGGAGAATGGAAACTGTGGCTGAGGATCTGAGAGCCTGGTGCTTCTCATCTGACCACGAACAATGTCATACTTTATGCGGTATCTAAAATACTAAGACTCAGACGTATATTTACTGAACAATGAATTCTTGCACCCTGCGGATTATGACCCAAACAAGACCAGTTTTACAGATCTGTAACCCTGGCACAGCCTGTTTGGGGCAGCCCTAATTCCTGCTCGGCAGCCGCCCTTCCTTCTGGCTCTTGATCCTCCACTGTCATAATTCTCCAATCCCAGCTGTCACCTCCCTCCAAACAGAGTTCTTTTATTGCTCCGTCTGTCTTGCAGAGACAAAGGAGAAAATGAGAAACACAGCCTGAAACTCCCCAACAGTCTCATCGTGTGGCCCCGTGCACAGTGTTTGCAGTGCAGGCTTTAGAAAGGGTTCAAGTCAGAGACTTGACAAGTTCTTTGTCTCCTTCACTACTTCAGGAAAGCTTCTCTCAGATACCCGGAGCAAGAGCCTGTCATTCTCTTCATTCTGGTAGTGTCCAGGGCACGTCTGCTTTGAAGGGTGATCCACACACATTGCCGTGATATTTTACCTGCATTTGTTTCCTCATTGAATGTGAGGGTTTGAGGAAAAGCACCTTGTCATGCCTACCTTTGTTCTGAGCACTCGCCATGACACTAGGTTCATTGCAATAGACAGCAAGCCATTTAACAAATGAGTGTTGAGGTGGGGGACAATGATGCTAGAATGTTAGACATATTGTTTCCTCGGGTTGCTTCTTAGCATCTAAATTATAGTAATAGTGCATCTATTTAGGAAATTCATATCCACCCTCATCCATGCAAAGGACACTAAGAAATCCCTCTTCAACAAATAATGAACATAAAATAGTCACACATTTGTCGTGAATTTTTCACAATGACAAGTCATTTGCAAGACAAAGACCAGATGCTAGACTTAGTTCCTCACCCACATGTTTCACAGTTGTGCCTGAAGCTATTGGAGGCAATTGTTATAGCTTAGGTATAACTGAATTTGAAAGATGTTAAGATTCCTGAGTTCACATAAATTAGTCCCATATACAAAATTATTTTTATACCCAAGCTAAGAGGCAAAGAATTAAGAGGAAGACCATTAACTGAGAAGTCTGAAGTAGTGTGCCTGATCCATTCTTCTATCCTCCACTCCCACCCCATCACCTCCACTGTTCCTGTGTCAAGAGGTCTTTAGCTGCAATTCTACCACCTGGCATGAAGCACTGTTAAGACCACAGAAAGGCCAAATGTCACTGTTTCATGAGTACATCTCTGTCAGTTTACAAAGTTCATCTAATTGGACTCTCTGTAGCTGATCAGATAGCTGTATTCTATTGCTCTATGTAGATCAGAATTATGAATAGGTCTAAAACCCATCCCATTGTGGCACATGGCAGCTTTCCTAACCCTCGACTCCTGGCAGCAGCAAGCAGCAGACAATCCCGAGTTGCAGCAGGTTGTACACTCTGGTGTTACAGCTTCCCTGCAGGCCTTGAGTACTAGGTCACAGGCCACTGTTAAGAAACAGCACAGCTGCTGTGAAGAACCAGCACTTCAGGATCCCCAGACTATGACCAGAATGAGTTACAGATTTCAGGCTCAGGATATGAGGGTTAGTTCCCCCTGTACAGTGAGGAAAGTCACGGATCCTGAGCCTGGGTCTCAGGATTCCTCTCTCCTTAACAGAGCTGGGAGTCACAAGTGAGATTAGTGTCCCAGCTCTTGGACCCACAGTGTCTGTGTCCCTGGTCCCTGAAGGCACGGCAGCTGTTTGGAGTGTTCCCACTCACCATGGTCCGAATCTGTCTTCTCTGGCTCCTTCACACTCCGTGCCTCCCTTCTGTGCCCCTTCCTTGTATCATTTGGTGTCCAATACTGTTTCTGCCCTCACCTCAGGAACTGTTCAGCTGCTGATGTTGCTGTTACCTGAGTCAGAATCTGACTTCTGTTGGGGGTCCCCTGTGCTGGGCCAGCCCGAGGGGAATGAAGGGTCTCCGCCTTGAGGGGCGGTGAGTAAGCCCAGAACCAACAAACAGACTCTGGGAGCTGAGTGAGAAGCATGTGGATGGGCTAGCTGCTGCAAACTCAGTTAGGTCAAGGAAGTGCAAGGGTTCTTATAGATCTGGTTAGCCAATCGCCCGATCCTGATGCAGCCACTCCTGCTTCCTCTCTTAGGCAGGTTGTCCAGGTGTGGGGGCCCAGGCTGGTATCACGCCTGGCTAGGGCAGAGAGCCGCATCCATAGGAGCCCCCTCCCCATGCCTCATGGCAGGTGGCCTGGCCAAGGTCCACGCTGCAGTAACGGCATACAGAGCTCCCCTCTACTGCCAGCGTTTCTCCTGCTACTGTAACATGTGGTGCAGCCACTGAATAGTCGTAACGACCATCTCTGCTGCCACCATCCCTGATAATGCATCCATCTTTCTTTTCTGTTACTAGCTCAGTAGGCTCAGCTAATGATGCATATCAAAATTAAGCAAGAGAAGACACTACCCTGAAGTCCTGTTTTGAAGGTCAAACATGATGTTAGCAGGGAGCCACACAAAAGGGCATCTCCCACCGGACTCTTGGATAAATAGCATGATTCTATTCCTGCGGAGTAGTCTTTGCACCATCACAGTGGCTGAATCTGCATGAAAATGAAACAGAGTGTTCACATCAACGATAGCATCATCTCTCTTACATTAGCCACAATACTTACTTGGCTGGACCATCAGAGAAGTGCTGTCTCCGGGCCTGATAGAGAAATTTACAAGGCCATTTATAGTTCCCTAACATTTGAAGGAATGAAACTTTCGGATACAAGCTGCCTGAACATGGGATGGACGGGCCAAACTTTTGGCAGCCATAGTTGACATGGAGCTTTTTCAAGGTGTCCATGGACTGCTGGAGATAGGCAGTGCCAATAAGCAGGCTGGCTGACTGCTTGCTGGTAGTCATTCACTCAAAAGCTCATCAGCATCAGTCCACCCAATGCCATTTAGAGAATTAGTTCACCCACCACCCAATGCCAGTGAGAGAGTTAACTCACTCCAGCATTCAATGTCTTATTTTGTTTATAGGAACAACAGACATCAGAGGGCATATTTACAATAAGGACTTATTAATGTAGTGGTTGGAAGAGTATGGTGCAGGGTTTTGCTTAACACCTTCCGTGTACACCAGGGAGGGCAGTGCCCCTAGTCAGATTTTTATGGGTACCGGGGCAGAACCATCATAGGGACGTTTGTGATTCCCTAAGGTCCATTCTCAGCTTCTTCTCTGCTAGCAATTAGAAGTTGATTTCAAATAAACCTATAATAGCAAATAGCCAATTTAATTTTTCTTCCTAAGTCCAACAAATGTAAAACTGTGGACACATTTTCAGTCTTAAGGATTAATTAAGAAAGAAATATCTTATGACAAGAAAAAATTTAACTTTCATAATAACAAGGTATTACACTTTACATAATTTCTTTAAAAATAAATAATTGCTTTCATAAAGGTATATATCATCCACAATTCTTGTATGGGAAAATTTAAGCTTTTGTCAATATGCATCCATTTCAGTGAGGGCAAAAAAGTTATAGCTGTTTATATACTGGGGCAAGAAAAATTAATTTTAGAAAGAGTAATGTAGTTACATTTGTTGGCATAGGGTAAGAGGAAATTTAAGACCAAGGTTTTGTTAAAATTGACAAGGCTTTCCAGCCACTTTGAAAGTATTCTAAACATCAATCAATTTTATTCAGTCTTTTCTCAGAACAGCATAACTTGTGGATAACACACACACACACACACACACACACACACACACACACACACACAAAGAGATAGTCACTGGCAACTTGACTCTACTTAGTTTTGATCACTGATGCATATTATTATATGTACCATTGAATGTAGTCTTTGAAAATCTTAGGAGCTCATGTACAGAGAACTGGGTAGGCAGGGACAAAAGAGAGCCTGAGATCCTATTGGACTGAGCCCCATCATTTTCTCTTACCATTTCCAAGCTTAAATTTCAAAGATACGGTGAAGGTGGCAGAAAGTCTGGTCCTTCATCATGGAGCCAGATATATACCTATTCCAGGAGAAGTAAAAGAATAAGAAACAGGGCCCCAACAGCTACAGGCCTGTTCCTCCACATAAATTTAAATAGCCACCATCAGTAAGAGTGAAGACATGAGCCCCTGGGGCCCTCAGCACTGTCTTCTAAACTGAACTTCAACTTCCCACTGAACAGTCAAATCTAAAAATGCTGACTGAAGCTCAGGCAATCCTAAACTTGTTCACTGACAGGAAAACACAGATAGCAGACCTCCAATGACACTGCAATCTGCTCCCGTGTACTCAGGGCTACGGTGTAGGAAGATAAAATCCATACAACATTTATGAAGAAACAAGAGAGAAATTGAAAAGTTTTAAAGGCTACTAAAAATAATAACCCATGGGGAGAGCTCTTTTTAGTGACTTTTTAATAGACATATACATCAATGAAGATCTGTGCATACATAAATAACATTTAGAGTCTGATTTAACAGTCTGAGTGTTATATTTCAAGAAATTTGATGCTAAGACCAAGAAACGAGCATAAAGTTTTGACTTGAGTTCAGATTGTCAGTTAATAAGATGAGTACTCTGGTGACTTATTTTTCCCTACAAAGATCCAGCACTTAACGTCTCTTAATGTTAGAATGCATAGAAGCAGTAAAGTCCTTAAACTTCTTTTTCATTGTTTTGAGAGTTTGATACACTTACAGAATGAAGTTTAGTCATTTTGGTTCCCTAGCCTGCCTTTTTCACCCCTCCCTCTCTCACTGGAACTCTTCTCAACAAATCATGTCTTTCTGTGTGTGACTCACTGAGTTTAATTAGAATTTCTTGTCTGAGTGTCGGGGGGCGACTACATACTACAGCAAGGGCAATTTATCAGTGGCCATATCACAGAAGAAAATGATGTCTCTTCCTCCAACAATGATTAGCTGCCAGCAATCCTCCATGGAGTGGAGAAACAATCCATTATAAAAAGTTGCAGGGCCCAGTGGTGTGTGGGTTTGGGGCAGAAGACCACAGCTGGAGTGAGTTCATGGGTACACTGGCTGAATCATGTCTGAATTTGTCTTTTCCTGTCCGTGCCTCTGGCTCCTGACTTTCAGAAGCTTTGTACTCCTCTTCTGTGATGTTCCCTGAGCCTTGGCAGCTGAGCCCTATACCAACACTGAGGATTGTCACATTGATTGGTTATTGATTTTGAATTAACTGCAGCTTATTATATTAAGAAGCTTCTGTCATGGAACTTGATGTGGTGATATCCATGGGTATAATCCTGTTTGTAGATGGCAGTTTGACATGACCTTCAGCAAAATGAAGATTGTGGGTCCCTCCATTGGGCTATGACCTCCCCAGTCATAGGTCTTGTCCAGGCTTGCTGAACCAGACATGAGTACCTTCCTCTGGAGCAGGCCAAATTCAATCATAAAACAATCATTTACACCCATAGCAATAATACACTGTTTCACTACAGGCACATTATGCCCTGCTGTTATTACTAGAGCTCACGGGATTCATAGCTGTCTGGGGACAAATGCCAATGACTTTTCTCTCTCAGTGCAGTGTCTTTAGGAATAGGGTCTTACATTCTGGCAGATAATAGCAGTGGTGAGGTCCTGTAAAGAGATGGCAAACTGAAGTGATTCATGACATTATGAAGTTCTGTCATCCGAGAATCCTGGACACTACCAAGTTACAATGGAATAGAGATCGTGAAACCACAGATGGTTGAAAACCAAACCCCCAAATCCGATAAGCTTTCAGAAGCTCATCTTCCTGGGAATATGAGGGGAAGTAGAGTTGGGAGCCTGTTCCAAAGTCCTCTCCTCAGAAGGCTGCTTTGCAGAAGCAGATATGCTTTACCATATCAAGTACGCCTCTCCCAGGTCAATTCATAGCAATCTTACTAATGTAAAATAAAGATGCTTTATGCAAATACTCTCCATAAGTAGAAACTATTTTTCTTGAAAGTGAATTTGATTTCTTCTGAAAGTATCTGAAACAGATGTTTAACTCTAAGATTTTAAGGAACTGATGGAATTTAGTGATGGACTATGACTACTTAGGATTTCTATTTCTTTTCTTTTTGGTTTAATTCAAGTATTCAAATATAAATCATATTTTTTCTGTGATTGTTTTTAATTTTCTGTCTCCCAACATGTGTCATATAATTATCATTTTACCTTTTAACTCATAAATGCATTTTTAATTCTGTCTTTTTTCTTTGCTTATTTTGTATATTTTAATTTCATCTCATTAAGCTCATCAGAGATTTGTACATGTCGTTAGCTGTGTGAGAGTAAAATTTTGACTGTCTTAAATTATTTCCTATTTTTATCTCATGTTATTAATTTTTTTCTGTATTTTAATATTATAAATCATCTCCAGTCCTGGGGGAAAGGAACACCAATTAACAGCACTGGTTCTTCAGGCAGATAAGCCAGATTCGGTGCTCAGTACCCAAATGGTGGCTAACAATCATTTGTAACTCCAATTTCAGGGGATCTGATGGTGTCTTCTGTCTTCTGAGGGCATTGCATAAGGCAGGTGTGCCTACACGAATGTATAACACCCATTTACATAAACTAAAGATAATATATATATATAACAATAGCAAAAATAACTTTTTCTCTGTTATTACTCCCTCTTTGACTGTGCTTCTAAAGCCAAGTGACTCATATTTTGAAGCTTTTCTCTAGGTTCAAGGAAAGAATTTAAGGGTGAGTACCCACTCAGCAAACTCTTCAGTTGTTTCTCACATGGTATGTAGTGTATTTATACTTTTAGGTTTTTAGTATTTAATTTTTATTGCAATTTATTTTATTTATTTACTCTCTATCCATCTTCTACTCTTAGTGTTCATTTTTAAAAGTCTATCAAGTCTAGTTTGTGTTCTACAAATGCTGGTGGGTATGGACCTAGTCCTTGGAGTCTGCTCAATCTACCAGATGTTTCCTCCTTAAAGAAAACTGACTTTTGTTCCCTGATTTTATCATTTGTCAACAGATCCTTAGCCAGGGCTGGGACTTCTTATCACATGCCCCATCTGTGCTGAGATTTTGTCTGTCTTGGGCTTGCATGGTCTGTGTACGCTGTCACAATTGCTGTGGGTTCATATAGGCAACGACCCTGTGGTGTCCAGACATCATGTTTTCCTTGTGTTCATCCAATACTTCTGGCCTTTATGATCTTCCTGCCCCCTCGCCCACTGTGAGCCCTGAGCCTCAGAAGAGACAGTGCGATATATATGACCTGAGGGCTGAGCACTCTGCAATTTCATTCAGTGAACACTGAATAGTCGTGGATCTCTAGGTTAATTGCCATTTGCTGGAGAAGAAGCTTTTCTGGTGAAAGTTGAGAGATTAGCTACATTAAAGGGTATAATTATAAGTTATTAGGAATCCGTTTAATAACATCCATTTACCAGAACAACAGTAATCAAGATCTTCCCCAAAGCCTGTGACTGGCCAGTCAAGGCTTCTTTCCCTGATAGCCTGACAAGTAGGGGCTTCATGTTGTGAAGTGGGCCTTAAATCCAGTTAGAAAGTGCTTGCTGCTCCCATAATCTTCACGCCACTCTCACACCAGTGACCATGTTCCGCCAGGCTGGTAGTTATTGTAGCTCACAAGGTTAACGTTCAACTCTTAAATGATTTTCCATCTTTTTTTTTAACTCAAAAGTAGCTGCACTTTGCAATTTCAGTTTTGTTACTATCTCCTCATTGTATTTTGGAACGACAAGACCCAGATCAGTAGATGAGTACATTCTTGACATTTGAGCAAACAATTATATCCTTTTTGCCAACTTTATAACTACTCAAAACATATGTAGGAAGAATGAGAACTCCACACATAGATGTCAAACATGAATACACCTGCATAGACATATCTGAAGAATGGTTATTGTGTGGCTCAAAGTTCTTTATCCTCACTTTTGAGGGAGGAGTGGAACCCACTGGTGTTTCATTTACTGAGAAAGATGTTGGAATTCTCCACTGTAGATATTGGATTTATCTCCCCCCAAGAATTATTCTTCATTCCTGTCTCCCTGCGACAATCACCATATTTTTCCTTCCCTAACCATGGAATACAGAACGTCTGTCCTCATCCCTCCTCAGATATTTCACATAGCATCAGATGATCTTCACTAAGCAACACCTGTGCATGGAAAATGTTTATTCTTCTTCCCACTGGTGAGTCACAGAAGTTCTAGGACCAATGTTGAAGACCTTAGCAGTAATAGACTCATGGTTGTTTGTTAAGAATATCCTATATCCAAAGGTAAGTTCTACTTCCAGGACTAGTGAGATGTATTTAGGATGTGTGCGTGTGCATGTATGTGTGTATGATTTCTTGTGGTTAACCAAATTTTCTCAAAAGGAATGTAGAGTGTGTAAATGTGGCTCATATAGTAAGTAGAAGAGCCGCTTTAGTAATGTAATAAAATGTATGAAATCACAAAGGCATTTCAGGACAATAATCACTCAAACAAGAACAGGAAACTGTGTTTACAAATGCCAACAGCTTCATAATCATTTCCTCCAGTGCTCACAATATCCCGAGAAGTGGCTATCAATAGCTGCAATTTGCTGATGGAGAAATTATAATACTTACCCAAAGAAAAAAGCATTTAAAGTTAGGGTGCTGATTTCTTAGAAGCTTTCTTTTTCAATTATAAATCAGCCTCCTTCAAGGACTCTTTTGTGGAATCATTTTCAGTTTACTTTATGACTGTCTTTAAACTTTATTCTCTGAGATCACACATGCACACAGGGGCTGTTAGGGGTTATCACCCCATGCATCCTCTCTCCTCTCCCCTCTCTTTCCACTGAAGCTCTCCTTCTTCCCCAAAAGTCTCTCTTACTTTTATTTTTCTTTTCATTTTTACTGATATGTGACCTACTGAGTTTAATTAGGGTTGCTTTCCCGATCATGTGGGTGGGGGGGCGGCGGTAACAAGTAACAGGTAACAGGCATGGACTATTTGTTATCATCTTAGTAAAATTTCAAGAAATTTTGGGAGGCATAATATGACAGTAAGACCCTGATGATTAAAGCCATGAGGAGCTGAGATACTATGCTCCACTTGCGTCTCAAAGTAAGTGAATCTCAGTGAAGAAATTCAGGGCACCTGCTTCACAGCACCCTGGGCTTTGGACCCTGGTCCTCCCTCCAAGTGATTGTGTTCTGTGTCTTGCCAAAAAGTCTGATTCTTCAGAGGAATTCATGAACCCCTCAACCTCAGTAAAAAGTGCTACTAGTTCAGTCTGCATGATTTATTAAGAAAAACTTTTTGCATAAAATCCACAAAAATCTTTATTTTGATTGATATGTGTTTCTATTCCACCTCACATAAACTTTATCTCTATGTCTCCATTACCTAGAAAATGACCACATATGGACCTGCATGATGGCTCAGTGGGTAAAGGTACTCACCACCAAGCTTGACAGCATGAGTTGAACCCCAAGGCTCACATAGTGGAAGGAGAGAATCATTTTCCTAATCTGTTTTCTGACTTCCACACTTGCTCCAGGTACCCATCCATCTCCCCCCCCGCGAAAATAATAAATATAAAAATTGTAAAATGATATAGTACCAAGTATAATTTCCTCCTCTGGAATATGCTTTAATTCCAATGAAAAAGTGGTTGGTCCCTAATGGCATCAATGCCACTGATATATCCATGTGCACATCTTGCCAAGCTGGCTAAGTCTTTTATTTTAGTTCACTAGATTCACAGATGGGTAAGCCTTTTGAGGACTTTTCACACCCAGAAGACTGCATAGCTCCTTTTGGTACTAGGAAAGTTAGCCATCAGGGGGAAAGCTTCCTAGATTCTGGCTAAGAATTTAGGGTTAGGGAGCTGGTAGGTCCTAGGGCTGAACCAACTACTACTATTTTTTGCTAAATGAACAAAATACCAAAATGCCATCTAAAGATATCTTTCTGTAGTCATAGGTTAATCTGAGAAGTGTCCTTGTACAATAGATGTCGGTTAATACCAAGACTCACAACTGGTCAAAAATGTCTAGAACAATAGAGCTCAGCCAGGAATAGTTCATCTGCATTACCCTAGTGCCCTGTGGTTCAGGGACCATTGCAGAAGAGGATGCAGAAAGAATGAGGAGTCAGAGGTCACAGAGGACCAGACTGAAGCAATGTTTTCTGGGCAGGACAGGACTGTTGCACTCATGAAGCTGCAGAACCTGTGGTTGTTTACACAGACCTGCCCAAGCTCCACCCAGACTATTCCAGTATGAAGGTGGGAGAGCTTCCTAGGCTCCCACCCTAGCTGAAGAGCTGTTAAGGGTTGATGGCTCCTAGGGGAGGGAGAGTCAGTTTTCTTTAGGTTTGTGGTTCCCAGTAGGTTGACCAAGCTCTAGTAGATGGTCCACATGTACAGGCAACACAGATTAGACTCAGTGGCTTATTGATAAACAAAGGACATGAAGCTGGGGAGGAGACGTAAGAGGAGTATTTACAAGGAGTTCTGGGGTGTGGAGGGGGGACAGTCCTGAAAAACATTGTATGCATCCATTAGATTTTCAGACATTAAACATAAAAAGAAATGATACACATTATAAAATAAAATAATGATGTGGAAGGGATAAAGAAGATATTTTAACAAAAATGAATCTTGAATTCAAATACCAAGCTCTTCAGATCCATTATGTGTTCCAGTGCCTGGAGTTGGACACTTGGCAGGGGTATTTGTTTTTTCAAATATTCAGCAAGTGTGGACACAGCAAATAAGACTTAAACAGATTCTTAGATTTCAGATTGCAGCCACTCTAGGAGTGAGGCGGGTAGGTCAGAGTCAGAGATGTCTGTGGTATGGATCATGAAGGACTGTCAGGTGTGGAGGATCCAGGATGCTGTCCTAGAGCAAGTCCCACCTCACCTGAGCTTCTCGATGTAGATGTACAGGGAGTCCCGTCACTGAAACAGAGGTGAACATGGAAAGAAGGGAGGACAGGAAGGGATGTCAGATGGGGGAACTGGGCCCACTTCATTGACTACTGGAAATAATGGAAGAACAGAAATGAAGGAGGGCATTTAAAAAATAACTCCCTCCTGAAAAGACAATTCAGCACTTACTGGTATCATACACCGTTTGAACTTTATGCCTTTGAGTCTTCCCTTGCCTGGTATCTCCCCAGAGTCTCCTATGAAAATGCAAATGAGATTGGAAGGTGAATAAATCAAAAGCCTCCTTATAACCTGAAAATTCAGTGAATTTTAGAATAGCTGAGGAATGTCTGTAGAGCGATGCCAAAGGAAATCACGCAGTGAACAATTCTGCTGCAGGCCACCTCCACTGTAATCTCCTGCTCTGCTTCCTTCTGCTCCCCAGGAGGGATTCTGTCACTGCCTCAGTGCCAAGGCCTTGAGGCAGGGGCTTCCAGGCTGCCTGGAAGCGAGCAAGAGAGAAATGTCACAAGCACACCCTCAGCGGACCTTCCCAGTTTCTGCAGGCTAAGATGGGCTTTGCAACATTTTCTGCAGAAGCATCCAGCTCTGGCCTTCTGAGATTCTCCCAACACCAGTCTTTAAACCTTTCAGAGGTCTGAAAATGATAATCATATCCCTCTTCCCTTGAGCTGTGAGCACTGCACTGTGCTTGGTTAGTCCTAATCAGTACTATCCGATGTGGATGATACCTATGCAGCAGACAGATGTACAATGGCATTCTTAATTTAGGTCAAGTTCTGAATGTTTTCTCATTCATATTCCTTAAGAAGGCAGAGAACCTAATTGGACAGACAAGAAGAAGTGCTCCATGCACAAGACCCACAAAAACTCAGATAAAATCCCAGCATAGGACTGGGGAAATTTGTAGGAGGCCCCAACCTTAGCTGAGGAACTATTGGCAGCTGATCACTGTTGAGTGAAGAGTAGCTGCTTCTTTTTAAGGGAGGCTGCTTCTGCGTTAGCTGACCAGACTCCAGTGAATGATGTGCATGGTACAATTTATTTTGTGGCTTTCTCAATAGTCTGTATAGAATTCAGAGTCTGAAAGCAGATTTAATTAAAATGGAAAGAAGAGAAAGCTTAGCAGGATTTAGGCAAGTAATGGAAGGGAATGCGAAGATCAAAGAACAGGAAAGGTCCTGAGCAAGGCCCTTCCAGAGGTCTTTACACAGTAGCCTTGGCCTCCTTCCCCTGGGACCTCCCCTCCTTTCTGGTCTGCATCCCTCCTTCCTTCTTCCCCTGGGTCCCTCCCTCCTTCTTTTCCTGAGTCCCTCCCTCCCTCCTTCCTTCTTCCCCTGGGTCCCTCCCTCCCTCCTTCCTTCTTCCCCTGGGTCCCTCCCTCCCTCCTTCCTTCTTCCCCTGAGTCCCTTCCTCCCTCCTTCCTTCTTCCCTTCCCTTCCTCCTTCCTTCCTTCTTTCCCTGGATCCCTTCCTCCCTCCTTCCTTCTTCCCCTGAGTCCCTTCCTCCCTCCTTCCTCCTTCCCCTTTCTCTCCTCTCCCTCCTCCCTTTTTCCTTCCCTTCCTCCTTTTTTCTTTTTCTTCCTCTCCTTCCCTCTCATTCCCTTCCTGCCTTCCTTTCTTCTCCTCCTCCTTCCCTCCCCTCTTTCCTGCCCTTTCTTCTTCCTTTTCCTTCCTTCACCTGTTCCTTCCATCTTAGTTCTAATAACTGAAGAATTAGACCAAGGCAATAGGAGTGGGGCACACATTTTCTTATCTTAGATCTAGGCAAAGTTGAGTTTAGACATATCTTCATAAGGCCAGGATAATCAAAGAGGAAGGATTTAAAAGACAGGGATTTATACTACATATTTTATTTATTTGAAATAATACCCTGTGGGAGACATCACTAAGCCATGGTATTTATTAGGTATCATATTTTTTTTTGAAAATGTGAAATAATTTCAGGGCCTTTAAATTCTTTTTAGAAATACAAAGAATGTAATTACAGGATTCACACTATTTCACTTTTCCAACATTCTGTTTTGAAACATTTTTTGTCACATAGGACATGGGCTTCGACTGTCCACTGATGAAATGTCCCAGGTGATTGCCAACACTTCCCTTCAGTACATGCCCTTGTAGATGCAGCCTAATTGGACCATATAATGAAATGTTCAAATATATCCGTATACTTTTCACAGAATGTAACCTCAGAAAGGTCATTCTCCTGGAAGGACACTGGGGTATTCTGGGATACATAAGTGTGGCTGAGGCAGAATTCTTTCCCAGATGCTCAGTTTGACCCAGGGCAGCCCAATCAGTTTGTAAGGATTCCAGCATGTCTCCTGGGAATTTCCAGAAAAGGAAGCATATGGGTTATTCTGACAAGTCGAGAATGTGGACAGAACTTGCATGCAATGATTCCGGAACTTGAAATCTCCCTAAGAGCACATTAAACAACAGCACTGCTCATAACAGAGATGTTAATGAGTAAGGAAGAGAACTGAGCCGATGGTTCTCCAGGAAGTGAGTTATCAAACTCCCAAAGGCTATGAGAGTTGGTAGGTAGACTTCCTGGTAAGAGACAGAGAGGGGACTCAGAAAGACGAGGGAAGCAAAGGATGGTCACAGCAGCTGAAACCCTCCTTGACAGCTCATGCCAAGACAGAGGGACAGGTGGAGGCTTGGAGGAAAGTTCTCTGAAAGGTTATGCCCACATTCCCATATAACTGGCTCTTATTATGTAATGCTGACACAGTGGCTGACTGAGCTGGGTTCAAGGTGTAAGCAAAAAACAGATAAAAGAAGCAATTTTAACTACATGTTAATTTTGGATAGATTAAGTAGGTTACCTTTGAGAGCTTACTCACGTTCATCATTGTCTTAGGTTCCCAGGAAAATACCAGATTTAGGCTTCCAGTTCTAACCCATACACAAATGGTAACTATCTAGAAGGCATTTGAAAATTTTCCCTGTGTCAAAAACCATGGATATTGAACTTTCATAGTTATTGATTTCATGGTTAGAGAAAATGCATACATATACAAGTATACATAAAATGTATAGGATGCACAATATATACAATATACAGATCCTAATTAATATTCACATGCCATTATAAAATATGTATCAACTTTTCTTCATATGACAAACAATTCAATTTTAAATTATATATAAACATCCTGTTATCGATAACTAAGTTAAACACATGTACAATGTGAGAATTAAATTCTGTATTATGCTGCAGGAACTGTTTTGAATTCAGGAATCAGAGACTTATACATCAAGAACAATCCCAGAAATGAACTCAGAGTTTTGGAAAGGAGAGGCGGGGAAGTAACAGGCAGGAAACTAAAAAGCTTGGCCGTTATGTTAGCGTCCTGTTCAGACACTTGTCTCGGAGGAGATGGCCCCACGTTAGAAGGAAACTCAGTCTTTTCAGCTCACTGAACTTTGGGGGTGTTTACCTCGGATTCCCCCTTCTTTTTTGGGCTCTTCTTTGTGGCATAGCACTCGTGCTCCCTTTATCCTGCAAGAACTAGCATAAGGCGGCTCTACTGAACTCTCTTCTTAGACTTCCTAAGTCCTGATAGGAAACAGGTCTGGATGGAGGATTCAAAGGCAATGGCAGCCTCCGCACTCTGGTTCCTCTTTTGCAGACACCCTCAGCCTTAGTGCTCAGATTGTACTAAGCACTAGCCTACTTTGTACAATGACAGCACTGCCTAGTTATCGTTTTAGGTGTATCTGCTGTGAACCCCTTCCAGCCGTGAGGCATTTCCTAAAGGAATGACTAGATGTGTTGGTGAATGAAAGGACACCTGTAGAAGGACAATCGGCTCCACCCTTGTGAGCTGAGTCACTTAAGGCCATATTTGAAACATCTCAGAACTTCACCTCACACACTTGACTGTGTCCCCATGTTTCTATTCACAGTGTACTTGTGGATCTTGTGCCAACATCTGCCTCTTTCTTCATCACTGTCTGTTATGTTCTCAGGAACCTTGTAAACTGTGCACTTGTGATCACAATGTTGGGATTTATGATCAGACTCAGGCTTGAGCCATAAAATTTCACACAGCAAGAATGACTATCTCTTAACCTGGGAGAAATTTCAGGAACTATCTTTTGCTTGGGTTGGCATATGCATAGAACAGAAACAATGTGGTTTTGTGTAAAATTTTTTATTGAATTTTTGAGTATTTCATACAGAACATCTTAATCATCTTTAAACTCCCTTCTCCACTGACACCCTCCCATAGTCCTCCTCTGGGACACATACATTCTGTCATTTGTGGTAAGACATATCATGTCAAGTTAGTGTCCCCAGAAGTCCCTCAGTGCAAGTTCATCCACTGGGGTCTAGTCTGCCTAAACAGAGTCCCTCCCTTTAAAAAGATCAGTTCTTCCTAACTTAGCAGTAATTAGCTGCCAATAATTATTTGACTGAGATTGGGACATGCTGCCAGGTTCCATAGTTCTGTGCTGATATCATATTCCTAGAAAAATATAATTTCTTACTCTGTGAAAATATAAATCCTTATATTTACAGACAGATGCCCCAGTTACCACTCATCAAAGATGCATCTTTTTCAACAGATGGAGATTGTTAAAGAATTCTACAACTGGTCATACACAGACCTTGTCTGCGATTACCCATTTCTAAATGACATATCTACAATGCGGCCTCTGCAACCAAGGCTAACACAAAATAGAACAAGAGGTAAACAGGACACTAATGAATCTCTCATTTCTCATTAATGAAGCTCTGTCATGCGACAGAGGGCCAGGAACACAAACGGTCACAAATGGTCAAAGCATAGAGAAAAAGAGTCTGCAGAGTGTGGGTCCTTGGACAGGACTCCTATATTAAACTCCACCTACTCAAGGTTCAGGGGCCATTGGGGAAGAGGGGTAGAAAGATTCTTAGATGGAATTCTTAGAGCCAGGAAGAAACCATACGGAAACACTGCTATAAAGACATCAGTAAGCATGGGTAGTATCCTTCTTCTGCAGCCATAGTCATTCCTAGCAGAGAACTTTCTCTCTGTTTTAAAATCCACTTTGCCTTTTTATTCTTGAGTTCATCTGCTTGATTTTCTAAAGTCTTCTGTGACATGAATCATAGTGTAATTTATCTCCATTACCTTTAGATTTAGTGCCCATATTGAAACAAAAACTTCTTTAACACATTATTCCATGTAAACATTCATTCAAATAACTTGTTACTCATTACTTAGAGCTGTACTGAAAAATACTAAAAGAAAATATATTGAATTAAAATTTTGATTAATTTAGTTGAGTCAGTGTTGGGGGATCCCAGCACTCAGGGCCAGCCTGAGGAGGACCAAAGGATCTTGGCCATCAGGTAAGGAGGTGAGTAGGCAGGAATCAAAACACCAACTCTGGGAGTTGAGCGGAAAGCCAGCAGTGGTGATCTGCTGCAAACTCATTTATTCAAGAAAGAGCAGAGAGTCTTATAGGTCTTGTTAGCGAGTAACCTTATGGGGTGGGGTCCTGACTACAGCCAATCACAGTTTGTCCCCAGGTGGATCAGGTTCCTTCCAAGTGCTGAGCAGAAACTGGCTTCACAACCAACCCTTGTGGAGCACCACACCCCTGAGAGCCATTGCTCCATTCTTCCTGGCAGGTGGCCTAGCTAGGCCCATCCTGCATTATGCCCAACATATCCCCCTTTTTGTTTTTCTTAATTGTTTTGATTTTTAGCCAAAAAGGAAACTGGCTACTCTTCCTTGGGGTCCTTTTACCCTAATCTGCCTAACCAAATTCTATCTCCTATTCTTACCACATCACCCTCTGAAGAGGTCACCCCAATTGCCAATAGGGATGGGGCAATGACCCTCTAACTTCTTTGAAAGCTGAAAGGTGAAGTATCATGTGGCAATTGGAGTACCCCATCAGTGAGTCTGTGTAAAAGACCCCTAAATTGCATAACTATTAACTATAGGGGGAAAAGAAAAGTCCTTAACTGGTGCCTGGGAGATGTAAAAAATAAAGGCAAGAATAGTCAGAGAGATAGGAAACCAGAAAAGTCAAAACAAGGAAAAATTTAAAATGTAAGTTCCTTCCTGTTTCTCTCCTGGTTGCCAAAACTGGTCTTGAGATTTCTGAAGTCAGGACTTGCCCTCAGGCACTACAATAACTTGTTGAAATAGTCAGAACCAATACAAGTTCCCTCCTAAATGGTTTCTAGACAGGGAAGGAAAAGAAATTATTCAATGGTCAGGTCAGAACAACAATGGTCTTGACTTTCTTGACAGGAGGTATGTATTACTGTGTTGAAGATGGAATCTCTGGTTATACTTTCCTGTTGGATGTTTAAGATCATACAACTGGCCCACATAAACCAACTTATTTTTGCTTTGAAGGTCAGTTGAATATCTGTTCCTCAGGGGGGGTCACATGGGCTTAGAAGAAGCCCTTGGCTCCCTAGGCCTTTCTTTCACCAGTTCCACCTGTGTGGAGATAAGTCAGAAAGTCTTGCTGGATCATAGCTTCAATTAGAAGCATTTAAGGAAACATTTTCCTGTGCTGACTTTCTTCTTTACAGACTGGACACTGGTTTGAGTCCTTTTAGTTGGGGTCTCCATGACCTCCCTGAACAGGAAGACAGGTGACTCATCACAGTTACAGGACATTTTGAGAGACACCTCCTAATCCCCTGGAACTTAGTTGATCTTAGTGGGCAAGAGACAAAAATCTGTCCCTTTAAATCCCTCTGACCAAATTAATATGGGCCTCTAAACACCCAAGAAGGTTAGTTCCACCAATCCAGCACCTCCCAATCACCATATGCTATACAGCTGAATCATTCACTCCCTCTTTTGAGATGGAGTTATTGAGCAATCTATGTTCATTGTTAGAATCCACTGAGACTTGCAGCCAAAATGCTGGCAAAATCCAAACATTCCCGAACAAATCTCAACCAAACACACACTTCGTTCCCCAAAGCATCCAACCACCATTCCCCAAACCTTAAGATTATACATACACGGTTTTTTCTCAACCCTCACAGACCATAACATATCACCTAGGGTGAATGGATAGGGTATTGTGGCCTATAAATTATAAGAGTTGAAGGGGGATGGGCCTACAGATCCAGCAATTCTACAGTGGTGGGGGCATCCTCTGTGCTGACAGATACATCCATAGCAGGCTTGATATTTCTGGCAGGTATCCAGATGGGGGAGGAAGAAGTTTCTGGAAAAATACAAGCATATCCTCGACCCTGTGTTAAAAATACACCCCTTCCATTCATTTGTGAGAGGATCTCTCCAATAGACATGAGGCAAGGGGATATTTACTGGTTGAGATCTCCAATGTTTATAGGCTAGAGAGAGTCCTGCTTCATTAAAGGAAAGAAAACTAAGAGTGAAAAGAGCTTCCATCAAGGTTAAATGGGAATCCCTGCATGTCATTGCAGTTTTCTGCTTCATAATGAATTCCTTGAGGGTTCTCTTAGTCCTCTCCACTATAGCTTGACCCTGAGGATTATAGGGGATGCCAGTGGAGTGCTTAATTCCACAGGATTGTACAAAAGACTTGAATTGTGCAGATGTATATGCCAGAGTATCGTCTGTCTTAATGGCCTGGGGTACACCCATGACCAATATAGCAGTTTTGTTGCCTTCATTGCATGGGATCCCTTTTCACCTGAAAGAGTGCAAGGAAAAACAAATTTGGAGTAGGTGTCCACAATGATATGGACATATTTAAAGCTGCCAAACGAGGGTATATGGGTGACATCCCTTTGCCAGATGACATTTGGTGTAAGGCCTCTAGGGTTTCTGAGTAACTTTCCACCAATTCACCAAAGAAAATCAGTAATATATAAAACTTTTTAACTAGAATAAACCTTGGTTTAGGTCTTGAGGAAGTGTTAACATTAGGAAGATGTTGGGCCTTAAGAAATCCTAACTGACCATCTGGCACCTTGTGGCCTTGGCAAGATGGCACTGAGAGGAGCTAAAACAAAGACTAGCCAGAAGAGATAGGCACATATCACACACACTATGATAATTAATGAACTAGGAACTTAAGTGCCATTGGAGGAAAATTACCTCCTCCCTCCTGAGCAGTGCGTAGACAGTAGTAGCCTTTATGTAAAGTAAAAGCATGATCAGAGTGGCCAGTAAAATGATTGGTAGAAACTTTCCGCTACATGCTAATACCTGTAATTCTAAACCTTTATAATGTGTCTGATAAGTTCAGTAAATGGCTCCCTGCAGTACCATTGAAGAAGTCACATCATTAAAGCTGTATCATCAAAAGAGCTGACTAGCTGCACGCTTCTTAGGTCAAGACGGGGACCCTGGTCGGGCCTGATTGTCTTCTGGAGTGGGCCAGGAGGCTGAGAACGGGCCGGCCGCAGCAACCGACGTCCCTTTAATCCCCTGAAAGGCCCCCTCCTACCGCAGGGAGGGAGCTAGGGCAATCCAAGGGAAGTGGGACATAAGCTTGGTGCCGGATCCCCCTCGCATTTTCCTCCTGCTGGCCGGGAGACAGAGGACCTGGTGAGGGCATGTGCCTGTTGGTGCCTGCCACTCCTCCAGGAGAGAGAACGACAGGAAGAGAGAAACAACAGGCACCTAGGGACACATTATCAAATTATCAATCTGAAGTTTACAATTTCTAGCATAATCACTAACTGAGGAATTTTAGTCAGAGGTTGCTATTTATCTTCTCCAAGAACCGTGAATTGTACTAGTGACTGTTTTGTTGGTGTGACCATAAGATGAATAATAAACTCTGTTGAAATTAGTTTATTCCTTAGTTATTCTCAACAGCACAATGTCCTTTCTCTGAGGCTATTTTGTTCTCCTTTTTTACTGTCACAGAGTCAAGTGGCCAGCCTGAGCCTGCACAAGAATCTTGACTTGAGTCTGAAGAGGGATGTCCAAGCCCAGCTCCAGAGTCAACTTCTTAGTGTTACAATATGATTTACACACACACAAAAACAAACAAACAAACAAAAAACATTTGTTTCTCTTTAACTCAGTGGTTTGGATGGGACAGAAGAGCTGTTGAGTTCAGTCACTACTAGAGGAATGAAAACACCTCTCCTTGCAGCAATTTCTGTTGCTATCACCTCTGCTGAGTAGCAAAACACAATAGTACAGATAATGCCAAGTGCTGTTAGGACAGGACACAGCTGCCTGATTGGGAAAAGATCAGTTGTGCTTGCATTAGTTTAAATGCTATGCGTAGGAGATGTAGGTGTAAATCTAACTCACAGCCTTATGTATGCTAGGGAAGCACTCTATCAGGGAGCTATTTTCCCAGCCTAGCAAACTGCAAAGTAAAAAAAGCTAAAATCCTATTAAGTAGTTGTTGAGGAAAGCAGGGTACCCTAGGGCAAGGCATGTGAAGCTGGTGTAATTTATATGATCCACCCGGTAATTAAGGAAACTAACTGCAGGCAATTAACAAAAGCCTGATTAAGCAAAGGGGGAAGTAACAAAAGTCTTAGAATTCAAAAGTCAATGTCCAAAGTAAAATTAATTCTTAAAAATGGGGAATAAAATGTTGCCTGAGTGTCTGGGGGAGTGGGTTGGATGAAACTCCCCCCAAGGGCTGAGAGAAGCGCAAGCATATGAGCATATAAAGACTGTGCTGGTTTTCCAGTGCACATTGGGGGAGGGGTGGTGTCGTTTTAACCTTTTTGTTCTCCTTAAAGACAAGCTGCAGGGGAATAACCCCAAGTACTTGCAGTCATGGAGTTATCTGGTGGGAAGGGAAATTGTTCATTACCATATGGACCAAAATAGCCAACATTGGAACCTGATGAGTCATGTAGCAGAATGCTGGGGGACAAACCGCCCCATGTCCCAGTGGGATACCCCCAGGGATCTCCACTCCAGTCTCTGCAGGAGTCACCTAAGAAGCTTCACAGGCCTGCGTTGATTCTAAAAGCAGGGTGGGGCAATTAACATTTGAAAGGTCTGAGCCTCTTGAGTCCTCTCGAAGTTTCACTGGTAATGCTCACCACACCAGCTGAGCCTAGAAGGTGGTGCTCAAGTCCAGCTTGGTCCTGTGGCTGTAACTCTGCCCCCAGAAGTGAGCCCTCACCACTGGAAACCTGCAGAGCCTGAAGGGCCATCTCAGGCCCACGGCTTGGTACTAAGCTGTAGCCCCATGCCCAAGAGCAAGCTGGAGCAGTTTTAAATCAGAGATGGGAAAACCAGCCTTCCCCAGGCCAATTATCCACATGATGTCTCCCCTGGAGAAGTTTAGCTAATATTTTCATCTTGGTTCCCAAAATCTAGAGGGGGGTAAACTCTCATTTGATTTTGCCCAGACAAACCAAAAAGGGAGGGGCCAACACAGGGTTCCGAACCCGTGTGCCGGTGTGTGCTTTCCTTTAGGGTAGGGAAACGGAAAAGGGTAAATGGGAGCAGGCCCTCTTCCTCTCTTGAGGACAGACAGCACACAAAACACTGGGGTCTACCCACTGACAGTCAGACTGGGGCATCTCACCAATGTCGAGGGGGACGGAGTTCCTGTTCCAGGTGCCAGTATCTTGGGGGTCCCCACAGTCAGGGCCAGCTCGAGAAGGACCAAAGGATCTCTGCAGTGGGGGAGGGGGTAAGCAGGGCAGAGTCAACACACAGACTCCGGGAGTTGAGCAGAAAGCCAACAGTGGTGGTCTGCTGCAAACTAATTTATTCAAGAAAGAGCAGAGAGTCTTACAGTTCTTGTTAGCCAATAGCCTTATGGGGTGGGGTCCTGACTACAGCCAACTGCAGTTTGCTCCCAGGTGAATCAGGTTCCCTCCAGGTGCTGGGCAGAAACTGGCTTCACAACCAACCCTTGTGGAGCACCACACCCATGAGAGCCATTCCTCCATTTCTCCTGGCAGGTGGCCTAGCTAGGCCCACCCTGCATTATGGCCAACAAGTCAGAATTTCCCTGTAGTGACAGCTGATCTGGAACTCTCTATGTAGACAACACCTGCCTCTGTCTCTAAGAACTGGGATTAAATGAGTGTTCCTGATTCCAGGCTAATGCTTACAATATTTAAATTATATTATTCATCTTATAAATAAAGACATCAAGCTGATTTTCTTTTTCATAGCAACCAAAGAGAGGATTTGAATATATCAATGCTCCAGGGTCTCGAGATGTGAATGTTCTATGGCCTTCAACACATTGTCCCCAGTGTCTGACTCCATTACAGTGAAAGGAAAGGGGAAATGTCGTAGCCAGAGAAGTCATCTTGCAATTCTATGGGGACGTTCCCATGTGCCATATCTTCTGCTATGTTCTTGATAATATTCTCATCAAATGAACAAAGCTAGAGGACAGAAGAGTCCAAACCTCAGTTAAAGGTGTCACATTCTGGATTCTCTTCTTACTGTGAAAAAAGGGAAAGCAGATTTATTGCTCACAGATAGCTGTAAGCCTCTATCATATCCAAATGATAAAAAAACCATATAGATGCTAAAGGGAAAACTGAATCATGTTGCTGACATGTAAATGTTGTTGGAGCTGGCAAAATGTTTAGAAAACTGTGACCATGTACAAAAGCCCAGGAAGTGTGGGCTGTGAGTAGTCAGGGGTATAGAAATTCACAGGGCAGAGCAATGTCCCCACTGGCATGATGGAAATAAGTTTCAGGACCTTGACATGAAGTTAGCCAACTTTTGAGGGATAAATGAGGTAGGTGAAAATAATTGTGAGAAATTTATCTCTGCCCCAAGGACTCTACTGCTCAGTCATTCTTCTTCCCAAACATAAATTTCCTATCCACTCCAACACTCAAAATCACATATATCAAGAATCCATCTGTCTTCTGTCTATTCATCATCTGTCTTACTACCCATCATCTACCTATCTATATTTTAAAAAAAATGCTTGCTTATTCCTCACAGATGCCCACTGCCACCTGTTTTTTATTTTCCTGGGTAACATACCTGATTTCATGGGTCATACCAATTGAAACACTGTAGGAGATTCCTCAGGACAGTAAAGTCTTGTCCTTCAGGTCTGGTCTGACATAGGTTACTTAGAATTAGTGAATCCCCAAGAATTTGACAAGTATGTTGAATCAAATGTTTCTCTCATGGTTCCTGAGCATCTGGATATTATTATTATTATCTGACACAGAAGGAGGTCAGACAGCCTCACAGAGAACCTGTTGTTCTTCAGGGTGCCAGTCTCATCCTGTCTCCAAGGTGACTGTGTGTGTCCTCAAAATTAAATTTAATCAAATGCTCATGATGCTGACTGCTGGAGCCTCATGTGCAGACATCAAATACGCACCAGTAATAGTCATGTTGCCCTGTCTAGGGAAGAAAAGGGTCTGCTGAGCTGACTCTCTGCTTGCCTCACCAACTTGATGCTTTAGGCCTCTGGACAAAGGAACCACCTCTTCACTCTCCGTGGTGCCTTGACAATACCTGGGATAGCTGTTTAGCTGAACAAACCTGACCTTTAAGAGTTCTGGTACTTTAATGTATTGTCTGAGTGTGGATGGTCACCTTGTATCTGTTGCTTCTTCAGACAAATCCTCCACTGAATTGCCATTTTATCTTCTATTTTCCTTTCCTTTATCCTTTTCTTTTTTCTTCTGAGACAGAGTTTCATTCCATGGCCTAGGCTGGCAGTATGTGGACAAGAGCGCCCTATGTTACCTGAACCTTGCTGACAGATGCTTTAGGTAGGAAAACAGGACTCACCTTTCTTCGGCTATTAGCATAAGCAGATCATGAATCTTGCAGACGTTAACTGGAAGGAAAGTCTGAACCAGAAACTCCTGTGTCCTGGTTCCTCATGGAGCACTTAGTACTCTGGTGTTTTTGGTGAATGATTTCCACACTGAGTTGGAGTCCTAAGCTCTGGATTTGGCCTAAATTCAATGGAGATGAAATTCAATAATGCTTCTATTCAAGTGCATTAAGGGAGAAGGTGAACCTTGTTTAAGAATTACACTGTATTAAATCAATTGTTACTATTTAGGGAAAATGTTGTAAGTGTATTCTAAGTTCGACTCTGTGTCCTATGAATGCAGACATGCTAACTTCACTGTGAGGCCGACAGCAAGTAATCTGCCTTGAGAAGTAAATGTCATTTCCACCATGAGGCTGTTGACCCAGTAGGGTGATCTGCAAAGCACACAGCTATGCAAGATTTCCCCACCTTTGAGATACTAATTCTAGTTCATTTAAATGAATGACATGTGAATAAAGGAATAGATGAGTGCCTGAGACTTTGGAAATACACAAAGGAATGAATTCCCTATCTTTGTTAATGAGGGAAATCTTGTCATTTGTCAAAATGCAGCTAAACCTGTAGACCCCTGTGTCAAGACAAATAACCAGAGACAGGAAGATGAAACCTGCAAGTTTCATATGTAAATCTAAAAGTGGGTAGAGTACGTAAAAAGACTGTTAGGTGCAGGAGGAATGGGGAGGTGCGGACAAAGGGTTAGAGGCTCAGCTATGCAGATCAGTTGTGGTAAATAACCACGAGGCAAGGTGTCTACACTTAATGATACTGGAACATATGCTGTGATCTGTTAGATGATAGATACTACTTTGAGTTTTCTCACCATATACATACAAGTGATAGCAACCAGAACACAGGAAACAATATGGAGTCAGAAAAAACTTGGGCAGGTTTATGCTCTGATCGTTGTGAGTACTTCATGGGCACCTTCTCTCTAAGCTCAGTGAGAGCTCACATCAACTGGGTACAGACTTTTACATGCTAGTCCTACCTCCACCACATAGATTTACAACACGTGACAGCTCACAGCAAAGACAGCACTTTCCCGCACAAACGTCCTCTTCTGTTAGGAAGTGCAGGTCACTTTGGTATTCTAAGTTCTTGTGATGAGCAGTTTCCTCCAGTATGTAGAAAGAAGTTTCCAAATTTGGGGGTAGAAGAGTTTGCACTCCTTGGCCTCTGAGTGTTGTGTCGTAGAACACATTAACACATGAACTCAACTGTCCTGTCCTTCACAATGCATCATTCTGCTGAAAAATGGAGTTTTCATGGACACATTCAATTTTGCAGCTTAGAGATTTTGTAAAGGGCAAAAGTATCATTTATTTGCACTTAAACTGTTTCTTAAGTTACTCACTTTTAGGAAGTTAAAAATTATTGCAACACATGTTGCAATAATTTTTAACCCTTTCATACTTTATTAGCCCTCTTCTCCCACCCGAGTAGTCATTTACAAACCAGAAAGAAGGGAAGTCCTCATCTTCAGGCCTGTCTACCTTTCCCTAAATAACTCAATATTTTGATTAGTGTTTGTTTTATTTGAGTATTAAGAGATGGATACAAATTTTGACATCGTATACATCAAAGCTGAAAGAGAAAGATATTTGAAAGGTATTAAATAATAATAAGCAATTTTGTGTATTTATGGGGTTTTAGGTGTAATTGGCATTTGGAAGCATGCAAGCATGGTATGATTTTAAGTCTGGGTAATTCTCAGGTACACCACCTCTGCATGTTTCACAGAATGAATTCAGAAATCTCTCTGTGAAAGACAGCTGACTTTTGAGCTGAGCCCCTCTTCCACACACCCTGCATGCTCAAAAGCCCATACCTGCATTCCCCTTGCTGTTCCTTCTTAGGTGGCTGGTTTACCTGCCTCCTGTGAGAGACCTTCCTAGCCTCCTAGAAGCTAGAATAGAGAAGTCAGATTTTCCACATACATATTTACAAGTGAAGTTGCAGGAGGCCTCACATCAACAGATAAGATTGTATATTTATTTATCTTTTTGATCACTAAGTGGTTTATGAAGCTCTGTTTGACAGCCTATTTAGCATGGACCTCCACTGAATGTTCTAGCACTACTAACACATCGCACATTTAGTCTTCGGCTGTAAACAAAAATTTAGAATTTTCTTTGCATTTATTCTAGTATCTGACAGAAACTTGAGAGTGAATGTGACCTTATTTTGGAAAGTCAACTGTTCAAAGTTAAAATGTAAAATACCCCTCAAAGCAACATATCTACAGTAGTCTTTCAGCTTTATTTCCAACTGTATCAATCAAGATCAATTCAGAAAATATTTATTTAAAATTGCCATAGATAAGCCCATTCTGTGACACGGTCCAGAGAAAAAAAGAAGATAAAATTCACATTTCAGGACAGGTCAGACTGACCTCCTCTTCAACAGCACAAACACCCTTGCCTTCGACGTCTGGCTTATTCACATTATTCATATTTTCAGATTATCTTTGGTTGACAGACCTTGTCTCTTTCTCTTCTCTTCTCTTCTCTTCTCTTCTCTTCTCTTCTCTTCTCTCTCTCTCCCTCTCTCTCTCTCTCTCTCTCTCTCTCTCTCTCTCTCTCGCAATAAGTACTTACCCACCCATCACATATCACTTAATATGAATGTGGATGTGAAGACATGCTAGACACTGTGTGTTCTTGTCTTTTGTTTTCAGGTTAATAGAGGAGAAAAAGGTCTAATAATATAGCTTAAGAAAATAATGAAATTAGATAACTTACTTGTCTTCTCCAAACTTCTGACTGCTTTTCCTGGTAAGTGCTGGGGAACCAGCATTGGCTCTTGAGCCACCTTGATCTCAGTCTTAAGTGAGGTGGTGGGATCAACCAGCACATTGAGTATCGTTTTGAATTTTGTCTGGAAATGATGTAAGAGACAATATTTCTAAAATGAGGATCCAGCTTTAATTATGACAGTTTCTCTGTCACATCAGTTTTACATCTGAGAAAACAAGCACTAGCAAAAAATACCCAGCAACTGAACAACTCATATTACAAAGCTAGCTGTTTGGGTTTTAGTGTGAAATGTCCCCACAGGTCTGTGACTGAACCCTTCCTTCCTGGCAGGGGAGGCTGTGTTCAGAGCTCTGGATCCCTAGGGAAGGTAACCTTGTGAGTATATCAGTAGCCAGACCTTCCTCCATGATGGCGTGGAACCGTGAGCCAAAGTCCTCCTCTCTGCAAGTTACTCTGAGAAGTGACCCAGGAGCTGTGGATCATGTTCAAACACTCACAACCTTCTCCACACTCACTCTGTGGCAGATGGTCTAGGAAGTCTGATTTTCAGCATACTACTCTGGCACAGTTTCATCCAGACTGTGAAACTGCTGAAGGTTTCCCATGTTTTCTGCAGAAGTTCCATGTTGAACTAATGTATTCCTTTCGTTTAGAGACCTGCTGTGATAGGGTGGTAAAACATGGATTGAAATGTGAAACTGATCATGCCTTGCTCTGAAATCTCCAGCTGTGGAAGTTAGTAGAGAACGGAGTTTGTTTCTGGACACATGTCTTTTAATATAATATTTTAGCTATTCTCTAAGAATTTCATACATGCATAAACTATTTTGAGTATAATCACCCTATGTCCCCCACTCCAATTCCTTCTAGATTCCTCCACATGCAGCTCAACTTCCTGTCTCCTCTTATTTTATAACTCACTGAAACAAATTAGTGCAGCCTACGAACACGTGAATGGATTGGGCCACATAACAAATTCCTGTAAGGGAAGAGGAACATAAAACGAAACAGCATCTTTCGGGTACATCCATGTGCTCACGCAATGGGATTAGGAGTGGACTGGCTCTCCATTTCACCCAGCATGCTATAAACTTTTTGATATAGAATGTGGCTCAGTTGGTAGAGTACTTGCTCAGCCTGAAAGAAGCAATGGATTCAGTCCTAGTACTGCATAAAAACAGGGGTATTGCATCTAAACCCAGCAATTATGAGATGAGACAGGGGAATCAGAGGGTCAAGGTCATCCTCAGCTACAAATTGATTTTGAGGCCAGCCTAGACTTCCTGAGATCGTGTGGTGTGTGTATGTGTGTGTTTATGTGTGTGTGTGTGTGTGTGTGTGAATGAGAGACTAAACGAAATTAATGACTAGTTTAACAGGCCTCTAATGTATGCACACTAGTGAAAACGAATTGCACAAATGCATATGCCTCAGTAGATGTTCAAATAATGTCAATGAGATGTTCCTTTAGCTATGGACAATCATTTTACAAGGACATAAATTCATAAGGCTGCTGGTCAAAGGTCAATATGGATCACAGACATGAAAGTAGCTTTCACACATTGACCCAACCCCTGTGGGTTGCATAGCAAGTACAATTACACATCTTCCCAGCTGGAAAATACTTGTTTCATGTACATCCAGTCAGGTAATCAAAGGAACAGGGATCTCAAATAGTACCCACCATTCTGACACATTTCTTAGGATTGCTTTTGAAATGTTCAATTTGCCTCCAACTTTTTCTGCATTAGGAATCATTAAACCAAGTAAATCCTTGGGTTTAATGTAGCAAATCTCCCCAAGTATCAGTGAGTAGTTTGAAAATCTAAAAAGGATCAATTTTACCATAATTGTTTATGATTAGTTAAATATTTTCTCTTCTCTGTGTTACTTATTTGATTGTTTCTCTGTTTTGAGACAGAGTCTCTCTGTAGCCCCAGCTAGTTTGTAACTTTTTATGTAGACCAGGTTAGCCTTGCTCTCACAGAGATCTACCTGCATCTGCCTCCCGAATGCTGAGATTAAAGGTTTGTGCCACCACACTTGGGCTATTTATTTGATTCTTAAAAATCTTTTATGTTGCCTTCACTTCTCTGCCCTGCGGTGTGTCACCAAGTCAGGAGAAAGTATGAAGACTGCCACAGGTGGTGATGGAGGTGGATTCAAAACCAGAGTGTCTAATCTGAGGCTCTTATCAGTTAGAGGTAGCTACATTAGATGAATCATCTTCAACAGAGATGAGCCCTTTCATCTGCATCATGGTCTGTGAGTGTGGTGTGAAGTCAGAATCTAGCATTTTACACAGAGGGAAAGGAGAGACTTTTCACCAATGGTAAGTGTTCAACTGGAATTGAAACACTTCAAGAGGGTGTATGTAGGACAATGCCGCATAGAGAGCTTTCATTTTGGAAATTCATTGTCCTCTTCCAGTGTAATGAATCCATGGTTTATTATCCTATCTGTGCAGTAAATTCATGGATGATGGAGCCATAATGAAAGATAAAAGTAAATTAGGTTAGTTACAATCACTCTACTGATACATTGTTCTCTACTTCTCAAAATGTTTTCCATCCTGAGTGATGTTTAATAAAACACCTTAGTGAGTTTGCTGAGGTGCCTTTTCAGTGTTTTGGCCTAAATGCTAGTTAAATGACAACATTATTTTGTAAATTTGAGTATTGTGCAGATATCATAAACTCCACATTAATGTAACCATGTGCTCTGAAAGAGTATTGACAACAAAATTCAAAGAAATAAAAACAGGTTCGTTAGTTGAACCATGTTTCTGCACAAGAAGCAGCACCATGTCTAATTTGAAGAAGAGACAGAAGCAGTTATAACAGCAGGCTTGTGCTCTGGCAGTCTGTGAGCACAGAATGAAAGGTGCTTGACTCAGGCACAGTGGACAAGCACACCTCACAAGGCTGGACATGCTCTTGTCTGAGGTGGGCATCTTGCTGGTGTGTCCTGAGTCTGAGCCCTGTGGTGTTCCCTGACTTTTTGATGAGAAGACATATCCTAATGGTATTAAATGTTTCTTTCTTTTTCTCTGTGAGTTTTATGGAAGGTGTCTTCTTCATATTACAAGGTTGCTCACAGTATTGGGAAGCACTTTGAACTCCTTGGAAGATAAGTGCTATTTAATTGTGAAGTGTTATTAGTGCTCTGACTATCATTACGTGCACCAGCACAATTTTACAGTTACTGCATCTCAATATTACCGCTGTTGACACCTTTCTTTTCTTCCTCTACTGGCTCAACAGCAGATTTGGATGACCCAGGGGACTGGTTGTCGGAAATCAGATGCAGAGCGTCTTGCTTCTAGGTCTTTGACGTCCAGCACATTTCTATTTTGCTCTGTGTTGGATGGGGTTTTAGTAACATCAATGCAATCCTCTCACGATTCAGCAACATTACCCATCAGATTTCCTTGATGAGAAAAGATCAATTTGCAGAGCTGTAACTCTTACCCAGACTTAATGATTAGAACAGCTCTACCTGAAAATATAATTTATTCCACTAATTGTATTCCATTTCTTATCTTTGTAAAAGAGACATTTGCCATTAAATTGCTTAATCTGCACTTTCTAAGGCAATATTGTATGATACATTCTTTTGGGTTCTCACTGATCTCGGCTGGCTCTGCCTGTAAGTAATTGCTAAAGCATATCTCCTTCGTGAGAGTTGAGAGTTAGACATACATTTCTGGGATTTTATCTCTCAGTGAGGAAAGTGGTCATGTGTATACCATTCTCCGTACATTCTTCCAGCTCTTCCACTTCCAGACCCAGTCTCTCCACACAGAGAATGCTCTACTCCATCTCCTGTTTGCCTCTCAATCTACACATTTTTTTTTCTTTCCACCACCCAGGTATTAACTAGTTAAGTTAGTTGGAATTCCAGTAATATTCCAATTAAGGACTTGTCTTAGAAATCTTAGTGAAGGAGAAAGAAAGAAGAAACAAAAACAAGATTGGAGCTAAAACATTCCGCGAAAAGAAGGGGAAACACCTATGTCAGCCCCCAAAGGCTAGACTTTTCTTTTAGAGATTTATTCATCTTATTTTATGGGTATGTGTGTTTTGCCTGCATATATGTAAACGCATCACCTGTGTGTAATGCCTCTGGATTTTAGAAGAAGATATCAGAACCCACCCTTGGAACAGGAGTTACAAGAGATTTTGAGCTGCCAGTGAATGCTGGGAACTGAACCTCGTTACTCTGCAAGAACAGCCAGTGCTCTTAACCACTGAGCATCTTTCCAGTCCCTAAACAAGACTATTCATGAAAAACACAACACTTGATATGGCTATTTAATTTTTCCTTCCGGTGAAAATGTGTGCTAGAAAAATAAATACAGCCAGTTCTGGTGAATGCATATATGGCATATATAGTACAGAACACAGTCTGGGTTGTGGAGTGAAAGGCTGTGACTTTCCATCAATGTTTATACAACAATTTCATTCTTGAATTACTTGTGTACACTTAACAAAATTCTTCTCCGTTTGAGTGATCACATACTCAGCCTCTGCTGTTGAAAGTACAGCTCAATCGTTCTCTATTTGTTGTGCACCAAGAATAAGCCATAAACTATCAGGAGGCAAATGGGGCTTCTATACTATATGTGAGAAGAATGTAAGGCAAAACTCATATTATAGGTATTGTAGTTTATATAGCTCAAAACATTCTAACAAAGTATATCCCATTGCAATTCAAACCAGTATTGCTATGATAAAGTAGATTATGCCAAGTGAGGCATACCCGAGGGAGTTAGAATGGAACTGCCAGAGCTAGATGTGGCGGACACAGCTTAATCCCAGAATTTAGAACACAGGCAGGAGGATCACCTTGAGTTCAAGGCCACCTACAGAATGAGATCTTGTCTCAAAACTAAAACAAAACTAAAGATTGAGGGAGAGGAAAAAGGGGGAGGGAACAGAGGAGATGAGAAAGGAGAAAAGAGGAGAGAGAGGAGGGAGAGAGGAGAGAAGAGACAGGAGGGAAGAGAGACCGGGCGGAGAAGTCGAGTGGGGGAGGCAGAAAAGTGTGGAGTCCTGAAGCCAAGGCTGGGGTTGGAATTTACGACTGCTTTCCTGAGCTCTGTCAGACACAGAGGCAAGTCTCTGTCATAAGGAGAGTTTAAAACTGGATTCAGTATGCACTGGAGAGACAGGCTACGTCCCAGTGTCTTCATTTCCTCAGGCTTGTGGCTATGGAGATTGGGACAGGCTATACTGAGGAATAATTTTCAAGAGGGCAAGTGATAGATAGCTCTGGAAATTTAAAGGATTAGTCATATTCTACAAGCTAAATGAACTAGAAGAGATTAACCACCTTTTGAAAAATCAGGAAATTATAGTTCTTAAAGGACAATAAAGTTTAGGTAAGAAATGTATGATTACAAAGAAAAACTTAATAGGAAATAACCAAATATTCTACCCAAAACAAGTTAGAAATCATGACCACATGGAAAATGTTAACAAACATTATCAGCCCTACTTTATGCATTTTTTTCTGAATATATTTAGACTCCGATAGAAATTAGACCCAAAGATATATACAAAGATAAATATCATGTGTTTTCTCTCATAGGCAGATGGTATCTAAAGAGAGAAACCATGATACAGGAGGGGACTGAACTCAGGAAGCAGAGGACTGAATCCAGGAAGGGGAGGAGATTGAACCAGGAAGAGGAGGGGATTGAACCAGGAAGAGGAGGGAACTAAACCCAGGAATAGGCGGGGACAAGCAGGAAGAGGAGGGGACTGAACCCAGGAAGTGGAGGGGACAGGCAGGAAGAGGAGGGGACTGAACGCAGGAAGTGAAGGGGACAGGCAGGAAGGGAGAGGGCAGAGAAGGTTGCAGGGAGAATGTTTTCAGAATGCATTTCATATTCCATAGTAATTTCATAGTGAATGATTTGAGTGACTCAGATTCGTTAATATTTCATAATTAAAATGAAATAAGAATGATTTAAGAACAGTATAAGAACATACTATGGGATTAATTCACCTAAGAATAAAAGTCTACATTTCTACCTAAAATATTCCCTTAGTCAAATTCTATAAAATGTACAGCAAAGGCTGGAGAGATGACTCGAGCGCTTGTTGCTCTTGCACACCTGTGTTTTGTTCCCAGCCTCCACTCTGGGCAGCTCACCACCATCTATAACTCCAGCTTCAAAGGATCCGACATCCTTTTCTGGCCTCCTTGGGCTCTGCACTCAGGTGGAGCATGTGCACGCATACACATACATACATAAACACACACGCACACACATACACACACACAATTAAAAATAAATCCTTAAAAGCAAAATAAAATATATGCTTGCTATTCTGATGACAGCAAATTATAAATGGCATAGTCATAATACAATAAGAATGAGAAATATAAAATAGAGACAGGAAACAAATTACAGTGGTTCATATGTTACAGCATGAAATAAATTCTGACTTCATTTGTCATATTCAGTGAAAGAGATATAGAAGAGAATCTCCTCAGTATTAATATGATACTTCTAAAACAAATATCCCAAATACATTTCATGCAGCTATCTTCCAAAACTACCATTTAGCATTATACTTGGGGAGCAGAATGTGCCTATTAGTGAATTTCAGTGATATATCGCCACAACCAAGGCAAATTATAGAAGGAAGAGTTCATTGGGTTTGCAGCTCCAGAGAAAGGAAAGTCCATCATGGTGGCGAGACAGAGTAGGAGAAAGCTGAATGCTCACATCGTCAACCAAGAGTGCAGCAGAGCACACTGAAGCTGGAAGCCAGGTAAGGCTATGAACACTCAAAGCCCACCCCACTGACAAGTTTTCCTCAGCAAGGCCACATCCCCCAAAGGTTTCATGACTCTCCCCACACAATGCCACTGACTGATCCAGACTTCAGATATCTGAGCCTGAGGGGGCAGTCTCATTCAGACCTCAACAATGGACCATGAAAAGGAAATAATAATTATAAAGGAAGAAAAAATTGTTTATACAAATGAAATAACCATGTACTTGGAAAATCCATAATGATATCAAGTTTTAAAACTAATTGGATAGGAGGGAAAATGACTACTTTAGGATCTGGCAGACTTTTTGTATGTTACCCCAAATAAAATTTTAAAATGTAAATAAAATCATCATTGATGGTAGGAATGAATACACAGGATCTAAGACTGAACTCTGTGGGAGTGAATGGTAACCATGGCTCTAGGGTTTTAACACCGATGAACACACAGGAGGTTTAGACCTAGGGGACGGATGGAAAGAAAAAGAGTATCAGAATCTACTTCTACCTAAATCCTTTGCAAAATTCAAAGCAACCCTTAATTACCACTCAGAAGTCTACTTGAAGATATATATATATATATATATATATATATATATATATATATATATATTTAGGATAACTTTTAGATAAAGATCAGGGAGCTGGCTCATCACATACAGCCAAACATGTCAAACTATTTTCAGTCCCAGGAACCCAGTGTGGAAGAAGGAAAGACCGGATGCGCTCATAGTTAACCTGACCTCCATACAGGTGGCAATGTACACAGCCCTCCACTCATACACACACAACTAAATGAATAAATAACCATAGTAACTCCTTAAATACGTAAGAGAATCAAACTAAAGAAGGATAATTCATAAAAAGTAAAGGAGAAGTTATGTGGAGGCAAACATGAACACCACATACACCGAAACCCTTAAAAATCAAGTTTAGAACCATCTTCTAGGAGAAACTGTGACAAAGCCTCATGACTGTAGGAACACACTGTCAGCTTGACTAGGTGTGGACTCAGCTAAGCAGCAAGGAGATGCCCCAGCATGTCATTTCTGTGCTTGTCTTTTGGAATGAGCTCCAAGCAGTCGGCTCAGCTGCTGAAGGGGCGGCTTGTCAGGGAGCCTGTCCTTGTTGGAAGGGGAGCGCCAACTCCAGCAAGGTGCCCTCTGACCTCCACAGGAGGGCTGTTGCTTATGCATGCCCTTCATGCCCACCTCCAAATAAACAATAAATAAGTGCAAGAAGTGTACAAGAACTGGTTGGTCCTACCAAGACCTTTTAAGACAAACGCAGACATTATTATGATGAATATTCTAATGTTACTTGGTGTTGCTGAACATTTATTTTAGGTTCTACTCTAATTCAAATGGACTAATTTGTTAATTTTCACTTCAAGAAAATGAGGTATGCAGTGAAGTTTCTTGTTTTTTGAGTGAAGAATACAAATTAGTCACTGCTCCGATAGCTTGTACTCGGGAAGCAGAGATGTGCAGTCTACTCCCAGGCCCAGGCCTTCTTATGCCTTCCCTGTTGGACATCTGATGTCTGTGCTGCTCCAAGAATCTGTTGTATTCTGTGAGAACACAGAAAACTTTCGCTCTCGTCCAGCATCCCGTGGCTCATGAGCAATGGAAATGGCAAAGTTTTACCATCCTCCCGAGCAGCAGATTCTTCCTTGAAGCTGCAGTATCTCAGTGGCTGTGTGCTTTCCTTGGTAAAAAGACCTCACTTGAACAGAACCTTAATACTTCTTCATTCCCTCCGGTGACTCTGGCTTTGCCATCTATTCAAAGGAGAGGCTAGTGCTTGGGAATTGCATGGGGAGACCCCAAACAGTAGGATCCTGCCGGCGTTCTCAGCAAGGCTGTTTTTGAAACTCTGGGAGACTGAGTCTTTCCTTTAGATTCCTGCATCTTTCATCATTTGCCAGTAGCACAGGCTAGGAAGGTCACCCCAGAATGTTGCTGCTTTTTCTCCAGGTAACCTTCATTTCTGAAGGAGAACCAGAAGGCAGTAAGAGCAGTCTATCAATGGACGACTTGGAATTGGCTGCACAAAGGGGAAAATATAGTTCAGTGGATTAAATTTCAGAGAAACTGTGAACTGGGGTTGGGTTTCACAAAGAAGAGACTGCCAGTTACTTTAAGGAGCTAATAAGCTGATTTCCATCCACTGGGACAAAGGAGAAGGGATGGAAATGAATCACTGTTTCTGTCATAACAATGACAGTTGGGAGACTCTGATGACTGTTCCGATGATAATGATTTCCATTCTGATGGCTCCTCTTCCAAGGCAACTAGAGGATTTTACAGTGATTTTTGCTATCATCCTCATGTTTCCAGGAGAAGAGGTATGAATACTCCAGCCCTCGTTTCCCAGGCAGTAGAAGCTTCAGAATACACAGGATACACTGAGCTTTTACCAGAGAAATTTTAATAAGGTATGCTTTGCAAAGTCATATATGGAAAAAATAAAGAACTCTTAAACGTGGCTGTAAAAATTCTCCCACAGTTACCTTGCTTTCCTGTAACCCATCTACTGGAAAGGAGAAAACTGAGTGGATGTGACATCATATACATGTGGATCCTTTTAGCCCTTGATGGGTATCTGTGTCAATCACTTACCATCTCACTTGTATCTTCTTCTCTGATTCTATGTCTATTTCTCTGGCAATCATATTATCTTTCCTCTGTGCTGATGTCCTGAGGGGCTCAGGAGGTACTGGGCATTCCCTGAGGTTGCTGAGGATGTATACATCCTTCCTGCTTTGGTATGGAATAGAGCTGTATAAAACCATTCAGCTAGAAAACGAATTGAAGACTACAGCCATCCAGAAGGAGAAAGTACCCTGTAGAAGTGGGAACTTGCATGAAAATGCCTCCATCTTGGCTCTGCCTTTTAGCCTTTCGATCATTAAAAAACGATTTCTGGTAATTACAAGCGATAAAGAACAGAATGGCTAGCCAGTATTGATGCTCTAACACTTGTGACCTCAAAAAAAGGTCATGGTACATGGAAAAGTAGATTTAAAGCTGTAGATGGAATTAAGCTTATTGATAAGCTAACTTCAAATCAGGCAAAATAAGCTAGATTGTTTGGGCAGATCCCATGTAATTACAAGGGGTCTTTAAAAATAGAACAAAAGGCAGAGCAGTCATTCCGTAAAGTGACAGGAGACGGTCAAGCTGCCCTTGTTGGTGATCGTTGCTTTCCATGAGTCAGGAAACAAAGCATCCACTAGAAGCTGAGCCAGGAAAGGCCATGAAATGACCCCCCACCCAGATACTGTGGCGAGGATGGCCGATGCTTCATTTTTAACTCCAAGAATTCACTTCAGACTATAGATCTTCAGAACTCTAAGACAATTAATATGTCTTGCTCATGTGTGTTTATATGTGTGCATGTGTGTTTGTGTGTGTGTGTGTGTGTGTGTGTGTGTGTGTGTGTGTACCTCTCGGTTTGTGTGTGGTACGCACATGTGTGTTTGTGGGCAGTTTCCATGCAGAGCCTAAAGGAGGACATCAGATAACTTCCACTGTGATTCTTATTATGGCTTCTTTTCAGAAAAGATCTCTCATGGAATCTGAAGCTTGCCATTTTGGATAGGCTGCCTGGTTAGTGAGTTCTGAGATCTGCCTGTGTCTGCTCCCAAAACTTGGGTAAAGGTGTGGGTGGTCATGCCTGGGCTTTACATGGGAACTGAAGAAAGAAACCAGTTCTCTTGCCTTCACAGCGAGTACACTTACCCACTGAGTCATCTTCTAGCACCAAATGAACCTTGTTTTAAGAAACTGAGTTGTGTCAGTTTGTTACATTGGAAAAGAATGCAGAATGAGATATATCCTCAGTGAGTGCTGGAGGGAATGGAGAAGTCAGCCCAGGGAAGTCAAGTCCTATAGTCTACTCCATTCCAATCTGAAGAGGGGAAGAGTTACAGCTCAGGAGCTAACTTAAAAAACACAGTCAAAATCAAAATCGTAGCAATGACTATGGGGTGCTTGTTTTAACTCTAGTTTCTTGTATTCACTAAGTCTATGGTGTTAGAAAAAGAATGAGTATTCATGAGAAAACGAAAGGGATTTGGGATGTGCTCTGCTTTTACAATAATAATTACAGTAACATGACACCTACTTGTTCTGGTCGGTGTCCTGACAGAATGAAGCTATACACTAGTTTAATCTTCACAGCAACCCTATGAGAAAGCAAGATTCTCTCTATTTTATGGAATGACTTGGCTTGTTCAAGGTCACATGGCTGGAGAGTCACTGATGCAGATCCCCAGGTCGGAAACATAAGCCATATGGCATGCCTGTTTTTCAGGGAAGTTTTGCAGGCAACCCTCAATTTGAGCATTAACCAAAAATGTTTTTACTGGTCAATGAGATACTGTGTTCAGAGTAAGGAAGTTTTGAGAAACAACATAAGGAGAAGGCTGGGACAGGGCTTCGCTGTGCCTCACACCAAGCACATGAAGATTTCCATGAAAATGAAATCCCTTTTTAATTGGTCGGTACTGATAGACCTTTGAACCACAATAGAAGAGATTTAAGTTATCTTCATTTGTTGATATAAAACATCATATTTTCTTTGTTTGTGGGTTTGGAATTTTTAAGAAAAAATATGAAGTGTCAGAGTTGCTGTGCCAGAGCACTTGGCGTTTGCTCCTGTGCAGTGGTTCCTCTGGGGTTCTTCATTTTCATCAGGATGATTATGTCTCTATGAGATAGTTTGTTCCTCTACATGAATTTTAAGAGAATTTTTATTTTTGTGTGATGAATGATGTTGAGGTTTTTATGGAGACAACAATGAGTTTGTAGCCTGTTCTCCGCAGTATGCCCATGTCTGCAATATTGATTTGTCTGATCCGTGAGTACGGGAGGTCTTGTTAATCTCCTAGTTTTCTTTGATTTCATTCTTCAGTATTTAAAGTTTTTACTTCATATATTAGGATTCATCCTAGTGTTTTGTTTTGTCAATTGTGAACAAAACACAGGACATTGACATAGACATAGACATAAAACACAGGACATAGACATGAATACCTTCCCTATGAGCACCTTGTTTGGGGCAAAGATACAAAATTACTCAACAAACAGTGCTGAGAAAGCTGGATATCCACACAGAAAATCATGAAACTAGATTTCTGTGTTGTACCCAATAAGAACATCAGCTCCAAACAGATCAAAGACCTTGATGTAAGACCTGAAACTAAAAACATTAGAGAAAAAAGCATGGGAAGTATTTCAAGTATTCAGTAGAGACACGGGCTTCCTGAGGAGCTTTCTTCTTACACAGGAAATGGAGCCAACAATTAACAAATAATGCCTCATGAAATTAAACAAAACAAACAAACAAAAATTTTCCACATAGCAAAGTACTCAACTGAGTGATTCAGTGGCTTAAAGAATGTAGAAAATCATAGCTAGTTATACAAAAGACAAAGGTTAAAATCTTGAATATACAAAGAACTAACAAACTAAGCATGGAATCAAACAATCTAACTAATAAACTGGCTGAAATGCAAATCAAATCTACATTGAGTGTCCATCTTACCCCAGTGAGAACGGCAGTCACTTATAAACAAAAACCAAGAGACGATGGTAAGGATATCAACAACAGGGGCTCCCAACACAGTGTTCCTGGGAATGTAAACTATGTAGTCACTTTGGAAATAAATATGAAGGTTTATCAAAGGCTAAACATGGAACTGCTGTATGATCCATCTATACCTCTCCTGGTATTTACTCCAAAGATTCAAATGTACATATCACAGAGATATTTGCAAATCAATGATTATTACACTGTTATTCACAGTAGCCAAGTACAGGAAAAAACCCAACTGTGTATTCAACAACACAGGAACAGAGAATGAGAGTGGGATTTACACGAAGAGCGATTTTCATCCCTGGAACAGGTAAATGGGAAGGAAACCTGGGAAGGAAAGTGGAAGGAAGAACCTGAGAGAGAAGAGAAGTCAGATGCAGGTGCCACTAAGAGAGAAATAGATAAATAGGGGTAAGTGGTGGGGGAGGGAGAGGGACATACAAGGAACTACGGGGATAAAGGGGAAGAAGGAGCTCAGGAGAGGTGGGGCCACAGGAGGCTGATATGATCAAGAAAACAGTGGGGAAAATGGGAATGCTTTAAATGGGGACAGCATGAAGGGAAGGATAGACAGGGAGAGAGAGAAAGAGAGAGAGAGAGAGAGAGAGAGAGAGAGAGAGAGAGAGAGAGAGAGAAATAATTTCTAGCTAGTGTAAACACCCAGAGAGAATCATATTAGGTTAACCTAAGGACACATTCTGCATACAATATTTCTGCATAAATTCATGTACATAACCGAAGGCTGCATAACAAGAAACAGTGCCAGACAGAAGAAATCTTCCTTTGAATTTTTGGCCAGGGTGGTCCAGGACACACCCTTGAGAAAGTACATGTTGTGATGACAGACAGACAGCTTGGCATGAGCCAGGGGAAAACTCAAGGCAATGTTCCAGGCTGCATCTGAGGGGGGAGCGGCACTGGATTTTCTTTGAATGGGCACCACTGTAATAGAAGGCACCCTTCTATGTCCATGAGAGCCTGGTTCCAGGTCTCCTGGGAGTGGCCAGGAACCCGTGATGAACACATCTCTTATGTGAAATGCTATGGGGTTTGCATCTGGTCTGCTCAATCTGGTCTTCTCATCCTCCTCTACACTGTCAGTCATCTCCTGGATACCGGGGACTTCCATGTTCAGGCAACAACATCAAGTCTATTCATCTTCGGTACTAATGATTTTTCATATTAGTTTCTGTCTATGGTTGTTTGTGTCCACACATGCTGAGCACGCAGATACTGAGGGTCAGTTTTCTATCTGTTGTTTAGTACCTTGGACTGTGACTGAACTCAGATGTTTCTGGAGAGTTTTTAAACAAGTCATTCATTATGGTGTTACCAGTGGAAGTTTCACTTATCCTAACAAGTTTTATCCAATTGAAAATTTCCAATTCTTGGGAAATGGGTCAGTTAGAAAAGTGCTTGCCTTGCAGGCTTGAGGATCTGAGCTCCATCCCTAGAACAAAGAAAAAATGAGGTCTGTTGGCACATGTTCACAATCCCAGCACTGGGGATAGATTTCAGACAGGCAGATAGATAGATTCTGGGACTCATTGCCCAGCCAGCCTCACCTACGTGGTGAGTTCTAGGCTAGCAAGAGAGTTTGTCTCATATAAAAAGACAGAGGCTTCTCGAAAAAATATCCCAATTTCTCCTTTGGCCTTCCTCCATATGTGCACACAGACGTTTGCTCACCTCCACATACGTCTGCATACACACACACACACACACACAGTTGGGTCGATTCGGAGGAATACACTTGTCATTTCAGATGTCTGCGAGGAAAGCAGTATGATCCCAAGCTCTGGGGAAGCCTGGAAGAGGCCTATGGTGAGACCTTGACTGGCAGCACAACAGCTCCAAACCTCTTCCTTGAGCACTCAGTTCTCACGCATTTCTAACTTGGAGTCACCCCAGTCACTACTGTGTCTCCTGATAGAAGTAACTGTCTTAACAGTCCAGTCCAAAGCAGCACTGTGCAACATGAGCTACAGTGTATTGAACACTGGCCCGAGTCCTCGGCCACCCTCAGTGATCTTCAGAAGATCTGAGCACAGTCCAGGTGCGATGCTTGCTACTCTGGGCCACACGTCCTGTGCAATTTCCAGAGATGAAACAGACCCAAATGCTGCTGAACTCTTGTTTGACCAGGACCCCAGTGATGAGCAGACTTGGGGCTTTGGTGCTTTATGTGTGGCTAGGTGCTTCAAGCATTAAAGCAAGAGCAGAATCCCACACTTGAGTTTGTTCTCTCTGCCCTGCTGGGATCTGCCTGCTCGTTGCTCATCTCAAATCCTTAACCAGGACATCTGTAATACTGGCTGGCAATCTCTGTTCAATTGATTCCTCTATTTTCATGCACTTTAAAAATTCATCATACCTGAAAGTCATAATGGATGTGCAAATTCTCGTTTCTGCTAGAATCTATCAAATCGGCTCACCATCCATTGCAACAACTGCATTCAATCATTACAGGAAAGCTCTCCCCAACTTTGCTACGATCGTGTTAAATACAGCTTCGCAGCTGGTCTTTAACCACAGCAATTTTTTATGATGGTATATAGTTTCATGAAGCTTGTCTAATGCCAACAGTTCCCATTTAGAGCAAAGGAAGTTTCAAATGGTTGTTTAGAAGTTTGAACGTCCCGTCATCTCCACCTCCAGCTGCCTTATTGTACCTTTTCTAGTCCTCCACTAAATCTTCCACAGCTCTGCTCTTGTGCCCAGAATGCCTTAAGCTGTCTCTGTCTATGTGGGGTTTAGTCCCATAAAGATCTATTGCATCTCTGAGGATGCTTGGTCTGACTCACTGGCTCCTGACTCAGGAACCTGTGCTTGTGTCCCGACTCCATCACCAAATCTCTGACTCTCATTTCTTTCTTTATCTAAAACCCTGGATAGGCAATACTCCACACTCCAACCTCTCCAGTGCCTGCGAATCTGAAGTGAATGTTCTGGGAACTGATCAGGCTACAGAGCGGCAGACCTGATTCTCGCTTGTTAGGTGGTTCCCATCCCCAGGCCAGTACTGATGGCCAATCCTGCCCACTGCTGACAGACACTAACACAATCCGGATACTACCAGAATCATGTCAACATTTCCGGAAACACTCATGTGTACATACACAAACAGACAGCACCTGCTGCCAATAGTGGCCCCCCTTGATCAGGGAAGAAAAATGACACAAACAGCTCCTGTGTGCAAGAACAGTGACCCAAACCACTGTCCTCCCCTTCCCAAAGCCCACTGGGAAATTAGACCTCATCAGTGTCAGGCGTCAATTCCCAGTCACCAGAACAAAGTGGCTGGAGTGACATGCTCAGCTGTCGAGACCAGAGCTCTTGTCACTAAGAAATGAAGGACAATTATCCTGAGATTTAAGTCTATGTAGACAGTCACCTTATATCACTCAGGCCCCCAAGTTGCACATTGTTAAAGCTCCCAAAGGACTCTTCCTAACCACCACTGTGTCACCCCTTTAGTTTATATTACTTTTTATAGAGTAAACAGGGTCTGAACTCAGAGTCTAAGTAGGGAGTAGGGCCACCACCAAATCACAGGAGGGAACTCTTGACAGCTCCAGGCAAAACGACAAGCCTGGATCTGTTGTCCCCCTGGGTCCCCCTCAGAAATGACACATGCCTCATGAAGATATCCTAGCAGGCAGCATTTGGAAGTAAATAAACAATTCTCCTTGCATAGCACTGTCAGGCAGGCAGTGGTCTCTGTCTCAGGGGGCTATGCTAATCTGCTGTGTCTGCTGGAAGGAAGGTTGAACTGGCCGATGAAAGTCTGAGGCTGTCAGTGCCTGCAGGGAAGAGACGGAAGAGCATGAAACTCCAATTCAGATGAACATCTCCAGGAGTGGAGGGACTCAGTGTGGGGATCTGTTGATTGGCGCTCCCAGGAACGAAGAAGTGAACCAGCATAGCTGAATACACACTTCACCATGGCAACATGAATCCAAGGTGCTACTGAGTGTTCATAAAAAGCAGGAACTGGCATCAGAACTGTGCATTGGACATACTGCAAGTCAATGATAGCTTCACAGTGAGTTCCAGCCAAATGTTAGAGCAACAAACTAGTAGGCAAAAATTGCCAGAGTTGCACGCTTAGAGAGGGAAGAAAAGAGTAGAAGGGTTAGGTTTACAGTGACATCCCACCCAGTGGAAGGCAGCATTCAGGAGGCTGATGTTCAGGCCAGCATTCGGGAGGCTGACATTCAGGGTGGCAGCAAGTTTGAGGCCAGTGTGGGCTGCATAGTGAGCTCAAGGCCATCCTGGACTACATTATTAATTGAAGGCTAGCCTGGGCTGCATATTGAGTTTGAGGCCATCATAGATTGCTTAGTGAGACATTAAAGGTAATGTGCATATGTTGCTTCCATACATTTGTACATATAATCACCACAGAGTTCTTATTTATTGGTATTTTGCTGGATAGTATAGTTGTCAACTTGACAAACCTGGGTTGAGGAGCCTCAACTAGGGAACTTCTTCCATTGGATTGGCTGGTGCCATGTCTGTGGGGCATGTTCTTGATGGTTGAGTGATGTGTGAGGTCCCAGCCCACTGTGGGCAGTGCCGCTCCTGGGCAGGTTGTTTTGTACTGTATGAGAAGTTGAGCATGGGACAGGGGAACAAGGCAGTAAGCAGTATTCAACCTGTGCTCAGCTCCTGCCTCCAGGTTCCTGCCCTGCGTTCCTTCCTTGGCTCCCTTAGTGATTAACTGTGAGATGTATGCCAAATAAACCCTTTCCTCCCAAAGCTGGTATTGGTCAGAATGTTTTGTCACAGCAGTGGAAGTCAAACTAGAATAAGTATTTTATGTGTTTGAGTGTTTTGCCTGCATTTAAGTGCACTGTCCTCTGCAATGCCTATGGAGGCCAGAAGTAAGAGCAGATCCCAGGGAGCTGGAGTTACAGACGGCTGTTCGTCACCACATGGGTTCAGGTAGCAGAATCTCGGTACCCTGAAATAGAATCATGAGCTCCTAACTGCAGAGCTATCTTTCTAGCCTACCATATATCTATTACATTTAAGAGTACCGATGCTGATTATTTTAAGAAATTGAATATAAAGACATTTACACATTCCTTCATGCACCTCCACAGGAATATAGAAATGTCTACAACATACCATAGGCCATGAATTTCAGTTTTTGAATAAATATTTATAATGATGTATATTATAAGATCAAGAATATGTGGTTTTTGAGACTCAAACAAAAATACAGCAAACTCTAAGACATAATGCAGCCATACTTAAGAAAGCAGACGCTCCTTGAAGGATGCACAGTCTGCTGAGAAGCTCCTCAATGTGCTAATAAAATGCTAATGGTGCTAGAAATATATGCGTAAATTAGTTAGTGGTCTTTTGTATGTTTGGGGAAATGCAATGAATAGCCACAGCGAAAGAATAGCCACAGTGAAGAGGAGGATGGGAGTCGAGGAGGAGTTCCAGCCCTGTGTACTCGGGAACTTGTCAGAATCTCTTGTCTCCAGCAATCTAAAAGAGAGATGGTGTCACTGTCCTTCCTTAAATCCTGTACCTGCCACTTCAGGGAACTCACTGGGTTTAGGAAATTAAAAAATTGATCTGAACAGGCAAGGAAAAACTGTCTCAGTCTTTCTGCACACACACACACACACACACACACAATCAGCTTTCAGGTACTAAGGGTTTCTTGGTCCAGATCTGACATCAGGAATATGAACATATTGAGCATTCCTATGTTGATTATATTATTATTATTAATTATTATTATTGTAATTATTATTTTTTTGACTCTCTGTCCAGCCCTTATTTGGGGCCTTTATTTATCTAGGGTCTATGATCATTCTTGTAGTAGGTCAATTCTATTGACAAAGGACGGTAGGAAATCAGCTCACACCAGTATCCCTCTAAAAATAGTGTGTTGTCCATGACATTCCTTGACCCCTCAGGAACTGATATTTAGTAGTAACACCACAGCCCATCTATCCCATGTGCAAGTCCACATAGAAGTGCTCAAGCTTCTAGGTTCAGTTATTGGAATGATAAAAGCAGAGTACAGAGGAGAGGGAGGAAAATGAACTTATCTGAGCCTGGAATCTCAAACACTAAGTATTGGAAGAAGCGCTTTAGGAAGCTCTCTAGGAAGCTGAGGAAACTCAGCGACACTGGACTCAGCACACATTACAAGACTGTTCAGGATTAGAGGTCAGGCATCCTACTGAAAAGATTGAAAAAAGGGAGTTGAGTTCCTGATTCCACTTAAGTGACAGAGAAAGACATGTCTGATATGTCCACCTGTCTGCAATTTAGACCAAAAACTAGTTATCATTGTGGGAAGTGAGAGGCTTAGGTGGCAGCGTCCTAAGCTATGAGGTTCTAGGCTTGGGATGGGAATGTCCTAAGACAGGAGGCACCAGTTGTGGCTAGGACTATCCGAAGACAGGAGGTTCTAGGTTTGGGTTGAGGGTGTCCTAAGAAATGATGTTCCAGGCTGGGCTGGCAGTGTCCTGAGATAATTGATCCTAGCTTGGATTGAGGATGTCCTAGGAAAGGAGATTCCAGCTATCCTTGCTTTTCAAAGACCTTTTTGGATCTTCTAATTGTATAATACTTTATTATGTTCAACATGGTTCATATTTAATTTAATTGAGTAGACTACTTAGATCCTAATTCATTAATGGAAATCCTCTGGCAATTTCATGTCCTATTATTAATGAAGGAAAATCTATTTTTAACCTGAATAATTCTTAGGTTGGTATAACAATATCCACTTCTCCATAAAATGCATTTCCAGATAATAAGAGTGATAGGTACTCCTGAGGGTTTCCAACTTCACTACTGTGCCCACTCTTGAGCATGTGTTCAGCACCCTGTCTTGCTTAGGCAAGTGCCTTTCCACACAGTTGGGACACCATCAAGACTTCTAAGCATCTTCCTAGAGCTGTACAGTGGGGAATATTCTTTCCTGTATGTGGCAGTTTTTACTTGCTTCTGCTGGAAGTTCTGGAGTGCCATCAATCTAGGAGCTTATTATTGACCAAGAAGCTAAAAACTACAATGGTCAGTTTTGAATGAACTGTGTTGTGTGACAGTATTTCTGAGAAGACATAAATAAAAATCTACTCACTCCAGACCGGGAACAGATGAAAGTAAAGAGTGCCAATGAGTTTTATTGGGATTTGCTCCCAGGAGTGGGTGAGGAGCTCCGTACAGGAGCAGAAGTGACTCAGCGACATTAGGAAAAGCACACCCAGCATGGATGACAGCTCAGGGAAACTGGCACATTGAAACTCTGCACAACGTGCAGGCAGCTGAGCCGACTGAAGGTGAGTGTCTCCTTCATTTCATTCAGGTGGCAGCATCTTCCAAGGAGATTTGCTTGTCTAAAGGTCTCTCAGCAGTCTTTAGGACTTACATAAGCTGAGGTGGGAGCAGATTTAGTGAATCTGGTCATTTTCAGGGACTTCCGGAAGCTATTGAGGGTTTATGATCCTCCGGAAGAATCAAATATTTCATCACTTCTTAGAAAACATTTTATGTCTAAAGGGCTTTCTGCAGGATACAGTGTTTACTCTTATAGGAAACTGCTGCTTAACAGGCACTACACGCATCAGATTCGAAAGTGGAGGGCTGATGCAGTACCACTCTATAACTCTATAACGGCGAGGACGGCCTCCTCAAACACCTACAGTGTTTCTGTGAACGTCTTACTGGGTGGTGTTTCTTGATTTGTTGATGGCCGAGCTGTTCGATGTCAGATTTCTATCTCTACTTGGAGTTAATGTGTCCTGCGACACGAGAGAGGTGAGGAACTCAGAGAAAAGACAGTAAGACTGTGTGTGACTGAAGATGGTGCAGAGGTGGGGGTTGCTGTGATCAGTGAATGCTGCTGGACCAGTCCTGTACACCCTCACGGACACAAATGCAGGTGTCAAGAAGAAGGAAGCTGAGCTGTCACCTGCAGATACTCAGGCATAAACAGCAGGGGACTTCATTCCCCAGGAAAAATGTTCACTGAGATGGGTGGACAGACGACCCTGAGATTAAGGAGGGGACAGAGGAGCCGGACCTGCCTTCCTCCTTACACACAGACATTTTCCTTACAGATGAATAGTGTGTGAGAATTGTAGTCAAGCTGTCTGGAACCCACACACAGAGGCTGTCATGCCACATGTCACTGCTGCATGTGTCTCTGCACTGCTTGTGTTATCATGAGTCAGGCTTGACCCCTGGGTTCATACATCAATGAACTGTAGCAAGATGTGGTTTGGGGACAAAGGAGGAGGCACCCAGGGAAAATCTCCCACTTTTCCCTCTGCATCAAAAGTTTGTGGCAGTGGTGGCACCTGTTCTTGTGCCACCTATCACTGGACAGAGCCAGTGATGCCACCTTCTTTTTCTTTGAACCAGACGTAGTATGAGAGCTGTGTTAGTATAGACCTCATCACTGTGGGGGGCCGCTGTTTGCACCTGCATTCACAGATGCCGTGTCAATTGTACAACAGAACCCTCGACTACATTTATGTTTTGTGTATGTGTGAGGGACTAAGCATATGTATCTGTACCACATGTGTGGTGTGAATCACTTGCAAAAGCCCCACGAAAGAACTGCACAATCAACCTCAGCACAAACAAACGTGAGTTCTGCTGCCCAATACGAAGGGAGAAGCTGCGAGAGTCAGCTACCCTCCCAACCAGCCAGGGACCAGAGTTTTAGTGGGGGATTGACAAAGGTGTGAGCAGAGGAGGCTGGGAGGGACTAGGCTATCACCATTTTGGGCAGCTTGCCGCAGCTCATGGGGTACCCTCTGAAGTGTAGAATTGGCTGTACCATCTCAGAATGGGAACCCTCCTCCCCTGCCCACTGCTCTATAAGTAATCCCAAGTAAACTCTGGTTACCCAAACTGTATTTTGGTGAAATTATATCACTATTTGATATTTGGAACGTAAAGGGGAGGGAGGGACTAGATGCCGCTCACACCACACAGACATTTCTTTAAAGCAATCGGCATAGCTGGCAGGCTACAACAAAACCTAGAACAAATTTAAGAAGAACAGTTATGTTCCCTCTGACACGGGGAAAGAGACCAACCCCAGGGGAAGCTGGGAGAGGAGGGAGTGTGGGCGGTGGGAACGCTGACATGGTGGACCATCCCGTGGGGCTGCTGTGTGGAGTGGCAGCTGCATGGATGGTACAGCGTAGAGTGGAAAAGGTAACTACTGTGAAGCCATAGAGGCAAATGAGGGGGTGGGGCAAATCCCAGGGTGGCAATCCGCTTGTAAATGGTGTGGAGTGTGATGCCCGCTTGCCCGGTGGGGCCCACCACGTGAGTACAGAGATGTTTTGAGAACAGAAGTTTTAGAGAAGACTTTGCAAGCCCCGGGAGCACTGCACCAACCGCGGAAGTTTTGCTGGGTTGCTGTGCAGGCAGACTGGCCATAGCTTTGTGATGAGAAATCTGTCACAAACAGAAGCAGTAGCCCGGATGGAGACTGAACGTTTCAGAGACAATAAGAGCGCGAAAGGGATATGAGGTCGGTCTCTCTGTTAGTAGCCTCTGACCTTGCTGATAAATTAGATAAAAGAGAAAAAGAGATGCAACTTTTAATCTACCGGTTTTTGTTTGTTTGTTTTGTCGGGTAGGAGGTCGAAAAGGAAAGATAGCTCAGGTTAGAAAGATAATACAAGGCTTATCCTGAGTCCCCTAAAATGGAACCCAAGGGAGAAGGCAGATAGTGATGACAAAAGCTAAAGGGAAAAGCTGAAGATGCCCCTCAGGTTGGACCTTTAACACAAAGAGAGTATAAATCCCTGTTCCAGCGTGCTGATGGAGGCCTTAACAAGTCAGGAGTTGGACAATCAGGGGATGCTCACTGGAGCTGTTAGAACTAGTGAAGACATTCAAATAAGCAGTGAAGGAGGCCTCATCACCTGGCTCCTGAGGGTATGGGACGTGGGAGCAGATGACATTAGTGCTACAGAAGCAGTGAAGCCTCACTGAGCACTATGACCACTCATCCCTCCTTGAGGGATAGCCTGCATAACCTGAGTCAGTACCAGGCAGTCAATATCTGATGGACTGGCTTGTATGAGCTGTTAGAGAAGCTTCGTTATCACCAGTGGAGGTTCCCATGGACATCAGGGGCTGGAGGACAACAGAAGAGGGACAGGCACTACTACAGAGAGAACGTGGTGTGAGGAAAGCAATGTGTGGTGCCCTGTTCCCAGGACCAGATGAAACTGTGTTCACTACAGATTTACAAAAGAATTTGACTGAGCCAGAACCTTGAGAGATATGGAGCTTTATTGGTGTGCTGAGTGTCTTAGTGGGGCAGGATCTTTATAAAGTAGTAGAGGCCCTGACAGAGTTAAGTGAATTAGACCTGCATATAAAGCATGTCTGCAAAAGAATAGAACAGGCTAAAAGATATAAAAGATACAAAACAGAGAAAGAGGTCTGCTTGGGTTACTCTGAGGCAAATATTCCAAGATGTATGTCAACCATAAGTTCATTAAGAACAAGTTGATGAAAAGCCAAATTCTGTGCTGAAGAGCTTTGGCAAGGCTTTGAATCCCCAGGAGCAGTTCACAAAGTTATACAAGAGACAAAAGCTATCCCACAGATGGATAATACCCCCCATACACACACCCAGAACCCCCCCCCATACACACACCCAGAAGAAACCGGGTACATCTTTCTCATGCACAAAGTTATTCCAGTGGTAGAGACAGTTTGCCCAGCCAGGGTCTCTCCCAGCAGTCACATGTGGTCAATGGAGAGATGACAGGTGTGACTAGAGTCAGGTATTAGAACCTGCCTGATCTAGGGAAGCAACAGGTGAAACAGGGACAAGAGGAGCTGTATTCCTCCTTGGCCTTGTGCAGGGCCAGGCAGCTTGAGCCAGCCACAGTGAGTTTGTCAAGGATCAAGAAATGTGTGGAGGATCCATGTAAGAACTCCAGGACCCTAAATGGATTCAAGAAGATGACTAATATTAGGAAAGACCTAACTAAATTAATGCCAGCTATCCATGTATTGTACATAACATGGATCCTTTGAGGAAACAGTTGATACAGATGGATAAAGGCATCCCATGCAGTGTTAGACCTTGTTTATGTTTGATTTAATTATACAATGTTAACTTCTTGTGCTTTATAGATGTGAAACCCATTTGAGAGATATCAAGTACACCTGAAGAAACAAGGATAGAATATAAATTCACACAGGGTACAAGGGTCAAATTAGCTATAAAATTCTTGGGAGCTTTATTCTTTATTCTTTATTCTTGGGAGCAGAAGTGATATCCACCATAACGGTTGAGGAAAGTCTACAGTAACCTTGGCCTATAGATATCAAAGTGTAAAATTATATTTTATATGGTTGTTGAAAGAAAATTCCAGTACCAGGCATTGGTTTCTCCTATGAGCTGTTGGCCAGGGTAATACCTGGAGTCCCCTCCACAATAAAGGACATTGCCACTAATGTTGGTTATACATGAGAAAGCGACAGTCAGTGAGTCCCTATTGCTGAAGATGTGTCATGATGTGAGGATGGGAAGGAGAGATCTAGGTGGGACCAAGCTGGAAACTCCATGCAAATGGATAGCTGACCTTCACAGAGGGCACTATGCAGAACACTAGGGGAGAATGGTCCCATAAAGTTCTGCTTAATGGCAGATCCTGAGTGTTTCATTATCAGATGCCAAGCAAGATGTTCCTGCTGGTGCAAAGTGGCTTGTCTAGTATATGTACAAAATAGCAAATTTCCAGTTGGATTTAAGGCCTGCTCCTCAGGGAGGAACACACACCTGGCAATGTGAGAAAGGTCAACCCACAGTGGCAGGGGGAGTTCTAGGCCCCAGTGGGGAAGTCACTGCTATTGTTTTGTAGGTAGAATGTGATGCATCTACTTAGGTACTGGCCAAGTTTTTTGTTTACTCCCTATGTTAGGTTATTATATCAATCAGTATTATGTGGATATTACTACTTTTTGTGTAACTGTTGTTGTTGTCTTTTTATTGTTGAAGGAATATTGTTGAAAACCAATAAGAATCCACACTGCAATGGGAAGAGGATCTTCCTACAGCTGTCACTCCTTTCTAATATTCAGGAACTCTTTGGAGGAGGATGGCAGAATGTGTGTAAGAACTGAAGGAAAGGGTGAGGTGTGGCAGGAATTGTTCCTCCGCCCTCCAAAGTCCCTCAAAATGGACCATGCATTCAACTGCAGCACAAACTTGACCATCAGTGTTCCATACCAAAGAAGAAGCCAGGAGAGTCAGCTACCCTTTCCAACCAACCAATGACCAGAATTGTACTTGGGAGAGGGACAAAAGTGTGATCCACCATCTTGGGCAGCTGGCAGAAGCTCACTGGGTCCCCAAAGAAATGTAGAATTTGCTATATGGCCTCAGTAGAGGAACCTTCCTTCCCACTGTAAGTAAGCCTAAATAAACTCTGGTTTCCCAAGTATAGTTTGGTGAGATTATCTTGCTTTGCCACTTGGGACCTGAAAGGAGAGTGGGCTGGATGCCGCTGGTACCTCACAGAAAGAATGTTTTCAACAACGTGCGTGCATGTGTCTTCTGCGGCCAGAAGATATCCTTGGACCCCCTGGAACTGGCATTAAAGACAGTTATTAGGTTCTATGTGGACTTTGGAAACTAAAGCTGAATCTGTTATAAGAGCAGCCAGTGCTCTTAACCACTGTTCCATTTCTCCAGCTGCATAACTTAAGTTTTCGACAAAATCAAGTAGCAAGTAGCTTTTTAATCCCTGAACATGCAAGGAGTTCCTATACAGTCAAAAAGTTGCTTTAAATGGCAATTGGAACATAGGCCATGCCAGTCACAGCAGTTACTAAGACCCAGGGAAATTCCAGGTTTCCTGACTCTGAGGTCCTAATCCTTTCAGGTTGAGAGCCTGACTTCCTGACAAGGTCAGTACTTCAGTGCTTTTCAGCTTGATGCTATTGTCTGTTTTCTTTTGTCTCCTTCTTCTGAGTTTTGAAGTTCTGAAAATGAAGCCAGTTGAGGTGATTGGGAACCTTTGGGGTTCCTGCCCCATGCAGTTGTTCAGGTGACCACCGAGACACTCTCACATTCCCTCCTCTCTCTCACAGAGACTTGAGGACTTGATATAATGTGCACTTACATTATTAACTGATGTTGGCATAAACTGAACTAGATACAATTTTTAGACCACTTTGGTATTTATATTATTGTCTGGGTTCTATTAATAGCAATTCCTAAGAAAAACTCAGATTTTCTTATGTGGTTTGAAGAATACTCAACTGAAAACTTTGATTTTTTTTTCTTTTTTCTCTTTTCTAGAGTTGTTTTTCAAACATCAAAAAAATTCCTGAAGACTTACAACATTAGTAATTTTCCTTGCACTAGGGAAATACATTGCAAAGAACTTGATTTCATGATAGACCTACAACTTTTGAAAAATCAAGTAGACAGCTTCAAAGTGACAACTATTAAAAATGAACTTATCTGAGGAAGCCTCCTTACTAATGAGAATGCTCTAAACATTTTGAGGATGAATTTAGTGAAGTGCCCATGTTTCAGGAACCTCCAACCTATTATCTGAATATGTCACAACTATAAATGGAGTCTGAAAATATCCTCAGGATAGTCTTTACTTTGAAACTTGTTTACCACTAGTTCTTCTTAATCCAAATACTAAAGATGAAACTATTCTTTACTCTTTTCTCAAGCTATCAGAGTGTAGAAGGCATCTGGTTTCCCAGGGGAAATGAAGTTTCCACCAGGTTTTGAAATATTGCTCAAGGTTCTATATATGAGTCAATATTCTGATCAGAGCAGCAGGGAAGAAAAAGACAAGGGTGAAGATGTCAAATCAGACTCAAATTCATGACTGTTAAATGCACTTAAGAGATGGGAAATAGGAAGACTGCCTGGGCAGAGTGCTGCGGACCCAGGGAAGGGATATTTCCAGAGGGATTTCGGGATGTATGACTATGTGCTTTTCATTTTACTTAGAACATTCTAAGCAAATGCTCTAGAAAGGAAACTATAACATGCAAAGCTGATTAAATTTCTGCCCATGTTGTACAAACTCTTCCTGAAGAGATGAACATACACTCACCACAGCTAGGATGCCAAGGGCAGATCAAATGGATGATTCCACTCAGGGCTAGCACAGTAAAACAGTGAACTTAATAAGGGTACTTATGGGAGCACGGTCAACTTATGGGTGAATATATCACTAAAGAAAAATTACCTTCCTCTGCCCCAGTGGTAGTTAGCTGTCTCTAAATACTGAGAGTCTAGGGTCCTTCGGAGGCCTTTCCTCCTCCGAAGATGTACAGTCAATTGGTCTGTTCTTGGGCCAGTCTCCTTTAGGTGTCGGAAGGTACTGAGTGTTCAGGACACAACAGCTGTGCCATGTCTAGATGACAGTGTTCCACAACAGACCATTTCTTTTTTAAAAATTATTTCATTTTTAAAATTTTTATTTTATGTGTATGAGTGATTGCCTGCATGTGTGTAAGTGCACACATGTCATGCGATGCCTGGAGAGGTCAGAAGACATTCGTTTCCCCAGAACTGGAGTTGTGGATGGTTGTTAGCTATAATGTGGGTGCTAGGAATTGAACCCAGATCCTCTGTAATAGCACCCAGTGTTCTTAACCACTGAGCCACCTCTCCTTCCCAACAGACCATTCCTTAAAAAGGAATAGATACTCATTTTTCTTGAAATGAGAAAAGTCAGAAAATGGCAGTATGTTCAATCAATCCCAGATATAGAAGATCAATTTTGTTATCTGTTTTTATCAGGTTTTTGAAATACCAGTTTTGACTCTTGAGTGACTATTAAATTTTTCACAAGACATTGGGAAGGAAACAGACTGTTTCTTAAATTAAAAATATTTTTTAAAAAATTTTCATAAAAGGGAAGATGTGTTTGGGGATTTAGGAGTAATAGGCGCACACATTAAAGCTTTCAGACCCCAAATTCAAAAGTCTGAAAACTTAAGCAATGCTGTAGTGAAAAAAGAAAATATCTAACTAAATGCTGAGAGATATTTCACTTTGGGAAATGGAATGTGTTATTTTAGAATAAAGATGGATTATGGAAAGAATGAATGAAGCAATGCTTTAGTACAGAAGCATCTGTGTATGAGTTAGAGTAGCTGAGCTACTGGGGACCGATACACCAAGTCCAGCCGTGCCATGTACTTTCCTCAGTATTGGGACAACGAGCACATGTCCACTCTTCCTCTTTCTGCATTACATTGAACATTTTTTTAATAATGAAATACATACTCAAGATACTTATAAAAGTATTGCACAGTGTACATAGAAGACTAAAGCAATTGGACATGTTAATCCAGAAAGACAGTAGCGAAGATTACAAGATTAAAGCAGGATTTCTGGCCTAATGAGAAGAAGTTCAGTTTGTTTGGAACACTGTGATTCTGGATGTCTGAGGAGCATTTGGATTCTGGTGATTCCTCAGGGGCCCATGATTGCAAGGTGGGTACTTTGCTGGATCCAGCCATCTCCCAGACCCTCTGGTGTCCATCTTAACATACTGAGCCACACTGCCTTTCTGCAACTTAGCAAGATAAACTGTAATAATGATTGCATTTCCAGATACAGTACTTCGTGGAGGTGAACCTCTTTGACTGAGCTTGCCATTGCTGGGTGGAGCAAACCTGCTCATCCTGATTAGGTTTCTACCGCTGTGCTGAAGCACTCTGATAGGAACTGACTGGGAAGGAAAGGATGTACTTGCCTTACACATCTCAATCATAGTCCATCCCTAAAGGAAGCCAGGGCATGACCTCTGGGGAGGAATTGAAGCACGAACCATGGAAGAACACTGCATACTGGCTTGTGCCCCTGGCCTGTGCTCAGCCTGATTTTTATAAACCGAGGAACACCAGTCCAGGAGTGGCACAGCCCACAGTGGGTTGGGCCCTCCCACAACAATTAGCAATTAATAAAATGACTCATAGACATGCCCACGGGCTAATCTAATGGAGAAAATGCCAAATTTGGGATTTGTTCTCCCTAAGTGAGTTACCTTGACAATGGAATCTCTCCAGTACAGTGTTCTTGACCTCAGACTTGATCATGAACAGGTGGAGTGATAAGACAGTCCATCACTGTGCTACCTGGGTATTTTGGAGGACAAGAAAAAGCAAAAAGTGCTTTTATTCATGACTGGGAAGTAAATCAATAATAACAAACATTCGCTGAGCTTTGACTTCTATCCATTTTCACTAACATGAAAGGGAGGCGCCCACTTAGGGCTCTGTGGGGAATTCTCCTTCTTATTTTATAATTTACTTTCTTCACAAACATCCAAATGACTTTTCTTAATTTTTTTATACTGGATCATTTAGTATCATTAACTTGCCAAACTAACAGAACCAATTTGAATTAAACCCCAAATTTGGAATCCTTCATCTCTTCTCCCCCATCTGCCTCCAGTACTGTCCCTTCACAGATCATCCTTTGTTTATATCCTTAATTTCCTCAGAATAGCACAGATGACATATTTCTTAGTTTACCACATTAGATGTTAAGAGACTCATAATGGCCTAGAACCTAAAATCAACATAATGATTAATCCTGTGTGTTGGCTTTATTTAAAAATTAACAGCCATATAGTTGTACAGTGCTGAGGGTCTAGGACCTCCTATTGACAGAAACACAAATCCTTGCTCGGGCTTCTTTAGCTGTACTGTTGAGTTGTGAACTCTCTTCCCAGTCAGCTTTTCTTCAAACATTCATCCAACATCATTTTGTCTGATGTTCCCTTTGGTGTTCAGAGAACTCAGTAATGTTCACTGAACTCAACTAGCCCATTTGCAAACCCGGAATCCGCTCCTACTTTGTATATTAAGAGAAGGTGAAGAGTTGTGTCATTGTAGAGGAATAAAAATGCCAGTAACTTCTTCAACGCAGCCAAGTAGTGGATTGAGCTTCCCTGAAAGAAGAAACTTGTGTTACTTAAGAAAATTAGAATTCCTTCATGAAGTGTAAATTCTCACTGAAGGAGCGAGTGCTGCTCTCCCTCACAATGCAGCTCCTCCTGATGAAGTGGGTCTCCATTGAAGGATGCGCCTTTCGGAGCACTGTCTCCTCCCAACACCATGCACATAAAGGGTAGAAATCTCAGTCTAGTGTGCCTGCTTCAATCAAAAGTGATGCAGCAATTTTCCTCACTGTCCATTGGCCAGAATTAGTCACATGACCGCTAACCAACTGCAAGGCACCTTGGGGAATGCAGGAATACAAACATTATGTCAAGTACTATTTCTTCCACAAAAAATGCATTAATTCATCAAGCGCATATCCTCAAGCACACTTTCTTTGGAGAATAACAGTTGACGGTGAACCATAGAAGCACAAGGGTACATTAGATTTACTCCACTGAGGCAGCCCTTTCATGTAGATGAACATGAAGACCAAGGAAGCAGTGGTAAGGAACAGCAACAACCAAACAACCCGTGTACTCCGTGACCAGGCAGCTCAGCTATGATCCGTCCGAATGTTATTCTGCAAATATCAGTTTCAAGATACTGTCGTTTAAGCAGTTGTTTTTGGAAATATGTAATTGATTTAGTTTAACAGAGAGGCAGATATCTAATTTAAGGATTAGAACCTAGCAGCCAACGACCATCAACAAATACACTGAGCAGCATCTACTGAGTGTGAGGCTTTCTACGGCAACTCAACCAGGTTAGATCTTGGTTGAACTCTGGCTTGCACCCCCTGTTTGAAATTGGTTACCACAACCTAGCAACCAACAACAAAAGAACTGCATAGATAACTGAAGCTGTCCGACGGTTGCCCTCTGACTGTTCTTGTGGACTGTTTGGCAAAGTTGCATGCTGTTAAACCTATTTACAAACAGACAAACTGGAATTAAAAGGGTGTCGCTGGGAGTCAGAATGGCTCAGAGTTCTACTGATCAAGGTAAACAATCAGGAACATGCATAAAGAGGGGAAACTGAGAGCCATCTTCTTTCCACAGGATCAGATGTCTTCCACTCGATCTGTTTTTATCTAGACTCCAGTCAAAAGATGTATCTTCATGAAACTAACTAGAGAAAAACATTGAGGGTTTGTGTAGCTTAGGTATGTGTAGCTTGTTGTAATTCTATCAGGATGATTATTTGCTTCAGTGTCAGTGGGCTTCAAAGTAACCTAACCCACCTGTGTTTTTACTCAAAAACTGAAAGAATTGCCAATTTTCCTAAAAGCTCAAACTCGAGGGAAAGGATACAAAATTTCTTTGCCATTTTCAAACTAAAGAGACTTAAGCTTCAAAGTCCTGCAAGCCACTGCCTGATGTAAGTCTGGTCTGGACTAACCCTGGGATTTTGAAATCTCCTTTGGTGATTTTAGTACAAACTGAAGTTGAAACCATAGTTTATGTTACCTTTAGATGATAAAAGTTTTTTTTACAAGCAATACCAAGTAGAAAGGTTTGGAAGATTGAGAGCATAGCATATTTCTAAAATGTGCGTGATGAATTCAATGGAGGTTCAGGAAACAACAAGAAATAAATGAAAAATAATGTATAAAAAAGTCACCAGAACTGGAATTATCTTAGACTCATTCATATTAGGGGACTGGGATTTGGACAAAGAGTTTTCCCATTGATTTCTGGAGAAATGATATACTGTATACTAGTAATTTAAAAGGACCCAGGCCAGGAGGAAGGCCAGGCCCCTCAATTTTCTCATCTTCACAATAAGGGGAGAACCTCCGGACATCATGAAATCCCACTCTATTTTCAGACTTTCTGATTCGGATATGAAATCGTGCTCCTGGTTGTGAAGTACCTTCCTCTACTGTTCATACTAGTGCAGAGTTACTTAAAATATTCTACTGATCTTTTGTTCATTTCATACAAGAGTTCTAAATCAAATTAGACATCCCTCCCTCACCAACATCCCCACCTCCCCCTCATCAGACCTCATGTATTCCATCATTCATAAGTCATATCCAGTCTCACATTTGTGATGTCCTTCAGTACTAATTAATCCACTGAAGTCTAGTTAGCCTATCTAGAGATCAGAAGGTAAGGCCTGTTCTCCTTCATCCAGTAATAATCTCCAGTAGTTCCCAGACCGGACGGCCCACACCCATCCCCCTCACTCAGCTCTGGACCCTGGTCTCAATGACTTGGATATTGTGCTGGATGTCCCCATTGCGGCAAGTTGCCATGTGCAAGATCCCAATGACCTGAAATCCTCTGCTGCGCTATGTTCACGAACCAGCCCTGGCTCTTAAAATCTTTCCATCCCCTCTTCCACAGTGGTCTCAGAGCCACAGGTGGGAGATGGTTAATACAGGAGCCCTGTTCAGAAGCACAGGCTCAGCAGTCTCTTATTCTTTAAAAGTTGGCCTGTTGTGGACTTCTGTGTACGCTGCCCTCTATTCTATAAGGAAGCTTCCCTGCTGAGAGTCAAGGAATAAATTAGTTTTCTCTACCCATGTTCTGATGTTCCATGAGCCTTATGTGTACAGATTTAACTGTAAGTAGATGTCCCTTAGGGGTGGGCATGTCTCAGGCATATATTTTCTGTGTCTGACTAGTTATGAGATTCTGCAGTAGCCTCTCTATCTATTGAAAGAGATGCTTCTTTGATAAGTGGTGTGTGGTATATTTGTCTATAAAGAGAAGGATCCATACTCAGCGTAAGGTACAAAATTTCATTTGTTTAGACATATGAGAGGGATAGGGTTTTCTCTAGTATCTATGACCTCTCCAGCCCTGTGCCTTTGACTGTGTTTTACACCCATGAATTCAACTGAGTGGACTCTAAGTACCACTCAATGGCTGTTGATTACCCTCCTGCTAAGCGCACTGTGTCACCAGCAGAGTAGTGTGCTGGGCCAGTCACTGTGGTTGTTAGGGTTTAGGTCTGGGTTGGATCGTTGATTAATTTTCTCCCTTAGTAGTTTGCAAAGTACCCTCTGGAACTACAAGAGCTAAACCAGGTAGAACTTTCAAGTCAGTTACTGCTCCATTGCCCTAAGTCCTGTCTTCAGGTGTAGGATCTTATCTTCCAGTTCTGGAGACAACAAAAGGCTCCAACATTAGCCTGTGTTATCTTGGGAGTTTCTTGGACCACTCTCACCAAACACAGCAAAGGAAGCACTCTCCTGTCTGGCACTGTATTACTTGCCATACAGCCCCCAGGTATAAATACACACTAATGCTCAGACATCAGACACCAATTGTATATTTCTGGGGGAGTTTCAGAGGTAACACATTCCCTCTGGATTCCCTAGTTTCACAAGATCCATTCATCTCTACTCTCTGTCCCTGCATCTGACCCTCCTCCACCTTCCGCAGACAAAGCGTCACCTTTATCCATTCTTTCCCCATAATAACACCTGCCTCCCACCATCCACTCTCTTCTGAGTTCGCTCCTGCCCCACAGTGGCCCACGAAGTCTCTCCTTTCTCTCCTCCCAGGTCAACACTCCGACTCCCCATGCCTCGCACCCCGTTACATCTGTTCCAGGCTATCCCTCTTTTCTCATGGTCTTATTTTCTTTTACCTCTGTGTTTCCTGTCCATTTTCCTGACTCACATATAAGGATTTGGTCCTATGGTTTACAAATGAGAGAGAACATAGGTCACTTGTTTTCTGTTTGTGTTACTTCACCTAGTATAATACTTTCTAGTTTTATCCATTTACCTGCAAATTTCAAATTTCATCTTTTCTTACCACTGAGTAGAACTTCATTGTATAAATGAACAACATTGTTATTATCCACTCATCATCTAGGTTGTTTCCATTTCTTAGCTATTGTGAAGAGAGCAACAACAAACAGAGTCACAGGTACAGTACAGTACAGTACAGTAACGTGAATTCTTTATGTATGTACCAAGGAGTGGTATAAGTGGATCGTATGATAGATACATTTGTAGTTTTTTCAGAGTTCTCCACACTGCTTTCCATAGTAGTTATTCAAGTTTACATTCCCACCAGCAGTGAATGAGCATTCCCCTTTCTCCACATCCTCTCTAGCAATTGACGCTTTTCATTCTCTTAATCTTCACCAGTCTGAGTGGGGTAAGATGGAATCTTAAAGTGGCTTTATCTGCATTCTGTAATTGCTAAAGATTGAGTGCTTTTTAAGGTGTTTCTTAGTCATTTTAAATTTTTAAATTTAAATTTAAAAACTCTCTGTTCAGGTCTGTAAGCCTATTTTTATCGGAGTGTGTATTTTCTTGTTTCTTTGGATTTTAAGTTCTTTGTACAGCCTAGATATTGATCCTATGTCAAATGTGTAGCTGGTAAAGATTTTCTCCCACTTAGTCATTGCCTTGTCCCTCCTTGGTTGTTTCCTTTGCCACACAGAAGCTGTGGAGTATGGTGAGGTCCCACTTATTGATTGTTGACCTAAATGCCTGACCAGCTGTTGTCCTATTTGGAAAGTCCTTCCTACACCTATATCTTGGAGGCTACTGCCTAAGTTTTCTTCTAGAAGTTTCAGAAATTCAGGTTTTATTTAGGTCTTCGATCCATTTGGAGTTGATGTTTTGGGGAGGAAGTGTTTTTGACACAGAGTCTCCCTGAAATCTCAGCTGGTCTGGAACTCACTGTGTAGACCATGTTGGCCTTGAATTCAGAAAAATCAAAGAACCTCTGGCTCTAGAGAGCTGAGATTAAAGGTGTGTGCCATCATGCCCATCTCTGAGTTGATCTTTCTGAAGGCTGAAAGATAAGGGTCCAATTTCATTCTTCTACAGGTGGAGATTCAATTTTGCCAGCACTATTTGTTGAAGGTTCTGTCGTTCCTCCATTGTGTGTTCCTGGCATTTTTATCAAATATCAGGTGCCTGAAATTGCATATACTCAGGTTTGGGTCTTCTATTGTGTTCCAGTCATTTACATTTCTATTCCTATGTGCAAGTACCGTACTTTTTAAATGACTATACTTCTAATATAATCAAGTACAGTGCTTGAAACTCTTGCAAGATCAGGAAGGAAATTAAAAAAAATATTAATTGGAAAAGAAAAAATCAAATCATTACTATGTACAGATGATATATTACACACAAGGGATCCCAAAACTTGCACCAGAAACTGTTAGAATTGATTACTATTTTCAGTAAAGTGGCAAGTCACAAAATCAACTTAAAAAATCAGTAGCCGTCTATATGCTAATAACAAGTTTTCAGAGAGAACAATCAAAGAATCCCATTTCCAATAACCTAAAAAAAAATACTATTTAGGAATAAACCTAACCAAAGACATTAAATATCTCCACAATGAAATTTTTAAATCTTGAAAGAAAAAGAGGAAGAAAAGAAAAAGAAAAAGAGATGGAAAGAACAACCATGTTCACGGATTGGTAGAATGGTGAAAATGGTCATCTTCCCAAAAGCAATCTATAGATTTAATGCAATGCCAATCAAAATACCCACAACATTGTTCAAAGAGCTGGAAAATAATCATCCTAAAATTCATATGGAATCAAGAAAGACCTTGATTATAAGGATTTACTTTTAAAATTTCATCAATTAATCATCCAAAATAAATGCACTCTTTGGGTCCATGAGGTTATGGAATTGGAGGCATCATCAGGACCAGCATGCTTGTTGTCTGTCAGATGCTCTTTGGGCTTTACAGTGAGTAGAACCCATCTAGATGTGAGAGCTGTTGGTGGTGATGCTTAGTCAGGTGCAGACCTGATGAGTCTGTGAGAGAACCAGTCTTCGTAGCTAAAAGATGCAGAGAGCTGTGTATTTCAAACAACATGAGTAATGATCAGATTCATAGGAACAAAATAAAGCAACTACTTGGACATCAAAGTAACTGATTTCCTCCTCTTAATACACTTATATTCACAGACAAGCACAAATCTCACCATTCCATCCAAGAAGCACCTTTTTGAAACAGATGAGGACTATTATATTGTCTACAAATTGTCAAAACACAGAGAATAAATAGTGATGGAGGATCTATCCCTAATAGTAACATATACAGCTTATACACCCAAGGTTCAGGGAACATCTGGGAGGACTGAAAGACTGAAAGAACCAGAGGAGCCAAATGCTATGTCTCCAGACAGGGCAGGGAAGCTGCAGCCATGAAATCTCAGCACGTTCACCTAAACGCATCCTGGACCATGGCAACACGTGTTACTATGCAGATAGGTGGAATTTCACATGGTCTCACCCATAATTGAGGAGTTACAGATAATCAACAGGTACAGAGAGGGAGAATCAGTTTTCTACAGGAATGAGCTCTCTAATAGAATATTCAATCCAATTCTTGGTGTTCAGCAGGGAGCACATGTACACAAAAGCACCACTAAATGTACTTAGTAGGTTATCTCTGTGTGTAAGAATGCATGCATGTGTATGCAATAATAACAATGAAAGAAGAAGTCATAGATTTGAGAGGTAATTCAGGAAGCATGTGGAACAATTTGGAAGGGCAGGAAAGGATGGAAATGATGTAAACACATCATGTATGAAATTCCAAAAATACCAAAAACAAGTTGTAGAAAGGTGAAAATGTTATGAAAGTGAACTTCTGTTGAAAAACTTCTTGGTCACAAGGGTTTATTATGTTTCTGTAGTCAGAATTTTGATATTAGTCAATGCATTTTCACCAAATCTAGCTTAATAAAGAAGACAAATAATTCCCCGTTGCAGAGAAACTGGAATGGAAATGAGATGGCTGTTCAGTAACCTGGATAGGCTCTTATTGATGAATGGTCTGCATTATTTGGCTGGGGGTGTAACTGTGAGAGATCGTCTTGATTGAGTCAGTTCGGGCGGGAAGTCCAGTCCCTGGTGGGCAGCCCCATTCCTTAGGAAGGGGTCCTGACTATGTGAATGGAAAGGAGGTGGAGCCCAGGGAACCATGCATGCATTAATTCTCTCCATCTCGAGTGTGATGTGGTTATCTGCTTCAAATTCTGTGTCTCCTCCACAATGAGGAACTGGAACATTGTAATGTCAGCAAATAGAGGATGACAGGCGCATCCCCCATCTCCTTCTGTGTCTTGTGTATCTTTCTTTGTGATAAAACCATATTATATATAGCCTTAGGAGTGGTGTGAATTCTATTCATACCAGTATTGGTGCTATTTTAAGGACATCACTGTCCCTTAAGTAACAAGAAGTCTACACTACTATTTTTCCTGGGCCCCCAGACATGAAGTTCCGTATAACACAGTATCACATTCGTGTTCCAGGCAGAACTTGAAGCAAGTTGAAACACACTCGCTGTGCCTAATCTCAGGAAGCCAAAGTTACTTTAGGTCAGGACTGATTTTGAGGGTGGGCCAAAACCACCTATAACTGCTTCATTGATCTGAAAAAGGCTGAAACAATAGTGTCAAAATACTGTAGATGAAATATTGCTAAAGATGAATTCCACAATAAACAACTGGCAGTGAATGTCCTACTAATTCCATAAGGCTGCAACTTGAAGTCAGGCAGCTTTGAATAGACACACTGTGTTATCTGATCCTGAGATGCTGGGTCGATTTATCTTAATCTTCCTCTCTGAACTCACTGAACTTAATTTATAATGTAATTGAACATGAATATCCGTGGTATTTTGAAGGAACCTCAGTCTCTTTCATACAATTTGATTGTGAGAATCCATTCAGACAAGAGCCTGAGTTACATCAGTTTCTACAAACTTTAGCTCATGTAAGAACTCCAGCAAACCCACCCACGTGAAAAAAATCCATCACGTATGTGGTGGTTCATCCCAGAGGACAAAGACCACCTACTGCCTCTTTAATGTTTGCATTTTGAGTGTGTGATGATACCTGTTCTCTAAGACTATATTTCTTTGAACACCAATTTTCTTCTGTGGCATCATCCACAGCCTAAGAAATCCACAGTACAAACAAGAGAAGTTAATAGTCACTTAATACAGTTGAATCAAAAGTTTGTTTTGTAAGGGGAACCCCAAGTTATTCTGGATTAAACAGTGCTTATTTTGATCTCTGAGACCCTTTTGTCCCCAGAACAAATCTCTACAGTGGCATGCAGGCAGCTTTCTGTGCAGGAGTTTGGAGAATAGAGAGGTGTTGGGTTAGTGGGTGAGTTCTAATTCATATTTTAATAATGGCATTCTTAAGCAATTATCTGAGCACACAGAAGGAAATTAAGGAGGAGGTGGAACAGCAGTTTATGAACTGCAGCCTAACAGGCAGCTAAATGGGACTCAATTTTCTTTAAACAGAGGCAAGGTATCAGGAGAAAGAGGGTGAAATGCTGTCCTCCTTTGACTTGGCGAGACTCTGTGATCTTTGGTGGACCTTGTAACCTCTCCCTTGTTACATCTTCTAGTAGCATCTTCCTTGTAGCATCTTCTAGGAACATCTTCCTTGTAACATCTTGCTTTGCTGAGGTACAGATGAACACAGAGTGAATATAGTCCATGCTATTTAGCTCTTGCCCATGGACTACACAGGACTAGCGTTTTGTGTGCTTGTGTCTGCTAATAATAATTTACATATATGTATGCACATATATAATATAAAATATAAATACATGTGAGATGACTATTTCTTCAACATTTTTGATTAAAAATTTGCAGGAAAAAGGATGGAAATTTCTCTTTCCTCACACAATGGCTAAAATTTGCCATGACAGAAATTCTGAAATAGACCGAATTTTGACCAGTGTATTTATTCATATGCAGAGAAACTAATGAATCTCTGGCAGGTAAATTGTTATTGGGGAAGATGACTGAAGGAGAATCACAGAAAGCCAACCAGACAAACAACATCTGATGTGGAAAGATTAGCCTAATGTGGAGTGAATGACCTCTGAACTCAGGGTGCCTTTGTTCTGTGTGGTAGATGAATGAGAACCAGTAAATGTATTTGGCAGGAGGCTGCATCCCCATAATCATGAGCATGCTTGTTGGTCTATGTAGGACTGTGGAAGCTTCTACTTGTACTCAAATCATAAAGGCCCCTCTGAGCTCAGTTTCAGGTTGAGATAAGACAACCACAAAACCTGTCTTGTGAGAAAGACAGCCTTGAAGTCTCGAAGAATGCTGCCTCTTGCAGAGGTCTTTGCTGCCACTAGGTGTCTTATTTGCAAAAATAGTTAAGACTGTCCTGGCATTGCATATTACTGAGAAGTGTCATAAGCCCACACTTGTCCAAAATATCTGTGCTTCTGTAAATATGCTCACTGTTTAAATTCCCTATAATAGTCTAAGGGGCACAGATACTTCTGTGCTGGAAGTCTATAATTCATCAGTATGATTGCTGTCAAGTGGATCACATGAAAATCTTATAAAAAAAAAACCTATATGTGCTTCTGGTCTAGGCCTCAATTCTCACAGCAGAAGTTGGGCCAGGTCCATGCATAAAAGATCACGTTCTCCACAGCCTGAGTTTGATTTCTGTCTTCTCTGTGGGTAAGGTAAGTGTGGGGTTAATTCCCATAACAAAGAATGGGGAGGTAAAAAGAAAAGGCTCGGCATGCTCTTGTTACTTGGTACTGGTGAACTTGGGGTGTACACCAAAGGAAGGGAAGTTGCAGGTGAAGTTTGGGGTACATGTTTGTCAAGAATGATTTTAACCCCTGAGCACATGCCCAAAAAGGACAGAAAATGACATTTCTGCACAATTATGTTTCTCCTCTGCTGAAGCAAGTTATTTTCTATGGTCCTTTTCGAGAATCAGATTTTACTATGACAATCAGCTAGTTTACTTAGCTGAGAAGCAAACTCCCAGGTCCCTGAGGCTGACAGAGACAGAGGTTAGCAGAGCCCCTCCTGAGTTTCAGAACTGTGGTGGCGCTCCTGAATTTCCTCTGTTCAGAGTTGGAAATTTTCTTAGTAATATCTGAATTTATGTACCTCTCTGATTCTTGTTCAAATGTCACCACTCATTTGTTCCTGGTGTTCGTAATTAGAGTTCTCCGGCATAGATCTTGGTTAATCTAAGCTCCTGGCTCCAGCGTTTTATAGTCCAGAGAGTCACTGCACTCACAGCTACCCACTGCCCTGCCCTCATGATCATTTCCAACATAACACACTGCTGTGCAAATTTTATTTATTTTCCCATTATTTTACCTTGAGAAACAGTACGGCATCTAAAAATGAATTTATCAAGGTAATATGGGTTAGCCCATCAAAGGTACACATTGAATTTGTTGGTCCTCAAAGAGGTTCTTGTCGGAAGTGGTCAGGTCAATGGAAACAACCTTGAGAACAGCACTCATGGGATGAAGTCTTCCTTGGCTTGGGAACAAATGACTAGTGGTTCTTCCTGGTTAAAACTCCCTTTGTGTTTAAAAAAGTTATTAAAAGTTTGGGTAATTAGAGCCAAAGCCATTACCTCATAAAAGCTCACACTACCTGAATCACATTGTTGACCCATCTGTGGGGCTTCTTGCAGCAAGCAGGCACGCAGATATCTGTGGTTCTGGTAAGACTGCTCTAATGTGGTAGAAAAAGGAATTATCCCTCTAATAAAGATAATTACAATGAGTCATATTTACTCTGACATCAGTCATTTGTACTTTTTCAAATCATAAGCCCTCACCAATGCTTCTGTTTGTTTCTGAATGTCCTTCTAACTTAATTGCTATGTTAAAATGAAACAAAAATATGAGGATACAAAAATGGGTTAGAATATGGCAGATTTCAAAAAACAGAAGGTATTGGTTTTGTTCCATATCATTTTGTGAGATTAAGACCCTGATTACAAGGTTGGGACTGAGTGCCTGTCTCTACCAGAATCATTACCACTTTACTGGGAATATTCCACTAATCACTTCCCATTTTTGAGTGTTATACATATCCTTGGGTTTTTTAAGAGAGGGAGGACATGCCTCTTCTTAAAACCCAGAGATAAACAGCCTTATAATGTATAAATGACTGTTACCACATCACAATGTATGAACTGAATTCACTATGTTAATTAAATTATCAGTATTTAATATGGATAGATATGTATAGCTGTCAATCCAGAGCCTATGAATACAAAATGGCTGGCATTCCATTTTCAGAGATTATTTTTGTTGGAGACCATGAGTGCAACTCTAAAATGCGCCCGAGTCTATTCTGAACCATTTTCATTCACTGAGTTGAATATACCTGTGTAATTGCAAAGTTTCTTGATTTCACTTAAGAAGAATTCTGTTGGAGGGTGTTATCCCTTCTGCCTGACTGAATAAGCATCTAATTTTATGAATCCTTCCATCACTGAACTTAAATTTAAAGCTAAAAAGAGAAAAAATATTCTAACACAACTGAACTGACTTCCCTTTCCTTTTAGTCACAGAGTACATCTGGGAAGGTTCCTTAAAGAGTCAAATCAAACAAAAATGACGAAATTAAAATGAGATCATTATTTTCAGCATCATTTCCTAGCCAGTGTCAAATGTCTGTGGTGTTACAAGGAAAACTACATTAATTGACTGTCCTGGGAGATTTTAAATGTCACTGGAAATTTATTCCAATTACATCAGATAATCTTTTGACATCCATTAAAAAGGTATGTTTTCTATTCATCAATAACTGTGGTTGCTAAGACTTATGTCTTTGTAAAAATTCCTGCAGTAAAATATTTGCACACTGTGATAATTTTGCATTTTTATCTAGATAATAGGATTACACAGATAAATTTCAAATTTTTATGGCAAAGGCATTTTTGTACCCATTTTCATGGATGAACATTTGCAGATCTCTTTGTCAGAAAGATGCCAACATTGTTCTGCCTCAATCTCTTCTGTAGTTGGAGTTCCCAGTAAGAAGAACTTATCTTGTCAAGCTAACAAGCATCTTCACAGAGCAGCTTCTTTGCTTTGGGGACCAATAGGCAAATATATATATATATATATATATATATATATATATATATATATATAACTTCAGATAAGAAGTAACGTAAATTAAGTAAGATGTAGCATTTCCTACTTCCAACTTATATTTGAATATATCAATCTATCCAGAAGGTGAAGAATAACAATTCTTTCTTATAACTGGGTAGAATACCACATAACATTTTGCTCCTTATTCTAATGAAACACCTGATAAATGAATTCAAGAGATGAGACGTTTCGTTTGCTCACAGCTTGAAGGTCCATCCTAACAAACAAGCCATGGTGGTTGGATGGTGAGGCAGCTGGTCACATCACATCTACTCTCAGAAATCAGAAAGCAGTGAAGGCCTACACAGAGTTTACTTCCTCTTTTATATTCAGTTTGGGACTCTGATCAAGCTGGTGCTAAGTTTATGATGCATCTTTCTGCTTCAATTAATGGGGTCTAGATAACTCTGTATAAACAAACCCAGGAGTCTTTTCAGCATTTCTGGGTCTTGTTAAGTTGAAAATCAATTTTAACCATCACACCACTTTAACTTATTCTCTTACTAAATCTGTCCAGGAACTCTGAGAAATGCAATTTGCATGAGACTGATCTGAAGGAAGTGTTATAACTTATGATTTATGTAGCCCAGGGTAAGCAAATGTCATCAAGGCTAAATGTACAGATTGAGGAAATGAAGTACCCAGTATTAACTTTCTTATCCAGAGACTCGAGGATAGTAGGCATCAAAGCCAATAGTTGATTCAGTTTCTTTTAGCTCTACGAAACATAGATTAAGAGACTACAACCTCAGATCAGTCAATCAGCTCTTGCCAATGGGCCAGGAGAAAAATGAAACAATTCAGGTCAAGGATTTCACTGATGACCAGAAGCTAAAATCAAAGCGTTTGACCATTACGAGACCCCAGGCAAACTCCTTATATACACATTTCCAGTTTTTACTTTCTCCTTGATGCATTTGTGGAGGTTTAGCTACTCAACATACAGAAGCAGCTACTCAGGGAATATTACCTGTGTCAACCTCCCAAAACAACACTGGATCCCAGGAACACACATGGAGCTTATTAAAACGAAGAATCATGTTAATAAGCTTGTGAACTGCTTATGTGATCCCAGAGCCCCATTTTGCATAACATTGATCTAAACAGGCTTGGACTTTGCTATACTACCAGATGGCAGCAAGTGGTAAAACAAGTAATTCCTTATTAGGCGCTTTCTGAGATGAAACACCAGTGCTTTATTTACCTACAAGCAGTCTGTTGAAGCAGTGGTAGCGTGTCCTGCTCCCCCTCCCCCACCCCTGTGTGGCGAGACTGGCTAACCTCAATATTGACCTCCTGCTCCAGCTTCAGGAGGTAGAGGCACAGTTTCAGTGGCCCTTCACTCCTTGAACTTTCTGTTCATCTGGTCAACACAGGGGCCAATTAGTAAGGGTGTTTTGATACTTTTTCAGAAACAAATCCCCTCTCTCACTAGGGAATAAGATCAGCTTTCCAACATACTTTGCATAACATGAAAAATCTTCTTTAAGAGAAACTGAAGATTCCAACTGGGAACCGCAGGAAACAAAGCCACTGTGGAGGAAGGAAAGGCTGGCCAGGCAGGGAGGGACACAGGCAAAGGAAAGCCAAACTTTGAAAGCTAGGTGAACAAAGAAGGCAACCTTAGCTGTGTGTGCTTTAGCTGAAATGAGACGCTGAGGTTTTACTTTCCTTTCACAAAGCATTCAGACAATACAGGATATATTTATTCAGGACCATTAGGGAAACAACACCAAATGAAGATATCTAGCTACATAAAAGAGGCAACAAAATATAATCTTTTACTCTGAATTTTCATAGCATTATCTTATAAAATCTTTGTGCTTTAAGGAGCTTTTAATCTATCACCCAACTCCTAAGTCTCCCATAGAAAATGCATTTTATTGAATTGCATTTAAATTATTTAGCCATTTTAAAAGGCATAAGGCAATCAGATACATAATGTATCTGACAGCTTCCAAAACATCTCTGGTGTAAGCTGCCTTTCTGCTCTCTAAATCTGCACTTCCAGGCAGGAACAAAGGTTCTGAGGGATTTTCAGTTTTGTTTGGCTTTTCTGCTTCTCTCCCTCCTTCCTTTTCTCTCTCTTCTTTTCTCTTCGTATTCTCCCTCCCTCTCCCTCCCTCCTTTCTTTCTTACCTTATGCTCTCCTCCCTCCCTCCCTCCCTCCCTTCTTTCCTCCCTCCCTCTCTCCCTCCCTCCCTCCCTCCCTTCCTTCTTTCCCCCTTTCTATCTTCCTTTGTTCCTCTTTTCCTTTTATTTTATTATGCTCCATCTCAGTCCTTTTTCTAAAGGAACATTAAAGGTCAGCTGGTAATTAGCTACTTTTGAAAAGTATCCATTAATATTACATAAATTACTGCCCACAAATCCAATTAAGTTCTCAGGTCATATTGGAACTAAATTCATGATTGAATTTTGAGGCGTATTACGAAGTTATGGCTGTAGGAGAAATCAATAAGGATGCAACAAAAGGCTAAGCTGTCTTTGTGCCCACATTTATTTGTGTACAGAGGACTGGTATTTTCATTTTCCACACACATTGTCAAGGATTTAGTTCTTTTATGACCAAAGGGCAGCATCCTGATGCTTGCCTAACACTCCTTCCACAGCAAACTTCACCCACTAGTCCTTCATTGGGAAGAATTAAAACCTCATTTGTGTGTCCTGGACAGAGCATCCGCTGTAATCCCAGCTGCAGGAATGGAGGCAGGGGAATGGGCTGCACAATGAAACTAAAAATAAAGTCAGCCTGAGGTCCACAGCTCAATCCTATTTCGAAACAGAACAATAAGAACACAAGGATCATTCAAGTACAAACAGAAATTTCAGAAACGTTTAAAAATCCTTATATCTGAATATTTGTGTACCAATCCATCAATCCATTAATTTAGAACCTACAAAGATCTTCTAATCGTATGCATGGTGGTTTGTATATTGATAAGAGAAACCTATTGGAATGCTAAGAACATAGACTATGTAAAATGAAGGCAGAGGGAAGATACCATCACCTCCTAGGATTCCGTAGCTCCTGGCATTTTGGTGTATCTTTACTCCTTATGACTCACAGAGTGGTCACTGACTGGACTCCTGTGGAAGCACCATGACTTCATAGCCAGAGTTCATGGTCTCACAGCTCTGAGGGCCTGTGGGAGTGGGCTCCAAGTGCTTGAATACTTTGACCTCTTTTGGTGACAGTGTTTTGGGAGGTTTAGGAATTGCAGTCTGGCTGGAAGCATGTCACTGAGGGCAGGTTTTGTGAGTAGAGAGTCAAGTCCCATTCCCAGTGTTTTGGGAGGTTTAGGAATTGCAGTCTGGCTGGAAGCATGTCACTGAGGGCAGGTTTTGTGAGTAGAGAGTCAAGTCCCATTCCCAGTGTCTCCCTCTAGGCTTCCTGTTCCTGCTCAGGTAGTGCTCAGCTTTCTGCTCTGGCCACTCTGCATCCCTGCCTCAATGGACTCACACTTCTGTAGAATCTTTAGCCTGCTTTCCGGTGTACAGACATACATACCCGTGCCATTTCCTTCTGTTTTCTAATCTCTTCTATTAAAATATGTCAGATTGAGTCACGGTCTACACTTTAGTCAGAGCCAATGGGTAGCACAGCAGCAGTTACTCTGACTCTTTAAGTGGGATGATGTAGGGGTCAAATCTGGGGGGTCTGATATCCCAAATGGCTTCTAGTTCCTCATTCACTAATTGAAGACCTTGCTAGTGTGAGGACCTCAATGAACTTTAGTTTCTGCTGAACAGTAACAAACCTTTCATAAGGCCTGAAGATGAAATGAAGTATTCAAAATTTCTAGGTTATTACAAATACACCCCTACACACACACACACACACACACACACACACACACTCATATACACACACAGTCACACACACACACACAAACACACAGACACACACAAAATAACATTGATGTAGAAGCTTTGTGCAAGTCTATTTTTATCCACTCTATGTGTGCAGACAACTCAGTGGTTATTAATAAATTAATGTAGCTATGACATCACATTACACTGTGATTTTACAGCATTCCATCAGTCTTCTACATTACCACCACTGTTGGGGACTTATCTCAGGTGTTCATCTTCATTTCACTAAAAAGAGTTTATATGACCATGTTTCATATATTGACTAATTCCATGTATGTCATATATGTGTACCAGTCTAGCACTCCATTAACTTATGACTTCCAAAAAATTCATATTCAAAAGCTCTGTTTGCACAGAAATGTGTATTATCACCCTATCGAATGTTAGAAACAAGGAATTTGGGGAGATTTCTTTTGAAGCTTTAGCTACTTTTTAAAAATAGTCATTTCTAGGCTTCTTATTCAGGTATAAGAATTCTTCACTTACTATGTGTACAAGTTTTGGTCAGATATATGACTTCTGAGAATCTTCTCTCTCTAGAGCTTATCTTTTCACTCTGTAGATCCCGACTCTGATCCTGCCCCTGTCCAAACTCTTTATTCTTCCTTTATTTTTTCTTGACTTCCTTAGCATTTTCTTAAATTGAGCTTATGTTGCCTGTGAATAAGGAAAGTTCCACCTCTTCCTTTCTGATCTGGCATGCTTGGCCCACAGTTGATGTGAGGGGGTAAAATGTCTACTCTTCAACATTAAGCATTATTACATCATTACATTTCTGTGGTTGTGTTTACCTAGTTGAGGAAAATCTTTTCAGTCCTGGCTTGTTGAAAGGCTATTTCTTTGTTAATCATCCCCAGCTATTCAATCAGCGTGGCCAACTGTTTTGTACACATCTGCTTATCTATTTAGATGGTCTTGTGACTTCTGTCTTTAATCTATTTTAGTGACATAAACTTAAAAAAGTACGAGAGGAGACAAAGTTCTTCATTCTCAACTAGTTCCAAATTTTCCTTGAATATTTGCTTCTGTTTGACATATATCCTTTGTCAGTGACCAGGCTCCAGGAGCTGCTATTTTGATGATCTTTTTCTGGTTTTGTTGTAGCTTTTGGGGGAAAGTCTCATGTTCATCACCCTGTCATCCTGACATTTTCCCTCCTGACCACATAGGAATTATTCCTGATTTAAATATTTAACTTCATTTTTCACTTTCTCTCTCTATAAAATGGGATTAATAACACCCCATTGGGTTGTTGGAAAGATTAGATATATAATGTACCTGGGATTGATCATTGATGCATCTTGCACATGACATTCAGCAGATACTAATTGCAATAGAAGTTCAAACGGATGTAACAGAAAAGGATCATTAAAAGGTTTTGTGGAACTTCAGTATAAGTTGGGGTGCTCTAGGGGATGAGTCAGTCAATCTGGGAGAGGAAGAACACAAAATCAATACCTACTGACGGACTTCACTTCTTTGTTCTTGTGGACAGATCATTTTGTGTCCTTTTATCTCTGACTTCCTTATAAGCCAGTGCTACTGTGCGATAATCTGCCTCTCTTCTTGCCTTGGGGCACTTTACATTAAGCTTTGCCTTTGCTAATCTGTAAGTATAGGGGTGATGTTGGTATGTAGCTAATTTAATTCCCTAGGCCAAGGACAATTCTCTAGTTATTAACTCATCATGAGAGCACAGACTCATTACCAAGGTTACTGTTTATGGGCAGGTTCTGGGCATCAAAAAATGTCATTCATAAGCCAAGAGTTCTTCACACGCAGACAAATTTCCACTTTGTATCCCTATTTTTATTGTCCCTTCTCTCTCTATGAGTTTGTTGTGAGATGTGTGCACTGTTTTGGAGGGATGTAGGGAACTGAACAGCATGGAAGAATTAAGGGCTTAATGCCAATCTTCCATAGGATGTACTAACTGGTTTAGGAGTCATCATTACCTACCCAGAGTTTGCATTTTAATCATTGCAGACTTAGCAGGACAATAATTGTGGTTTTCCCAAACAGATTTGCTTTGGCTATGTTGTCTTACATTACTCCTAAGTGCAGTTCAGTGTTTATTAATAATGACTTCTTATGGACAGACATCCTGTTACCCATCTTGCAGTAGTATCATTTGCATGGATATGTGGATAAGCAGGAAATAATCAGTGTATTACATATAAATAGAAACAATAAAATGACCCAGCTGACAAACAAGTTAAGGATCTGAGTGGAAAGAAGACAGGAAAAGTCGAAGCTCTGTTGATCTCGCACACACACTTTGCTGAATTCTTTCTTCCCTTCCCTCTGGGCTACTTTTCGTAAGTTTTTCTGTTACATTTTATGGTCTATCTACTTTCTTTATGCCTTTTCTTATACAAATGCTGTCTCATTTCTTTATTTCTTTCCTACAAAATTCCTTCCTGACACTTTATTCTCTTGGACTCTTCAGAACTGTTCCTAACACACCAAGTCATAGGAAACAGTTTACATCACTCAAATAATCCACTCAAAGATGGAGCTAATATTCTCATTCTAATAAACAATTTCAATTGGAGTAGCCATAACTATTACAAAGATGATTCTCTACAACATTCCCATTAAGGCTGGGCTTTGTCTGGTGTTTTGGTTTTAAACAAACACTCGTCCTAGCAGCGCAGCTCACCAATATAGAACAGAATTACAATGTACTTCCAGCCAAATTCAGTTTATTGTCAATTTCAGTAGTGTTTCTTATGGCAGCAATTATTCTCTGTAAGCCTGCAAGCAAGGAGTAGAAAACTGAAATCATCAAAGAGTTTTTATCTGCAGCAATTCCAGGAATGGCAGGTAGCTGATAGTTTAAACTTCAGTTCTCGGCAGTAGAATAGAGCAAATAGAAAATGCCATCTGCCGGCTCCTGCAGGCTTTCTGAAAAATGTACCCAAGTTAATAAAATTTGGGGATGGTATTTGATGGCTCCGGATAGGGCTGCATGCGATGCTGTGGCACACACGGCCCTCTGCTGTTGGAGGGGCTCCTGGAATGAGATGTGCCGACTGGAACGCCCTTGTTCATATTTATGAGTGGGAATGCGAGAAAGTCACAAATTTAAACTCAATTTCTACTTACTAAAATGAAATATTCTAAGCAGAAGATGTTTGATTTACCCAGGATGAATGCTAACACCAACTTGAATGGGAAAATGCTGGAAGGCCAGTCAGGTCTGTTCATGGTCTTGGGACAGTTTGCAAGCATTTTAGGATGACAGCAATGATAGTGCTGACAGGCTGTGGTTTGGTGGCCACATGTTTTCCAGCTTTTTTTAATCTATAACTTACTTAGAGCACTCTAGATACTCAGGATCCTGTGCTTCTATATGTTTCTAAAAAAGAAATTATTTTCCTATGTCCTTCATTGTTACTGTCGGGTCCACGTATTGCCTTATCACCCATGTCACGGACGGTGCAGTCATAGGACAAGCTTTGAACTTAAAAAAGTGAAGAACACAGAAATAATCTCTAAGCTTATATTCTAGCACCCAAGAGTAAGAAGGGTGGAAATTCCTATGTATATTGCATTTACAGAATCCAGACAAAGATGTGAGCAACAGAAATCAAGAATTCCTCGAGGATTTGTGGAAGCATAAAAGATGTCTTGAAAATAACATGGAAGGGAGGGAGTTTGAAAGGTCTGAGCAGATGGGCAGTCAAGGTGAGGAAGGGCAAGAGACAGATGGTCAGGGTGAGGACCAGCCTTGGAGGAGAAAAGAATACAGCACTACTCTGAAAACAGAAGGGAGCTGGAGTGACAGCTCAGTTGTCAAGTTATGTTACTAGCACCCACATTGGATGACTCACAGTCACCTGTAATTCCAGCTCCGTGAGTCTGATGCATGCTTAGCTCTGTAGGCCACCACACTGAAAAGTGCATATACCCCACACAGAGACACATTAAACCACAGGCAACACAAATAACAGCAAGCTTTATAAAAACACGTTCAAAATAGGAAGAAAACCAGCGAATGAATGAAAGAAAAAGATCATTTCACGCTCACATGCACACACATACATGCGCACACATACACACGCACACATGCACGCGTACACATGCATGCGCACACACGCACACATTCCCATGCTCTCACGCATGTACGCGAACACAACCAAATGTTTATGAGCCATAAGTAATATGAAGTCGTACTAGCTAGACGATAGGGATGAGCCTGGAGAATATTGTATTCCATCGCATCAGACAGGAAGGAAAAGATGAGACCACAAGACACCACCAACATGCGGAGTATTTTAATGCTGATCTCATAGAAAGTAACTGTATAATAATGGTGAAGAGATGGAAGAATCCCAGGAAAGAAGGAAATTAGATCAGCAGGTGCCATGACCTACTAGTTTAGAGGAACAAATTTCAGTGCTCCATTATACTGTAGGGTAAATACATCAACATAATACAAAATTTGAAATCACAGGAAAATTTTCAATGTTTTCATAAAGAAGAAATAATAAAAACTTAAAATAATTAAAATATTCTAGAAATCCTAATTTGATTATCATATAATAAACACTGAATTTGAAACTTTACAAATTTTCCATCAAGCAAAAATAATAATGAGCAAGCCAGCCATGTTGCATAGTCCTGTAATTCCAGCATTTGTAGGGGTAAAGCAAGAGTATCTCAGCCTGAGCTTCATAGAGTTCAAAGTATCCTGAGATCGAGAGGACTTGTTTACAAAAGACCAGTGTCTGGGAATGTTGCTCAGCAGAAGGGTGCTGAGGCCCCAGATCCAGAAGCCAGCACTACAGAATAAGCAAGTAAATAAGTAAGTAAGTAAGTAAGATATAAAGGCAAGGAGAGGGGCGAGAATGAGGAAAAGGAAGAGAAGAGGAGTCCGGACCAATGGAATAGTGGCCGATGTGAAACTAAGAGAAGGCAGAAACAGACAGTTTTGTAAGTTACATAAAATAATTTAGACACCCTGTTCTCCTTCTAGCATTGGGCCCAGGCCCATTCTTGCTCTTAGCATCCCAGATCTCTGGACTACCCTCTTGGTTCAGACCTACTCACTATGTCCTGATTGCCCTTACAGAGACCAGCTCAATTTTTCAGTCTTACTAGTCAGAGCCTTCACTGGCTGTCCCCATCCCCACTTGCCTTTGCATACCTGAAACCAGTCTTCTACCCTGGCAGTCCCCACCTCCAACTTGCTTTGGATTCCAGAGGCCAGCTTTCTTCCCCAGTAAATCTTATCTTTCCTACTGCATCTCTAATCCCTTAATGTCTGAACAACTCCAAACTCTTCCACACCACATTCTGTTCTCCTTCTATCCTTGGGCACAGCACACTTTTACTCTTAGTCCCCCAGATCTCTGGACAACCCTCATACCTCTGCTGGGCTGTGAGCTCTCCAAATCGCACTGGGCCCATCCCCCTGCATTGGTGCCCTCTCCAGCCCTTACTGCTTCTGCAGTGCTAGGCGTCCGTGCCCTTTAGTAGGGGCCAAGAGCTTTGAAGACTGCCCAAGAAAGCCTGAATTTGGGCTCTGCTTAGCAATCTTCTAAAAATGTGCAGTGCATGCTGGCTAGAGAGGCCCAAGCCTTAAGAGAGAGCCTGAGATCATCTGATCTAACCTAATATGTGTCCCAGAGCAGTTAGACTAGGATCATCTGGTTTCTCCAATATAAAATCAAAAGAGAGAACCTGAAGTCTTGCTCAACCTGCTTTTCATATCCAATAAGAAAGAATCAAATATACAAACAGAATCAGACTTCATGTCAACAAAATAAGGCTTGAGTCTCATATCAGAATCAAAAATAACAAAAGAAATTCACATGCCAAAATCATAATGAAAAAATAATAATATGAAAAACCCAAATAATAAGTCCCCACCAAACATCACCAGTCCTATAGAAGAGTTCTACAAAGAGAAACCTGTAGAGATAACCCAGGACACAGAGTTTTAAAAAAGTAGTCATAAACATGATTAAATAATTCAGTGAATTTAAAGGTAACACAAAGAAATCAAAGAACTAAAAGAAGACAGGAATAAAGTTTATACTGAATTCATAAAAGAAATAGAAATATTGAAGAAAACTCAGGCTGAAATTAAGAAGGAAGTGAAAAAGTCAATAAACTAATTTGAAATGACAGGAAGAAGTCTGACCGACTGAATGAAAGAAATGGAAAACAGAACATCAAGACTGAGTGATAAAGTTGAAGAATTGGAGGACTCAAACAAAGATTACTAAAAATTTTAAAAGATCCACAGGAATGGAATGTGTAGGAAACATGGAACACCATGAAAAGAGAAAATTTAAGCATCATGGGCACAGAGGAAGGAGAGGAATCTCAGGATGATGTATTGATCAGATTTCCAACCAGACTGTAGGCTAAAATTTCACAAAATTAAGGAAAGATATTTCCATACAAATACAAGAAGCACATGGAAGACCAAATATACAGGACCAGAAAAGATATTCCCCACAGTATAGAACAGTAGAAACATTAAGTGTACAGGACAAAGAGAAAAAAAAAATTAAAGTTGGAAAAGAAAAACAACAAGTCACTTATAATGAAAGCCAATCAGAATTACAACTGACTTTTCCATGCAAATTATGAAAGCCAGAAGGGCCTGGACCAAAGTATTCTGAGTTCTAAATGACCATAACTGCCAACACAGAATACTTATCCCAGCAAAATTTCAATCATAGTTGAAGCAGAAAGAAATATCTTCCATGACATGAATAGGCTGAAAGAATTCATGTCCAGGAAACCAGCCTTTCAGACAGTATTTGAAGCAATTAAAAAAGCAGAAGAAAGAATGATTATACCCAAGGGGCAACAGAAAGACACTAAGTGAAGGAATAACAGGAACCACAAAGTTACACTAAGAATGCAAACAGAAATTAAAATGTTGGGAACAAATACACATTTTTCAATAATAACTTTAAATCTCAATGAACTAAACTCTGCAGTCAAAAGACACGGTGTATTTGAATGGATCAAGAAACAAAATCCATCCTCTTGTCTGCAAGAAACCCATGTCACCTTCAAGGACAGTCACTACCTTAAGGATGGAAAAAAAAACTATTCTAAGCAAATGGCACTAAGTAAAACAAAGAAACAAACAAAACAAGAGTTGCCATTCATTCTAGTATCTGACAAATTAGACTTCAAAATAAAACTAATCAGAAGAGATGAAGATAAGGAAGAAGAAATTACAATTTCGAACATATACGCAATAAACTCTGGAGTACCAAATTTCATAAGATCGGTACTATAGGACTTTAAAACACAGATAAATCCCAACTCACTAACAGTAAGGGACTTCAATAACATACTCTCTCCATAAGGCAGAGAAAAAACAGAGAGACATCTGAAGACATAAATCAAATGGACCTAACAGACATCTACTGAATATTCCATCCAAGCAGCAAAGAATACACCTTGTTTCAACCACCCATGAAATTTTCCCCCAAATCTACAACATACTGGGGCACAAAAGAAACCTCAACAAATACAAAATATTGAAATAATTCCATGCATTCTATGAGACAACAATGCAATGATGCTTAAAACCAAACACCAGAAGAAGTTTTGTACAATATGAACTCATTGAGACTAAACAGCACACTCTTAAATGATGAATGGGTCAAAAGAGAAATTAAGAAAGAAATAAAAGTATTCCTGGAATTAAACAAAAAGGAAAATACAACCCAACAAAACCTCTGGGACACTTTAAAAGCAGTCTGAAGAGGGAAGTTTATAGCTTTAAGTGCCTATATTACAAAATAAGAAAGAGCAAATGTAAATGACAACATCATAACTCAGGAATCTTGAAAGGCCAAAAACAAAATAAAACTGAAACACAGTAGACAGGAAAGAAATAACAAAATTCAGAGCAGAAACTAATGAAATAAAAACAATGAAAACAACAGAAGAATCAATGAAACCAAGAGCTGATTCTGTGAAAGTATAAACAAGATAGACCCTTAGTTCAGTTAACAACAAGAAAGAAAGAGCAACTCCAAATAAACAAAATCAGAGATGAAACAGGAAACATCAAAGCAGACATCAAAAAGTTAAAGAACCTTATAAGGGAATGCTTTAAAAATCTACATGCTATTAAATTTTAAAACCTTAAAGAAAAGGATGTATATATAAAATCATGGGAATCCCCAATGCTAAACCAAGAGGGGACAAACAGCTTAAACAGACCCATAAAATATAAAGAAATTGAAATAGCAATACAAAACTTCCTGACTTTAAAAAGCCCTGCCCAGATGGATTCACAGAAGAATTCTACCAGACATTCACAGAAGATCTATATTCAATACTACTTAACTTATTCAGAAAGGTAGAAATAGAGGGAGAACTCCCAGATTTCTTCTATGAAGCCAGCATCACTCAAGGACCAAAGCCAGGTAAAGACACAACCAAAAATGAAAACTATAGACCCATATCCTTAATGAACATAGATGCAAAAAATTCTCAACAAAATATTTGCAAACCGCATAGAGACATACATCAAAGAAATCATCCAGAATGATCAAGTTCTCTTTATAATAGAGATGCAGGGATGGCTCAATATACAAAAGTCAATAAATGTCATAATCATAAATCATATAAATGTACTCAATGACAAAAATCACATGGTCTTCTGAATAGACACAGAAAAGGCCTTTGACGAAATTCATCAAGCACTTATGTTAAGAGTACTAGAGGAAATTGGACTAGAGGGAACATACTTGAACATGATTAAAGCTATATACAAAAAACCCACAGCTAACTTCACTCTAAATGGAGAAAACCCAGAAGCATTCCCATTAAAATTAGGAAACAAATATGGCTGTCCACCATCTCCACTCTTTTTTAATATAGTGCTTGAAACTCTTGCTAGAGCAATAAGACAAGAGAAGGAAGTTAAAGAACTATTTGCGAAAGAAGTTAAATTATTCCTTCTTGCAGATGATATAACACAATACCTGATATGCCATGAATTCCATCAGAAAACTCCTAGAAATTATTAATACCTTCAGTATACTGGTATACTGGCAGGTTACAAAACTGGTCTACAAAAAAATCAGTAGCCTTTCTATATACTAATAACCTGGAACTGGAGAGAGAGTACAAGGAGATCCTCCCATTTCCAAACAAACAAAAAAACCTCTGAGTAAACCTGAACAAAATCATTAATGATCACTACAGTGAAAATTTTAGATCTTTAAAGAAAGAGATTGAGGAAGACACCAGAATATCAAAGGAACCCCCATTCTCATGGACTAGAAAAATTAATATTTACAATATGACCATCCTACCAAAAGCAATATATTGATTCCATGACATTCTTCACAGAATTAGAAAAAAAAACTTAAAATTCATAAGGAAGCATAAAAAATCCCGGATAGCAAAAGTAACCCTGAGCACAAAGAGCAATGCAGGAGGGATTACTAGACCAGATTTCATGCTTTATTACAGAGCTACAGTCATAAACAATGGCACTGGTGCAAAAATAGACCATTGGATCAATGGAACATAACTGAAGACTCAAACAGGAGTAACTGTCATTTCAGCCATCCGATATTTGAAAAAGGCCAAGAGCACTCACCGAAGGAAAGATAGAATCTCGGCAAATGTGAAAAACTATATTTAAATCTGTAGAAGAATGAAACTAGACCCTTATCATTCACCTTGCCCAAAAGTCAACTCCAAATGGATCAGTGATCTCAATGTGAAACCTGAAACTCTGAAAATGTTAGAAGAAAACATTTTCAGTAACCATACAAGATAAAGATGTAGAAAAAGACTTTCTAAATCAGACAGCCGCTGCTCAGGAATTAAGGCCAATTATCAACAAATGGGATCTAATTAAACTAAAAAGCTTCTCTATAGCAAAAGAAACAACCAAGGAAGTAAAGAGAAAACCCACAGAGTGGGAGAAAATCTTTACCAGTGACACATCTGACAGAAGTTTAGCATCCAGAATTTGTAAATAACTAAAAAACAAAACAAAAAAAAAGAATCAAGAAAACAAGTGACCCAATTTAAAGAAGGACTAAGGATCTGAGCAGAGAGTTCTCAACGGAAGAAACAGGGATGGCTGAGAAATAGCTTAAAAAGTGTTCAGCATCAGTAGTAATCAAGGGAATGTAAATTAAAACCACTTTAAGATTTCATCTTACCCCAGTCAGACTGGCTAAGATCAAGAGAACAAATGATACCAAATACTGGAGAGGCTGTGGGGAAAGAGGAATGCTCATTCACTGCTGGTGGGATTGTAAACTCGTGCAACCCCTATGGAAAGCTTCATGGAGAACTCTTAAAAAAGGTAAATATGAACCTACCATTTGACCCAGTTCTACCACTCCTTGTCCTATATTCAAAGGACTCATTCTATTGCAGAGATACTTGTACATCCATGTGTTACTGATTTTTTCACAATAGCTAAGAGATGGAAGCAACCTAAGTGTCCCTAATGAAAGTGTGGCACATTTACGTAATGAAGTTCTATTCAGGGGCAAAGAAAGAAAAAGTGGTGGCATTTGCAGTTGAATGGATGGAATTAGAAACTGTTATGCTAAATGAAGTGACAGATTCAGAAAAACAAATGACATATGCTCTCCCTCATTTGTGGATCTTAGTGCCAAATCCTTACATGTGAGTATGTATCCTGCCATAACTGGCAGAATCAGGAAAGCTGGTAAGGCATCAGGAGGGTGATGGAAAAGAAGGAAGCTATGAGAATAGTAGGAGGCAGTTCTTACCAAGGGAGAAGTAGACAACGGGGCCTTAAATGGGGCCTTAAATGGGAGAAGAAGGGAGGGTTATGTAAGGAACCATGGGGTAAGATTCATCTCAGGAGAGGTGGGGCCATAGGAGACTGGTATTATCAAGGGAGAAATGAGGAAATGGGGACACTTTAAATGGGGAAGGTACAGAGGGAGAGTTAGACAGGGGGAGAGAGAGAGAGAGAGAGAGAGAGAGAGAGAGAGAGAGAGAGAGAGAGAGAAATAATGCCTAGCTAGTATAAAACACCAGAAGGAATCATTTTATTCTAACAGCCTAATCAAAGATTCCACATATAATATTTCTATAGGATGCGTGGCTGAAGGATACATAACAAGAAAGAATGCCAGACAGGAGAAACCGTCCTTTGAATTTCTTGCCAGGGTGGTCCAAGAGATTTCCAAAATGGCACTGGCCATTGCCACAGCCCTTGATTACCTCCCGGAACTTGAAATTAAGACCCTATTGCTGAAGACAGGACATACTTCAGAGACAGGATTTGGAACATTGGAGCTGGAATTGATCTGGAAGTTCATCTTAAAGCTAGCTCTCATGGCTCTGGAGAGCACTCTGCAGCAGCTAAGGGAAAACATCTGTTCATGGCCCAACACTAGATTAATGACCAAAAGCTACATCAATGACTGACACAGTACTTGACCCTGGGCCAATAGTGGCACTTTTATCTTTGGATAGATCAACGACTACTAATTAGTCTGAGAGCCCACTCAATGGGAGGAGTTTAATGTGTGGTGCTGTAATCATAGCTAAATATGCATGTCTGAAGAAGTCATAGTTTTTAGAGAAATCTCCAGGGCTGTCATACCCCTAGGCTAACGTGACTTCTAAGTGCAAAATATATAACCCTATATGTACAGTCAACAGTACATATGTACAGTATCTCAGTCACCACTCATCAAACAAGCTTCTGTTGCACCAGACAGAGACTACTGCAGTGTACTACGACTGGTCGCATGCGGAGATTGTGAACTGGCCATGCCTCGGTAGCGCATCTACAATGCGGCCTCTACACCCCAGGCTCATATAACACGGAGCAAGGGGTAAAAAGGACAGTAATGACTCTCAGTTTTCATTAATGAAGTTCCCTCATGCAACAGAGGGCTAGGGAAACAAAAGATCACAAATGATGTAAGAATGGAGATTGGGAATCTGCAGAGTGTGGATCCCTGGACAGGGCTCATTAAGTTTCACTCACCCAGGACTCAGGAACATTGAAGAAGAGGGAAAGGAAAGAGCGTAAGATCCGGGAGGAGGTGGATGACCATCTGGAGACAGAATCCCACAGACTCCCGGGACCCTGGAGACAGAATCCCACAGACTCCTGGGACCCTGAGACAGAATCCCACAGACTCCCGGGACCCTGGAGACAGAATCCCACAGACTCCTGGGACCCTAGAGACAGAATCCCACAGACTCCCGGGATCCTGCTCATACACTCCTGCCACAATCACCCTGGCGTGCTACAGACCATGCAAACTCAAGCGGACCAAAACCCAGAATGGAACTGGGGAAATGGGTAGCAGACCCCAATCTTTCCTGAAGAAATATTGGCAACTGATTACTGTTGGATGAGGATGAGCTAATTTTCTTCAAGCAAGGGACTCCAGATAGGGTGACTAGACCTCAGTGGATGAACTTGCACTGAGGAACATTTGGGGACACTATCATAACACAGTAGACCTTAACACAGATGAAAGAATGTATGGATTCCAGTTGAGTGACAATGAGGGGGCGCCAGTAGGGAAGGGTCTAAAGATGTTGAAGACAGATTGAGATTGTCTGTATGAAATACACAATGATTCAATACAAAAATTTAAGCTTCTCTTTTAAAATTTCTGCTTAATATTATTTGTTTTATGAGGTAAAACCGTATGGAGGTAAGGATCTCTCTGAACTCACTATTTGACTGAATACAACTCTGAACTGATTTTCCTCTCTCTGCCTCCCAAGTACTGATATTGCAGGATGGAGTCCCCACGCATACCAAAGAATTATGAGTTTAAAAATAGGGGTTTGAACCAGGGATGATAATTACCCAGTGTGTAAAAGGCCCTAAGTTTGCTCTCCAAGACTGGGACAACAAGCTGAAAGGAGAAAATCAATAAAGGAAGGAGTATCAGAAACACCAACCAAAGATCAGTTTTCATCAGGCAGTGCAGAAAGGTCACCAGTGTGCTCACTTTGGGATAATTCTCTCCTTGAAGCAAGGCCAGTCTTAAATGTTAAGTCAACACAATGGCACTAATGCTATTTCACCAACAGTTGATTTTTGAAAAATGTTTAATATGATTTACAATACCTTAAAAACACCTATAAATAAGCCTAAAGAAGAAGGTGAAAGACCTTTGTAATACAAACTTTCACAAACTGAAGACATTGGAAAAGACACTTTAGTGTGGAAAGATCTCCCATGTCCTTAGATCAGCAGAATTAATATTTTGAAATTGTCGATGTTATCAAAAGTCACCTGCAGGTTCAATTAAATCCCCCATCAAATGAGTCTTCACAAAATTAGCAGAAACCATCCTGAAATACATATGGAAGCACAGAGACCCCAGGAGCCATGACTTTCCATTCTAAGAGGCAAACTGGAAGTGTCTTAGCACTTGACTTCAAACTGTAATGCAGATCAGGGCACAAAGCCCACAGGGTTCTGACACAGAAACTCACCTGCAGACCAGTAGAAGGGGAAAACTGGCCCAGGCAGAGATGACACTGTCCAGTAACTGGTACCATGTGAACTTAAATGTTTTCATTTATCGGTGAATGTGTGTATGCATGTGGGGGCTCACCTGTGTAGGTCAGAAGACAAGATTTGAAAGACCGAGTTCTCCTCTTTCACCATGTGGGTCCTAGGGACTGAACTCAGATCATCAGGCTTGGGTCAAATGCCTTAACTTACTGAGCCATCTCAGCTTTTTGACAAAGGTACCAAAATACACACTGGAGAAAGATAACTACTTTAACAAATAGTGCTGGAAAACTGGATTTCCACATGAGATTCATGTTTCTCACACTGAAAAAAAAAAAAAAAAAAAACTATACTAACTAGAATGGAGATTAGCCTGAAAGTCTGAAAGAGTCAGAGGAAAATACTTCAAAGCACAGGCATGGGCAAAGACTTTATGAAAAGATCTGAATAGCACAGAAAATGATCCGATATTTCACAAGTGAATTACACAAACTTGAAAAGCATAAGCTTAGAGGATCAGAAATAAAAATATCCAATACAGAATGTTAATATACAAAATTTGTAAATAAGTGAAAATTTAAATGCCAAAATCCTAAATCCTCCATTTCATCAATTAACTAATGAGCTGAATAGACTGTTCTCAAAAGATGATGCACAAATGCCCAATAATACACACCTCAAATAGTATCTGAAGTCCTCAGTTATCTGGGAAATGCAAATTGAAACTGCTCAGGGACTCCATCTCACCCCAGACAGAACCCTACATCAGAAAGTAATCCACAACAAATGCTGGACAGGAACTGGGGAGAGAGGAGCCTCACCCACTGCTGATGGGGGCACGAACTCACAGCCTCCGTGGAGATCAACGTGGAGGGTCCCGAAGACTAAGAGTAAAAACACAAAGCTAAGCTTCTTATCATTCACAGCAAGCATTACGTTTTCCTCAAGGGAGGAAGTTGCCAAGACACTATCCAGTTCTGTGCTCATACACTTACCAGGGCAATATCCCTGCTGGAGAGGTGGCATAGTGGTTAAGAGCACTGATTGCTGTTACAAATGACCCTGGTTCGATTCCTAGCACCCACAGGATTCAGTTCCAGGGGATGCAATGACAACTTCTGACCTCTGCATGCATTGCTTGACACAGGGGTACTGACACACAGGCAATACACTAATGCACATAAAAATCTGTGTTTTGCTAAAAACTGCATTGCTATAAATATGAGAAAATCAAATGTCTAATAAGTAGTTTGGAGCTTCCTGGCAATGATCCTGTAAGAAAGATAATTCTTAAAATTTCAGATGTCAAGGTCTTGGTTTAATAAGATTTTTCCACTCTCACTGTCAGTGCCAGAGGCCCCTTTGTATTCTCATGGCTCTCATTACTTCACATTTGACTTCTGTTTATGAGTAATATAATATGGACAAACTGATACTACATTGTGGAATTTGTGGTGATTTGAACTTCCATAATGGTGAATTAAAATGACCAAGGTTCTGTAATTTTCTTGGTCATTTGAATTTCTTCTCTGGAAATTATTCATACAACTCCAACTAGATATGGATGTCATTCCACCATCATCAATACAGAAATTACATTTTTCACAGAATTAGAAATACTGTTCCTTAAATTATATGTAAACACAAATCCTCCAAATACATAAAACAATTATCAGGAAAAATTAAAATGTCAGAGATATTACAATCCCCTACTTCAAAATATGTTACAAAGCTCTTGTAATCAAAACGACATGGTCTTGATATAAAGGCCAATGAATAGGAATGGGAACAAAGAGGCTTCTCACAAATCATCTGCACATTCTAGTCAAGTATCTCTCATGGTGGTTATCAAAGCCAAGCACTGGAGGAAAAATTCTTCAGTGTGTGTCCTTGGGAAACTAGATGTTCAGGGCAGAAAAATGAAGTTTAACCACTGCCCCTCATTGTGCTGGATCGCTTCTGGCATCACCTTGACAGATCTAACAAGAGGGACTACAACTGAGGGTCCCACACGGGACTGGCCTTTGGGGTGTCTGTGAGGCATTTTCTTTGATTGTTGAGATTCATTCTTTGCACACTGCAAAGGAAGGAGTCACAGAATCCACAGCTACAGATGATATGAACTTGTAAAGACCCAGTGGATAACCTGGTACTTCAGTCCATCTGGGTATTCTAACTTGACTCCATAGGTTATCACATATGACAATGCATACAATCTGGTGGGGGCGTGGAATATGGGGTATCAGTGGGGGAGGGCTGTATCAAAGATGAATGTCTTTGTATGAAATGCTCAACATGTCATTAAACTCAGAAAAGCTTCTAAAGTCTCCCCCAGAAAACCTTCACAGCTGCGGAAATCACTGGGCAAGTTTGCAAGGATACAAGACCAGAGCCTTCTTGTATTTTCCAACAAGAAACATACTGAGAAGGAAAGGGTAAATGATTCTATTCACAGAAGCCTCAAGGATATGTTTGAATAAATCTGAGGGCATGAAGAACACTTAAGAAAGAGATGGAAGAAGGTACCATAAGACGGGTAATTTCCCATACTCACGGATCAGTAGGGCTAATACTGTGAAAATGACCTCATTATCAAAAACAGTCTACAGATTCAACACAATCTCTATCAAAATTCTGCAGTTCTTCACAGAATTGCAAAAATAATCTCTGGTTTCAAATATATACACACAATAAAACAAACCCAAAACCAAGATAGCCACAACAATCCTGAAAAGAGCTGGAGGCAGGATCATCACAGACTTTAAGTTATACTACAGAGGCGCAGTAGTCAAAACAGTGTAAACTGGCATAAGAACAGACACATTGATGAGGACAAATGGCTCGAGGACCTGAAGATTCCATGATTTAGTCTTTACCACTGAGCAGAAGTCTATGTGCAAAAGCACCACCTTTCCATTTTCCATTGATCAGCTGTGGATATTTAGATTATTCCCATTTTTCAGCTATTGTGAAAAGAACTGCACCAAACATGAGTGCAATTATCACTCCAGCAGGATGAGTCCTCTGAGTATATGCCAAGGAGTGGTATAATCAGATCATATGATAAATTGAGTCCTCTGGGTCTATGTCAAGGTGTGGTATAATCAGATCATATAATAAATTCATTTTTAGTTTTTGAGAGCTCTACACACTGATTTTCACATGTGGCTGCACAATTTTACAATCCTGCCAGCAGTGAACGAGAATTCTCCTTTCCCTACACCCTGTCCAGCATTTGCTATAATTTGTTCTCTTCTTCCTAGTCAAATTTTAACTGAAGAACTATTGGCAGCGATCAATAACGGGTGAGGGAGAGTTAGTCTTCTTTGAGGGAATAATGCTAGATAGGCAGACCAGGTTTCAATGGATGAGCTCCCTCCTAGGAACACAAACTTGACTCAGTCGGCCTTAATATATTTGACAGAATGAATGGGATATTGGGAGGGGCTTTCAGATGGGGAAGTGGGGTCTAAACATGATTAAGATCTTTGAAATGCACAAAAATTCAATAAAATATATATATTTAAAATATGGATTAAGCCCCTCAACATAAGACTTGATACCCGAATCCAATAGAGAAGAGTCAGGGAAATACACTTAAACTTATTGACACAGGAAAGGACTTTCTCCAGAACCCTGATAGCACAGGGTCCCAATTGACAAATGGGACCTCTTAAAATTAAAATGACTCTCTACAGCAAAAGACACCATTATTCCAGGGAAGGGATAATGGGGACAATGGGAGAAATCAATAGAGATTAGGAAACTAAGAACCCAAGAGAGAACGCTTCATGGGAGCCGAGATAGAACAGTGGTGAGAGGAATTACGTGGAGTATTAACTAGGAAGGGTTAATGGAGTGGGCATTCAAAGGGCAGCGCAGAGAACGGTTTGTGGGACTGGATAACTCACACTAAGGGCCTTCTGACCAAAGTCGTATAGAAATCTAGTACCAAAAGAGTTTCCTAAAATACATACATATGCTAAAATGTAAATTACAGGGGTTCAAGTGGCCATGCCCGACACCACAGACTGGCAAATAAAAATCCCCATGCCAGGAATGAGCCCTTTCCTTTGGAGCATTGATGAGGTTAGTCCTCTAGATTCTCAAACAATACGACTACTGTCATTGCTATTTGTTACCCTCCAAAACCTGAAAATAAAATTCATTATCGAAGAAACTGGATACAAAAGTCAGAACAAACAAGGTCAAATCAAGATGGTCCTGGCTTGGAAGCTTCTTGTCCACTGCCAAGCCTTCATAATGCTGGAAGGAGCTATGGAAAAGAAAAGTAATCATTTCTCCTGATCTTGAATCCTATGCTCTACAATAACAAGTGACTGATCGTGATACTCACTGGCACATTAGTGGCATGGGTCTTATGGGGGTTAGCAACCATTTTCTGATTGAATATAAAGCTTGCATTTCAAGACAGAGACCATAACTGATACTATTGTCAAGGCCAAGAGCCTGTGACTAAACAGGTCACATTCTCTATGGAAAAAAATACTACTACCATTCTGCCAAGTGGGCATCCTGTTAAACTAAGGGCTTATGGATTTTATTCATAAATCAGTGCATCTCTCAACTCCAGGGAAGGTTCTCCTTGCAGTAGACAGTGATTAACTCAGAGACCTTTAACTGGACATCACACAGAGAATAAGAGACTGAAGAGTGCTCAGCCCTATATATTATGGGATGCCAGCATAACACCCTCCCCAATTGACACAGAGCATTCTGGAAGAAGGGGCAGAAAGACTGTAAGAGCCTGAGGTTACAGACAAATACAAGGAAACTGTATTTTTCCAAGCAAAATAGGGCAGTTGCACATATGAATTCACAGTGGTACTCACATGCTCTGGTGCTGTGGCAGAAAGCACAGTACGAGACAAGCACAAGCCAGATGAAAATTCAGTGTGGAGGGAGGGTGAGTACAAAGCCCCTATTGGAAGAGCTGCTGACAGTTGACAGCCACTGGGAGACAGAGTGCGAGCTTTCTTTAAGGATGTGACCCTGAGGAGGTCAACTCCAGAGGCTGTTTGCACACTGAAACGTATGAGTGTTCCGCTAATTGAACTTGATAGGCATTTGAAAAAAGAGGACATGAGTGGTTGTTGGTAGGAAGGTGAGGCTAGATCTGAGAAGACTGGGGAAAAGTCTCAACACTGCATGAAATTCCCTAAGAATCAATAAAAATATTATTTACAAAGCAAGCATTCACTACCATGAAGGCTTGAAAATGCTTAATAGTTCTTTAATTATATTTTATATTATATTGTGATCTTTAATTGGTATTATACATGTGCTTACTGCTTTCTTCAAATTCCTTTTTCTCTCAGTGTCTCTTTCTGCTTCCCTCCTCCTCCTCTTCATCCTCTTCCAATGTCTCCACCTCTTCCTCCTCTTCCTCCTTCTCCTCTTCCTCCCCTCCTCTTCCTCCTCCTGTTCCTCCTGCTCCTCCTTGTCCTCTCCCTCTCCCTCCTCTCATTTTCTCCTTACTCCTTTAGAACCAGGATTCCACACCTCAGTACTACTTATGTTTGAGGATTGACCCTGATAGGTCAAGAGTTTAGATGCATTACATTTATGTGTTTTTACTCTAACCCCAATTTTATTCTGTTGCTATTTTTAAAAAATCAAAGTCTTTAAAAATGCATTTACTATTATTGTTGCATATATGTATGGGTTTGTATGAGTATTCTGTGTGTGTGTGTGTGTGTGTGTTTGTGTGTGTTGTGTGTGTGTGTGTGTGTGGTGTGTAAGTCAGAAAACAGTTTTGAGGAGTCAGTCCTCTTTGTCCACCTTTGCCTGGGTTCCAGGGATTGAACTCACGTCACCGGGCTATTGGGGAAAGAACATTTACGCACCGAGCCTCTTCTTGGTCCTGTTCCTCCACTCTTTCTCCCACTACTATTCATAGACATTATTAATGCTTTTTATTATTAGTGTTACATACAGTTTCCATTATTTTAATGATTTTTCTAGAAATATATGTTCTTGCTTTCTCTTATTTATTTTACACAGTATTAAGTAGATCTACATTCTTTTTGCCTTCTGGCTGATGCCGTTAACAGCTAGAGCCTTATTGGTGGTTATCCCTTCTCATAATATTTTCTCATATTGGTTGGCATCAGTTCTTTCTTTCTAAATTCATCATCTAGAAAGTATTGTCAATTAGAGTTTGCTTGAGTTTCCTCCCATTTCACATTTATCTTAGTATTGAATCCAGAGAGGTGAAGGCTGTGGAACAGAAATCTGGTTCTTTGCATAATCAGGGGAACTGACCATGAGAGGTAGGTCATGAGGCTTTGGTCATTGTGTGACACAAGACCAGTCTTAGTATGATATTAGCAATGACAAGGTTATGCTCAAGTGACTTTGGGCATCACTTTAAGCCCCGGGCACCAGCATTTCATCTCAGTTTTCAGTTGAGAAACTCTCAAATTCAATGGTGCTGGTTATTTTCTTTTGTCAATTAATATTTATGTAACTTCCAAACATGTCTCTCTGTGAAGCCCTGTACTCCCAGATATTCCAAGGCTGTTGCAGCAGGATTTGAATTTCGAGTTCATCTTGAACAACTTAATGAGAGTCTACCTGAGTAGATATTTTGGTGGCATAATGGACTCCTGACATGAGTGGGGTCCTAGGCTCAATTTCGAGGAGTTCAGAAACAGAAGCAGGCATGTGACTTCTACTGATTTATTTTTCTTTTCTGACTTCCTTCTGTCTGAAGCTGAATGCATCAAGTAAACTATTCTTTTGGTTATTGTATTTTTCAGTCTATAATAATTTTTGAGTCCCAATTTACATTAAATATTTCATGTTTATCAATTTGTCTTATATTTATTTGGTGAAATTCTGTAGTGTTCCAGACTACCCTTAACTATCTATAACCTACTAACCTTATAGAATGTACAGGGAAATGTTTGTCATGCATTTTTGAAATCTGTAATCCTGGATGGCTGATTGTCTTTTATTGCTTTTGATAATATTTGTTTGACACTCAATTTAATGAATGATTTTTGACTTCTTTGTGGACATTTTCACAGTTATGCTAGGTGCATCTGTCTCCTGATAACACACCTATTTAAGTGAAATGTCCTCCTGTTGAGTTTAAGAACTCAGATCTGAATCTACTTTTCAGAGCTTTGGTTTTCTTGACATGAAGCTTTTCTTTCACCTGTAATATTGATCTGATTGGTCTCAGTTTATTTTACACAGGTGTCAGTTTGAATAAAGGGTCACATTCTGCTCCACAGTTTTGGGCTAAGATGACTTCCTGAGCTGATTTTTGTCATGCAAGAGTTTGGGAATCTATACACATACAGGAAAAGATCCTTTATTATTTGCTTTCATAGCCCAACTTTCTATAATTTACTCTCTTTTGAGGAAAGAAATCCATTACTTTCTGTGGTTCATCTGTAAATGTGGCCAGAGGTAGCCTAAAGGAACCCCAGCGACCTCACTGGAAGGAGTGAACTGAAGCTCTGTTCCTCTTAGAGCCTCTCTCCTCTGAGTTCCTCTGATTTTGTTATTGTTGTTATTGCTCTTGTTTAAAATTTGCTTTTATTTTATTTGGGGAGGTCCACTGTCCATATAAGTGGCATGATTCTTGTAGTTAATCCATCTGCATTCTGTAATTAAGTCTAGTGATTTATTTGTCTCTTAGACCCTGCAGACTCACATTTTTTACATGACTGTGCCTCATATGTATTTGCTGAATCTAAATATGGTGTCCAATTTCTCATTTGTAATGAATCTTCCACCTTCTCAGTTTCTCTGTACCTTTTTCTGTTTTGTAATTGTTACTATATGTATTTTGGATTTTTCAGATTACCTTGCATTTCCTTATGTTTTGTATTTTTCTTTTCTTCGCTGTCTGTGTTTCAATGATTCTCTCCATTGCTTTACACAAACCTTTAAATACCCAATGTTGTATCTTCAGAGATCGTTTGATCCAAATTTCATGGCACTCTGTCCTTGTAAATGTTTATTTTGGGAACACTGAGAACTGATCTGAGCTGCAACCTATTTCCTTTGAAGACAAGCGTTGGCTACATTGTGTTAGCAATGTAGCATTTTAAAGGATTCATTTTATGTGTTGTATAGCTTCTCAATTTTTTTCTCAACTATGTATCATCTATGTAGTCACTATTCTTATCTAACTTTAACTATAAACTTCAATTTGAACTTTAAATAGATACTGTATCAAATTGGCATTGACATATTTGAAAACCTGTGGCTCCTTATCCACCAGGAGTCTCTCAATTACTCGTATATATGTGTTTCCATTGAAAAGTCTAATCGCTGTCATCTTCATTTGGATTCTGATTTTACAGGGTTTTATGTTATACACTTAATTTAGTTGCTTTTCCTTCAAGCCCTGTCAAAGCTCCTTTTTAAGGCTACAAGAAATAGACTTACACTCCAGGTAAGTACATCAGACTTGGATCAATCCTAGGGGTGAACATTCAGTTTTGTTTTACAGAATGTTGCAAAACTCGTCAGCAATTTGTGAAGAAATATTCAGAAATGCACAAGAAGCAGTCTCAGAAATCTTTGACTTTTAAAATTCATGTGTATCTTATTTGTGTATGTCTGTGTATGTACATATGTATGTATGTATGTATGCCCACAGAGGCCATAAGAGATCAGACCCTCTAGATATGGAATTACAAGCAGTTTTTAGACACCTGAAATAGGTACTGAGAAATGAACTTAGTTCTTCTGTAAGAACACCACGTAGTTTTAACCTCCGAGCCTCCTCTTTCCTTTAATCTATCGTTTATAGTATTTTCTTATTTTTTTCTTTCCTTTTGAGATAGGTCTTCCTTTAACCCCACAAGGCCTGTAACCCACTATCAGACCAGGCCTCCATCACACAGAGATCCACCTGCCTCTACATTATAAGTGCCACAATTAGTGTCATGTGCCACCACACCTGGCTCAGTCTTTGGTATTTTTTGAAGAAAGTTTTCCTGAATACCCATTTCAGCAGTTGTTGGCAAACAAGATTGATATTCATATGTGAATGTTAATTGAAATAATATACTACTGTACATTAACTACACATCAACTTTTTATAACTAGTAATCGCTATTACTGTCATTGATAGATTTTAAACTATTGTATTAGATCATGGGACAACACATTTTACCAATGCACAGTCGAGATCATGATAATCAAATATGAGTAGTTATTAGCAAAATTCTAGGTTTCCTCTTCATTCAGGAAAAACTTTACTTCTCTTCAGTGGTAGGACATGGCTTCCATTAGTTAACAGCTCATATGCAAAAGGATGTGTGCCTTTCCAGGGAAAAGCATCTCAGAGGCCATCAGCCATCAGCTCTGTCTCTGACTTTCAGTCTGGAAAGAAAATGAGTAAGAAGAGACTGAGCTCTTTAAACAGCCTGGACTGGGAACCAGGCATGCAAGGTGCACGGTTTTAGAAGCCGCTTTTCTGTGACTCGCCAGGCCTGGTTGGCACTGTCTTTGCTGTTTGTTGTGTGTATTACTCAACATTTAGTTTAAAGTTTATTAATATCTATTATGCTCTTCTCTGGGCTCTTCGTGCTCTTTCCTTCCCAAAATGAATTCCCTTGAGCCAAAGAATCCTCTGAGCCATTCTTTATTTCTTTGTTTAGCTTTCTATGAGGACTTTCTTGAATATACTTAACAAATTCTTGGAATTACTGACAATTCTAAGGTTTTTGCATTTCACCAAGCTGGAATCTACAGTCTATTTTAGATATCTCTGAGATAAAGCCAGGTTCAAACTAAAAGACAATTGTGATCTTCCTTCCACCATTTCCAAGGACACTTGCAGTCAGTAAAGTCCTAGGGAGGTCAAATAATAAATGCAGAATCTCATAGCCTGAAAAGATTGCAAAAAAATTGTAAAAGCATAGCCTTTGTGATATATTTATAAAATGAGTCGTTTACAAGAAAAATAAATTATTTGGATTAAATGGTCCTTTAAAGTAATAATAAAGGCAGATTGCACTCATCATTTGGGCATTTATTCTTTCTCTTCCAAACCGTCCTGACTGGTTTCAGTCCATACCCCAGAGCGACTGCACATGTTTTAAACAGATGTTTTATTGCCCTGCTCTTTGCAAAACTCATCCATCCAAAATACTATAATATGCCCCCAACACAATCGGGACTGAAAATAAAACAGCAAGATTGCAAAGTAACCTAAAAACAAACTCAGAAAGTCACTCTGGAACTTAGGAAGTCTGTGGACATGAGTTTCCCAACAGGGCATACTTTCTTTTTCTTAATTAAACCTTCCTTTTAAGAACTGATAGCTGGGAGTTTTTGCCTGTCTAGGCTGTTTGTGTGCAGGGCTTCTTGGTCATCAGAAATGATGATGGTGGGTGGACTGCTTTCACTGCACTGCTCCTTTGATCTTTGTTAGTAGTTTAAGATTTATTGACAGTCTCCCCTACTGCCATGGCTAATCTCAGTTGTCAACTTGACACCTCTGGGAAAAGGGGTCCTCACCTGAAGAATTTCCTCCACCAGGCTGCCCTGTGAGCATATCTGTGAGGATTTTCTTGATTGCTAGTTGATGTAGAAGAGTTGAGCCCACTGTGGGCGGTGAGAGCCTTATACAGGTGTGGCTGGGCCATACAGGAAGAGTGTTCAGCATACCAAGCCAGTAAACAGCATTCCTCCATGTTCACAGCTTCAAGGGCTTATATACTACTTGAGTTCTCTTCCTGACCTGAAATATGAGGCAGACCATCCTCCATGTGGCTTTTCATGTGTGTTTATCAGATCAGCAGCATGTTCCCAGGAACCTCTGATTCTTAACCTAGTGGTGGAGAGTGAGCCTCAGAAATGAAGGCTGTATCACATGCACACTTTAGCCAAGATTACTCTTGAGTCTGTATCTGCCTGGCCAATGTTAATGCAGGATTTCTCAGTGCACGTGGGTCTGGGATCCAGACAACAAGGACGCTACTTTTCAGAGAGGAGAAGGGCAATGTGAAGCATGGACAGGACAGCAGAGACTTGCTGATAAATCCTTATTGAAACACAAACAAAATTGTTTTTTTGCTGGAAGAAAGTTCTTTCTTTCTTTTTCCTGTGATTTTGTAAGCCTGTTTAACACTGAATATGACTGGATATTGCTTTGTTTAACTGACATGATGATTCATATTGGAAATGTCAGTTTTCACTCAAGTTTTGGTTGGAAGTGTAACCATTTTATCTTTGCTGAATTCTGCTGTGCCTGTTACTGTCCTGTCAAGCACATCCCAGCTCATGCTTAATATAGCCAGTCAGCCAGAAAAGCCATGAAGCCGGCACCCACCTTTCAGGGTACATTGTGTGTACAATGCTGGGAAACTTACAACCAGCCAGACAGAACATCTTCCTACACACGTACACCTGCATCTCATCTCCATGAAGTTCACTGTTTCTGCGGTTCTGAAAAAGTTTTTTTTCCTAACCAAGACTTAGCTAATTTGTGTTAACTGAAAACCCTGTAATCTGACCTGTGCCTGATCTGGGGTAACTATGGTGAACTGATGTTAATGTGGTCATTGGTTTTGCCTCTGGCATGATGGAATTGTGGTTTTTCAGCTTTATAAACCTGGTCCTGCTTCTCCTCAGGGTGGAGAGTTCTTTCTGGACTCCTAATTCAACCATCACTATGTGGAGTTCCTCTGTGCTTTGCGCTCAGTATTACAGTGGTGCTTTTATAAAATTAGTGGAAGGGTTGCATCAACCAACATTTATGGCTAAGGGCCTGAGGCCCCGGCCTTTGAGAATCCATGTCCTCCTCCTTGCTTCTTACTCAATGAACTAAAGAGGAATGTACAGTTGGCCTTCTCTATGGTCATCTCTGCTCCCCAAAACACTGTCCCTTTACTCAGGACATTCATGCTGTACTGGGAAGAATCGTGGTCTTACTGCCCCACATTATGATCTATGAACTTGTTGTCATGAGAACTTGCAGAAAACGCTTCTTTCTGATATACTCAGTGGCACACCATCCTTGTGGACAGGTAAATCAGGAAACACAAGCTCACTGTTATTCTGAAGAAAGGTCCAAATGACACTAATATCTACTTAACTAAAATAGTGACTGAAGTTTTTCTTGACACCTTCTCGACTTTTGAGATCAAGACCTCAGGTATAAAGGAGAGAAGGGCACCAGATCCACTTTTCAGTTCTCTTAGGAAGTTGTGAGTAAATAATTGCTTCACACTCAAGCTCTAAAAACTTGGTCTTTATTCTGAAATTGTAGAACATATCTACTCAAAGGAGTTGTTCATATGTGCTATATGCCTGATTTATATTAGGAATCTATGCATTATTTGAAATTCCACATGTAAATGTATGCTTCAGGACCACTCTATAACCATCCACACTTACTGATAAAGTTTGGAATGATACACCTTGCTCAATGAGTACCCTGGTTCTCAGGCCCAGTTTAAACTGTGTTAGGAATCTTGGGCCTCCTCATTTCTGTAATATTAAAGAGAACTAAATTAGTTTCCTAAACCAGACAACTAAAGCGACTCCTCTTTTCTTTAGAACATACAAGAACTTTTAAACTGCTATAATGCTAAAATTTATCTGAAAAGATTGCTCATTGTGAGCTTCTGAGGTTGTGGTAGGTTTATGATCAAAAACTACATGATTTCTTTAAAAGAGGGAATCACACACTTAGGAAAATTGAGACATGTACATGTATTCTCACACATACAAACACCCACACACATTTGGAATCACAAGATAAAACTCATGAAAGCTTCAAATCAGAAAAGATTCCATAGAACCATGTTTTCGTGCTCTGTAAATCTGGAAACTTCCCAATCTTCTGTAACTTTTCCCAAGGTGCTGCGGGGTTGAGCACTATTCAAGAGGAATTTGGTATTATAAGAAAGTTACCAGTAATTCTATTGTAGGACCCTCAATCAAATAAAATAAAAAGCCATTAAAACCTCCTTGTCAGCTCACCCCTCCCTAATTGGAAAGTCCCAAAAGTTATAAAGGCTATGTCAGCATCTTCTGTCACAAGAACCATGTCAACAACTCCTGGTAGGTGAGATAATGTCTGGGATAATAACAGAAAAAGCCCTTTTTCTAATAAAAATAGACTCCTGGTCAAGACATTTGTCAAGTCAACAATTTGTAATGTGCTTGTGGCATTACTGAGAAAAAGGTTGGACTATGTAAAAGTTGTCTTTATGTAACCCTGGTTTGTGCCAATCTATACCCTATATGTCAATATATGATAATCTTGTGGTTTTTTGCTATAAGAGCTTGGTCCGAGCAGGCCCGGGTGGGGCTTGGCATTCCGAGACCAAGTCACCCACTTGCGCAAGTGTAATAAACCTCTTGCTGTTTGCATCTGACGGTCTGGATTCTTGGGACTGACGCTCAGGCAGCCTGAAGGGGTTCGAGTCCCCTAGGCTGAGAGTGGGAGTGGGGTGAGGCCCCCCGAGGTTGGCTCTCAGGCAGCCTAAAGGGGTTTGAGTCCCCTGGGCTGAGAGTGAGAACCAACACTATTAATTACTCTGTTTCGGGTCATAGACTTCAAAGTTCCTAGATGGGTTTTCAGGGTTCTCTGGGGCCTGTTTTCCAAAGATCCCACCACCTCCTTCAGCTCTGGGAGTTCTCCTTAGAGCAGAACCACACCTTCATCCCAGTATAGCCACAACACCAGTCTTCCAACACATCCGATTCCTAGATGTGCTGGAGAGCCCAGAGAACCAATCCATTCATCTTCCCCTGTGATCAGAGTGCACCAAACAAAGAAAATTTTACAGAAAATACTTGTGGTACTGCCTAGTGAAAGACAAGAAACCCACTGTCCCAGCGTAGATGTGATGGTTAATACTGAAAGTGAACATCACAGGATCTAGGCTCACCTGGGAGACAAGCTTCCACCGGCACCTGCAAGGGCTTACGCTGATTATGTTCACTGAGAAGGGGCTCCCCACCATATATGAGCTGCACGTCACCTGGCAATGAGTCAAGTAAGTACTAAGATGTGTATAGAGAACAGATAGTAAGTGATGAGGATGTGTGGGGACAAAGGCCAGCCTGGGCACCACAGTAAGATCCTGGCTCAAAGCAAACAAAAAATCGTTCAGTCTCCTTTCCCGAAAAACATAATTGCATTTCTTACCTTTCTAAATAAACCCTGAAGGGGGCCGTAGGCAGTGTGGTCAGAAGCAGCCTTCTTTATCTACTCCCCATCCTTTTCTCCTTAGAAGTGATAGGTTTGGGGCTTAATGGAATGCAAAAGAACCAAAATTTTATGTGAATTTTGTGTAACTTAACCTCAACCTGCTTTGGGAGAGAATTTGTCCTTAGTTCTGAGTCTGATGAGTTCAGGTTTGCAAAGTCATATATGGAACTGCCAATTCTTCAAAGGGCCTTGGCAGCCAGTATTCAGAAACAAATTCTGCAATAAAACAGGAAATATACACTTGGAATCACAGAGTTACCAATTCATTGTTATAACACGGTGCTCTTAAATTTTTGTAAGATACTCATTTTATGGTTGTCAGGGGAAATAACTACCTAGATTAATAGGCATGAAAGTCCGAGAGCCAAAACAGAAAGGACCATCAGCACTGGGTCCTAGAATTCTGCTAACTGGCTGTACTACAACATCTCTGGAATGAAAGGTTATATTGGTGGCGGTTTGAGCTGAGCCCACTGCTCTGTACTGTGCCCTGTGCGCATTAGTGCTTAGACATATTTTCTTACTTTGTGTAGTATAAAAATCAGTATAAGAATATTTTTCATTAATTTCTACATGAACTTGAAGTCTGCTGTTTAATGTTCATAAACATATTCAGACCTATGTAATGTTAAATCTCTTTTAATATTGTGTAAGCATGATGTTCTAATGTTCTGGAATCATTTTAAATGCATGTTTCTCTCTTCCAAGATTTATAATCATCTCATATCATATCCAAGAATAAAGAGACAAAATGGAACCCTTTGTCCTTTATTTCTTCTAAACATAATAGACGGTAGCAAGATTTCTGGTTCTCAGAATTGGAAAACTTTGTGTGTGTGTGTGTGTGTGCGCGCACACACACACATTTTAAACCTTAGGGCACAAACAACTTTATTAAAATATGCGTTTTCATGATTTGAATGCACAATTCTGCATGTGAAACATACATATGTAACTATACGTGTTGTGTCATGCACTGTGAGCTGTAAGACACAGGTAAAAGGGCATCTTAATAGCTTAATAATATTGGTTTGTGTGGATTAACTCTACCAATGAACACAAATAGAGGGGCCTCTGCTACAGGCTCATGGCCACTTATGTCTCTATGAACAATTACTATGTCATGATTTTGCAGAATAGAAGAAAATATTTCCTGTTCTACAGGAATCTTGAGATCTAAAAAGAAGAGTCGTTTTTTCCTTTTTCTAGACAAGAACATTTTGTGATATAAATCAACCAGTTAAACATTTATCAGTCCAAAACAATGGTGATTAAAGTCCAAAATTTTCTTGAGTTCTTAGGAGCCTGATTTCTTGCTCACCATTATGACATATTTTGGGTAGAGCTCGTTATGCCTCATGAAGACTGGTGGGACAGAGAACTGGGGTTCACATCATAAGTGTGAAGCCACTAACGTCACTGAGGCACAGTGACGGCTTTGTGGGTATTCACACTACTTAGCTTATTCTGATGATACACAATTTAAAAATAGGAAAACTGAAGACAGGTCACCATGGTATTCAACGGTTCCACAGAACAGCAGACTCCCAGCACTGCCCAGCCCAGCATCTGTGCGACCCTTACTTTTCCCTCAGTTGAAAGTCAGAGAAGACAAAGGGTGAAGGGTAGGTGAGCTGGTGAAACTGGGTAAGGACGCGGTGAGGGAAATGCACGCGCAGCCTTTATTTATTTGATTACTATTAAAATGCACCCTCCTTTGCTCTTAATTTGAAAGCGACGCTCTCCTCATTTAATCACTGTGCTCTGACTGACAAGAGTAGACAACACGAGAGAAGGAAAGCTGTCTCTTTTCTGTCTCACTGGACACGATATAATGAATGTGAGATGGCTAGTTTTTCTTTTCCTTGACAACTTAAATATTTGAAGATGAAATATGGAGTTTAAGAGCATAATGCTGGTGGGGGGCGTGAAGAAAGTTAATTGGACCAGGAATCAAATACAAAATTCATTTATGCATTTGCCTAATAGTTTAATAAGTGCCAATTTGGATACAGGGATTGAGTGTAATTATAATAAGAATTTCATCTCAGCTTTTCCCATGCAAAGAAGGGTCAGCAAATAGGCTCTCCCCACTGAGTGCCCTAGTCCTGTGTTTTATTACGTTTACTTTATAATGCCACCATCCCCAGGCCACCAGTGTGCTTGAGGGGTTGAGAAGGCAGTGTGGCTGCTCCCTCTCGGCCTCCTGTCTTTCAATGCTAGCCAAAGGTACTTAAGAATGACAGTCTAAAGAATGTCTGTGCAGACAAGCTGCAGATGGGGGAAACTGGAAACCCACAGACAGGCTTTCTTTAAGTAGACTGAGTCCTTGCAGCAAGTGTGAAGCTCCATCTGGGGATTCCTGTCATGTTGAGGAAGTTAGACATGCTCTCTGTAGAGTTGAGTTCCTTGAATTTTAATGAAACCAGTGTCAGTCCTTCTCATGTATACCCTGGTATTAGAATCAGTGGTCAGCAACTGAACAACCACCATGGTAAATGGCAGTAGATAAACAAACCAGGACAGCCAAAGAGTTCAAGGTGTGTTTCTCCCTCAGACTCTTCTACACTTGGGACCCTGAGAAAATACAGTGGGTAATGTTTCTGTTTTAGTGGAACAGCCTCAGGTTGTGTGTAGGAAGTGGTATGCGTGTGCACGTGTGTGTGTGTGTCTTTCCTCACTATATGGTTTTCTTTCTCTGTAAATAATATTCCTCTTACTTGGTTGGCCATGGGTCCTGGAATGCTGTGCAGGTTGCTTGGTGGAACTGCACCTTTAAAAATTCAGTGAGAGCAATGCTGAATCCAACCCAAGACAATGAACTCTTATGCGGAAGTTAAGAGAAAATGATGCATTCGCTGCCTGAATATAAGTTTACCAGGATGGCATAACGTGGAGAAGCCGGTGGCACTTCTATGTGAGGTGCTTCTGATTAGCTGCACCCATCACTCTGAGAGCACAGCACAGGCAGTAGCTCAGCCAGACAAGACCGGTTCTCCATGGATTACAGTAGCCTTACAGACGATTGTGTTGCTTTCTAAGTCTCTAGGATACATCACCACTGTCTCAAGACAAGGTCATTGGTATATAACTTTCACAACCATTTTGCTCGTACAAGCCAAAGATGGCCCTCTGGGGTGGACTGACAGAGCAAATCGGAACTGAGGGCTCATTTTTGGCAGAACTGTTCTGGCCAGAAATGGAACACTAACTGGTTCCTTAATGGTGAAGTTGCAACCTCTATTTGTCTTTTTGTTTGAGCTGGCAGTTGGAATTCCTAGCAGTTTGCTTGCATGGGCTGGCTGCTTGTAAGCAGTGTGAGTCTCCATGCTTTTTGGTGACAATATTCCATTCAAGAGCAAGCTGCCGGCAGCTTAAGTCCTTAGGTGAAAGTTAACATTCTCCACTTAAATGAGTTAATATTCCCATCTTAAAGGCTTATTAGGATTAAATGCATTGATACATCCATCCATGTGCTAACTTCATTAAATCGCCTTTTAACTATTACTTATCATCATCTTATGTTAACACGTGGACATGTGTTAAGTTTCCTCTCTAGTGTCTCATGGCTTTCTCAATTCACTATGCATTCACTATTTGATGTGCAAATGTATTTGAAAATTCATTGATGCCACAGTCTTCACATAGCGAGGGTAGGGGGCAGAAGCATTTTGCTCCCTTTCAAGAACAAAGACATAGCTTTGCACTTTTAAAAGAAAATCCCCTCAGTATAGCTCTTACTGTTTACTTCTTTATTGGGTCTTAAGATTCTTCAGTCAGTGGAGAACAGAGAGCAGACACTCAGTGAAGCTTTTGATTAATGATGAAACACGTGCTTTGTGAAGGCACAATGCTTTATTTTCATTTTGTTAGAAACTCTTGTAGATATCTACCAAGTTCCAATTTTGAATCCAGCACAGTTCACAAATGGCCCTAATCATTAGTCATTTATTAACTTCTTCAGCAAATATGACCAAACATTCATATTTTACATGGTGCAATGGCAGATGTGAACTACACACTTTTCTCATTCAAAAGTTGCCTCCCAGGATCTCCATCTTGACCTGATGTACACAAGGTCGATTCAGTCACAGTTCACCTCAGAATTGTGTGGTCAGCCTGGATCATATTCCTTCCAATCCTCCCTAGGGGTTCAGTCCTGCATTTAACACATATGTGGCTAAGCAAAATTTGTTCACAGCTCGAGGAGCGAATGGGGAATGAATGGGGAACTTGGCATTTTTTCCCCTCAAACTTTCCTGAGGAGCAGTTGATATCGTTTGAATCCATCCTTCTGTTTGTTATTCACGATTCCTAACATCCCTGATTGTCAGCCTATTACAAACAATAGAGGATATTATCAAGATTTGCCTTCTGGAATTGTACCAGTATTTACACAGCCAGTTGTTAGAAACGTTATGGTCTGAATGTTCAAAACTGAAAATTCCCTGTAATTTCTCCTTCGTCAGAGTAAGCTTCTTCACTATATGCCTGCCTTCCTTGTGGCAGTTCATGGGCAGTGATTTGTGAAAGTGAGATTTTGTCATGTTTCTCCCATCCTGAGATCTTCTTAAAGGTCTTCAAGCTCCATCAGCATTTTGCAATTAGTGAAGGACTTATTGAAAACATGGAACTTTCTCGGTCTACCTCTGTCACACCCATAAAGAAAAGTTTCCAAAGTAAGACTTCAAAATAAAACTTTTGTGTTAATTTCTATCTCCATACAAGCCACCGTAAGCTGTACTGAATATAGTCTGTATATATAGAAGTGAAATAAGGATAATTTATCAAAAGTGTGGAGACATGAAAACTTGGAGTATTTGAAATATGATGGAATGGATGAGTTCATGGCTGCTCTCTGTAAAGTTTTCTACTAACCACAAAAGTCATGGAATTAATTAAAAAAGACACTGATATCTGCTGCCTTGGCAGACATTTTCCCCTCATATACCCACACTCAAGGATTAGCTGAATTTCAAGTTCAGTTGGCATAGAGTGTTCTTTCTCCAGCCTCTGTTGCACATCTGAGTATTTCTATTCCAGATTGCTTTAGCAACCCTGGAAATCATTAGTCCTTTTTATCAGTAATTTCTCTGTTGTTGTGATAGAAACACCAACCAAGAGAATGTATAAAAAGAAGAATTTATTTAGCTTAGGTTTCCAAAGGTGCAAGTGTCCATCATGGCCGAGAGCAATGATGGCAGAGGTGGCTGGCGTAGACACAGAAGCCCAGTGCTCACATCGTCATGCAGGCACAGGAAGCAGAGAGACTGGAGATCCAGTAAGGTTTAAGACCTCTCTACGCCCACCCCAGTGATGTGCTTTCTCCAGCATGTCCACACCCTCTAAGACCTCTTGAAACATCACCACCCACTGGGGACAAAGTGTCTGAATACTTAGAGAATGTGAGGGACGTTCCCTTTCAAACCGCTGCACCTTGTTCTCTACAAAGAATGGCACAGGTTTGGTTCTACGTGCTGCTGTTTTGAGATTCTCCTCTGGTTCCCAGGGTTTTCTGATAACAGGGCTTTCTCTGTGGGAAGAGGCACATTGTTTCCTTGATTTAATTTTCTGCATGGCCCATGCTGTCCACCAATCCCAGTGTCTGTCAGAAATCAGAGACATATAAGACTATTTCCACCTTTGAGCAAGAAATTCAAGGCACATCTTTTTAGAAGGTTTGAAAATGATTTAGAAAACTGAAAACAATAAGTCTATTGAAACTTGAAGATTTTATCATGACTCCGTGAGTTTCTCCCTACACAGCTGGAGTGAGCAGTGCATACATTAAATACCATCTTCCAGTGTTACATCTTGAAACTGATTTATAATACCATCTATGAATAACTGTGCCTTGAAATTTCAAAGCAAACAAAAGAAAAGTCAAAAATGAACTGAAGCCATAGAGGTGATAATACTAGACAGCATAAGGCTAATATACTGTAGAGATTGAAATTGACATCAGAAATGACAGCTCAAATATTTTCCTTCTTTCATGAAACTGGCTTTGTTGTCCACTTTCAGATAGAAATGAACTAGAAGCACTAGTTCTCGTGTATACCTTTTCTGGTTTTAATAACAAGTGGTCTCTTTGCCTTGATGACTCCACACAGGACATTTTACAGCTGTTGTTGCTGGGGCTGCCACCAGGATCCCCCTGGTTTCTGATGGCATGAGAGGTGAGGCCACAGTAAGTTCTGGATGTGTCTATGCAATGCACCTTCAGGAAGAAAATTTACTTTATGCCAGGAATTCATTTCCAGGGTTGGTGGAATGTGGTGTGATCAGTTGCATGCCATCAGACACGATCTGGATCACATGCTCCTCTCTGATACAGTGAATAAGGGGATTTCTTTCTCCATTTATTTTGAAAATCTCAGTAAAAATTAATCAAGCATGCTTTACTAAACCCCAGTTGTTAAGTCTCACAATTGATATATTCAGTATCTGTACTTAAAAGCACGAGTCGGACTAGGGCAGAAGTGCCTGTCCCTGTCATTACTGCATGTAAACAGACGGTAAGAATTTCAATTACATTATTTGCATCCTAGGCCTATTTTTTAAATCAAATCTGGTGCCCCATGATTGCTTATCTATTATTCATAAAGTATGTTGCTTTGATTTTGAACATGAATGGTCTTTTTTACCGAAAAAGCATCACATCCAACTCTCTTTCTCCGTGACTCTGTCACTTTATACTGACATCCATGAAAGGCGACTTTGGAGGTTTTAAGTTTTGCATTTTTCAAAAACATAAAAAACAAATCTGTATCATCAAGGAAAAAGAACACTAGTATCATTTTCTGAAAAAAAACACAGAAATAAATGTCAGTTTACTTATTTGAATATTTAAGCATGAAAAATGGAAAAAGTTTAGGACAGGTAAACTGAAAAAAGGGTTCTACAAGCCAGCAGGTACTTGATCAAAGTGAACAACAAAGCCAGTCTCATGCCACATGTAAGGATGTATGTACATGTATGTATGTAAACTCCATTCTACCATGACATCATGACTTTCCTGCCAAGATATAGATTTTAAAGAGCATTCTTTCTCTGGGGACAATTCTAATTCCTCTCCATCAGTTCCCCTGGGGGTGACTGAACTCTATGGCACTGATACCTTTTACGACAGGATTCTTCTTCTAGTAGTTCACTAATCACGATTGTTGAAAAATCATGTAAGAAATAAATGGTAGCCTGTATTTGTTATGAAAATGTGTATTTGTGGGTATATGTGTGTTTCTCTGTGTGTATGTATGTATGCAAGTATATGCATGTGTATGTGTTTCTGTGTCTATGTATATATATGTATATATGTGTGTGTCTATGAGTACACATGTACATGTTTGTGCATATGTGTATATATTTATGTGTTTGTGTGTGTATATTATCCATGTATGTATGCATGTGTCAAGATATGTGTATATATGTGCATGTGTGTATATGTACATTATTTTTTCCTTTGGGGCGTATATATGTGCATGTGTATATGTATATATGTGTATGTATATGCATTCACATATATGTATATATAGGTATGTGTATGTGTGTATAGATGTGGTGTTTCTATGCACAAATGCATGTTTATGTTTGTGTAAAAGTGCATATATATGTTTGTATATAATATGAGTACATCTCTGTGGGTCTGTGTGTATGCATGTGTATGTCTGTATATGTATGCATGTGTATATGCCTATATGTGTTCATGTATACATAGATCCATATATATTTGCATAGGTGTGGTGTATCTGTACGTTTGTGCATTGTGCATATGTGTCTGTCTGTTTGAGACTTTGCTCTCCTCTTACATTTATTTCCCTCCAATATTCTAAGCTTGTTCTCTTCTTAGACCTTGTGTTCTGTTTGGTCTCCAGAGCAAGGAAGACGAGCCAATGTCACCAGATGGTTTGCTTATGCCTACCACTATTATCTGGAACTTGAATTATGAGTACGAGTGAAATCTTCCATTGCATCCACAAGCAAGCATTGGATGAGCTTGAGGATTTGCAGTGGTGGGAGGAGTAAACAACAGACTTCATCCCTCCAGGTTCACAGCTTTGTCCTCTAGCAGAGTCCTGACTCTAACATGCTCAATATGAATATCGGGTATCCTGTCTGCTGTTGCTTAACAAAGGGATTTCATTTCAGACGGTGCCTGTCTCCTTGTGATGAATAATCTGACATGGGGATAATATGCATAAATATCCTACCTGTCTGTTATACACTGTAAAGTGATGTTTTCTGCCTGTTTCAGGACCTATTGCACAACACTGAAGTCAACACTTTGCCAAGCATTTCTTGTCATCATGAAATTCAGGTGGAACTTTGGAATCATAACTACACTTTCTTACATTAAAAACACATTAACACCACACCATCAATCCATATTAAATATATAAACAGTTAGCCTGGAATGTTCAAAGTTCTCTTAGCACATCTTAGATGGAAAATAAAAAATACTGTGTCATCTGACACGTGGTCATTGCTTTAACATGGCAGCATGTGACAAATTGCTCTAATATTGCATCATTGGGTCATTTGACACAGGGGCATTGCTCCAACATGATGTCATTTGACATAACACTGGGGCATGCTCTAGCATATTCATCAGGAATGGGCCATGCCCCATTCCTTTAAAAACATTATTCTCAGGACTGGAGAAATAGCTTAGCAGTGAAGAGGCGCTAGTTGCTCTTGCAGAGGAGAACCCAGTTGGATTCCCAAAACCCATGTGGTGGCTAACAACCATACATAACTCCAGTTCAAGGGGATCCATCAATGTCTTCTGACCTCCATGAGCATTGCATGACATAGGTGCACTTACGCATATGCAGGCGGTCCACTAACACACATGAAATAAAAATAATAAATAAAATATTTGTAAAAGTTTTTTTTCTCTCTTTCTCCATTTAATCACAAAGGGTTTGGCATCCAAAGCTCAGTGAGTAAAGAGTGTAATAAACACAGATTCTGCTTCTATTTCCTAACTTTCTGATTTGAGGACATAAAGGAACGGCAAAGCACACTCTAAGTTGAAGTTGGCATCTTCTTTCAAATGACAGTGTTCCTTTGTTTTTCAGTCCATAAAAAGAATAAATTACCCTTAAGGCATTGTACAGACCATTCAACTCAATTCTGTTTTGCTTAAATCTCCTGGATCTACTATGGTGCTAGGTCTACAGAAGGGACTCTAAATCCCAGTTTAATGCAAATTAGTGATGTGAGAATTAAAGGGGGATGAACTGAGGTGCCCTTGATGAATATCTTCTGTCCCTGTCTGCCCGCACCAAGGCCAGCAAAGCTGAAACTTCACAACTTTGAACTTCAGCTCTGTGTTTCTCCTTTTTTACTGAGCAGGTCAGCAACCTAGCTTTGCTTTGAGGATCTCTCGAATTGTTGATTGCCTTGATTTCCATTTCAAAAGAATAAACTCACAAGCTAATATTTCCCCTCATTGTCAGTGAAAGTTAAAAAGCAGCCAAATAAACCTCCCCAAACAAAACAAAACCCTAAAGTGCCAAGGAGCAATGTTTATAAGTTTTCAAATAGCAGCTGAAAAACACCAATAAAGTTTGGATTCAGCTCAAATGCACCGTCTACTCCAGGCAGCTCCCCCACCCCTGCCTCTTTTTAATGGTCCATTTGTCTGATCCTCCTGGAAGATCTATAGAGAAAATTACCAGGGCAGAATGTACATCCAACTGCACATCCTGCTACAGGAGAAACGACTCCTGTTCTCATCATCAGGATCAATAATTTGCTAACACAGTATTAGCAAGAGCAACAACTCCACCAGGTTAAGGGAGTTTTACACTGAATAATGACGGCCTAGGAAAAGGGCAAAGCTGAGCCAGTAAATCCTGGCAGCCTTTTACTATTGAGAGAGCAGGTGCCAGTGAATCAATAGTGACTCTGGTGAGCCCGGGCTGTAAAGATGCTTTATTGCTCTGCCTAAGTACATTGGCAGAGATGCTGCTCTTAGTGTCTGTACACAGGAGCCACTGGGATCCTGGCCTGCCCTATTAACAGAAGCATTTCCTCTTCAGAGCAGGGGAAGTTGCATCTGGGGACACAGAGCATGGCTGTACCACTCCTCTATGGACACTGTAAGAGCAGCAGAGGGGCAGGAAGAGATGGAATAAATGAAGCCAACTGAGAGAATGCAGAGAACGGGTGCACAATAGGCCAGCTGGATTCTACCGACTTAGAGAATTGATCAGGAGGACTTTCCTCCAAGAGGCCACATCCAAATCACCCTTTGACAAGAAGACACATTTTAGGAGCACTGTCTTCATGTCCCCTAAGTTATCGAATGTGATAGGTGTCACAACAGACAGTGATGAACTGACCCCCATTCCATAGGGTCTTCCCACATGTCCAGAGAAGATTCACAATTTGTATGCTATTTGATTTTTACAAATCATCTTTTAACAAATAGCGAAAGAAGGAAGCTTGCCTGCTCACCAAATATTCCTGAATTTCTGTTCCCCCAATAGTCAGGGAAGCTGTGATTTCGGTCTTCCGTGTTCTGCTCACTGTGGACACATTCTGTTTATGAACACATTAGGCAGCTTCTAGAAGGGAGTTATATCCCCATTAAACACTTGAAGGGAATAACTTTGTAAGGAAAAAGGGGGTTGAGAGTGTCACCCCCATAAAATTCCAACAGGCTAAGAACAATTCATAACAGAAAGAAAAACAGGCATGCGCTTGCAAAAGCTAAGAAAACAAAACACACAGAGACACACAGATATAGACATACACACAAAGATACACAGACACACACATATAGACACACACAGACACATAGATACACACACATAGACACAGACACACATACATATATACAGACACACACACACATAGACATACAGACACACACACATAGACACACAGACACACACACATAGACACACAGACACACACACATAGAAAGGGAAAGAGAAAGAACAAAAATCTTATGGTTTTGCTTGATCAATTATTCTTCAGCTAAATAATCAAGAAGATAAATCAGTTTCTCACAAGAATTTATTTCCAAAAGTAAATGCTACATCATCACATGAAACATGCAAGGTTTAAGGGTCTTTTAGATTCTGGTCCTGTCTGTGGGCACAAAGAAAGAGGTAGACAGTGCTCTTCTTTCACAAGACTTTCAGATGTCCTGGGGGAGGGGAGGACCGTGCCTGGCCAGTGGAGCCTGGGGCAAAGTACTGGGGTCTGGGTGCCCTTCCCCAAGGCTGACAGGGTTCCTAGTGTGGCACCCCGCCCCACCTGCCAAGAGTCCAGAATGGCCTCAGGCCGCTCCCATTTTACACCTTTCTCTTAAGCAGGACTTTTCTCTGATTACTTAATTCATGATTCAGTGAGGTGTGTGAGCAGAGTAGAACAAAAATGTCTTTAAATAGGTAGGTTTCCTAACCCAAAAGGGCTTCTGGTGGACCAGATTCAGGCCTCCCTCCCCACATAGCATTTGATACATCATTTATGCCATGTTCCTCAGATCCATGGTGTTTGTATCTCTAAACATTATTTTTAGATGTGTATATGCGTGCTGTGCTTGCTGGTGTATGGGTCCAGTTGTGTGTGGAGGGTGCAAATGTATGTGCCACATACGTACATGGAGGCTCGAACTTACACTGCTGTCTTTCTTGATCGTGCACCCCCTGGCATATGGAGGTAGGCTCTCTTGTTGAACCTAGACTGTTCTAACTATCCAATCTGCTTCAGGGGTCCCCTGTCTCAGATTTCTAACTCCGGAACTACAGGCAGACCCCCATGCCTACCTGGCATCTGCATGGGCTCTGAGGATCTGAACTTTGGTCCTTGCACTTGGGTGACCAGTGTTCTGTGTTCTGAGCCATCTTTCCAGTCCCACCTCCTGGGTCTGCTCTTGATAGAGCAGATGAGCGGCCGGGAGACTGTACTCATCATTAAGGAGTAAGTATATTTGCCTAAGGTGGGAGAAGATCTGAACGCTCTGTGATCTGAGTCTAACTGAGAGGTGAGTAGAATCGATGCTCCGTAGACGAAGTCTTCTTTCTCTGATGTCTCCTGTTTGTGTCCTATGTGGTTTTTACTAGGGGAAGGCGACATGGCTATCAGTGATTTAAGCAGCTGTGAAGGTCCTTACCTCTGATCTAGGGCTTTTAAATCACCTTCCAGTTACTCTCCAGAACCCTCTCTCTCTGGGGCATCTTTTGAAGTGGAGACTGTCAGGAAGTTGGAGCTAAACTGTGGGGTTAGAGAAAAGAATCTAGTCAGAAGCCAATTCGCCATAGACACACAAGAATAAGCATATGCTGTACAAGCCTTTAAGATGAGACAGACAGTCTTGGTCGCCAACCTAGACTATTTTGAATTGTACAAAGTCCCTGTCATCCCCATCTTGGGCACATCAAACACATGAAAGCAGGTGCTGCTCTTAACACACATGGAGGACCCTGAAAAGAACAGACAACTGAGTCAGAAACGGATCCCAAGGACCTCATCTCCAGACCCTGCTTCAGTTCCGCATTTGTTTCATGGGTAATTCCTGAGATAAAAATTGGATAGCTATCCAAGAGGGTGAGGTCGGACATTTTTCTCCCATGGAAAGTAGCCGTTCCTATGCTCTGTGATAGTCACTTGGCCCAGCTATGAGAAGGCTTTACAGTGACAACCTCAAACTACTTGAGAAGCAGAGATTCTCAACCAGGAATCACATGCTTTGTGTGTAACATCCATGTGGGCTGTAAGGCGCCCTAGGAGCAGGAATTGTTCCTAGTAGCTCATTGTGACCTCTGAATGATGTTGTATCCTGAGGGTTTTGTTCTAAGTTGAGACCCATGTTCATAAAGTGGCATCTAGAGGTCTGTCACGGGATCTGCATCATGGACCTGGGGAATGAGTGTTTTCTCCTCCTGGGACCGGATGTAGACTCTTTCCTCTGTGTGTATACTCTATTTCATCGCAGAAGTCAGTGCTTATGGGTTCTCACCAGCTGAGAATCCTACGCATTGGCACTCCCTGGAAAGAAGTACCACAGTTATAAGTGTTACAGCACCTCACCAAGGTAATTATGGATTTATGTAAGTGGTTTGCCAATGCATTTTTCTAATGTGCCTACATTATGCCCTTGTTTAAGAAAAGCACTCTGTTAGGCCAGCATTTTCCAAAGGAATCTACTTTCCCCAAAGCCACATGCATTGGAAACACTGAGAGAGGTGTGAACTATAGCACGTGGCTTTTCAGAATCCAGGCAAATGAAGTCAGTGCCTATCTTAAACAGCTCTGTTCTCAAATTAATTTCATAGAAACATACAGAATTCAAGTTAATAATCAACAGATTCAACTTTATGCATGAGGTGTGGTAAACCAGAGAGGGGCTGTTAAACCAATTCTGTACTGTCCCTGTGGGGATAAGAAACTCTAAGCAGAGCTTCAAAGTACTACAGACTGTTCCTAAAATCCTCAAAACAGGCAAGAGAAATTGTTGCCTTTGTGCCAACAAATACAAAAGAGTGATTGCCTATGAAGTGGGCTGTCTAGTCACATAGAGAAGAGACATCCAGAAATGAAGTTTCAAGTGTGGTCACATCAGAGGAGAAAAAGCGGAACGCCTCGATCATCCATGAGGGTGATAAGTAGAAGGACCATGTTTTCACTGCAAGATAGATTCCCTGTCTAATATTTCTTACATCAGAAAACGCCAATGTCTACCATCGAGATGTCTCAGGCAGAGGCTAAAAATTGTAACTTGTTCTGCTTTCACTTATTAGATTTCCCTAAAATAAAGTGTGCAAAAACTAAACTGAAGAAAAATGTGTCACAGCACAGCCTCTAGATCAATCACTTCAGTGCCGTGTCAGTTTCCTTGGGGGACCTTAGCTATGTCTTACACTGGGCATACATGAGGTGCATTTCCACTCTAAGTTATTTTGAAGAGAAATTGGCTACTACTAAGAATTTCACTAGGCCAGTGGATATAAACCGAAAAGGTGCTAAGCAAACTGGTGTGCACAGTCCCCTCCTCACAGGGCTCGAGTCCAGGAGGCTGTGGGAGCAGACAGCTGGTAGCAGAGACCTGCAGCTTCTCCACTGTGATTTAAGTGGCTGAGATCTGTTTCGCTAGATTTTCAGTGTTAGATATGAAATGTATTTGGAAAAATATTTCCATCATAATAAGGAAGTGTTTGAAAACCTGCATGTTAAAGGGCATGTGACCCAACACCTTCAGTAAAGAAATTCTCCCAGTGGGTTTTCCACAAACCAATGCACTCTTAAATGGTACAACAGTCAGGACATCATGATTTCCAGGTACCTCAGTCCAGATACACCACGTCTTTCTTGCTTACTACAAAGTAGGCTAGCAGATCTTTACTTCCAATCTGCCTGTGACAGGAAACAGGAGAACAAAACATAGAAAGTCAGCTTCCTCCTGATGTTTGCAGACTTGTGGTACAGTCATGGATTAAATGTGCTTTTTCCCCATTCTCAAGCAGAATCTAGAAAGTCATTTTTCAATGATGTTGACAGGACAGAAACTTAATCTAAATGAGGTATTTAGAAGAGATTGGGATTAAAGGAAGTCACCATGGAAGAGCTCCAGGACAAGCAACCAGGATACATGCACACACCCATACTTGTCCCTTTGCCTGTGACACTCTGTCCACCTTGGGATTCTACCAACAACAAGGATTTCACCAGATGACAAACCAAAAGGCCTAGCTACCCTAGGATTTGAATATCCTGAACCATGAGCCAAAATGAACCTCTTTTCTTTGTAAAGTTAACTTGCTACCAATATTTTGTGACCCTGATAAGACCTGACTAAAACAGCCACCAACACAGGCAGTTATCATCTAGCCATTTACTTATTTATTATTTGATTTATAAAGATCAGCTTTCAGAGCTCTGAACATGCTGAATGAGGTAAGGACGAAACAGAGTCAGGTTTTACTCTCAATCTTCCAGGTCCAGTTTGAGATCATAGATCAGGGAGGAGGCTGGAGTATGCTTTTATAGAATACTAAAAATACTGAATAACCGTGAGGGGGGTAGTGAGATCTTTGAGATTCTAGTGATGTGTCTTCTGGTGGCTAACACAGGAGTTCCCTACATCACTCCACCTTCGATAACCATATATTTTGAAATTTTCTGAACAGTCCTGAGTCATGTAAGCAACTTCCAAATGACCATCAAAGACCACATATGAAATAATCCAACATAATGTCTCCTTCTGTCCTGCTGATGTTTGTATTCTAGTCCCTGAGGTCAATAAAGTCAGATGAGAGTGATTTACAAAACCATTCAGTGGCCTTCAATGATGAACACAACTTGAAAATATCCTTCAGTGTTTCCAGATCTAACTCAATCATTCATCACAAATTTATCCTTTGGAAATTATTCTCAACTATGTGTATATCAGAATATATAACCCCATAAGGTGATGAGTATTTCTATGCTTAATGCTACTCATGTATTGGAGCACATAGACAAAGGGGTAATCCTGATTGCCTACAGTTAAAAACAAGGTAATGGGGAATGGAGAGGTGGCTCAGCAGTTAAGAGCACTGGCTACTTTTATAGACCACCTGGGTTCAATTTCCAGCACCCACATGATGACTAACACTCGTCTGTAACTCCAGTTCTAGTAGAATTTAAAACTCTCTTCTCACATGCACAGACATTGCACGACACACATGCACTTACATATATGCAGGCAATATACTCATCTACACAAAAGTAAATAAAATATTGAAAAAGCAAAGTAATGAAGTCGACATTAATTGAAGCAATAGGACCTTGATACATCCAGTTAACAGAATGTGATTCTACAGATAAGGAAAGGTCAAGACTCTCCCGAAGCATGTGACCCAGGGTGCTGGAGTGAGCTCCGAAGATGACAGCAGGATGGAGTCCATCCGTCCTTCTTCTCCTCTTCCTCATGGCAGAATAAAGAAACTTCTATTTATCTTCGTGTAAATAAACTGCAGTTCAGTTTGCTTTGTTTCAAGGGAGTGGAAAGATCTGGTATTCGGAGATGTTTTGTTGTGTTTTTCCTGTAGGTTTCTTCCATTGAGTAACTTTCGTATTCTTGGTTTAAATGTGCCTTTGTGATTCTGAAAGTGGAGCCGACCACTTAAGAACATGAACCCAAAAGAATGCAGCATTCTTAGGATGGCAGAGAAGGAACCAGAATGATCTGTCCGCCTTACCCTGACTATCTTCAGGTTTCTGGCTGAAACTGTAAATTAAACTCTTCTTAAATAACGGTTTGTGACTGCTTCTTCCCCATGAAGTTAGACAAATTTCTTCACTGGCAACAAGGTACTTAGACTTCCTGAAGTAAGAACTGAGAACACAAAGTGGAGTGAAATAGACCAGGACAGGCCCAAACAATCATGCTAGTGACGTGTCTCTGTATCATGGGATAAGGCACAGTGCACCCACAGGAGATCAATGCCTCGAGATTCCTTTCACTGCCACTCTGTGTTTCCTGGGAAAGCTAGGGTCATATAAGCATTCCTAATTGACTTCACTTCTAATAACCTGCCCTTGAACAGGCCAAAGGAGAAAGAAGGGGCGACAGTATTATCCCCTGCTGGTCCTGACTTGCTGCTTTTCACGCCCAAACCTCCTCTTCATTTTCATATTCTATATTCTTGTCTTAATTTTAAACTGAGTGAAAATATTACTGTTTTCATGGAAATTCTAGAGACACGCATGGAGGACAGATGAGCCCCTTTCTCTTCCACAGTCTATCTTTCTCCCTCCCTGCAGGCTGTACCCTTCCCCACAGCCATGACCAGTACTGTGCACTAATTCTGTGTGTATCTCCATCTTTAATTGCATAGCTGTACATTTTACAGAAACGGCTCTTGCAAACATTGCTCTTACTACCATATGTTATATTCATGTTTGATTCAAATTAGAGGTATGCCTACATCTAAATAAATTTCATTTACCTTTGAAACATAACTTGCCTTGGAGATTGTCCAATGCTAGTAGCCAATTTCCATCTCTCTTTAGTGACTGAATTATATTTCATAGTCTATTAGTCAGGATAGACCTGGCTATGCTACATTAACAAACAATCTTAGTGACTTAAAAACATGGAACTCTATTTGTCAGCTGTGATACATGTCCATCTCCATGAAGTCAGAAGACTGATCCGCAGCACCCTCACTCTGGGTCTGACGAAACAATGGGAAGCCCTCTGTGAAGAGGCGGCTCTCCTGATGTGGGGGCTACCACTTTCTTCATTGTATCTCAAAGGCTCCCTCCTGGAAATGAGACACATTAGTGTCTCAGATTCTTGGCCCAAACCACTCACCTGTCATGCTTCATCTCGAGGGTGTTAGAGAAATGCATTTCACCACAGGTCCAGGAAAAGACAAATTTAAAAGCCTCCTTATCCCCTGACTTCCATGACTTTCCTCTGTAACGGGCATATCTTAGAGGATTTCTATTCTGTGAAGCTGTCTTTGACTCAAGACTTGTGTTGGTAACCCTGAAAATTGTGTTTCCTTCTCTTCAGTGCAACAGATAAGCCCGATGTCCACAGGACCTTCAGCAAATTAAGAATAAATTTCTCACTGTGGGGGCACTGTACCACCAACTAGGACATCATTTCATTTCAAGGCTCCTGAATCTATGAACAAATTCAGGACTGTGTTTTGAACTAACGCGTGTGAGGCTAGTGTAGAAATATGATTATATTCATTGAACTGGAGGTGTACTTCACTTCTAGAAACCCCATGATCGTCGAGCAATTAGTCCTGGTTGTCATTTGGATCTGAACTACACAAAACCAAGTATCCGAGGCCTGCTCCTTAGGGACTCCGGGGAGGTGGTGAAGTCTTTAGAGGTCAGGCCTCATGGCAAGAGCTACACGGGTGCCGGAGACAGTGCATCTTCTTCTTCAGTCCCTTTTGTCTTCTGGTTTCCATGAGGCAAGGATGCACCCTCACAAGGTACAGCCTTGACACAGTCCCAAAACAAAGCTCACTGTGAGAGAAAAGGGCACCCCTTCCTCTTCATTAGCGGATTGTTTAGGAACTTCATTCCAGGGATGGAGCTTAGTAGGGCATGCCTCAAAAACGTCTCTGACTGAAGCCACTGAGTTTCATCCCAGATCCCTTCCACTGCAGTGGCCGCTCTGCAACTTCTTTTGATTCTGAATTCTGAGTTCAAGAAATGAAGGATTTTCATTCAGACGTCAGGTCATTCACAGGGATTTCTGAATTTCAGGCAAATCTCCACCGAGCTAGCAGAGGTCTGCCTGCTCTCTTCCTCAGAATGATGAGGCCATGGTGAACGGTATGTATCCCAGTCTATGTGGTGCTTTGAGGGAAATAAAGGAAAATAACATGCTCATAACTATTCTAACACTCCTTCCCAGTGCCTGGATTCACCTCACTGTGAACACATAGCAAGATAATGAAGTTCTACACACACTTGACCTAAAATTTTTGACTCTAGGGTTTAGGAAAACAACTAATCAGGCATTTAAAAAGCCCTCCTTGCTTAGGCTAACTGGTGTAATCCAGAATTCCTGGGCAGGGTGTCCATAGAGTGCTATTCAGCCTAAACTTTCAACTTTTCTTTTTAGGACCATTCTTCACAGATTATTTTTTGTGAACATATATCTGAATTTTTTCATTTGATGCAAAGTGGTTATGCACATTTACAAAGTGCAATATGGTATTTCAATATGTGTGTGATATGTGATCACATCAGTGTCATTTTTGTATCTATTTCTTCAAACATTTATCATTTCTTTGCAATAGGATTATTAAAAATTCTTTCTATCACTTCTGTTGAAATATTCAGCTAATTCTTGTGAACCAAATTGCTATATTGTGCTGGAATCACTACAAGTTACTCCTCCAGTCCAAATGTGGTCCTGTGTTATTCAATTATTCTCTGGTCAGCCTTCCACTCCACTTTACCCTTCCTGGACCCTAAGATTTCACAGTTCTTTCTGCCCCTGGAGCACTTCTTTCTGGGTCAGAATTTGTATATATTTTAGCTCACAGAATGAGAGGCTTTACTCACCCATTGAAGAGCTGGTAGATAGACCACCAAGGAAGCCCTTGGGGAAGTCTACCACAGTCTCATTTGCTGGAAGTCACCACAGGGTCTAAAACGGCAGAAAGAAATGGTGTACAACTCCCTAGTGGTTCGGGTTAAGCACTCAGGCTCAGCAGCATTTCCATAAATGTTCATTTCCTAGGCCCTCTTCTCCACCACCTCCTTGGTCCATATGTACTTCAGCTAAAAGACTGCATGCCTATGACTTCCACACTTGCTCTAACAGCCAGAAGCATGACCAGACATTAGTGGGATGCTCAGAAATATTGATTTTAAACCTATAAGCAATAAAGGATCCTTTTATATTAAAGGAAACAGTTCTGGGCTTTTAATACTATCCTGATGTTTTAACCCTCATGGGCATCACTGTCTTCTATAAGCGTTCCAATTCCATCTACTCTTTGTTCTTATATGAAATCTCATTTCACCACTTTAGTTATTCAGTTCCAATCGTAACTGATAGATACCCAGTGTCTTTCTTGGTCTTGCTGAGGAGAATTACTCCATCACAGTCTTCAACTGATGATCCCATCTTGACATAGGCAAATAGCTATCTATGACTTCCAGTCTAATCTGGTCAAGGCACCTGATCTGGATTTCGTCTTTGAAAGACTCTTTCCTAGAAATCAGCTTTGCCTATGACATTGCACTGCTGAGCCACTGTATCATTTCAGCTGCTTTAGGTAGAGGGTGATGCATCCATCAGATGAGCTACTGGACTGGATGTCAAGGAATTTATGGCCAGTATTATTTGTAGTATCAGAAGGATGACTCCACCATTTGTCAGGAGCCCACAAGACACTCAGAAAACCCAGGAATCATTTGCTTAGTTGCATAGAAATTCAGAGTATGCTCATTTGAAATTAAGTTACATTTTATTTATTTCCATTTGACAAATGGTTTTCATTCTATTTTCCCAGCGAACAAGGGGCTTTCCATTTCCACTCAGGGTTATAATAAAGAGCGTCAATTGTGGCATTACTGTGTATGAGAACTTAGGGAGAAACTGTCTCAAGTCAAGACCCGTCTTTATGACTAGCCAGGCTCTAAGTAAGAGGCAGCTCCAAGGTTGGCTGCTTCTCTCTTTTTAAATGCTCTGTCACCTCCCCATACCAACCTTCTCTATGGTTCTGTTTCTCTCTGGCTTAGGGTCCGACCTCGAGCAGCCTCTGAGGAACAGATAGGAATGGGGAAAGACAAAGGCACTGTTGCTTTTGCTGACTGATTTGGTGCCAACTCGGATTTGAGCACTGTCTACCACAACCACTGCCAGTTACACATAAAGCACCAGGCAGGCGATGGCTCTGAAGGGGCCTGCCCAGCGCATTCAGAGAACCCTGGAGATATTGATTTTACAGTTTCTCCAGCGATTCTGCGTTGTGTTCCTTTACTTCCCGGCAATCTTTATAACTTTTACAGTGACATAAATTGCCATAAAATACACATCCAATACACCCCTCCCCTTCCTCCTCTAGAAATGGCTAAGGACGCCCCATTATTCTATTAACATGTTTGACCATTAATTCTCCTGATCTCCCTGAGTATGACGAGGTGACTCTAAACTTGGAGGGCAATTTGCACCGCCCGCTAGATTTATTATTATCCTCTCTAGTGCAAAGCACATGAATTCATCTAAACATTTATTTTCCTTAGTGTGCTGCTATTTTTCTTTTTATGTTTATTTTCACATAGATTTAGTGGCAGAATATAAGCAGCTGAGGCTACAGGAACTGCTGTCAGTCAGTGATGTGGGCAGCTCAGTTTTCTGAATTTGGCTTCTAACTCTTCCATACTCCCGGGGCGATCATGGGAGAATGCCATATGGAAATGGGGAAGTCAGCCCTGCCATGCCTAATTGGTTGGAAATTAGCCATTCTTACTTGAAGTCACAGACCCTGGAATGAACACAGCACAGGTAAGATTCTGCTTTCACTTTACTGCTGCTGTGTGAGTTCTTCACCGTTCCTCACAAATTAACCAGCGCATCGTTGGTGAGACAGCAGATTTATCTTATGGATGTAAATGTGAAAGGTTTGACTTACAGTCAAACAGGACTGTATTTACAGTCAAGTATTTACAGACTGATTTACAGTCAAGAGGACACTCAGCTGTTCTGAAGCTTGAGGTAGAACCTAGAGTATTTCTTCACCAGCTTCTAGAGCCATCTGCATTGTGTGGCTTCGGGTCTATCTCTGCTACCTTCAAAGACAGCAACGCTGTCTTCAGTCCATAAACCACTTACTTAAAGCAGAGGTGGAGGAGATATCCTGGCAACACCAGAAACCTCCATTTAAATCAGCAAAAGAGAGCTACTGAAGGGCTTGTGAGCAGAGGCCAGTGCACTCATGAGAATCTGGTATTTCAATGCTTGCATTTAGTAGAAACCCAACTCTGAGTCTCCTCGCTGAATGCAGTCTTTCTCAGGACCAAGTGGACTGTGAATCTGGCTGTTGGAAAATCACGGTTTAGAAAAAATGTCCAGTGCTTGGAGTGTATGGGTTTAGAGAGACCCTGTGTACTGGAGCACTAAGTCCAGAGCCCAGAGTCTGCTTCTAGTTAGGCCTCTGCCTTCATCTGCTTTACCTTAAATGATTTGCAGCAGAGCTTCGTGTGAAAAATCACACTTATTCCTGTCAATTATGAGATTTCTTTTGTGCCCTGTGTGGTGAGGATGCCTGAAGACACACCCCTTCTTGGCACACATGCCCCTAACACGACTCTGAAAAAGAAAAGAATAAAATAACCCCACCCCAATATTGAAAGAAAAAGGTGAGAATTATCCCTGAGGTATCCTTGAAGTACTGCACTTGAATCTTCACAGACATTAAAGTGTAGGAAAGAGAAAATAATGGTCTGGTCAACTTTTGACCTTAACATTGCCAACTTTAGTACACAATTGTCATCGTATATTAATGATGTCATATTTTAAGAAACAGTAAGCATCATCTTATCCTAAATTCCATGGCAGATATCCGTATTATTTACTCTGTCTGAATTTTTATTTATTTTTATTAAACCTTTGTAAATTTCATACCACAGTTCTTAATCGGTTAGGTTGCCTCTACCATTATGCCCCACACCATTTTCCACAGGGCCTCGTGCCTTCTGCCATACATGCCGAGTCCCGTTGGGTCACGCGATTTACCCAGATGTCCTCTGGTGAAAGATCAAACTACCAGAGCTCTTAAGGAAGGTGTGTGCTCACTCCCTCACCCAGCTGTACTCAGTTTCCAACAGTACTCTGGCTGGCGCGCGTCCATTTTCCCTCTCACCATTCTTGGCCCTTGTCTGACTCAGTTGGCATGGGTCTGGTCCTCGATGTCATCATGGTCACAAATGCACATGAGGAAGCTTCCAGTGGCCTGCAGGCTTCTGTTTCCTTATATTCATGGACCAACCTTGGGTCTTACAATCTTTCTGGCACCTATTCCAAAATGTTTCCTGAGCTGTAGGTGGGCGATGTGTAATACAGGAGGCCCTATCCAAAGGCACAGAATTTGCAGTCTCTTCCTAAGACTTGGCCAGATTCAGCCTTCTGTGTGCATCACATTGCTGTATAAGGTAGTTCCACAGGTGAGAGTTGAGGGGTACATTACTATTTTCTCGGCTCCCTGTTCCACCAGGTCCTGTGAGCCTTAGATGTAGAGGTTCCATTGTATATATGTCACCTATGGGTGGGCATCTCTCAGATGTAATTCTCTATTTGTGACCAGTTGTAGAACTCTGTAGTAGTCTCCGTCTGTTACAAAACATGTTGCTTTGATAAGTGGTGTAGAATACTCTTGTCTGTAAATATAAGGGCTTATATTTAGCATATAGCAAGAAATTTCATTTGTCTAGTGACACAACAGAGAAAGGGGTTTCTCTAGGACCTGTGACCTCTCCAGACATGTATATTTGGCTATAAATACAGTACCACCTACTAGTTCACTCTCATTGAGAGGGCTTTAACTTCAGCTAGATAGCTGATCACCGCTCTCCCCGCAGATAACAATGCCACGACTGCATCAATAGAGATACTTTGCTGCGGCAGTCATTATTGCTATGGTTTAAAGCTGGGCTGGATCATTGGTTGAATTTCTCCCTTAAGCAGCTCGCATAGTGTGCTCTAGAACTATGAGAACCAGTGTTCAGGGAAAAGATTTTTGGGTTAGTTCCAGCTCCATTGTTCCAAGCCCTGTGTCCAAAGTACATCCTGCCTTCAGCTGTAGGGTTTCACCTTGATTTCTGGGAGACAATCAAGGACTCCAGTAACAGCCCATGGACTACTCTGACTATATCTGACTTGAAGGGTGGTCTCTCCTATCTGAAATTTTATTATACACATTTATGCAAACCTTTCCATTACCATGCTATTGTTTCAGATATTAATATATTTATTCTAATATTTAAAATATCAAAGAATAAAAACTGCCTTAAACAGAAGAAATATTACATTAGATCTTGGAATGGATCTGATTGGTTGGAATCAGAAGACTAAGACTGGAGAACGTGTGCTTAACAAGATCAGATAAAATGCTGTCGTTGATCTATGAGAACAGGGTCATGTCATTGATCTATGAGAACAGGGTCATGAGAACGTGGGCATCACCCTCTTCAAGGCTGTGTCCATTGCTTGATATGGAAAGGAAGAGGCTCATTCTCTCTGAAACTCCTCCAGTTCCTCCCTGGCTCCCAGAACTGACACTATAGTCATTATTTTATGGATGGACCATCAAGGCCACTATTGTTCCTCAGCGGCTTGTGCTGAGGAAAGAACAGGTGTTCCAGTGGAAAGAATCAGTGATGCTCCTCAGTGATGAGATGTGATGATGGGATGATCGGCTGGACTACATAATGTGTAAAGAAGGGGTCCAGAACGTTCCAGGTTGATGGATCTGCATGGGAAATAGCCCTTGGTGAAGAGGGTAGATACCTGAGAACTCGGAGGAGAGCATCATGACTTGTATTAGTCTGGGGGACAGCAGGACACAGTGGGGAGGGTAGACGGGACATGATGTGGATGCATACAGCTCTGCTGTGCTGGGTGACTCTTACTTTGTCTTCCAAGGCCATTGTTCACCGGGATGGACATCTTATCTGTGTCTGGCCAGCATGTACCCCTACACTGTGTGGATTCAAGATCAGCATGACCATCCCTGTACACCCTAGGCATTTTCTGATTATACACTAAGTTCAGTTCCAATGTTATCTTCCTTCTCAGCCTGCTTCCTTATAAATCCCCCAGCACTGCTGTGTTCTGCATGGATCTCAATATCAGAACAGGAAAGCCAGGCCCATCTTCAGGCCTAGTAGCTGCAGCAGTTGACAGGAATTGAAATGCTAATAATCTTCTTTTCTCCCTGAATTCTTATAAAGATACAAATGAGTCACACAGCTGCAGATCATCTGGTGACAGACAAAATCTCTGACAGCTTCATTTGAAGTTTCAAACTTACTGCTTTATAACTTCTTTAATGTTTGGTAAAAAGCTCAGCTGTTTAAATTAGGAAGCTGTTGTGGTAGAACATCGGGTCTCATGGTGAGTGACAAGTCCTCTCTTCCAAAAGTCAAAAAGAGGAGAAAACACACCATTTTGCAAGCTTGTGAAATCCAAAATGGTCTCTTCTTGTGACATGTTTTGTTTAATCACAGGGTTTACAGTACTCTGCTGCACAGACACATTCCTCATTTGGCCAGTGAGCTAGAATGCCTAGCTCTGCGCAAAATTATTTTAGAATATGTCAAACAAAAAAAAATATAGAAGCATCTTGTTATAAAGATGAAGTAAATTAGGGAAATGTTTGACCCAGAGATGGAAGGAACAGTGTTCCACAATGCTCAGAAGGCACCTTGTATTTTTGGGACACACATGCATGGAGTGTGTGGTGTGTGCAACTTTGATAGAATGGATTTAGCTTCAACTACACAACCTGGTTGTTCCCATCTGCATTTTCTCTCCTTAGCAGCACGAAAGTGCTGAAGTCCATACTGACAATTGGTGATTCCAAGGGCAAATCCTACTCTAGGATCAGTTCTTTTTTTTAGAGGGTTCTGACATTCTGTTGTCTAGCTTGAAGTGATATTTAAAGTATGAATAGAAGTTCAGACAGGCAACTTCGTTACCTTCATTTTATAGACATGGAAGTTCAGTTTTAAAAAGAGGAGGTGGTAGATTCTTAGAACAATGGTGCTCATCCAGGACATTTCTTCCCTGAGGAGCAATTACAGTTCTTGGAGACATTTCTAATACCCTTTTAACAACTAGGTACCAAGAGAGGGGTCTGGCATTAGCAACTTGTGAAAGCAAGAATAAGATGTTTCTGCACAATCTACAATACAGGACAGATCCACGAAGTATGGTCTCGCTCCAACCTCCAGTGGCACTGTGATTCACGAACTTTGGTATCCAGGTTTAGAATCCAGTCTAATTCATTACAGACAAGTCAAACATGTTAGCTTGCTTATTAGTGTTTTCAGTGGTAATGATTTAATATCTAACTCTCAAGAACCACTGAGAATGGGAAATGAAGAAGACATAGATGTGAACAGATGCCAGAGTTTTGACGACTGTGAAGACACACTTCAGGGCACCTTGAGATCAGTGAAAATCTTTGCCTATTGAAGTAGCATCTTCATAATTAGCAATGACTTATTCTTGGATTCTGGTCTGTCTTTGGAGATCATTTCCCATCACTCCACCTTCCTCACTCCTTCACTGTCCAGACAAATTGCTAATCTTTTATCTTGACTGATAACAGTCAGCCAACTTCTCTAATGTTGTAATTCCCCAGAAACCTACAGATGAATTGAGTCCCAGCAGGAAACTAGTAAGACAAAAGCTCTGAAAGCAGCCTTATCACCTGAAGGTCTCATTTGAGAGTTGCAGAACCCTGATGTCTGGACTCCCAGGTCCTCATGATGTAAATTGGCTCCCAGCAAGCAGAGTTGTCAGAGAGACATTGTATTTGCTATCCAGAATTTGTAATTGCCAAAGAAGTTAATGGAATTGTCAGACCATAGAAAAAAGTGGGTCCCTAAGAACACCAGGTAGATTTAATGAGCACCTCCCTTGGTCCTCACAATGTCACACGCTTGCTGAGTCGTGACACCCTTTTGTTCCACCTTTTCTTACATCTCTGTCTTACCAAAGAGAAAATGGTCAGTTTTCCCAATAATTGCTTCCAAACTTATGCCTGCAATAAGTGCTGTCATTTAGCTTGTTCTACGAATCACCCCTTTTAAGCTCATTTTAAGTATGCTTCTTAGAGGATGTGCAGGGATTAGATTGGATGCTTTAGGTAAGGTCTAACAAAACACACTGTATTTCCCCAATAATAATGGATCTGAATGATCTTTAATATAGGAGTTTATTAAAATAACTCCTTCTCTCTCCAGGTCAATATGCTGTAGTACCTTCCCATTAGCACATATTATGCCCGTTATTACATTCTGCAAGACTCATCATTCTGCATTTATCTGCACTGAGTTTTCTATCTATTAGCTCAAGTATTCAAGGGAGTTAATTCTCTCACTACCTGAAGATTGTTTTTCAGTGTTGACCTTTCCTCCCAATTTAGCATCTTCCAGAAAGCCAAATACTGTGTTGTAAGTAATGTGCTTGGAGTTATTTATATCTTAATAGCAACAACTCTGATATTGTTCCTGGCTCAGGGTATCTCTGCCGAATGCACCTGAGCTGTGATTATATCGTTATCTCCTTTTCATAATACGGAAGTCTTGACTGGAATTAAAGCAAAAAGAAAAACATATCTTGATTAAAACAAAACCTCTATTTCAGTGGAAGCTCTTTAGGCTCAATTTCTTTGTAACAGGATGGGCTCCAAGATGAATCTGTGGAGGACCTCGTGCATCCTGGCAGGTAACTTTTCACTCTACAACCCCGGGTCACCAACATAGATATCGTTTAGACCCAGAAAATTGGTGCAATTAATTCTAGTCTTCTGCTTTAGGAGACCCTGAACTGGTGATTCTGGGTCAGTGAGGGTGGGAGGAAGGGAGGTGGGAAAATGGGAGGAAGCGAAGGAGGGGAATGAAACCAGGCAGAGCCATGTACCTTCCAGGGTCCCCTCAGTGAGAGCAGGAGAAGGCACAGTCTCCCTTCCACAGGGTGACTAGTGAAATCCTTTCAGTTGCAAAGTTGCGATGAATGTGACCTGATTATCCAGGCATGCCATGATGAAGTCAGGTGTTTGTTCAGAGTAAGTTGTTTCTTGCTCTGTAACACATACTCCTGAATGAGAATGCTGGTGTTAAAGTACCTTGAAAAGTGACACAGTTCTTCCGTGAGAAGAGGGGACAACCACAGAGGACACACTGCTTGGCACTCCATAGCATGGAGACAAAGGCAATATACACGTTGGAGGACTGACTGTGTCATCTACGGCTGCACCACACAACTGGGTGCTTATAACAATGTAAATCTGTTTTCTCACAGTTCAGCACGCATCAGAAGTACAGTTCACTCCATGCTAAAACCAAAGAGTTGGTAGTATCTTCTTTCCTGAAGGTTCTGGGGCAACAGCATTTTAGCTTCATTCAAGTGGTGGGTGGCATTAGGTTCTTTGTAACTTTAGACTCAGCTTCCATATGTCTGTTACTCACCAGTCTGGGCCAAGTCCACCTTTATTGAGGCTTCCATATACCTCAATTTGTGGTCTACTTAAATTACCATCAAAGCCAGTGATGCTGACTCAAGGTCCTCTCCCACTGGAATCGCTGCCTTTGCCATTCCTTCTTGCAACTGCAGCTAGGGAAAGTCACCTGTAAGAGGTGATATGACCGAGTCGCTTAGCTGGATGATTCAAGACAATTTCTGCCCCTCAGTCTATGTCCTGAATCACATGCTTAAGTTCCCTCTGGTCAAGAAATTAATTTGTTCAAATATTAGGAGGTAGAACACACACATACAGGAGACTGCATGGCCTATTTCTTCAGCTTTCCTCTCTCTGAGTTCTCACAGTGTGCAGTGATTACAAGCAAGGTAGAAATTCTGTGGACCTCAGTGTTATATAAAGTTATCTGGCCATTGTTGGGTTTCTATACCCCTGTGACTAGTGACTGTGCTATGCCACTTAGGCTCTTTCCATTTCCTCAGTGTGCTTTTTCTAAAGAGAGAAGGTATTAGAGATGCCTCTGCTCATCTGGGTCTTCTGTATAGAGCTTTGTGATAGGCAGAATAACTTTCTTCCAAGGTTGTTTCCATCCTATGCCCAACAACCCATGATTGTGTTAAATTACGCAGAAAGGAAAATGAAAGTTTACGGAAGGAATTAATGGATCTTATCACCTTGAGACAGAAATATCATCCTGACAATCTAGGTGAACTAAAAGGTATCACAACTGGCCTTACACGTGACGGAACAGGGCATGAGAAGCAGAAGTGAGTCAAAGACTCAACCAGGCTCACTGCTCTGAAGATAGAAAGGAGCTCACTGGCCCTGGAATGGAGGCCACCTCTGGACTCCAACGGCAGGTACGTGGATTCTGCCCTGGCTTCTGGAGAAAGAAGAAAGCCAGCTGACAATAAGGCCAGGCCAGCAAAATCTGTCAGTCACTGAAATCAGGCACTTCATAGGACTATCCTATGATGGTTCTTTGCACAATAGCCATGATTGTAACAGCCACTAAATGATACAGAGAGGAAATGACCAAAGCCTGCCCTGCAGAAGATACAGTTTCTATTTAGTAAACTACTGTCAGAATCTTCTACCCCAGGCAAGGAATGTAAAGCACACTTTAAATATTCTGAGTTTTGCTTGACCACTGTCGAGGTTCTTAAAAGCTGTTGACCTGATAAATCATTAAAGAGGAAGAGGATGGTGAGCCCAGGATTCTAGTGCCTGAAATTTACTTTCTTGTGAGCAAGACCAGACTGCATATTGTCTCAATTCCATTGACCTAGTGATCTGGCCTCTGCCATTCTGGGGCCAGGTAAGTCAGCTGATCACTGCTCATGATCCACTTCCACCATCCAGTACCACTTATCAGACAGCATTGACATTTCAATACACTGTCCAAAGTTCACTTTTAGAAAGCTGTATTCATTTCAGTGATCAGTACAAGGCGAAATAAAATTATCTTTATTCTAAAAAACACATTAATATTTTATTTTTTTATTCATATGTATGTGTGCTTACCTGAATGTATGTATATGCATTGCATTGTGTACAGGTGCCCACAGAGGTTAATAAAGGGTGTCTGATCCCCTGGAACTGGACTTAAAAGTGGTTTGGAATCATCTAATATAGTGCTGGGAACTGAACGTGGATCTCTCAGAGATAAGTTTGTAGAGCTGACAAAGAGACATCTCTCTTTTTAAAATACCACTACTTGCAGGCAGACAGTATAGCATAGAGTTTGCACTGTGGTTGTGAAGTCAGGTGCCTGCACTGAGGTTCTTTCTTGTTAACTCACCAGCAAAGATGCTATAGGAACACAGGGCCGCTTTTGCCAGCTTGGTATGTGGCCTGAATCAAACTGCCTAAGTAGCACTATCTAGAGCAGTCTGTAGACTTAGGAGCTTGTTCCATATTTGCATCTCAGATATTGCCTTATTCCTCCTCAGTGCACTGTTTATTGACACTTAGAATTCCATTATTAACCTTCTTAGAGTCCACAGTGGTCTGTTAAAGAGGGCTGAATCATTTAAAGTCGCCAATTAGCACATGGAAGTAGATGGCAAGTACACCTTTCCTTGCTGACCATGTTGAATTGTGGACATAATAAACACAGAAAACTAAACCAGTTCCTTCAGTGGTTGCATGGTTATGGTAGCATGGTTAGCTCTCTTCTATGACAACAGGCTAATATTTCTGTTGCCTCCACCTCGGTATTTCTGAGTACAACGCTTATTTTCATAATAATGAATTAAAGCTATTATGATAATTCACAGTTGGCCTGAACTCCCTGCTAAGAAGCATTGCCTCATTCTTTAACCTCTGGGCTTCTGTGTCTCCTCAGCTGGGCATCTTTCCCTTCTCTCAGGACAGGGTGACCAGAGCAATAGAGCTATCGATTCCTTCTTGCAACACGCCTGGGAAGAAAAGCAAAAGGAGAACATAGGGACTGTTCACTTAATCCTCCCAGCAGGCCCAAAATGCATCCTAGATGACCCCATTTCATAAAGAGAAGCCTGGCACTAACATGAGGCTAAATCAGAGAGGAAATGAAGAGCTTTGCTAAAGACTGCATTCTCCATTTCCCAGAACTCTTGATCGTCCAGCTCCTAGACATCCACCTCTGTGGTCCTGTACATGCAATCTGAAGGTGGGTATGTGGGACTCTGTTTTCAAGCTTCCTGCTATATGTTAAAATGCCATGCAAAGCCAGGATTGGTGGTACACATCTTTAATCTCAGAACTTGGGAGACAGAGGCAGGAAGATCTCTGAGATCCAAGTCAGCCTGGTTTACATAGTGAGTTCCAGGCCAGCTGGGACTAGTAAGAGAGACCCTGTCTACACCACCCCACACACCCAAATGTCATATAATTTTTTATGGAACAATCCTAATTTCCTTTCCTTTTAAATGGAAATACCAGCACCTTATTGCATGTGCCTCATGGAGGCTGGCATGTGAACACCAATGTGACTCCTGTCTTCTAGGATTCTAGCTATCCATGTCATTCGACACTGCAAGATTTATAAAGACTGCCAAGCTGCCTTAATTTCTTTATTATGCATAAGTGCATGCCTGCTTAACAGTTTCTGTAAGATCTCCCTCACACTCTGAGTCTGTGAGATCTATGTTACCCTGTATGTCTGTGATGCCACAGAAAGATGAAAGTTTGTTGATGACTAAAATGTTCCTAACTTAAATATGGTCTCAATGTATTGACTTAAGACCAGTGAATGTCACTTGAGCTGGACTTGGGTGGAAGGCTGTATCTGCTGAGCACTTCTAAGTCTTTGGAAGACGGAAAGTGGAAGGAAGAGACAGGAGCTTTGTCACATTTGCTGCAATTCTAAGAATTCCTCATTTTGAGAACCCATTCCATGGAAGGTACACTCTTAAATTTGACTGAGACTAGTACAGTCCTAGAGAGGTCACCTGGCCTCAGTTCTCTGTGAATCACCCCTAGACCCAAAGAACCACAACAGGGCAAAATGCTCAGTTGTGGACATAAAAACAGCCACTTGTTTCGTCCCAGTCAAGCCACAAATTTTGCGGGAATATTCTGTGATTATCTTTAATTTATATTATTTATATTTTTGTTTATATTTATATTATTATTTATATGTATCTCTATGTTAAATGCCTACAGGTATTTAAGTACACTCCTGTCATACAATGCTTCCAGAATTCAGAAGAAGGCATTGGATCCCCTAGAACTGGATTGTTAGCTGACATGTTGATGCTGGGAATTAAACCCAGGTCCTCTGCAAGAGCAGTCAGTGCTCTAAACTTCTGGGCCATCTCTCCAAGCCTGAGTCCTGTATTTCCTTTCTCTACTCTAGTTTAGATTCTCTCCCCTTTTCGATAGTCATCCTTTAGAAATTAGAAGCATGGAGGTGATTCTGTTCTATCTGCGTAAAGCAAACCTTCCCAGTACACAGTTCCCCCAGTGCCCTCATTGATTGTGCCAACCAAAGAAGAGCAGCCATCCAGGGTCACCGGGCCCTGAGAGCACAGGTCGGTGTAAAAGACCAAGTCTGTCTTTATTTTGCTGAACTGTGTGATGCCTGCGTAAGTCCTTTTGATACATAGAGCAGAACAAAGAATAAAACCGCACTCGTGGTGGAGCTTCCTGTTACCTGAATCTCACACTGGAGATGGAGAGTAAGATTTAAATAGGAAAAGAAAAAGACAACAGGGTGAATAAAATAATTTGCAGATGGTTCTGCTGTAAAAACAGAAGACGAAGACAGTCTCTTTCCAGGGTCCTAAATAATCTTTGGGTGTGCTTTCCTGTCCCCAGAGGATGTTTGTGACGATTATTTCTTTTTGTCTTTATTTTGTTCAGTTCTATTTTCTTCTCAAGCCCCTCCTGGTCCCAAGGACAAACACAGGCTGAAGCCGGAGAGCTGCTCAGTGCACTCTTGCAGACACCAGCTCTTCCGAGGCTGCGGTCCGCCGACGGAGGATGCGGAGGACCGCCGCCGCCTGTGGGGGTTCACCTATTAACATTCTGAGCATCTTCAAGGTGGGACCCTTTGGCTGAGTGCTGTTTGGCGCTAGGGTCTCCCCAGCCCTGGGACCCGCGGGGTGTGCACCTCTGGGCCCTGCTTTCCAGCCCGGCTACACTCTGGCACCAACTCAAGGTGAAGGCCAAACGCCCTTCTCCAGCTTGCTGGTGGGATAGAAGCTGGTTCTGCCCGGGCGTTTCAGGCAGGAATTTAAAAAAGGTAAGGGAGATCTATTCAGGACCTTACATTCCAGTATCCCACAAATGATTCAAAGCTTACATGGTTGTTTCTATAAATTCTCTGTCTCTGGTCACAAAAGACAAAGCAAAAAACCTGGCAGTATTATGCATAAGGTTGTCTTAGTGGCGGCCTTGGGACAAAGTCAGATCTACCCACATTCCCTGTGCTGGAAGTCTATCCAGCAACAGAGGTAGCTGTGCCAAATGTAAGCTAACTGAGTCTCTGAGGGGCATGTGACAGTAGCCTTATCTGTGCCAAGTGGTATGAGTCACAGCGTCTACTTCTCCATTTTCTCCTGAGGATGAACAGACGTGCTAATATAAAATAATATCCGTACTGAATAGACGCGAGAGTCTTACAGAGAAAATCTCTCACGAGACAAACTGAATACGGAGAAGTAATCAGGGCTAAAACGATTCATCCCCAGGAGTACAGACATGTCACCATGGAAACTCAAGCTTGGGCACCCTTGTTCTCCAGGAGCTCCACTTGACCATCTTCAGTGTCGGAATCCTCTGCTGGGTACCTTGCTCTTCTCTCCTCCTTTCCTGTGGTGAATCCATCTCTCTGGGGCTTCTTTTCTGCATACGTGTCAGCGAACACGAGCAGAAGTGTTACCTGGTCTCCTGGTCCAGCTCTTTCCAGGCTTCCGTCAGCACAGGCTTCTGCTGGAGAGTAGTCCCTGTAGAGGGCTGCTGTGCCTGTGACTCCTCTCTGTCTTCCAGGACTTGAAACATTTCATGTTCTCTGTTCAGTCCCAATGAGAGTTAACAGGCCTTCCTTCTGCCCCCAGAGGTCAGCCCCTGACCTTTGACCTTTGACTTCATTCCGTCTGAGGCTCCTCTTCATTTATTTTTCCACTTTCAGCCCCATCCCATTTACACCAGCCATGGATATTCAGGCTTTTCTTAGCACACCTTTCTCTACAGAGCAGCCAGAAATGGTGTTCTGGAAACATCAATCTGGTCAGTCAAGTCCACGGTAGGGAAGACTTTAATAAATCATACTTTTGCCCATTGTGCACAGATGTGTTGACATTTTCCAGAGCACCTTGAACTGTCTCGCCCTCTAACACCAGTTTTCTTCTGGTCACAGACCCTCTCCACCAAGGCCATATTGAATGTATGCCCATTCTCCGACACAGTGGACTCCCTTATCTCTGGCCCCGTGTACTTGCCAACTTTTCTGCATGGGCTTATCTTCATTTTCCTCTACAACTCTCTCAAATCAAGAGGAAATCCAACCATACATTACTCGTGTGTAGACCTAGCTCGGACACTGTTCATTACAAGAGCCATCCTTTGGCCCTGGGCCATGTCTAACTCTTCGGTATACTTCACAATGTTCTCTGCTCCTTCTATATGTAGAAATCAAGCAATATTGTGGTCGTTCTATTTTTCCATTACACAGTCTGTTCTCTCCTTCCCCAACCTGTCGAAGATCCTCAGGGTAGAGTTTTGATATAGTATCTCCTTTAAAGACGTATTTATTATTTTTTAATTTGTGTTTATGTGGCTTCAAGAGTGAATGCCATATGTGAGCAGGTACCTTAGCAAGCCAGAAGAGGGCATCAAACTCCTTGCAAATAGAGTTAAAGGAGGTTGTGACATGGTTGATGGGTACTGAAATCGGGTGTCTGCAAGAGCAATAAGCCTCTTAACCAGAGTGACATTTCCAGACCTAGACACAATATTTTTTCTCTGGGTTTCTTCAGATGTATATCCTGTTTTAAGTAATAATGGGTGGCTTAAAGAATTAGTTGACCTTCGTCTCTGAGCATTAAAAAGTAGATTTTTATAAAACTTGAACTTAACAGGAGAGATTGATAGTCTTCCATGACGCAAACTCCAGGCAACAACTTGGAGGCAGAAAGCAGACACTGATCTCTGTGCTCGGTTTTTATTATAGCCCTCAAGAGTGAACACAAGGCTGACATTACCTTACTTATCCAATTATTCTTATAATTACCCCCTTGAAGAGGAAAGAGACTCACTGTAGAAGTACTGTATTCAAACAAAACCAGCATCCAGGTGGGGATGGCACCCCACTTCTGGGGGATGATTTCCCAGGCAGAGTTCTTACAGGAAGTATGTGAAGCCTGGCTTTGGCCCTGTGCCCTTGGGCTCTCTCTCCAGTCCCCATCTCTGCACAGCCACTCTGGGGCTGCAGTGGAGAGCCAGTGTGCCACAGCTGCCTTCCCTGCCATCCAAGTCCTCAGTGGGTGCAAGCAGCTTCACAGGAGCATATGGAGGACTTTACTCAAAACATTTAGTTGTCGCTGCAACTGGGAATTTATCAGTTCTGATAAATTAGTATTGGAAGGAGGAGAATGGTCATCAGAGCTTAGAGGACAGGCCTGTTTTTTATTTCTTGTCCTCATTTCTCTGGTATAAAATATCACAGGAAATGAATTTCACGTGGTAAGTACAGAAAGAACTTCCTTTTTCCTCTCAAACCCACTGTCAGTGGTTCCTTAAAGCAGTTGTCTGTCCATACATTCATTTCCAAGATCAGCTGTGTCTTGAATCCTCCAATGGAATTGTACAAGTATCTTAACAGGAATAATGTGAGGTTAGACTTAGCTGTGTAGGCAAGGTGCTGGTCTTTGCAGCCTAAAAGTCCAGGGCTTTCTGTAGTGACAGCATCAGAGAAACTATTTGACTGAGAAATGTGAGAGGTTTTTTTTTTTTTTTTTTTTCATGAAATAGAAAGTGAAATCAGAGTACTTTTGTAATATAAGCCAGCAGTCATTCCAAAAGTTCCTGAGGTTATTCTACATGTATTCATCAGTTCATTCTTGCTGTTTTTTGTGTTACCTCCATTCCCAGCATGTTGTTGTAATTTACTCCATAGAATTTCAGAATTGAGTGAGCAATTTGCTTTCTTTCCCTTAGTGGTAAAAATTATGTCTCCTTAATAATCCATGTAGCTCTTCTGGAGCATTCCACCCCAGCTTATTCTTCATCCAAAGTTTCCCCATATTTTGGCCATTGGAGTTCTTTTCTATCACATAATTTTAGAATTGAAAAATATAATAAGTCCATTATTCTGTTATAACTTCCCCAAAGAAAGAAAGAGCTCGTGTAGTTATTGCTTTGGAGAACTTATTTACTGGTATTATTTGATATAAACATAAAACAAAGTTTTATTCATGTACCTATAGTATTAAAATTATAATTTTAAATTCAAATATGGAAAGCACATTTTGACATATTTCAATTTGCGAAAATAAAGACCATAGGTAACACTTTCTTCTTAATCCCATTTAAACTGACTATGGACATAAACACAAGTGAGATTCCATTGTAAGTTTCTCTAGTCCTTGGATTCAGATGTCAGTGAGCAGGACTTCTGTGCACACTTCCAAACTGTGAGATTCTACCATGTGGTGCCGGATTCCTACAGCACAAGATCCAGGTTTCTTTCTGTCATTCATGTCCTAGCTGTCTGTCATCTCAACATTATCCTTCAGTTGTCTAAATTTCATTTATCATAATCATTATCTGTGTATGTGTAACCCATCCATCATCTAGCTCCAGTCTCTCTAACTCTCCACCTCTCTGCTAGGTCCCTATGTTCTCTCTCTAACATCTGTCTAGTCACTCAGACCTTTGATGCAATCAAAATACACAGGAGACTGTGCACTACACCCATCAGAGAAGTTACAGGGAATGTGTCTTTTTAGATCAGGAGTATATAAGCCATTTGCCACCATTTCCAAGTGTTTGATACTGAAAAGGAACAAATTGATTTGCAATCCTTTCATATAGGCCTGCACCATAAGGTTGTCTACACCATCCTGGCCACAAACAGGAGTGTTATATGCACAGGAGATCGTTGCACTAGCTATGATATCATACATTATAAGAGTATTCCAGCTCCAATATGATATTGTATTTTCAGAACTGTGTATGTAGCCAACCATTGACAAAAATAAGCAAAACTGTGTTTGATTCTTTTTAAGTTTTAAATTAACAATATTTTAAAGATTTTTCGAACTTTTATGTATATGTGTATGTCTGAGTATATAGTGTATATATGGGCGCACTGTGTTCAGTGTCTATTAAGTAGAAGTGGGCTTCAGCTCTCCTGGAACTGGAGTTAGAGATGGTAGTGAGCCATTTTATCTTGCAAGTGAATTTCATTGCTCTGAGACACAAGTAAATGCTCTCCCCCACTGAGTCACCTCTCCAGCCCCAGTGATAATAACTTTTAAAAGTCTGAGGATCCGTGAGATAGCTTAGCAGGTGAAAGCAGTTGTCTTGTAAGTATAGCCTTCTGAGCTCAATCCCCAGAACTCAGGGTGGAAGGGGAAATGAGCAGCCCAGTCCTCCCAAGTAGACATGGTTTCCGTGATTCAGATCCTTGCTCTGACTCCTATCCAAGCCCCCAGAGTCCCCATGAAGCCTCAGTTCTGAGTTCCAGTCCTGAAGCTCAGTACTAGGTCTTTGGACCATTGTGCTGAACCCTTCTCTTACATTTCATCATGGATACATTTCATCACGAAGTGTCCCTGTAATCATATCGATCTTTGGATACTCATCAACCTTTTTATTTTTAAACTTAATTTTACTTAGTATTATTTTGTGTGTGATGTGCATGTGTGAGTGCAGGTACATTCACATCATGACACATGTTTGGAATTCAAGCTCAGAGCAAAACTTCCAGAGTTCCATTCTCTCTTTCCATCCTGAGTTCTATGTATCAAACCAGGTGGTTAGGTTTGCAAAACCTGTGCTTTTACCTGCTAAGCCATCTCGCAGATCTGCAAACTTATAAAAGCAACTACTTGTACTCTAAATATGAAGGTTCTGACTGATTGCAGGGCATATTGGCCCCACGGGTAGGCGAGTGGGAACCACGGGTCATGATGCAGAATGAGTAGATTCCCTCATTCACCCTCATTTTCTCAATATGTGCAGGAGGCAGCCAGCACAGTACCTTTCCTCACTTCTTCTAAGGACAACAGAACGCTGGCCATCATGCACCCATCTGTACAAGCCCCGCTGTAGCAAATCCACAGCACATGTTTGTGAGTGTGTGTCTTGAAGGTGTCTTAGTGGCCAATTTAGTTTGTAGCACTGATGAGTCAATCAGCTGAGCCATAAGGCAGCTGCGAATCTGGATCACGTACAAAATGCTTAATTTGTGGGCCATATGTGGGCAGAAGCTTGGTGATGAATAAGCAAGCCAAAACCAGTATTTCGTCTGTGGGAGTGTGTGCACACGTTGGTGAGCTAAAAGCCTCTGATAGGCAGAAATGGAACTTAAAAGCCCATCTTTGACAGAAAGACATCGTGCAGGCTCAGAGATTTGCTTAGAGAGTCAATTAATTCATACCTGTTCAGACATAGGAGCCATTTGATCTATTGACTGCTAGAATTGGTGTATTTATTATTAAAGGTTTGTCTGGAAAATGCGGTCAGGCAGACAGTTCACTGCTAGGGTCAATCCAACACGGGTTAAAGGCTGATCCGCTAAAGCATGAAAGATCATTTTAAGGCTCCCATTACTGTTTGTAGTTAAATAGTCAGGTAAATGTTAAAAGGGCGAACAAATTCCATTGCCCTGGGCATGAGCTGATGGCCAGGGAGATCAGGAACTTTTCACTTCCAACTCATCTGTCTCAAGCCCTCACTTCTGTTCTGGGAAAAGCAGGTTATTGCTCTGTACCCTCTAGCAGTCTTTGGTAGAGGTGGCCTTGTTCACTGTCTATCCCAGTGAATGCCAGGCCTGCTGTGACCATCTGGGTTCCCGCTGAGCCGTGGCCTGGAGTAAGGTCCTGTCTGCAAAGTGAGGCAGAATTTTGAAGGGAAGGAAGTATTGTCTTTAATGCCCTTTTCACTTTAACTCTCCCTTTGCTGCCTGTTTTTTTTTAAGCACCCTGAAACCATATGTTGGCTCCCCTCCCTGGGACTACCTAACAGTTCTCTGTATAAGATTAGGTGTCTACAATTCTCTGTCCTTTGCTATCTTGCATGTGGAGTATCTTGTTCATAAAGAATACTCAGGGTGGCTGGAGAGATATCTCAGTCTATAAAGTGCCCACTGCACAGTTCTGAGTACTGGAGCTTGGTCTCAGTACCCACAGAAGAAAAGACAAACAGCCCTGGTGACACACCCTTTTGGGGAACCCTGAGCTCAATGGCTAGCTAGCCTAGCCAAACTGCTGAACCCCAGGTCCCAGTGAGACCAAGTCTCAGAAAAGGAAGATGGCTCCAGACCAGTGGCCTGTAAGCTTGTCTGTTGGCCTCACCCAACCCACACTCACACAGCCCCTGGCACATAAAATCATTAAACCATCAAAGTGTATCACACCTGTGTATTCAAGCCTCTGGCTATTTTATTCTGTAGAAGAAATGATTCTGCAAAGTTGGGTGGCTGAATATGAATAAATGTATCTTGGCAAAGGAGACTGTGGAGGCTAAAGCCACCCCACATTCATAGCCACAGACATTTGGCTCTGAAATCTGCCTCCAAAACAGAACAAGCAAATTAATGTGACTGAATTTTTCTAATGAATATCAATATCCTTCTTGGCAGAAAGTGTTCCCCAGATTTGTTAGCTAAGAGTAGCCCTGGCCTAGAGAGAGCAAGGAGAAGTGTTAAGGGTGCCCCAGTCTGACATGGAGGAATTTGCTGAATTTGCTCGGTCAGATTTCTCACTCATGTCAGTACTCAGAATAGTTTTCATATGCTTATCCCCATAATCAGAGGCCCTTTCTCTTCCCTAGCCTCTTGTTCTCAGTGAGATGTTTGAAAACATATAGAAGCTACTTTCTAAGGTGGCATAGGCATCCAGGTGTTCTGAAGGCCAGAGACTGGCTCAGAGTTACACATAAGATGGAGGTTACATCACCTCCTGTCCTCAAATCCTAGTCAGCTAGGGTTCACACTACCCAGAATTTCTTGGGCATTTCCTGGCCTCACCACGTGGTTGGATGCGGACCGTACAATGGCAGCTGTTTCAGACATCACCTCCCACTTGAGTAGGGCCGTATGGACACAGGGTTGGAAGAGATACTCTGTTGAGCTTGGAGCCATAAATATGAATGTGTAAGGGAGAAGTTTGAGCCAGGCTGTGGGGAGGAGGGTGAGGTGGAAGAATGACAGGGAGCCGTGCCCAGCTGGGATCTGAGCAACTGAGTTTCCACAGCTGAGGAGCCACTCAGCTAAGTGTCCTTGGAGAAGTCAACCATTTTATCTGAAAGATTTTTTAAATTATGTATGAAATAAGAATGAATTTTACTGTTTACTCCTACAGTGATGTGAACTGGAAAAAACAGAGCAGTTTTCATTATCAAATAATCAAACCCCACTTTGCTGAACAGTAAACATATCTATGTCAGTTTTGTCCACTTATTCATGAGAAAAGAAAAGAACATAAAACTGTCCTATGGAGTCATCAAAAGAACTTGAATTTTATCAGTGTTAAAATTAATGTAGGTGATTCAAAATTTCAGATTTGACTTTGTTCTGCCTTCTCAAGAGATCAATTGAGTACCATTGTCACAGTTTTACGAGGAGGAAGCTGAAGGTCAGGGAATGTAGAATGTCCTGAGGCCACTTATCAGGGGATAACATGTAGTGTTTTGATACTAAGGCCAGGTCTTTCAGTGTGATACCCATCAGATCTCTCTCTCTTTCTCTTTTTCTCTTTCTCTCCTTTCCTTCCTTCTTCCCTCTTTCCTTCCCTCCCTCCCACCCTCCCTCTCTCCCTTCATTCTCTCCCATCTTCTTTCTCCTCTTTCTCTTCTTAGTCAATCCTTCTCATTCCTCATGTATCAGCCAGAGTTCTTTAGAGAAACAAAACTAACAGAATGAAGACACATCCAAAAGTGGTTTATTAGATCGCCTTTGAGATGTGGTCTAGGAGTCAGCAGTGGCTGTCTGGGTCCTGGCAAGGCTGGGAGCCTGGTAGCTGCTCTGTGCTTGAGACTGGATGACTGCAGGCTCCATATGGTGCTGAAGGACTAGGGGGTTTCTGGAAAGCCACTGGTCTTCAGTGGGGGAGGGGTGAAGAAGCTTGGTTCTGACGTCAGGGAAGAGTAGAGCAACTAGATGAACTCAACCATGAAGACATGACGGCAAGCTGACAGAAGCCAGAAAGCCTCCCACAGACGTCCTCTTATGAAGGCATTCCTGGAAGGGGCCACCTGCATGTACGGCGGGACTTCTGATATCAGTTAATGTAACGAAGAGTATCTCTCACAGGCACGACCAATGCTAACCTCGGAAGTGATCCTAGACCGTTCCAGTCCAGAGTGACCATCACAGGCACAGGGGTAAGGGCACATGACAGAAAGGATCACAACCCAGGCTATGTTTTTACATTGATACAAAAATAGCTGAGAGGAAGAAAAGGGACAGTTAGACCTCCAGAGTCAAAAAGGAAAAGAAAGAAGGAAGAGAGAGAGAGAGAGAAAGAGAGAGAGAGAGGGAGGGAAGATGGAAAGGGAGCAGGGAGGGAAGGACAGAAGAAAGGAAGGGAGGAAGAAAGAGATAAAAGGAATGAGGGAAGGAAAACCCTAAATCTGCCTCTATTTACATATAAATTATATTATAAAGTGATCATTGATTTAAATCCAAATATAAACAATAAACCTTTTAGAATAAATCATAGGATATAATCTCAGACTCTGTTGCCAGGCAAATAGTTCTTAGATATAAACAGAAAAAATATTTTTGAATAGGAAAATATAATGATAAAACACACTAAAATCATCTGTTCACTTGAAGGCCCATTAAAAAGAAAGGGAAAATAAGCACAAAAATTACATATCTGATGGTCGCTAGAAGTATTTTCTAAAATATATTTGAAAATATAAAAATCAGATAATTCAGTTTCAAAATGTCCAAAAGATAGATTTTATCCAAAGGGCAGGTAGGATGGGAAAGGGTCCATGACGGGTGTTTTGTGCCATCGTCTGTTAGAGAATGGAAATTGAATCCACAACTCGTGTTCCTGCCTGCCTAGCAGAAGCAAAATCAAATCCAGAAAGACAAAGACAAGAGGATAGGAAGTGAAAAGGAAGGCTGCAAACCCTGAAACACAAGCCCTGCTGAGAATGGAGGCAAGCCACCTCATTCTGGTTTCCCTGAGGTATTGACACATTGCTAATGGGAAGATAAAGTGGTCATGTGTTCCGGTAAATGGTTCCCCATCCTCTTATGAAGATAGACTTAGTAAGACAACCTCATAATTGGACTGTTAAACATTCCAGAGAAGTAGAAACAAATATCCTTCACAAAGAGGAAAATGTACACAAAAATGTTTCAAACAAATTTATGCAGTTGAAAGCTGCATATTTTCAAATGTCTTAGTTGGGGTCAATGATTAAACCTTCTGGTACGTCCATTCTGTGGAGTACTATGAAACAAGGCAAAGGAAAATGCTGCCTGGGTAAATTTCAAGATATGGTGATGGAATACAGAAAATCCTATCAGATCTCACACTGCATGATTCCATTCTATGGTTGTGCTACTTCTCTTCTCCGTTGCTAGAATAAAACACTCAATTAAAGGAACTTGGGGAAAGAAAGGGTTTATCAAACCACATATGTCCCAGGACCATCACCAAGGGCAGTCAGGGCCAGGACCCGGGGGCAGGACCTAAAGCAGAGAACACTGGTGTGCTCCCCGTGGCCTGTTAGCTACTTTTCTGAGACAGTGCAGTCCTACCTGTCTAGGAATGGCACTCCCCACACAGGGCTGGGCCTTGCTGCATCAATTAGGATTGAAAAACAGGCCCCATAGACAGACCATAGGCCAGTCTATTGGAAGATATTCCTTAATCTGCCTTCCAAAGTATGTCATGTTGAGAACTGAAGCTATCTGTAACAATAGCGTTCTCTAGATGGTGAATTATAAAGTTGTGGAACTTTAAAAACGCTGAGGGGTTAGGAAGAGGGAAGGGTGGCTGTGAGGAAGGTGGGGGATGAGTGTGCCCAGAGCTTCTACAAAAGGGTGGGGACACCTGTGATGTCGCCTTGCTCTCCTTCCTAACTGTTAGGATAGTTTCATACATCTATTTGTAAACGTCATAGAGCTTGAAACACTCACACACACGCAAACATGTTCACACGTGTACACACATGCAAGCGTGTTCACACATGCAGTCACACATGCAGACATACATGTTCACACACAGGTGCATGTTCACACATACAGACACATGTTAACACATGAAGACACGCATGCTCACATATCCACAAATAAAAACATGTTCACATATACATGCATGAGAAACACATGTTCACATATGCAGACACACACCTGTTCGTATATGCACACATGCAGGCATACATGCCCACATATGCACATACATTCAAACATGGTCACATATGCACACACAAACATGGTCACATGGGCACACATAAACATGTTCACATAGGCAGACACACGTGTTCATATATGCACACATACAGATACACACACACATGTTCACATATGCACCTACACCCAGGATTGAGTCTAAACTAGCAGGTTTGCACAAAGATGAAGGAACAGACCAACAGTCACTTTTGTTTTTGTTGTTGATTTTTTGAGACAGGCCTCACTCTACAAGCCTAATGCACCTGGATTTCACCATGTAGCCTCAGCTAGTCCTGAATTCTCAGGAAGTTGCCAGTCTCTGCCTCCCAAGTCTTGGATTAAAGTGTATGACCCACAATGGCCGGCTGATTTCTTGAGTTTATGTTGAACTTTAATAATGAAAAATCTCACCTTGAGAAACACTACATAGTATCTCTCTGTATTACATGTAACAACTAAATAAAATATTTGTAATTATCTCAAAATGAGAAGTTTAATAAAAAAAAATTCAGGAAGACAGGAAATGAAAGGATCTTAAAATAATGATTGTTGTCTATAAAGTGCTGGACTTTGTGGGACATGTCCTTTGGGTGCTCCTCCACAATGCTTTGTTTTTCCTTCAAAGTTGTTGTATTCCAGTTCGGTATGGAGCCCACCTGTGCAATGGCTTCTAGTCTTCTTAACCTGCCTGTGTGAGCTTTGTACTCAGAGACAGCTTTCCATGTCTGTCTGCATTCTGTTCCTGCAAGACTCCTCTGGCCACAGACCGTCTGGTCTGACTTCCTGTGTCTGGCTGCAATCAGGAACATCATTTCCATGCTAATCCATTGCACCTCTAAGCATGAGTCTTTGGAAACTTTCTGTCCCCAGGCAGAGGTGCATGAAGGTTGTCCAGCTGACAAAGGGAGTGTCTTTTCAGGTTGTCAGGCATCTCTTCTTCCTGTTCTGATAGAGACCAGCATTGAGCCATTGCCTTCTCTAATTGCAGAAACAGGGCTTGTGAGACATCGCATATATCCCAAATGTTGCCTATTAAAATTGATTACACCAACACCACTATTAGACTTTAGAAAGCATAATGTTGTGAGCTCAACTAAAACACTGTAGTCCGTGCACAGGGAACCTCTCTGAGGGGATTAGGCAGAAACCATTTTAATTTATCCATTCTTCAGCTTGGTGTCAAGAGTGTAACAAAGATGGGAACCAAGGAACCAGCGAGTGAGCATTTTTTAGCCCATCAGCAGTAGGCTGGGAACAATTAGGACAGCATGCTTCCTACACAGGAGACATGCTTCCTACACAGGAGACATGCTTCCTACACAGGAGACATGCTTCCTACAAGGGAGACATGCTTCCTACACAGGAGACATGCTTCCTACACAGGAGACATGCTTCCTACACAGGAGACATGCTTCCTACACAGGAGACATGCTTCCTATACAGGAGAACCAAGACTCTCATCAGTTCTGTTCTCACACTGCTGAACTTTGTGTTTCAGAGAACTTGCATTTCCCTCCGGCCTTCTTGCTCTCTGGAACATGGTCTCGTTTAGGAGAGATGTCTCCTGGTGGAGGATCTGCTGAGATGGGCTGGTTGCTATATGAGGATTTCTGTTTGTATGACTAGCTACTGCCAGTTTTGTACATGGAAAAAGTAATTAAAATATATTGTAAAAAGTGTTTCACAATTGAATGAGGCCCCCGTGAGCCAGGCCTTTCTGTGATCTACTGAGACTCCAGCAGTGACAAAGGCTGTGAGTCTGGGAAAAGGCAGAAGGGGGCAGGATGAGACCTGACCAGGAAGACGGCTGCCAGAACAGCCAGTGAGACCTCATGAACGTAGCCGCTAATTCTCAGTCAGAGAACTGGGAAAAAAAAAAAAAAAAAAAAAACAACAGTGGTAAAACAGAGCATGTGACTTATGAAATCTTGGGTGCTGCACATCTGTGGGACAGTCAAGGCAGAAGAGGAAGCCTTCTATGTGGAGTGTAGGCTTTCCAAGGGGTTAGATGTAAGACTATCTCAGCTCTTGATTCTCGTACTATTCATCTTTAGGACTTTCCTCATGAGGAATATCTCACCACGTGTCCTCCACACATGTCCTCCACATGTGTCCTCCACATGTGTCCTCCACAAGAACATTACGTTCCACAGCCCCACTACTGTGCTTCCTCTTGGATGAGCACCGTGTGCTTGGGTGTGAGAAGTTTGAGGGCCTGGTGCATAAATCACAATTCTTCTGCCTTAAGAGAAAATCCTGAACTGCATAGAAGGATTCTTTGGCATCCATGTGAATGTTCCAAAGGTAAAGGATTGACAGGGGCTCTGGCTATGTTGATGCAGATGTTACAGAACACATACCAGCATACAAGCCCAGTCCGCCATCATGACTTCAAATGAAATTTTACTGGAACACAGCCTCACTCACTTAGTTATGCATTCTATCACTGCCGTCACACTGTTAGGTCAAATTGAATCACTGAGACAGAGAACACATGATCTGCAATTGTTACGACCCTTTCACATGTAGAAACATCTGTAGACACCTGCTACAGACAGAAAAGCGGAGTCATCACTACATCCATTTGGACATTGTCAAAACAAACAGCAACAGAAAGCCCTGCACTTCAGTCTAGTCTGGCATCGTGGTACCCAGGATGGGCCGATCAACAGCCGGGTTGTGGAGGAGCTACCCCGGCAGTGACAGCCCGTTGGGCTCGGATGGGATTGAGCCCCTCTGTTCTGAGGACTTATTTCTTCTGACTTCTCTCAAAACTTCTGAACCAAAGCCTGGCCCATCTTTCATTGAAACAATGGTCCAGCATGACAGGGGAAAGGAAAAGAGGGCGTTTACTATCAGAGAAGTATTTGCACATACAAGCACACAGATGTTATCAATCTGATCACACCTGCAGCGTGCAACACAGAGGGTTCATTACACCCAGTGTCCGCATTTACTGTTTTCTTGTGTTTTCACATCATGCTACCCACATTATTACACTAACCTTGGTGGGTCAGGCAAGTTTCCAGGAACTGAAATTCACACACTCGGGGGCCATGGCCTGTCCCGCACCTTTCCTTTCTGCTTCACCATTTTGAATTTGACTCTCAGTCCAACAGTAAAGATCCTCAGATCTACCCTCCATCGCAGACACTGTTTTCCACACAGCCATTTCCAAGACCATAATGATCATATTTATAGTCAACGTTACTCATATTTGATTTAACTGTAGAGGTGGCCGTACTGTTAGAGCACTCGGTGCTCCTGCCAAGGACCCAGCTCAGCTTCCAAAACCCACATGGCAGTTAACCACCACCTGTAACTCCAGTTCCAGGGGAACCAACACTCTCTTCTGACTTCAGTGGGTATTACACAACAGGGGAGCTCTTATCTGCATACATTCATATACATAAAATGAAATCTTTAAAATAAATAGAAACAAAAATGAAAATGAGTAAAGAAGCTCTTCTCCAAACCCTCATCTGAAAATTTCCCTTAAACTCCATCATTAAATAGAGTCTAGCTTCTTTCATTTTCTCCTTGAAGATTAAAAGGAAACCCATATGGGGATATGATGCAACGTCAATTATGAGCAAATTGAGTTGTTGTTAGAAAAAACATAAAGTGATGTCCAAGAGAGGACAGTGATGGGCTGTCAGATGCCACCATGATGTTCTTAGAGCTTCCAGAAGGGGCAGTGGGTCCCCTCTGTTCACAGAGTTCCGGGGCAGGAGAGCGTCCTGGGGTCAACCTTCATCACTTAACCATGATGGAAGCCAAGGTGCATTTTGCAAACACTCCTCAAACAAAAATCTCAAGCCCCAGGTGGTCCAACAGTGGAATACCAACAAGTTCCTGCCCATGCTGCCAGTACTCTTCAGGAGCAGAACAGAGACTCCTAAAGGGTACTAACAGTGATTTCCAGTCTTAGTTCTTATTACTCTGAATACATGTCCAAATACAGCAGGTGTGTTTGAACGATTACACCTTCCACGTCGGCACATGTGAGTGTCACATTCATTTCTGGCTGGATTTTCACTGTGTGTGGACTTGTCAAAGACCAGAGGAAAATATGCTTAATGGTTGTCCTACAGCAGTAAATAAAACACGTCTTTCCATAAATGATCAGTTACAAATCCTCTATGCACCTGTATTATTGAGTGGAAGTAATTATCATAATGACATATTAATATCAGAAAAGATAATTAACAGAGTTAAAAGAATAAAAGTTATTATCTGAAAACTTCCAAATAGAATTTGTATAGATTTTAGTTAGCTTACTATATGTAGGTTTATGTTGAATACATGGATTAAAATGATGAAAGATGCAATATTTCAAGTTTGGTTTGAGGATGTATGAAAAACATCAACTGGACTACTTAATTCCCTCTTAAAATATTTTAAAAATTATTTTAAATTTTATGTGCATGAGTGTATTGCCTGCATGTTCGGAAGTGCGCTTGAGTCCAACAATGCCTGAAGAGCCAAAAGAGGGAGGTGAATTCCCCTAGGAACTGGAGTTGTGGTGATTGTTAGCTCTCGTGTGGTGCTGAGAATCAAACCAGTGTTCAAGGCAAGAGCAGCCGGTGTTCTTAACCCCTGAGCTGTCTTTCCAGCCCTGGCCTAGTTAATTCTTGTCCATAGTTTTCAATGTGTCTTCAAATCTTCAGGATTTCATAGTGTGAAAGTGTTAGAAATATTGCTTCAACGTAGCTAACTTTAAAAAGAATTGTTTGTTAAGAGAGATGACCCAAAAATCACATGTCTTTAAGCATCACAGATGTTCATAAAAACATAACTTGACTGATTTACGGCAAAGAAAGTTTATTCCTATTCTGTTGCTAAATGTTTCTTTATTTATTGTGAATACTTACTTTTTAATTTTGTATTTATCTTTCCATTTGGAAAATAAACATGTTACTGATTTAAAAATAAACTTAATTGGTTAGGAAGACTATTAAGGTCATCAATGGATGGCTTCCTTTTTCTGTAAATAAAACTAAGCCGAACATTGCAGGTAACATACAAAATGGATTTGCTTTTATAATAGAACAATTGTCATCTATCATCGAAGAAGAGAAAAGGTATATACGTGACTGTTTTGTACTGACATGTGCAAGTTTTCCCATGAAGGAACAGGAAACATGGCTAGGGGTAAAGTGTCTGTGTGTGTGTGTGTATGTGTGTGTGTATGTGTGTGGTGTGTGTGTATGTGTGTGTATGTGTGTGTGGTGTGCGTGTGTGTATGTGTGTGTATGTGTGTGTGGTGTGTATGTGTGTGTATGTGTGTGTATGGGTGTGTGTGGTGTGTGTATGTGTGGTGTGTGTATGTGTGTGTATGTGTGTGTGGTGTGCGTGTGTGTATGTATGGTGTGTGTATGTGTGTGTATGTGTGTGTGGTGTGTGTATGTGTGTGTATGTGTGTGTAGGTGTGATGTGTGTGTATGTGTATGTGTGTGTGGTGTGTGTGTATGTGTGTATGTGTGTATGTGTGTGTATGTGTGTGTGTGTGATGTGTGTATGTGTGTATGTGTGTGTATGTGTGTGTGTGGTGTGTGTGTGTATGTGTGTGTATGTGTGTGTGGTGTGTGTGTATGTGTGTGTGTGTGGTGTGTGTATGTGTGTGTATGTGTGTATGTGTGGTGTGTGTATGTCTGTGTGTGTATGTGTGTATGTGTGTATTGTGGGGTGTGTGTGTGTATGTGTGTGTGTGTATGTGTGTGTATGTATGTGTGTGTGTATGTGTGGTATGTGTGTGTGTGTGTGTGTGTGTGTTCTTTGGGGTTTTGCTTTGACTATAAAATTTCACTAATCAAATAAAGTGAGCTCAGAAAAACACTCCTGATAATTTAGATTGTGGGAAATGCTATCCTTCCTGAGTGGTCAAATGATTGGCCGACTTCACTAGTTCTCATTGAGACCATGGATTTATCTCACTGGGAGAGATGTTTCATACTGTGGATCTTCCACAGCTTAGAGACAAAAAAGCTTTTCATGTTTTTCTATTTTATCTCAGTTGATACTTCTTTTTATCAGCTAATGAATTTTCACTAATACAAGTTGTTGTTTGTGACAGATTTTCTCAGTTTCCTTGTCCCATGGCTCTGTCTGGGCTCCAGGCCTGTTGCTGTAATGCTCTTTCTTTACCTCTGTCTTCTACCACTTTATTGAACATTGTAGCTAGCAGCTTATCCATTTTTAAATATTTTATTTATTTATTTTTTATTTTGTGTGTATGTAAGTGCACCTGTGTCATGCAATGCCTATGGAGATCAGAAGAGGGTGACCAAATTCCCTAGAACCAGATTTATGGGCAGCTGTTAGGTGGCATGCTGGGAATGGAACCCAGGTCCCCTGGAAGAGCAGGAAGTGTTCTTAACCACTGAGTCATTTCTCACGGCACAGAGGTGAATCAATTTAATTAATCAAAGAAATGTGTAGATTTGATAACTTAGCTCTCTTTGCTTTTCATTGATTGTTTTCATTTATTATTTATTTGATTTCTTTACATTCAATGAATTTTGATAAAATTTTCCCAACTTTTGAAAGTGGAATCTTTCAGTGGTGGAAATGCCATCTTATCAATTTCCCTCTAAATTCAGTTTTAGCTTCACAGACATTATGTTAACGTTCAGCTTGTACACAGTAAACTGTATGCATGTGTGTTTGCAGTCTAAAAGACTCAAAGGTCCACTGAAGCCTTCACCATGATCAAATAGGGAATGGGCTTAGGACTCGAATGTTTCTCTTCTGTTTGGATCCAAACTCTGATCTCTGGAAGAGCTGTATCATCGGACAGCATCCCCGACTTGGAAGCTGATTGCATGGTCCTTTAGAATGTGTATGTTCTGTGACTGCCATTTACTCTCAGAATGCTGTGTGGTAGTTCCCTCATGTCGAGGTTTACAGTTCATTCCTTTCAGGCCTGGAGTCTCCTCTGTCATGTTTATCTTATGACCTAGTAAGTGTGTTCTCTTACATTTCTCTTTTTTATTTCATGGTGTCTGTGAAAGCCAATCTGTCGCAGCATCTGCGTAGTTAGGAGACAACTCTCAGAAGTTGGCTCTCCTCTTCTGCTGGTGGATCCAGGCATGAACTCAGCTTCACAGGCTGCATGTCAGGAGTGCTTACTGATGGAGCCATGACCAAAATTTGTTCTCATGGGTGCACCTGTTGTGTCCACATTAGCATACTGTAAATAGCACCACTGGGAAGATAGGAAGCAGAGAAATTCATGAAAATAGGGTCCTAAGTAGGAATACATAACCATAGTTTTGTCTACATCTAGTTACAGATTTTAACTTATTTTTCTTGATCCAAGGGTGGGCAGATATTATTGGCCAGACTAAAAGCATTTTTAAATTGGGTAAACAACATATAACCTGTATTTCATCTGTTCCTTAACCTGCTTCCTTCTCTTCTCCCTGCCTTCAGTAACAAGACATTGTTAGTTTGAGCACTATAGGAAAACTTTTGATCTGTGGATAGTAGCTTTCAGGTCCTGGCTATTTGGAGTGGACAGCTGTCCCTCTTTCTAACCTTGAAGGCTTTAGTTCTTCTTTTCTTTTTAAAAGATATTCCCCAGAATTAATTTATTTATGAGAATCATTTTCCTACTGAGTTATTATGTTTTAGGTAAATTAATACAGTGCATTCTAGTAAAAATCTCCTTCTCTCTCTCCTACCACAATCTTACACTGCAGTCCAACCCTAGGAAGGAAAACACTCCCTGCCTTTTTTAAATTACGCATGTGTGTCTATGTGTGAGTTTGCACACATGAGTGCAGTGTTCACAGGGGCCAGGGGAGGGCATCAGATTCCCCGGGAACCCAGATTCTCCAAATGAGCATTGTATGTTCTCAACATCTGAGCCATCTTTCCAGCCCCACATTCAGTACCATTTATAGGGAAGCTGAATTTTTGTTCGGTTAAAGAAGATGTCTCAAAGGGAGAGTTAAAGAATATATGTACATGTTTGATTTTCTTCCGTTATTGAAAAAAGCATTAGTATACAACTTGATTAGATAACAAATCTATTTCCTATATTAGATGCTACAAAGGACAAGTCCTTCTATGTCTGTCAATGAATTTAAAACTTGCACAGACCAGACTTCCATTTGTGTGCAGAAAACAGTTAGGCTACATTTCACCAGACTACTTTTTACGAATTTCTTTCCATAGCTTGAAAGACACTCTCACTGACATCTAAGAATGTCCACGCACCAAATGTCCCCACCTTTCTAAACTCCTCTACGGTAATGCTACAGCCACTAAAAATACTTTCCGTTTCCCAGTGTTGAAGACGCTTCTGCATCTGTTCAGGGGTGTGGGGCAGATATGATTGATGAGATGCTCCATGACACACAGACCTCCTTGCTAGTCAGCCTGTCCTCAAAACACACAAAATGGCTTGTCTCTATCATGGTTCTTTCCACGGATTTTGGTGCATTTTTCTGTCCTGAAATATTAGTCCTAGCAATGCCTAGCCACCCTGCCAAGCTCCCAGTGGCCTTGAAGATGAAGTCCAGAAAATGATAAGATTGGGATCATCAGTGAAATTGAAGTGAGAATCATGACGGGACAAGTAGAGATTTTTGGCCTTTGGCCTGGAAGGGCACAACAAGTTCCCTTTCCACAAAGGATTGTGAGAAGAGTTTGTTGCTTAGGTGACCTTGTAGCAAAGACACCATCCTATGATCCTCTGACACCTAGGCATCCAACACTGCTGATTCTCATTATCTTTCCACCCCATAATACACAATGGTCCCTGAGTCCTGAGAGGGTGAGGTTTTGTACAGGAGTCACATCCAGAGATGAGCACTCTGGGCCAAGTATGGACTGCTGTGTTAATCTCTCCCTGTCACATGAGGTTGAGAGATGCATGAGTATTCTCTCTAACCTTTGTTCCTCTATGTTCTGTGGAGCACAGCCTTAGGGGTTAAGGTTCCGCCCTAGATGCGTCACTTAGAGCTGTGTATCTAACAGAAATGTATTCTCTGTGTGTGACCAGTTGTAGAACACTGTAATAACCTCCATCTGCTACAAAAAGAAGCTTCTTTGATAGGTGGTGAAAAGCATACTTGTCTGTAAATATAAGAATCCATATTTAGTATACATCAAGAAATTACATTTGTCCAGGGATGTGACAGACTTAGGGTTTTCTCTGGGATCTATGACCTCTCCAGCCGTGTGTACTTGGCTATGTTAGGAGTACCACACATGAGTTCCTTCTGATTGAATGGACTTTAATTATAGATTGTTGATTACTCCAATGTAAAAGTGCCACTACTGTACCACTGTAGTTTGCTGTGCTGGTCATTGTTATGGTTATTAGGCTCTAAAGCTGGAGTTGGACCTTTGATTGATTTTTTCTCCCTTAGCAGCTTGCTAAGTATCTTCTAAAAATTTGAGAGCTAGTCTTTAGGGAGGAGGATTCCATGTCAGTTCCAGCTCTACTGCTCCTAGTCCTGTGTCTGAAGTTTGTGCTCTCTTCAACAATAGTGTCAGACCTTCAGGTTCTGAGAGGCAATCAGGACTGTGACAACAGCTAGTGGAATTTTGTGGGTCTCTTTGATTACCCTGACCAATAACTGAAAAGGAGCTTTCTCTTGTCTGGCCCCGTGTTTCTTTTTACATGACCCTCAGATATATATGCACTCGTGTACAGATGCTGTATGAATACTTTTCAGATAATCACATGAGATTGCATTCTATTTGTGTTTTAATAATCTTTCTACCAGTATCTCTGCAACAGTTGGTTTTGTTCAGGAAGCCATGCCGTGTGCTCAGCTTCCAGATGATTTCCTCGGTCTGAGTGTATTCTCACACACAAACACCAAGTCTTGCCCATGTGGCAAACTGAATTTTGATGAAAGAAACCTCTTTTCTAATTCAAAACAAAGATACTGTGACTAATATATGACAAAGAGATACAAAAGGGACATTAAGTCTGTGGGAGAGAAGATCAAGGGAAATGAACAGGCATAACTTTAGGAAGCGAGTCTTTCAACTTCTAGGGTCACCGATAAGCCTAGGTGGATACAGGAAAGGAGTCTGGTCATCTCCAGGTTAAAGTAGATCTATATGAGGTTTTTATTTGTTGTTACATTTTTGAAATCAATATTTTTAAATGATAATGATTACTAGTCTTATGCTAGGCACTGATGGAAGGAAGGGAAGAAACAGGAAGAGGAGATAGAGGAGGAAGAAGAGATGGAGTCGGGGAAGAGAACTAAAGGAGAGAGGCAAAAAACACCAACTGCCCCCAGTGACCTGTGCAGATTTGTGCTGGATTGTGAGATATAGTTCTTACAAAGGTGAGCATATTTGGTGCCAAGAACATGAGCATTTCTGAAAATAAAGTCACTGAGAAGCTCTCACTGAAATATAACTGAGCACAGCCCCAAGAGAGGTGTTGCAGGACTTCAGAGACATGCCTTTGTGTGTGTGTGTGTGTGTGTGTGTGTTCCCAGAGAAGAAACCAGAAATAGAAACTCCTATCTAGGAAGGAGAGAGTCAACCCTTAGGCTAAGGGCAGGGTGAAATAATTAATTCAAGGATAAGAGGTGTGAGCCAACAGGGACTATTACAGGGTCTACTAAGAATCTTGCTCAGAGACAATGACCCACGTGGCACAGGGTGTGACCATACAGGATCACAGTTTCTGAATTTGACCACCACTGGGACTTATCCACGGATTGAGAGGGTGACGGTAAAAATCAAAGATGCCTCCAAAATGTTTTTTGCTTGAGAACAGGAAGATAAAGTTGACTGCTAGGAATGAAATTTTGCTTAACGATAAGAACTCTGCAATGAGTTTGACAAAGTAGGAGAAAGCTGTCAAGTGTGCAGACCAGTATGCCAGTCTAGACTAGGTTGGAATCTTCTGAGCTACATATGCTGTAGGCTTGCTGAGTGTCTGTGTCTGGAGGGCACTTAAAACCACAAGCAGAAAAAGAGGTCAGCGAGGATAGATTCCTTGTCATTTGCTTTCTGCTCTGCAATTATCACAAGGAATGGGTCTCAGTGTGGCATTTGCCCACATATCTCATTCTGCGTGGTCCCCAACTCTTCTCTCCAAACCCTGCATCCCCTGCTTGTACCATCACACCTCAATATCTAATCTTTTACTTTATGTTCACAGATCCCCTTACATGATTGAGTAACTTTTTATTTTTTGTTTATCTATCACGTTTTTGGTATCCTTTCATCTGTTGGTCACTGATTTCCTGATTTGGGAGAATAGAGAAACAATAAACATGAATGAGCCATTTTCCCTGCTGAGGGTTTAGGGTCCCACAGCTGGGCATTTTAATTTATTTTATATGTGTGAATATTTTGCCTGCTTGTATGTAAGTGCATCTGTATGTGCAGTGCCCACAGATGCCAAAAAGGGTGTCAGATCTCCTGGAACAAGAGTTATGGGTAGTTGTTAGCCACCATGTATGCTAGGAACTGGGTCCCCTGCAAGAGTAGTCAGTGCTCTGAAGCACTGAGCCATCTTTCCAGACCCTGATTTCAGGAATGTGTTCATTTCCTCCTTCTCCCAGTGGTGCACTGTTCATGAAGAACTGCATTTTCGATCTGCAAAGCACTTTCCTACTTTCTGAGGATTTTCTCCCTCTGTTAAAACATTTCTAGTTTTATCCTGCGAGATTCTGATAAAAGGAAGTATTTTTGTTCTGTTTTGTATTTGCTCAGAGTTGTTTCTTTGGCTTATATTGTGGTCAGTTTTGGAGAGAAGATCCACATACCGCTGAGAAGAATGTTCCCCCACCTTTTTGCTGGAATACACTGTAAGTACATGATAAATAAAGTTAATTTATTATTTGATAATTTATTTCTGAAATTTGTTTACTGACTTTATTTTTAAAAAACTATTTAAATCAGGGGGGCTCTATTGACTTCAGTTGTTATTATCTCAGGCACATGTGGCCTTTTGTGCCTTTTGGAGCTGGGTTTTATTTTTAATGCACAGGATAGCCAAAGACTCGGCATGCACAAACATCTCTGGTCACACCCTCATGATGCGTCATTCCTTCTGACCTCCTCTGGCTGGTTTTGGATTGGAGCCTGCTCTCAGACTTGAAGACGGTTATGTCAGCTTCCTCCTGACTGCCATTTCCAAGGTAGGTTGGTTTGCATCCCTGGTTCCAAACTTTGGGCTGTTTTGTGTTTAGTAACAGTTTTTGGATGTTTCTTCTACTTGTGTGTGTTTCTTGAAATCAGGATATTAAATGATGAGTTAAGGTCATTTACACATGAGGTTTGTGCTGAGAGGGGCTTACTCTTTCCTGTGATTTATTTGCTGCCGTTAGCTTTTTGGATTAGTAGTAGTTCTTCCCGGTTAGTTTGGGTTATTGGTTCCCTGTGTTGGTCAAAGTGGTTTGTTTCCAATTCTCAGTTGTTTCTCTTTTGAAATATTATATATCCTGGATTCTTGAAAATGAAAATTCTTTATTCTTCCTCTGTGTATAGAATTTTTTAAAAATATTTTCTTTAGTGCTGGTTTCATTATCATGAATTACTTTACCTGGACTTGTCTTGAAACATTATTATTTCTCGAGTAACAGTAAGAGAGAATTTAGCAATCTTGAAAGACATTTGTTTACTTTCAGAGCTTGAAATGTATTATTAGATGCTTTCTTACTTTTTGCATTGTTGACTAAGTATATGAAGTTATACTGGTTTCTACCTTCGTATGGTGTGTAACTGGTATTTTCCCATCAAAGTATTAGTTCCATGTTTTGTGTGTGAATTCTTGACTATAATATGTTGTGAAGAGATCCCTCTCTGTTCACATGTCTTTAGTTGCTAAATATCTCATGTGTTTTGATCTCTCTCTCTCTCTAGGTTTGGGAAATCCTTGATTAAAATTTCATTGAATAAATTGACTAAACTCACTCGTTTCTTTCTTTTACTTGGGGGATTCTTAGTTTTCTCTCTTAAACATATGCAGGATTTCATGGAAGCCTGGGCCATGAGTCTTAGTGTTCTCCTTCTAAGGTCTCTGGGTGTGTTACTCTATCGTATTTGACTTCCACCCAGACACTTACTGCTTTACACTGTCCTCTGTCATTGACATCTTCTGCCATGGTTTTGTTTAATTTACTGATTCATTCATTTCCAGAATTTCTGCTTGAATTTCCTGGCTGAATTTATATGCTTTTCATTCAAGTTAATATTTTACCCTCATTGCTAACTGTCTCATGTAGATATTCAATCAATTGGGGAATCTGCACCCTTGTGGTTACTGACCTTTCTAAAAATCATTTTTATGAGCAAAAGAATATAGATAACAAAAATACAATGAACATGAATGATAAATGCTAAGAACGAAAATATAGGACTCTGAAAGTCCTGTCTTTTCATCTATCACATCATCTTAATTTTCTGATGAGTTGTCAGCATATGGAAGATGGAGTTGTAGTGGATTTCTCTCTCTCTTCTCTCTCTCTCTCTCTTTCTCTCTGCCTGGAAACATCTGTGCCCTCAGTCTGTGTCTCCTCTAAGGTCAAACCTGGGGTTACTAGGATATTGGTTGAGGAATAGTTTGTAGGGTTTTTAAGGGTTTCCAAGGCGAGGGACATCTACCAGTATTCACAGAGTAAAGTGAATAGCAAGCAAGAAAAGTGGTAAGTATGATAAGGTGTACGGTTAGATACGACGGTTTGTCCAGAAAGCACTGCAGCAGATTCCGTGAGAGGAGCGTCAGGTACAAGTGCCTTTTCCGGAGAAATCGAAGGTAAAACACAGCTACACAACTAAGTACGAAAGTGTAAATACTAACGGCACTTTCAAAACCCGCACTCATAGTAGGGCTTGGAGCGTCTGGAAGGCCCACTGTTTATGGTTGTCTTTTCTGCAGCCCTCGGGACTCTTCGGTACACTGACACCCCCCCCCCCCCGCACACACACACACACCCGCTCGTCTTTTCTGCCGTTGTGTATGTGGCGGGACAGGGGATAATCTGTTACATGTCTACTGCTGTCTCTTTTGTCCTCCCATCAGGCGCCCCTACGGCTTTCTCATTCCTCTGGGGTCTTACCTCTTCTCAATCTCTTGCTGTCCGGACAACAGTGGGGATTAGGAGTTGGAGAATGAAGCACACCCTTCTACCTCACCCTCTGAATTCCTCTTCAGGAGAGGTGTTTGCACCTGCTCTGTTCCACTCACCTCTCCGGGCACACTGAACTCAGCCCGCATTTGGGTTTTGTGTCATGCAGATTTCCTTTGTGTGGTTCTCCTGCTTCTGGTGCCTGTATTCCTAGAACACATCTTCCTGGCAGAAGGCAGCCCAGTGTGAGCTGGGGCAATGGCTGACTACCTTACTGATAAAATCTCATCTGGTCTTCTATGTGATTTGTAGATCTTTAAATTATTTCTTAACTTTGGAGTGTGATCAAATTGATGTATTAAACCATGTTTAAATGAGATATAAACAGAAATATCCATCCCAAAACATAGTAAAACATATTAATACTGCAGATATTAATATGAGCCAGATGTGGTAGTGCAAGCCATTAATCCCAGCACTCAGGGAGCAAAGTCAGGTGGGTCTCTGTGAGATCTGAGATTGTGGCCAGCTTGGTCTACGCAGTTAGTTCCAGTATAGCTAGGGCTTCAGGAAGACCCTGTCTCAAAAAGACCAAAACAAACAAACAACAAACTAACAAAAACAAATGAAGCATACCCCAAACCAAAACCAAACAAGAGATAAAACCCAAATATAAATAGCAAACAAATTTATACTTAGGTCAGAATACCTTAAAACAGTAGCATTTGACGATATAAAGAGAATACCACTGCAGAGCTTTATGCCAAATATTGTGTTAAAATTTATAGAGAAATTGGTAGGATTTTCATTATTTACAAACAAATATGCTTGTTATGATGGTGAATCTTTATTGTCAATCTGATTATAGGAGAGACACATGGTAAATTAGTAAAGCTCAGCTTTGCATATGGCTATTAGGATGTTTCCAGGGAGGATTAGTTTAGATCAGGAGGGCTGCAGGCAATTCAATATTTGAATGGCATTCTGTGACCTTGTAAATATGAGAAAGAGGAACCTAGCTGAATTTAATAGTTTTAAAGGAAATTTAATATAACATACAATGCGTTTTGTCATGAAATCGTAAAAGATGAGCTTTTATTTCATTAATGCTTGGTGCATTTTAATTTCTGAAGATTCATTTCTGAATGGACAGAGTTAAAATGTCCACTTTCTTGGGGCTAAATCTCCAAGGGACTCTGTGACATTTTGGGCAAGTGGTGATACTAAGAATTCAAGCTAGTGATCAAAGGAAGAGAACAGCATGGAAATTACTTGTATTAATTTGCCAGATTATTTGGCCCATGGCAAATATTGTTGATAAATATTGTTAGTTTTTCTTCCTGTTGAGCTGCAAATTGTCTGTAGGGACCATATTCCTACTTAAAGCTTCTCAGGTTGGAAAAGAAGTGATTGAAACATAGTGATTAGTCAGAAAAATGAGAGACATTAAAACTTAGGACCCGTGGTGAGGTTGGGAACCAAGTGTTAGAGAGTCTCGTGGTAAGGTTGGGAATGAGGCATTAGACTGTCAAGTTTGTTTTATGGACTCTGTTTCCTGAGTTCTTTGTATATTCTGGACATTAATCCATGATCAGATGTAAAGCTGGCAAAGGCTCCCTGACCTTCTGTGGGTTTCCTCTTCACTGGATTGCTTCCTTCACCGTGCAGAAGCTCCTTGTCCATGAGGCCCCATTGCTCCCAGTGCTGGCCTTAATTTCTGAGTGCAAAGAGCCTGATTCTGCGAGTCCTTTCCTGCACTATTACCTTATAGTTACTGCCTATGTTTTCCTCTAGCATTTTCAGCGATTTGTGTTTGACATTTAAATCTTTGCTCAGTTTGGCATTAATCTTCGTGCAGGTGGTCAACATGGCTCTGGTGTTAGAATTCTATCCATGTTATCCAGTTTTCCCAGCACCACACATTGATGGTACTCTTTCCTCTAGTGAGTGTTTGTGGAAACTTTGCCAGATATCAAATGGTTGTGATTACATGAACTCAGGCTTTGGTTGTCCAAAGGTCTTTCCCATGCCTGTGCTCTAATGTCTGTCCAGAGGTGCAGTAGGGGCACTTTTCTATTGGGGGCAATCAACAGCTGCCTAATTGGACTTATGGGAGAACTCATGCCTGGTACCATAAAACCATAAAGATCACAGACCCAACAGCAGAAGCACCTACGACCACTTTCTGAAATCAATGCAAGCTAACTGTATTCTGAACATGTATCCTTATGCCTATGGATAAGCAAGCCCCCACCCCTCATCAAAGGGGCTAGGTTTTTTATTAATTTTTTACATTTAAATTTAACTTTTATGTGTTTGAATGTTATGTCTGTAGGTGCACCTGTGTCATGCAATGCTGAATGGTGGATCCCCTGGAACTGGAGTTTTAGATGGTTGTTAGTGGCCCTGTGGGTTCTGGGATATGAACCTTGGTCTTCTGCAAGAACAGTCAGTGCTCTTAACTGCTGAGCCATCTCTCCAGCCCCTTTTATTAATATTTTATTCATTATGTTTATTTTATGTGTATGAGTGTATTGCCTACATGTATGTAAGTGCACCCATGATGTGCAATGCCCATGGCGCTCAGAAGAAGACATTGGATCCCCTGGAACAGGAGTTATGGATGATTGTTAGCCATTATGTGAGTGTTGGGAATTGAACTTGGCAAGGAAGCTTGTATTTGCAATGGATGGAGGTTAGAGCAGAGAATAAACGACTGTGGGATACTCAGCCCTAATCAATACATCAATACTACAACTCCAGTAATTAAGGCCTAGGGAACTCCATGAAGTGAGGGAGGGGGATGAGGTAATTATAGTGTATTATATATGAAATCTCATCTCAAATATATAAAAAAATATAGTAACCTATAAATATTGATAACAGATATACAAAACTCAGAGAGCCACAGAACGTTCAGTATGACCTTTTCAACTGTGGCTGGTGTGTGGCAGCAACCCTCAAGGCCAGCAGGAAAATTCTTGTTCAGTCACATAGTAATTTAATGTGAAACTTATTAAAATAGTATTTTGAAAAATATTTTATAGCATAGGAAGATATGCATGTATTAAATAAAAATTCAGATTATAAATGGGAACAGGAACAAAGGCATGCCAGCATTCATGCAGAATTACATTGAAAGAAATACTGCTGAGCACATCACTGAGGTTTTACATTTGCAGAAACATTCCCAGGAGTGCAAAAAGGAGTCACGTACACTTAGGAGTTTGGAGAAAGGCTTCGTTGAAAAACTACATCTCTGTACACTGGTCTCAGAAGAAGGGACCATTATCCTCTTTTAATGTTTTTTGTTCCTTTTTTGCAGTTCTGTGAAAATAGTAGTTATGATATTACTATCATATATATCATCTTTTCAGAGTCAGAAGGCCACAATATATAAAACGTAAATGTACTTTCAGCTAAAATAACAGTTTGAATCCTTTTGCCTTAGTTGTATGTCTGGTTAATTAACTAGGTCTTTTGTGTTTTCAATGACATGAAAGAAAGTATCCAGACTAGGTAGTTCAGCCTGCCTTTTGTAGCTCTAAATTTTAGGCATAAGTAAAACAGAAGTTTATATGAATGAAATCAAAGACAAAGTTCCTTGAATTCTTCCAGATACTCCTCACTTACATTGATACGTGCCTTATTCTGGCTTTTGAAAAACAATCATAAAAAGTGTACAGTTTTATCTTTTGCAATAAATTTTGGAAGTCTGCCATCTCCTTGCCTCCCTTCTCAAACCCAGGAGTAATATGACAGAACTGGGAGTCAAGGGGACAAATAATGCTCTAAAAGTGCCTTTTTTCTACTTTCCCATACCATTGAGACCAAGTCATCTCATGTAACACAGGCTGGCCCCTAATTCCTTGTGTAAATGAGAATGACCTTCAAATCCTGATCATCCCATCTCTAACTCTCGGTTTGGAGACTATAGGTGCACAGCACTATACTTGGCTTCCAAAGTCTCTCTTTTATGTTCACGTTTTGCTAAGAACCAGCTTGAACAATAAAATACAATGGAATCTGGTCATAAACAAAGCAGATTTGCAAACAAAATTGAATAGCAACTCTGTATTGCAGCAATGAAAAATGAAACCAAAACAAACAAAAAAGCCTAGATTCTAATTTCTGAACCTCAGCCTTTAAACACGTGACAGTTACAATCATCTCTAAACTTGTTACTACGACTTTTGCAGAGACAAATAATTGATGCTTCTGACATGTCATAGGCTGCAAGCAGGAAGTCTAAAGTCTAATTAAGTAAACTTGTTCAATAACAAGAATACCTATTAGTCAGTGGCACGTGTGTCATCAATTTGATGAACGTATGAGTCTTTCATAAAGTATATGAATGTGTCTCTGGCAGTCATCTGTCCCCAGATGAGCATAGTTACCTCTGCTCAGATATAAGATTAAGGCATCTTTATAAATGGCTTTGTTTTCACTGTAACTATGCAGAAAGATCATAAAGTCTAAGGATGAAATGTAATAAATTATAATGAAACAAACTCCTATTTAAGTCAGCCAAGAGAGGCAGAGGGTCATACACACAAACCCTCCTATGAGCGCCCCAGTGGCAGGCAAATCTCTCTGCCACCCTGTGCCTCAGAAAGGCATTTTGACTCCTATGGTAATTATTTCCTTTTACAGGGGCATCACATTAATTTGCATTCCCAAACTCTAAACATTTTGTTTTACAGGGACCTCCATGCTAATTTCCACCAGTTTACAGGACTTTACTGCATGACTACTGTCATAGATAACTGATTGCTTCCAGTTTGGAGATTTTTAAATATTTTGCTTATGACTTTTAAAATTTTATGTGTTTGAGTGTATTGCCTGCTTGTGTATAAGGGCATCCCTGCTGTGCAGTGCCCATGGAGGAGAGGAGAGGGTGTTGAATCCCCTGGAACTGGAGTTGTTAGCAATCCTGTGGGTGCTGGGAATCTAACCTGGGTCCTCTGCAAGGGCAGCCAGTGCTCTTAACCGCTGAGCCATCTCCCCAGTCCCAAATTGGTCTGTTTTAAACAATGCCCTTAAAAGTGGGTTGTCAGATCTCTGCTACCAACCTACCTACATTCAGGGGTTAGTAAGAGTGGGAGTGGTAGGCTGAATTTATTCTTGTTATTTATTTTGTGTGTATTTTTTACTTTAATAACCAAACACAAGAATATTCCAACACACTTGAAAAATTTGATTTCCCATAAGTGCCGTATAAAATCATTCCTGTTAAACTTGCCCATACCCATTATAGCTGCCATTTCCATCTTCGTCACTCTGATGTACACAGTGATTTTATTTTTCTTATTAAGAAGGAAGTTTATTAAGGTTTCATGTGACACTTGGGTTTTTGCAGCATATTTCTGTTGTGAAGGATTTGTTAAAGCTCCTTGCTTTTTTTGTAATAGGTTATCACTTTTTTATTGCTAAAGATTTTTCATTTATCTGTACTATATCACATACATCTCTTCCATCCTCTAGTGTGCAGATTCCTCTTTCATTAGTGTGACATAATCTTCTACTATTTATATTTCGCCATCTTGCTCAAGATGTCATGAAATTATCCCTAACTATTTTTAGTGTTTCTATAGATGTGGATATTTATTTCCTTCATTAATATCTGTAAAATTGATGTCATTTATTCAATTAATGAATTGTTTGATTTTTTAGAGTTTGAGAGAGTTTCACTCCATATCTCAGACGGGCATTGAACCAGTGATCTGCCTGTGTGAACTGCCATGGTGCTAGGATTACAGCCTGTACTGCACAGGGCCTAACATTTTTTATCTTCTGTTTACATTCATCTACTCATTTAGAGCTGGCTTACATGGTAGAGACTAAACTCTACTGGTTTTCTAATGGACACTCAATTGTACAAGGTCATGAGGTCCTCTGTGTCACTGGTTACACAACTTAAGGCTCTTCTGGCCCTTTGGTCTGGTGGAGTGCTTTCGTGGCCCTCACCCTCTGTAGTTACTGAACTACACATGTGACATCAGTCCAGGAAGTGAGTCCTTTGACTGAGTTCTCTTCTTCATGGGTGTCCTGACTATTGTCAGTGCTCTCCTGTCAATATTAAGTTCAGGGTGCATGTTCCACAAAATATAGTTAGAGATTTGTGTGAGAAGATAAGCCTGAGCAGAAAGAACATTTTTTATTATATTAAATAACTTAAGCAAAATGCATATAATATGCCTTTTCATACATTTTGCCCAGTTTATTTCTTTTGATAGTAATTTATGAATTTCTTATTTAAAGATCATATATACTTTTGTGTATATTGTTATAAATTTTGTTGTCACCTAATATAAAGATATTGGCATTTTTATATGTCTATCTAAAGGCTTTGTTGAACTTTTAAATTCCAGGAATCAATCTTACATTTCAATGTTCACTGCCTAATATTCATATGAAACACACAGTGACACTTTTATTTATACATTTACAGTATCCATAGTTCTCCACTTATTTATCTCACTCCTTTAGCTTGGGCATCTGGCATACTTCTGAATGAGAGTGGGGACATAGGGGTCTTCCTCTTGTTTCTAACCTTAGGAGAAAAATGCTTTTGTTTTCCTCGGTAGCTTACTATTTCTATTTTTGATATATATATATATATATATATATATATATTTTTTTTTTTTTTTTTTTTTTTTACTAAAAGTGGCTTTAAAAAGTTTTATCGTAGCTCTAGGTTACCTAGGTATTTTCTACAAATGTAGATACTGAATTTTATGGCGTGTTTCTGAGAACACGGGTAGATTAATGGCTGCACCTTCGCCAGTGGCCTCTCCTCACCTCTCAGGATACTACTCCTTAGTTTCTCTCCGTGACCACTTCAGTCCCAGAGTTTCCACTGTAGTTGAAGCCGCACCTTCTCCTACGACCAATCCTGGCTTCTCTGCTGGAACTATTCCCTGCATATGGTGCTGAGCCTCAGCTGCTTCCCATGACTCCTTCATGCCTTCCAAACGTGTTCCATGTAAGAGACTCTTACACATCACCAAGTCTGGCACCAGCTTGAGATACTCTCTTGGCCTCTGGACCACATCTTCTGTGTGCTGACTGTGAGGAAATACTCCCTAGAAGATGCCTCCTTCATCAGGCCAGCACCTAAACAATCAAAGCTTCTTTTGCAGACCCAGCTAACTAACTGTCCCAGGAGAACACGCAGGCGTCACATCCACAGATTCTGTACTAAAAGTGTTATCTGAACTACCCCTTTGGCCTTTGCTTCCTTCTGAAACTTTTCAAGCCAGTTCTCTGTCATCTACATGTCCCCAGATTCCCACAGAACAGCCCACTGATGTCTGAGACTTTAACGACTCTTCCAGCCCAAAGTTCCAAACGCCTCCACAGTCTCCCGGAACATCTGCAGGTCCGCCGCACCGACACGCCACATTCCTGCTGCCAGCTTCTGTGCATATGTTCCTGCTGCTTGACAAAACACTGAGTAAAACCATCTTGAGGATGAAGGTTTATCTTATGCTTCTGAGGCCAAGTCCATCACTGAGTGCTCAGGGCAGGAACTCCAGGTAGGAATCTGGGGACAGGAAGTGGGGAGGAAGACAGAGTCCACGGGAGCACTGCTTACCAGCTGGCTTCGCCTTGAGCACTCAGCTGGATTTTTCTTCTTTACAGACACACACACATATGTATAATTGATTTTTCTGTAACATATTGTTGATTTTTGTGTATTTCATAAAATACATATTAATCATATTTATACTCCCCCCCCAATTCACAACCCTCATAGTCCCTCAGCAAATTTCATACATTTTGTCATATATGTTAAGGCCTGTGGGATCAAGTTGGTGTATCCAGAGAGGTTCCTCAGCTTGAGTTCATCCACTGGAGCCTGGTCAGCCGTCATATGGCAGTAGTTCCGTGGCTATGGTTGGGTCCTGTTGTTATTTCCCAAGTTCTGTGCTGGGTTTTACCTGATTGAGTTGTCATGGGTCTTGTGCATGCTGTGAGCATTGCTCTAATTTTATATGAGCAAATTTCCAGGTACTGGGGAAACTGTTTCCTTGTCATCATCCACCACCCCCGGCTCTTACAGTGTTTCGGCTTCCTCTTCCCCCAGGTGGCTCCCATCCAGGGACCCACACTCTGTAGTGTCTTATTCGCCACACGTAGGTCATTCTGTCTTTCTGTGTTGATCACCATCTGTTGCATGAGGAAGCTTCACTGGTGAGAGTTTAGACATACTTTCGTTAACTGCCAGGCCCACCTGCCCAAGGCTGACACTGCCTACAGCGTGCTCTGCACTCCAGCATGGGTCATGGATCAAGAAAATGTCTCACAGACAAGCCCATAGGACAGTCTTATGGAGAGAATCCTTGAAGGTAGGTTTGCTTTGCCCAGGTGTCTCTAGCATGTGTCAGTGTCAGAAAGCAACCAGCACATTCATCAAGTCCGGAGAAGTTTTCAGGCCAATATACCAAGAAATACAGGAATCAGGAGAGAAAAGCTCCAATCTGTACATTTCCACATTGGAGTGTCCCTGTGGTGTTGTGTCTCTGTGCTATGGCGCTCCTAGGTGATCATGAAGAGACTGACAAGCAGGGAAAGAGCCCGTTTTGATGGATTTACAGTGTCTTGAAGGTGTCCACTGTGCAGAACCTCAGAAGAAAACGGCCTCCGGCCCCGTGAAGAATGCAGGTGGAAGCTTCTGGAAATGGGAGAATCATCCTTATTTTGCCACAGTATAACTTGGTCAGAACATTGCCTTTTGAGACAATTCTTGTAATAATAAAAAAGTATTTTTTACTCTAAAGGGATGGTGCAAGATAATTATGGCCTTTTTTTTCCATATTATATTCCAGAGATTCATCTGTAAAAGGATAAATACTTTTAGGAAACACAGGACTTCATAGACATAACTTTGGCCTGTCCTTTGAACTGGAAAGACCCACGACATCAATCAATGTATGCCTATCAAATGAAGCATGATCTAGGCATGGTACCACAGTCCTTTAATCTCAGTGCTTGGAAGGCAGAGGCAGGTGGATCTCTGTGAGAGTGAGGCCAGCCTGGTGTACATAATGAGTTTCAGATTAGCTGACAGGGAGACCCTGTCTCAAAAGAAAAAAGAAAGAAAAGGAATCATAGTCTTTTTAATTATTTTTATTTTATGTGTATCAGTGTATTGCCTACATGTGTGTATAAGTGTAACCGTGTCATGCAGTGCCTGTGGAGACATAAGAAAGCATCAAATCCCATAGAACTGGAGTTACGGTGGGTTGTTAGCCACCATGTGGGTGCTGGGAATCGAACTTGAGTCCTCTGCAAGTGTACTCTCAACTGTTAACCCAACTCTCCAGACCTCGGTGTGTGTGTGTATGTGTGTGCATGTGTGTTTACTGAGTTTCTTTAACAAACTGTTTATTTTTGCAGCGAAATATATGTGAATGAGGGATCACAGGGTGAACGGGGAACTGCGAGCAAAGTCCACCGGGAAGAGCAAAGTCCCAGGAACGTGAGGAGACGAGAGCAGGGACGTGTTCTCTCCTCTGTCTCTCTCCACATGCAGATCTCAGCAATACACAGTGACCCAATATTTAAAAATCTGAAGATTTAAGGTTCTTCATCTTCGATCATCAGCATTTACTCTATTATTATTATTCACTCCTTCTGTGTTTCCTCCACAGGCATGGTAGAAAGACAAAAGGAAGCCACTTCTTGTTGGAGCACTGGAGTAGGAGTCTCACGCACTCTGAGCACTGCTAACACTGTTACATCACTCTTGGGCTCATTGTTAAGCCCATAACTACTCTTCCTGATATTTACTTCCCTTAAGCATCGGGGCTGTGCATTTGGCTCACCCGTCCCAAGTCCAATTTCCCCAAGCGCAGGAGCCACCCAGAAGGAGCCACCCAGAGGGAGACACCCAGAGGGAGCCACCCAGAAGGAGCCACCCAGAAGGAGCCACCCAGAGGGAGCCACCCAGAAGGAGCCACCCAGAAGGAGCCACCCAGAGGGAGCCACCCAGAGGGAGCCACCCAGAATGGAGCCATCCAGAGGGAGCCACCCAGAAAGGAGCCACCCAGAGGGAGCCACCCAGAGGGAGCCACCCAGAGGGAGCCATCCCAGCCCTGGCATGGGTACGTTGAGAAAATTTTGAGTTCTCTTTCTGTCCATAGACAGCATGTCCAAATGCAACTCAGGAAAGGGCAGTTTATTTTCAGCTTTTAGACTATTCCTTCATCCAGGAAAGGTGAGGCATTAATTCAAGGCAGAATCCAAGGGAGGTATGTTGCTTCCGGTCTTTGTTTGTGCCTTTCCCATACAGCTCAGGCCCACCCATTTGGGATGGCGCTGCCCACATTTGGCTGGGCCCACCTCCATCATTTAACAGTTAAGATACAGGACCATGGGAAATTCTGATTTGGTCAGTTTTTCAGTGGAGGGTCCCTCATTGCAAATGCTGCTGGGCTTGTCAACTTGATACCTGAATCTATGACTGAAGGAACCAGAGAAGGCACCGCTGTTTGCCAGTGAAGCACATCCACCGGCCCATGAAGATACCGTCTTAAGTGTTGCTATTTCAGTCAGTGTTCCTTTGAGTCTTTGACAACAGGAAGCTCTATTTGTCTCTAACTATATACGAGTCAGAGCAGGAACACCTCCTGTTGTGTCTGTGCAAATGGCCAATGGCTGATAAACAACCAGTCATTTTCCTGCATGATGGACTGCTGTGGTCAGGGCAGTCTTTGCATGAAGGACCATCTTGATGAAGCATGTCCTCTTTCTGACTGGTTGCACACAGCCTTAGCTCGCTTCCCCTGCTTCTGAGCATACATCTGATTTGCCCAGCTGACCCTGATGCATAGACAGTAGACCCTGTGAAGGCTTCTCTCAAGGGTCTCTGCTTACCCTCTTTGGATCTTCACTGTAAGCAGTGTGGGCTCAGCTGAAAACATAGACTGGGAGGAGCAGCAGGGCCAGGCATAGCTGGGGAAACAATGGCAGTGAGAGAGCGAGGGGTTGAAGGAGAAGTCAGTGAAAGCCACAAAGACACGAAGATAAGAAACTGCAGACTGGGTCACTGGAAACATCCCCAGGAAGGTCTCAGGCACCTCAGCTCTGAGAACTATACCAGAAGTTCCTGCCAAGAACTGACAGATAAGGGCCCTGGGTCTCGGCCTTCTGGAAGCTGCTGCTGTGGGGATGAGGCTCAGCCCCACGTGGAAGGCCCCACCTACTTCTGCTCATTCCACCTCCTGCGTCTGTTGCTACTGTTCACTGCTACCAGAAATAAGTCTTTGCAAAAGCTTCCAAGCACTAGGGCCATTTGAGGCTAAAGTCTAGAGAGATATGTCTCCACCCTCATTGCCTAGAGATGGGGTTGTCTGATTTCTGAATCCTGGAACAGTGGCCCCAGCTCTTCGTGTTAGAAGCCGTAGACCTCTTACTGCAGGTCTATGACCCTTCAGTGCTCCAGCATGGACCAGCCTTCTCCTTACATATACAACACTCTTACCAGGATAGAAGAAAATGGCTATATCTAACCAGCTTCCAACCAGTGGGACCAGACAATAGATAGAGAGTTCATACAGTCCCACACAGAATGCAGTGGGTACTAGAAGTAACAAAAATCCAAATAGCTGGCCTGAGCTATGGAGTATAACCTCAAAGCCAAAACTAGATTCAAACATTGAAAAGACTAAATTCAGGTATTTTCTTCCCCTAGATGGTACTGAAGCTACTCATGGAAAAGATTGCTTTCTGTAGTATTGGATCAAGCAGGAAATGTCCTGCAATGCAGGTATGCAACGTAAACGGTAATAGCCATAAATATCCCTTCAGGTTCTGCTTCAATCATGGGCGACAAAGCAAAACATTTAAGAGCACTTAGGCTTCTGTGAAGATATTTGATGCAATTTCTTCCTCTAAAGTCCTTTGATCATGTGACTTTACCAGGAGTCTCACCACCAAAATGAGAAATTTGACCTTCTAAACTTTATATTAAATGAAACCATGTGGCAAAACGGAAATCTGAAAGAGGCGAGGAGATGGGAAGGTCTACGTACCGTCTGCGACAACCCCTTTCTCCTCTCGCAAGCCATACCCTGCTGACCGATTTGGAAGGGCCTCCAAACAGTCCCTGCCCCTGCACCTCACCGCTCACAGAAGTTTTCTATTTTTAACCTGCTCCAGATCTATCTGCGAGTTTGGGGCTACAAGTCTGCTTTCCTTTAAAACAAGAATGTTTTTACAGTCACGGATTTGCCAGTGTCTGTCATCTCTGAATCCGATTTCCTTTTGGAGTGTTCATAACTTTAATATGATCTGTTCACACCAACGTGATTCAGCATGTGTTGTTTGATTTTCTAGCATGACGACTCTGGTATTGTTGCCTCTCAGTGCTCGCAGTGACACAAATGAAAATGAGAGCCTCCAAAAGGAAAGAAGTTTTAAAAATACAGATGTGAAAGAAGCCATTATAGTTATAAATTTCAGTATACAGTGTCTCATTAAGGAGCAACTCAAGATAAAATCAATTGAAAACATACTCTCCACTGGATCCACTGTGGCCAAAATTGATACAATGGAAAGTTTGTGCTATTTAGGAGAAAAGAAAGGATAAGGATTAAATGAAGTCTGTCACCATAAAGTCCTGTTATTTCTTTTTCCTTTGGGTACTGCAAATGGTTGTTGTTTTATAGAAACGAAGCTCTTTGGCTTTTCTAAAAGTGTCCTGGGAAGTCAGCAATCCCCAAACAGCATCAGTCGTTTCCATATCAATGTGAAGAATTATTTTTCCCCTGCTCCTGATTTCATCTCAGTTATCCATCCTCTGGTGCTCTCACTGTCTCTTCTGCTTGCCTTAGAGACTGGATTCTTTTAGATCACGGCTGGCCATGAATGCACATTATCTCTCATCTTGAAAAATGCCAATAAAGAAACAAATTATATTTGTTCTCTAAGATGTTTGCTGCAAACCATGACTGATGAGTGCTACATATGGGAGCAGTAAGCAAGGTGATGTCTGCATGGATTTGACAGGGGTGACGTCGTTTTGATGGATTACGCCATCAACACCTGCAGTGATAAATTTGCACATGAAATTAATCCCAATTAATTATACATTTGTAAATAGCACTAGTTCTTTTATGGTACAAAATAAATATTAATTTAGTGACTTTTTGTCACCTTGTGAGGCTTATTTAGTTAACCAAGGGAGCTTCTATTGATCAGTGTCCTGAAATATAACAGAAAGGTGAGTGGAGCAAAGGGCCTGGAAGCCTAAGGCAGTCATAGGAGCAACTTTAGTCCTATGGCAGTCCAGACCACTTTGTTTTATTTTTTATTGCTTAAGTTCAAATTCAGGTTTCTGAGAAAAGTGCTCATTTTTACATGACCTGTATTTAATACTGACTCTCACCCACACATAAGTTTATTGTATTTTTTCCTTAGCTTTTAGCTTGGCCACTAGATCTTACTGCCTTCTTAGCCTCCACCGCAATGGGAGAAATACACTCTGCAGTTATAACATAAATAGAGTTAGGATGGTCAGTGAGTGATCTTGCGACTTGCCCAGGTGAGTTTTGAACACAGTGTGTTGCAGGGCCCAAGAGGTAGTTCCTTTGTCTTCACAGCATCCTGGTAAAGCACCCCAAACTCACATGACTACAGTTTCTTTTTCATGTCAGAAATACAGATAGATGTACATAAATTAAGATAAAAATCTCTTGCGCTGAAGACCTCAGTAATGGGGCTGAAGTCTGACCTGTAGATAATGCTCTTTTACCCTACATATTTGAAAAGAGGTGCATTTTATAAGCGGTATTCCCACAGCAAAGGGGCCCAGGAGTCTTTACCATTCTACAACGTTGTCTGATTCCTTATGGTTCAGAGTTCCTCTCCACAGATTCTGATATATTGACTAATTTCACATTTAATTGCCTACTTGAGAAAGGATTTTCCATACTTTACTAAAGACTTATGAATTTTTATAGTTACATTTCTGTGCACTCAGAAATCAAGCCCAGCATCTGAATATGTGGTCAGATTCCAGATGACTGAGTTTATTGGGGATCTGGCCATGGGAGTTAATGCTGGCGCCCTTTTAGATTGATGTGGATGGACCCTCCCTGCCTGCTAACCATGACAATGTCCACGTTCATCAATCTGTACATTTTCAGGAGCTGTGGTCTACAGTATAGATTCTGAAACAGAATGAATGATTACCATCCGTTTTTGTTTTATATATTTTAATTAGTCCCTCTCTTAATGGGACAAATTGTGTATACTTTTATTGAAGACGATTAATAGCATACTCTCATGACACTTGGAGAAGCAATGAGTTATTTTGAGGTTACAGGTGAATACGGATGATAGGTTACTTACGGGAGCAGAAATGACCCAAAGACTGCATCACTGAAGCCCACCCAAGCCTGTGTAACAGATCACAAAAGGAGGAAAACTGAAATGCATCACACAACCTGTAGGCCACTCAGCAGGATGGAGACTGTCTTTTCTTAGCAGCTCAGTTGGTTCTAGCCTCTTCTCAGCAGCTTGGCTTGCCTCACTGTAAGATGTCTGGTTACTTTTACTTCAGGGGAAGGAGACTGGTGACTTTGGTCAATTTCAGGGACTTCCTGAAGGTATGGAGTTAGCTTTCTGAGATTCCCTGGTAGGAATGTTCACTTCCCCTTAGAATATCCTAGTGTTAGAGAGCATACCTTCAGAAAGGAAGGTATGACGTTGTGGGAAATCACTACAGGATTCTCATGGGAGCAGATTCTGACTGGGCAGGGCAGATAACTAGTGTGCTGACTGCAGAGCATGAGGGTCGAGCTTTCAGATGAAAGCTAGGCCTGGTGTCCCATGGCTCTAATTCCAGTGTTCTTCAGGATCTGTCCCCGGGGCACACTTGATGGCAGTTTAGCCCATGGTTAGCTCTAGGTTCAGTAAAAGACCGTCTTCAAAACACAGGGAAGAGCAATTGAGGAAGACACTAAATGTCAGCCTCTGCCCTGCAATGACACATGTATGCATGCGAGGGTACACACACACACACACACACACACACACACTCACGGCTGACTAAAAGCATGGTTGGGTTTTGAATGGAATTTAGGCTTACAGTTGGTCCATGACTTGTACTGACAATGGAGAGCTAATGAAAAACTCAGTAAATGAATAGCAGTTCCACTCATTATACTACTGGTTTCTAGAACCGCAACATGAATGAGCAACCACTGAGCTGAGGTGATGATTTCATTATACCTAGTCATCACAGCCACTCTGCGGGGATTGCACCTGTGGCTGGTCTCCCGGGCTGAGGGCAACATTAAGCCATTCCCACTCTTGGTAAAACAGAATTCAGCAAGCCAATAGTATCAATGCCACTGACAGGGAAGAGATCTCATCATTTCTCTAACATAAAAGCTCAGCTTCAATGGCAGACACATCAGTGGGTGAGATTAACTCTGAGTGTGAGCTCACACAGAAGGCCATCATGAGGCGGTGTTAGCCCATAGAGGCCATGTTCTATGCATTCTGCAAGTCTGAGACCAGTGCTGACCAGTAGGCACATAACAAGCTTTTCTACCATTTCCTTTCCCACAGCATTTTAGCATAGATGCTTTCTGTTGGGCACTGGAGTGAAAGACTGGCAAGGACTGTATGCAGCCCCCTTCCGACGTCTCCTAGCATCTGACTTTGCTGTCTTCTGTCTTCTAGGCCTTAGAAGTGGAAGCAGTTTACCTATATTCTTTCCTGAGGCCTCTCTTGATAGAAAACCAGGCCATGTTTATGTTGAATTCTTGCCTGCTGGACTAAGTTCCTCATCATTTCTTTAAACCACCACTAGGTTTGATATTCTATCAATATATTAAGCCAACCACTCGGGATGCATCCCTAGAAGGAGGCTGTTACACTGAGTGGGGCTTTTCTCCATTGTTTCTGGTGTTAGAACAGGTAACCAAACATCACTGATAAAAACCTATGCAAGCCACACAATACATCATAGCCAAACTGTGAAATTGAACCCCAGATCCTCAGGATCTTACAAAACTCACAGGTCAGTGAAATGCATTTAGCATGGGTGTTTTATACACCCCAAACAGTGAGAAATATGAATGTTTCCCCTGTTGAGTGATACACATGAGTCTGCTTAAAGAATCTGAACCTCTCTATTTGCATGTGAATGTGATACAATTCTGGGAATGTATGTATAGGTCTTAGTTGTTTTTAAACAACATACTCTGATCTCCCTGGAAGCAGTTCATCCTATCAAGGGTTGTCACAGGAGCTTCTGCAATGCACAGTCTCCCACCTCCTTTAGTACACGTGCGCCACTCCCTCTAATTTCAGGAAAGTTTATCAAGAATCCAGTCAAACTTTCAGTGCTATTTCTGCACTTTATTTTTTTATTCAACAAGGACACCGTGAGAATAATGTTTGTAGCTGCCAAGGAGATGCGAGTAAACTCTTCTCTACATGGCCTGTGCCAGCGTTCATGGAAGACATAACAAAAACAAAAACAGTGAAGATCTGCACAGAGTTCAGAGGGACGGAGACACGTGAGAACAAAGAGCGCAATTTGTTGTTCTAAGTTTGTTTTTCAGTGACAGGATGCTGAGAGCTACGCTTTTCTCACTCTGTTTATTTCCTAGCCCATGAATGCAGCTGATAGATCAGAAACTCAGTGGGCGATGCTGCTGTGACAAACTCCCAGCAACAGTGGCTCCTCTCAATGTGCGTCTGATTTCTGATTTTTTCTGACAAGACTCTGCACTCGTGTGTATAAAATCATCAATATACATCTGAGTAAAGCCCAGCGCTAAGTGACACGTCTACAGTGGGGCCTCCACCCAAGGCTCGCTCATGGAACATAGCATACCAGGGGTATGGAGAATACTAGTCCATCCTTCATCCTCAACAGTGAAGCTTCCTTATGCAACAGAGGGTGGTGCATACTGAAGGCCACAACTGGCTAAGTTTAGAGAGTAAGAGATTGTAGAGTATGTGTTCTTGGATAGGACTCCTGTACTAAACCTCACCCACCCACAGCTCAGGGACCATTGTGGAAGATGGGGCAGAAAGATTGTAAGAGCCAGAGTTGGTGCATGAACAGAGGCTTTCAGGCCTCTGGGGAACTTGCTCAGGAAATTTCAGCAATTATGACAGTATGCACAAGACCCATGCTGACTCAATCCGACAAAATCCCACATAGAATGGGGCAAAAGGCACTAATCCTAGCCAAGAACTTAGCAAATATTACTGTGTGGTGAGGGGAAGTACCTCTTCATTAGGGAGAGACTCCAGACGGGCTGAGAAAACTCCAGTGGATGAACTTGCACAAAGGGACATCTGGGAGCAAATCCTTGAGCAGGTAGGACTTAACATGCGTGATAGAATGCTTGAAATATGAACGGGGTCATGGGGGGAGCTAAATTTGATTAAGATGTATTATATGAAATGAACAAAATCTCAATAAAAATATAAATAGCAAATTGGACTGAGAGTGATATCACACTTCCAGCAAAGTGAAAAAATGGACAGCTAGGATTTTAGCAACCTTCCAACCATAGATTTTCCAAACATCTGGACTTTGGACATCTACTCAATAAGATACCTGGATAATTCATGAGGTGATTTGCTTTTGAAGCAGTGTAGACGTTACATGCATGTTCCTTCTTCCTCAAGGTTAGACCACAGTAAGATGTTTATCAACTTAGGTAAAGTAGAATGTCTGGAATTTCCATTGTCCTTCATGATGTTGTACTTGGCTGAGAGTCTCCCTGAGTCTCACAGACTCACAAACAGTTTTGTAATAACTGATCCACACACTTAAATCTTGGCAAAATATCTGAAGATCTGGTGGCATGAACTGGGCCAATCAGGTGAAATCGATGGTATGAACTGGGCCAATCAAGTGAAATCGATTAGGGGAGCCAAACAGATGAAGACTGTGAGGCCAGTGCACATGGAAGACAGCGTGGACAATGTTCAGAGTGGACGTACACTCACGGTTTTCACAAGGTGCAGATTTGTGGAACACTGTAATGAATCCCTGGAGCCATGGGGTTGAGACTGATGCCCAGTGCGTGCAGTGACAGCTGCTTCTGCTGCATATGTATCAAGTGGTCGCTTAGGAGACTGGGTTGTGGAGGCGAGACACTAGGAGGTGTTTAGTCTACAACTGTTGAGTTGTGGACTTTCCTTTGGAGACAAGTCATGAGAACTATATTTAAACTAAGTTCAAAACATAATAAAAGCTATTTCATCCCTTAAGAAATCTGACTCTCAACAGAGATTTAGAGGAGTCCCCATAGAAGACCCGTGGAAAAGAAATGTTCTTTCATCTCTGTGTAACACCAATTCTGTCTTATCCACAGTATCCTAGAACTTGAAAGTCAGGCCCTTAAACAAGGTGGGACCTTTCTTCAAGCAAATAAAGCACTTTAAGTACTGGCCAAAAAATAAAACAACCTAAAATAATCACAGCTGTAAACACCCAGCATACCGTGACTGGATGAACATCTATGAATTATAAGATTTCATATTCCAACCCAGAGTGCAGGAAGAAAACAATTATCAATAAGATAAAAATGTGAAAATATCTATACTGAAGTGGACAATGTTTAAATTTTGGGGTATGCCATATCATTGCAGAATAGTGACAGTAAATACAAATTTGTTTTTCCATTTTTGAAGTCTCTATTTTGCATATGGACAAATTAACCAGATCCTCTGGAGACTGTGTGGACAGCTTGCTGTCCCTGCAAACACCTCCCAGTTAATCCCCAGCCCTGCTGTCTGTTAGTGATGGCTCTGTGAGCCATTTCTGGTGGGGTGGAGAGCCATGAGAGCCCCCTGCCATGGAGGAGAGGAGGTGCTGCTTTGAGGAGTGGGAGAGCAAGGGCAGCATGTGAGTTGAAAAAACAAGTTGCCCTGAAATTTTAACTCCTGGAATGAGGGCAGACTCACGCCTGCCTCACCTGGAAGACCTCTCCCTGTGTGAGTAACTCTGGGTCACTGTTGAATGTTTTCGCCATGCAGTAGATTCACACGGGCGGATGAAAAAATAACCCTGGTCCCAAATCTCATATAATGTCAATCAATGTAAGTGATATCAATGCAAAGATGAAAGTTTGCAACTCTAAAGACATTTCTTTCAGTTTTAATATATTGGTTTGTGTGTGTGTGTGTGCGCGAGAGAGAGAAAGAGAGAGAGAGAGTTGCAGGTATGTATAAGTGGAAAACAACCTTCAGAGTTGGTGCTTTCCTTCCATCACAAGTTCTAGAGTATGGATTCTAGTCATCAAACTTTCAAAATGCCTTTATCTCCTAAGCCATCTTGCCTTTTCTAAGTTAGAAATTTTGTTTCAAAGTAATTCCTGTAGTTATAAGGTTAAATGTTAGTCCTCCTGAAACCTAAGTCAACTTTGAGAACATTTGTATTAGTTGCTTTTCTGGTGCTGTGAAAGAAATACTGACTAAGGGAACTTGGTCAAGGAAGAGTTTAGTTTAAGGCTTCAAAGGGGCAAGAGTCCATCATGATGGGGAGGCATGGTGGCAGAGGTGGCTGGAGTAGATGCAGAAGCTAAGTGCTCACATCTTCACATAGGCACAGGAAGCAGAGAGTGACTGGAGATCGGCGAGGCTTCAGAACTCTCTGTCCTCAGTGATCTGCTTCCTCCAGCATGGCCACACATTCTAAGGCCTCCCTAAAAATTGCCACCAACTGGGGACCACATGTCCAAATACTTAGAGCCTCTGGAGGATGTTCTCATTCAAACCACCACAGTGTTTAAATGAAGCCCTAAGGAGCTCGTACTTAGAACTTATATTCCACATGCATCATATGTGGAAGGTTGAGGAAGTTCCAAAACACTTAAACTCTATAAGATATGAAACTGAACACTCACTAACACTCACTGAAATCATATCCTTCTGGTAATTACATTATATATTATTATATATATGTATATACATAATATACATATTATATATATATGCCTATTATATATATGTATATACATATAATGAAGAATATGTATATCTTGTAAGATGGAAAGACAGCATTAGCAACCAAAAGGCAAATGACATATGCATGCCAGTGTTATTATGTTAGTAAAGAAACAGTTTATCTCGCTGGATTGGTAGAAGATTCTCAACAGAAAATGAAGTTATTTTCATCAAGTATTCTAATTTGAAATAAGTCCCTATCTACCAAATTCGTGTCAAGCCAGTAGAATTTCCATCTCACAAGCTGCCTGGAGTTCAAGTCTTCATGGGAGGAGCTAAAAGAAGAAAATAATAATTTCCATATAATACCACATATAAATAAATTTCCATATAACACATATAAATAAATCCAATATAAATATATAAATAATATATAATAATAAATAAATAATCCAGTATAATACCACATATAAAGAAATGTCCTTACTTTTCTCATTTGCTTCTATTAGGTAGAAAAACTGTTCACTTCCAACAACTGCAACAGTTTATGAGCCATAAAGTTAGATAATAGAAGGTGTTGATTAAAACATATGTGGTTTTTGAAAAGTATTAAGAATAATAAGACTCCCTGCTGCTTTAAAGTTCTGAGGCCGTAAGTATCCTGGTTTTGCCTTCATTTCATCACAGAGAGCCCTTGATTAAATATTTAACCATCATTTGAAGTTTATTTGTTCTCAAGTTTTATATCATATTTTGATTCCTCTTTTTGCTTCACTGATTTAATAAAAATGCTATTAACTCTTCGAAAATTATTAAGCTTTATGACTTTGCTGGGACTTGTTAATATATCAGCTATACATACAGGAGTGGTTAGCCTTGGAGAAAGACAGCCTCACAGAGACTGCTTCCCATGCATCCTGGACAGTCCCAAGAATGCTAGAAACTGCAAAAGGGGAGAGCCCTTGAATGCTCAAACACACAGGCGTAAAGGGATGTGGCAAAGTGCTGTGTTCACTAACAGCCAAGATGTTAGCAATCTTAAGAGAAAAGTAGGAACTCCCAAACATAAATATTGAAAATTCTATAAATGTATTTTAGAACTCAGTTTTTAAATGTTGACTATTTAAACTTTCTACCAATTTATGGTTATCAAAATGTATTTTTTCTTGTGATGTCCTCAACTGGAGAGTGATGTAATTCCATAGCAAATAAGCACAGATTGTAAGCCACAGAGCTGAGATTTTAGCCCAACTCTATCTCTTCCCATCTTAGTGATCAGGAAGGTCTGTACTATGTCACTCCCAGTTCTAACGCCTGTGAATAATTAGAAGAGCAATAGCTACAGTCTAGTAAGAGAACAGACATATCTAAACACAGTGAAAGTCAGACACAACAAACCCACAGGCAACGTTATAGTAAATAGGGGAAGAACTCCAAGTGCTTCTTCACTCCTGAGAAAGAAAAGAGAGTCCACAGTCTCCACTCTTACTTAGTGTAGCACCTGGAGTCTTAGCTTGAGGAGTAAGAAAAGTAAATAATATGCATACAAAGGGGAAAAATATCTTTATTTGTAAATGTTACTAATCCATATGTAAGAGACTGTTAAAAAATCACCAGAAAACTGAGACCCAATAAATACTTTCAGCAAAATGAAAACGTATAAAATTAAGGTCCTGCTTTGGGATGAGGTATGATCGTAGGGTAGGAGAGCTCCCAACTGGACAGTGACTCAGAACTTGCCCACACACTGGTCATCTTCCTGCTGCAGGACCAGGCCCACATCCACTTCCAGGGGGCTCCTAACTAGTCTGAAGCACAGGCCACCTGAGAGTTCAGATTGGATAAGAAAGCTGCAAAACAATAAAAAGAGTGTCAATCATCAACTCAACAAAGGCAGGCTAGAATGTTACACCGGGTACATAACCAACAGACGAAGTCCATACAACCAGGTCAGAATTCAACACATAAATAATATGAAAAGCAAAGAAAATATATTCCCACCAGATCCTACCACTCCCACAGAATGGTTCCATAATAAGAACTCCCCAGACAAACCCCAGGACACAGAATTCAAATGAACAATCACAAACATGATCAAATAATTCTAGGATTGTTAAGAACACACAAACACACTCAAAGAGGAGAGGAATAAACTCCTGACTGAAGGTCACTAAATACAAAAGACTGTGAGTGGAATGTGGAGGCTACTCAGGATGTGGAAAGATGATTCCTGAGTGACATAGAAATGAAGAAGATGAAAGCTGATATGAAGATGGAAATGAAAAAGCTCTACCAGCCAATTTAAGACAAGGAAAGCCTCACCAGCAGGAAGAATCCAATGGAACAACATGACACTTGGATGAAGAAGTGGGATACCCGAATCGCTTAAGCAAAGTCTATGAAAAATTTAAAACCTAAGCAGAAATGGAGTATGCAGGAATTGTGGGGGACAGTGAAAATACACAACTCTAAAGAACAGAAATTGGTCTGGAGTCAATGGCAGTAACCAGATCTTTCATAGGATTAGAGAAGAAAAATTCCCTGAAGTAAGGAAAGACATGCCTATACAGATACAAGAAGTACACAGAACACCAAACAGACAGACAAAGAAAAAAAGAAAACCCACAGCACACCACAGTAAAACCTCTAATGTACAGAGCACACAGAGAACACTGAAAGCTTCTAGAGAAGACAACATATAAAGGAAAACCCCTCAGAAGTACAACTGACCATTCAGTGCAAGCTGTACAAGCTGGAAGAGCCTGGAGCAAAGTGTTTCCAGTTCTGCTTGAGCACATGCCACTGAATGCCTGGCCCAACAAACCTGCCTATACCAGTCAAAGGAGAAAGAAAATCCTTCTGTGACACAGATAGCCTGAAACAATCCATGTGCAGAAAATCAACCCCACAGAGAAAATGCACAGCAATACAGGAGACAATGGAAAGGAAAGACCCCACCCAGATACCAGAGACAGAAAAAAGTTATAATTACAGACACGTGAAGATAGGACTAAGAACAAGAGCTGAAAGTAAAATGACAGTGATCAGCATGCATCTTTCAACAATGATTTTAAATAGCAATGGCCTCAACTCCCCAGTCAAAAGGCACAGAGTTATTAAATAGACTAAGAAACAAATTTCTCCTTTTTATTTTCCACAAGAATGCATCTTCCCTTCAAGGAGTGGTACTACCTTAGGGTGAAAGGATGGAAAAATTATCCCAACCAATGACACAAAGAAACAAGCAGACATTGCTATTCTAATATCTGACAAAATAGACTTCAATCTTCAATTAAAAGATAAAGTAAGTCCCTTCATTCTGATCAAGGGAACAAGTGATCAAGAAGATATTACAATCATGAACCTATATTAACTGAACTCTGGTGCACCAACTTCATAGAAACAGCACTACTGGACTCTAAAACACAGATTAACCCCAACTCAGTAACAGTATGTGACTTCAGCTCCCACTGTCTTCAATAAAGAGTCATTTGGACAAAGAATAAACAGAGAAACATCTGAAATAAAAGACAGCATACATCAAGAGGACCTAGCTGCCATCTGCAGAATATTCCACCCTAGTACCAAAGAGAAAACTTTCTATTCTACACCCCATGGAAGCTTCTCTAAAATACACCACATGCTGAACACAAAACCAACCTCAACAGATACAAAAAAGCTGAAATAATTCTATCAGACTACAGTGCAATAAAAAAGACAACAAAAGAGGATTAAAACTTAATATAAATGAAGATCTCAATAAGCCTCAGGAAACTTATTCAACCTTATTAGCAGCCAGAGAAGTGCAAATTAAAACTACATTAAGATTCCATCTTATCCCAGTCGGAATGACATTCACTAAGAAAACACACAACAATAAGGGCTGGCTAGGATGTAGGTTGCTTACAGAGGTGAAGTCTCACACAGTGTTATTAGGCATGCAAACGAATCAGTCCAGCAGCTGTGAAAATCACTTTAGAGGGTCCCCCAAAGACTAAAAATAGATTTACCATATGATCAACTTGTAACACTCTTGGGTATTTACCTGCTGAGATCAAGTCAACATATCACAGGGATACATATAACACTATTCACAAGAGCTGGTTCATGGAATCCACAGGTATCCTGCAGCTAAGGAATGGCTAATAGAAAAGTGAAATATAAACCAAATGGTAGCTACTCAGCCATAAAGAATGATGTCATGTCGTTTGCAGTTAAGTGGATACTCCTGGAAAAAATCATATTAATTCAATTAAGTAGGACTCTGAAAGACAAATATGGCTTGTTTTCTCTCATTCGAGTCACTAGATTTTATTTAGACGCATTTGATCATGTATGTATATATGACATAAAATATGTACAGTAAGCACTGATGTCACTAGGAAGTCCGAGGACACAGTGGGTCAGAGAAGAGCTTATGCTCATCCCTCATAATTTTCTGAAGGCCTAAAGTCCAAGACTGTTGTCAGGTCATCAAATCTTGTCACCCTTTGCATTTTAACTAGTGAAGAGAGAGAGAGAAGAGAAAGAGAGAGAGAGAGAGAAGACATAGACATTGCTGTCACTGTTAAGGGCATTATGATGGTTGACGTGTATTATTATCCATGTTTGTCTGCGATGAATGCTACAAATTATAGCTGTTGTCTCACTAAGCTTTTAGTTATACTGTTATAGAAAAGAAGAATGATGCTGGGGTTAATTTACTAGTCTTTGCCATGGCAAGAAGAATGAATTTTATTCTAAATATAATGCAAAGATTTGTGGAGAAGTCAGACAACTTAATTCACAGAGACGAATTTTTAAAGCTTTGTTTTGATAATAGATTGCCAAGACAGTAAAATTAAAAGGTGATTTAAAAAGAAATGATGGCAAAAGATAAGAAAAAGTTAAAAGGCGATGATGGCCTCCTCCAAGGTAGAGCTGAGGGCACTGCGGGGTCAGAATCCTTCTCTGCTCAAGATGGGACAGAAGGTGTTGTTGACAGTCACACTGGTAGAGGAGAAGGAAAGATGTATGTCTCCAAGTACGCTGGACTGAGAATCCAACGGCATCAATAGTCAGGGACGGATTACTGACTACAGTTACTAATACAGTGTTTATTTCATGAAGTACTTTAAGACTTCTTTGGCTAAATTTTTAGAATAAAAAACCTATTATATATGCCAAAATCCATGGCAATTCAAGTTTAATTATTCAGTGACTTCAGGCAACAAGTACTCCTCAGCAGGTAAAGGTGTTTGCCGCTAAGTTCGACATCCTGAATTTCAGTCCCCGAATAGACAAGGCAGAAGGAGAGAATTGACTCTTGCAAGTTTTCCTCTGACCTCAACATGTGCACGTACACATACAAACACACACACACACACACACACACACACACGCTTAGACACACAAACACTCAAATAAACAAATAAATAGATGTGAAAAATCCTCTCATCTCTCAGTTCCTGAGTTCCAGACCTCAGAGCATGACTGTTCTTAATAATGAGCATTGAAGTCATGTACAGTTGCATCTAAAAAGGAGTCAGAGCTCTAACACATAATCATGACACTGTTCTTAAAATACTGCCTGACTCTGGGCATTCACACATTTCTGAAGAGCATAAATATCCTCATCTATAGAGTGGGAGGATAGGAGTCTTTTCTATCGCACAGGATCATTGTTGTTCCCACAGGACAAGAGATGTGAAAAGACTGTATAAAATGTTAACATCCTGGTGAATAATTTACACCACATTTTAAATTTCATTTGATTTCTCCCCTAGCACAGGTTGGTAAAAGCAATCACTTTTCCTGTTTGTACACACCGATTCCCATGGCCACCTGCCTTCTGAAGCCAGTCAAGCAAACACCAAACAGATGAGGGAAGGTGGGATTTTGTGGATTGGGGGTCCTTATTGCTCCTTCCTCCTTCCCTCCCTTCCTCCCTCCCTTCTTTAGTTCTTCCTTGCGCCTGTCCCCCCATTTTCTTTCTGTTGTGTTTCATGTTTTTGTTGGAGATCGATTTCAGATTTGTAAATAGTATATCATGCAACCTTATTAGTAAGACTGATAACTGCAGTTTTCTGTGAAGCTAATGGCATATAAATATTAAATATTGTAAGTAAACTTTAAGATGCATGATCAAATTATCTTAATCAATCAGTTATTTTAAATACTTATAATATCTTCTTTATAGAAGGCAATTTATGCTAGTCATTCTGAGAGATTTATGGCTATAGTTTGAGTTTAAGAGCAATGAAGTAAGCTAGATCCAGGAAATATAGGGTGGCTTCTAATTGAGACTACTTTTAATATTTTCTTTCTTCCAAGAATGCTCAGTAGAGAGCAGAACTTGCATGTTACTAAACCCTCAAGCTACTTCTAGAATATTAAATTATAATATTCTATAAGCATAGCATCCTGTTGTTTGAATGCATAGTTTTGTTTTTTTTTTTTTTTTGGTCTTACTGAGAAGGTTCACAAATGTAATGTAATCACAAAATAGACCTTAACACACAGAATGTATGAATTTCAGCTAGGGGGCTATTGGGGTTCCAGGAGGAAAGGGAATATAAAGATGATTAAGATTGATTGAGATGTTCTGTATGAAACACACAATGAGTCAATACATTTTTTAAGTTTTGATAAGGTATTATTATACTAATTAAAATGAATCTGTTAGGAGTATTAATAAGAAATTTTTAAGAATGAAAAGTAATCATTTGAAGAAGTGTGACCTCGGTGCTGGCTGTTCAATGAGCCCATGATTGCTAGGGTTTGGATTCACTGTCTTTTACTATTAGGTAAAATCAGAAAAGAAATACTGAACATGAACTGATCTTAGGCTCCTGACACCACACAGATCACTCAACAGGGCAAAGCTTATCTCCCGAGTCTTTGTCAGCACTGGAAAAGCAGGCAAGAAGAAGAACCATGTGAAATGTTTGCATTTTGGGTCAGACTCTGTAGCTACATGACGGAGGTAATAGTCCAACAGACATATAAAGTATGACCAACTACAGATAGTTTGACATGCCTTTGTACCTCTGTTGGGCTATATTCTTCACGGGGTGTTGGTTATATTTCTCTGCATATAGTACAGGAAGGCAAAATCCAGAGTTAACTGTTCATGGGGACATGGGGATTCTCTTACTTAATTCTTTGCCTTGATTTTAAACATGATCACACAGTCTCCTCCTATGACAATTCTCCTTTATTTGTTTGAGGGAAAAGCTACCTCTTACTACTCCCAGAGTTTTGATCTTACCTGCAGTCTGGGTTAAACAAATTGTTTGATTGATTCTGCTTGTACCCAAAACACTTTTGCTACAATAATGTCAATATATTCCTTGAATTTGCATCATAGATGCACAGAATTATGCGCTGTCTTTTGTATCAGAAGCAGATGGAAAAGATGTTAGGAAACAAATTAGGAGCCATCATACTCAGAAAATCTTGTAGAAGATAATTCCACTAATGTATGTTTGCATGGATGTGTGCGTGTGTTTATGTGCGTGTGTGCATGAGCATGTAAGTGTGTGTTTAATCAAAGGAGTACCATTAGATAACTCAACAGAATCTACAACAAAGAGAATCGACTCTCAGGATTTTAAATCATCTCTCCTACATCTCTGGTACATTTAAATTCGCTGTTTTACATGATGGGGTCTCTCCCTCACTGACTGCATAATTTATTCAGTAGGTATCATTGACCTGTAGAATACAGTGTGAACCCTCAGTTGCCTGTTCTTCCTTCTTTGTTTCTCATCTTATTTTTAGAATGGTCTTTGTGACTTCTTTCTCTCAATCAGACTTCAAGCTTACATATGCTTTCTTCTCTCCGTCCTTTGTCTCCCAGTTGGACGGACACAGACTGGCTACTCTACCACTAGTTACTATGATAATTCCTCCCAGGAAATCTTTCTAAGTCAGATGATGTACCATGGCTTGATGGGTGGGGAAGCAGGAAAGAAATGAAAAGAAGAGAAAAAGAATGAGGAAAGGTCTGGATTGCTGCACAACTAAGTAAATCAGGGGAGACCATACTTAAGGAGTGAACTAACTGATTATGTGCATAGATCTGATGCATTTGCCTAATAAGAAGACAAGTAAGACCAGAAACCAATCTTTCCTCACAGCTATGGAGGAGCAAGGAGGTGTTGAGACTAACAGGAGAAGGTAGATGGCAGACCCTAGAATGGAGATTACCTGTAGTTTTACCACACCCAAAACCAAGGTGGCATATTTGACCTCTGTGATTCTACTTAATCAGAGATTCATTCTTTCACCCACTGTCTGCCTGCTTCACTTTATAGTCAAATTCCCTGGAGAGAGCAGGAGCACCTTGCCTCTGTGATCCCGGTCTTGGTCCCGCAGGAAGACGTTGATACCCACTGTCTTTGGGGCTGATTTCAGACTACTGTGGACACCTTCGCTGTCCCGTGCCATAGAGCAGTGTGCGAAGCTGAAGGCATAGAAAAGACTTACGCATGCGTTCCAGCTAAGCAGGCTTTTCTTCTTATGTTGTCCTTCATTTTTTCCTTCACGGTGAAGATCACGTTTTCTTTAGAAAAGAAAAAAGACACATGCACAGGAACACATGCCCTTTGAGAGTTGTAGGATAAAGTGAAGGCTGTGTGTGCCCTGTGAGATGACGTATGGGACTGGGACTGTGGAAACACACTGCAGTCCTAGAAGATCCAGTCACTTCACAGGATGACATGTAGGGATAGAACCAGAAATATTAGACTCACATTAGGCAGTTTTAATTTGTGCACTCTGGGCTTTGTTCTCTATGGAGTAGCTGGTGGGAAGTCACTGAGGTTTTCACTGTAGGAGAGTTTGTACAATGAAGTATTGTACAAACTTACTGCTGTGTTTACCCTTTCTCTCTAGTACCATGATTTATTCTTTCAATAAGTTTTTACTGCGTGACTGGTAAAATCTTGACACTGCTGCCGGTTTGCGAACCAACGAGACAAGATGAAGGCTTTCCTCCTCTCATGAAATTTATATTGAGGAGGACATCGCTTTGTAAATCACCTCCCTGGTCTCTTTACCTGCTTCAGGTAATAAATCTTCCTCCACTTTCCTGTGTCAGTCCTGTGCTTGCTTTGGGATTTGCACTCCCGGTGATAGGAACTCTTTACTCTCAGTCACAAATCAGTGATCCCTAGTGAGGACAATCCCCTTAGGCCCTCAAGATGTTTCTACCTAATGCCCAGCCAGAAAAGTGGCAAGGAAAGGCAGCTAGCCAGGCTGACCCTTGGCAATTTACAGTTGACAGTTCCGCTGTAACAAACAGGGTGAAGGAGTTTCTGAGGGAAATGCTGGTTTTGTTGATGGGTCAAATTGATTGATTTAATTTTTATAAAGTGAAAACTAAAGACACGTATTTTTATAATTTCAGCCTTGTAAAATATCCAAATTTGTTATCTTGGTAAGAAATTGAAGAAGATTGTTTTCAACTAAACTTTAGGTAATTAATATGGACAAGATCGCGCCTGATATGTTGGTTTTACAGAGAGACAATTTTTTTCTTAAGAAAGGAAGAGAGAAAAAATGAAAGGAAGGGAGGAAGGGAGGAAGGGAGGGAGGGAGGGAGAGAGGGAGGGAAGAGAGGCTAAGTGCCACTGTAGGCACCTGGGCACCGGGGTCGCAGAGGAGCTGCGAAATGGGATTTGATCTTTCCTGGATGTTTAGAACTGGAAAGATCTAAGTACACAAAAAATCGCTCTGTGATAGGATGGGACACACTCCCTGCACCTGAGTTTCAGGGAGTACGATATTGTTGATATTGTTGTTTCCACAATCCTGGGAGACTTGCATTTTTGTTGATGTTGTGTTGTAGCCAAAACTTAGAAATTTTTGTCACCTGAAAACTTCTTCATTAACTGCCTTGCCCTGGTGTGGCTGGGGTGGTGTAACTGTGGTTTATGACTTTGTGTCTGGCATGAGACAATGTAGCTTGAAGTTTTAAAATTCTTGCTCTGCCTCTCATGGGGTTGAGGATCTTTGGGGCATTAGCCCTCTCTGCCACCTGAAATTCCAGCTTCGAAAGATCTAAAACATTTTTCTCGTCTCTGTGATATACATCCACACAAACACATGCAAAAACACATAAATAAAAAATAAATCTCTAAAATTTAAAGTTATGTTGTAAGATAGATGTCAAGTATGTGAGATATCACTAAGCCAATTAAAATACAAAATCACTATTTGCTTACAATGTCAAATTTATGCTTAAATGATTAAATTCCATATGAAAGATATCACACACATACCCCTATTAATAAACATGCCCTGTTGTGTACCTAAATTATAGATAATGGCAAAAATTAAAAATTAGTTATTTCTTGACTAGTTGCCATGAATTAAGGTTACTAGGAGTCAAAAATCTCAATTAGTATATGTAATAATTTATGAAAATTAAGAGAATTTAAGTGTGTTTTAATAAGAAAAAATATAGGAAAGCATAAAGTGTGATCTTTTTGCATAAACATTATTTCTTCTAATTTTTTGATTTCTTAAAATATCAGTTCAAAATAAAAATTTAAGGAAGTCTCAAAAAGGGGCAGAAAGTATGAGAAAGGAGCCCTAGGGACGCAGAGGAGCTGTGAAATGGGGCTTGCTCTTCCCCGGATGTTTAGAACTGGAAAGATGTTAGTACACAAGAAATAACTTTGTGATAGGGTGGGGCACAGGCCTGCAATCCCAGGACTCAAGAGGCACAGACATGAAGGTCAAAGTTCAAGGCCCACCAGTACATTCAGGGCAGGCGATCTTGGCCCCCATACCAAAATAAAATAAAGTTTTTAAATAGTTTTATTTTTTGAATTTTATTTGAATGAATGTATCGTGTATGTATTGAGTGTGCCCTGTCCTGCAATGCCTGTTAATGGAGGTAGAGGGCGGTGATTCTCCTGGAACTGGAGACACCATTAGACTGTTAGGTGTGTGGGTGCTGGGAATTCAACCAGGGTTCTCTGCAGAAACAATGAGTGCTCTTGACTGCAGAGACATCTCTCCATCCACACAAAATAAAATTTAAAAAATTAGAAAATAATTTACTGCATAGAGGAAGATTTTTTTAGTCCAAATTTTTAGAAAGTTAAGACATAGTAGTTGTTTTGATCTAGTCAAAGTAGAGGTTTTTATTTTGCTTGGTTTTTCTCTAGTTCATGTTAGTAGCAGAGAGAAAAAGTACTGATATATATCACATATCTAGCTCTCACTTCATATGTGTACATGTAGTATATATTTATCATATTTTTATCACATGAATATCACCTGTAAATAGACAGTAATCTTAGAGTTTATCATATTATCATTACATGAACAATAATTTCCACAATCCTTGAGTATTTATTTCATAATGATTGAGTGAGTATTCCAGAAACCAGATTGCAATATTTAGCTGTTCAGCCTTTTAAAGCCAAAACCAAAGCCCAAGGGTGATTCATTATGGGTGTGGGATCTAGAGAAAGAAACCATAAGACACAGAAGTTAATAACCTACAGCTCAAAGAAAGGGCAATTGCTTCATGAAGATTACATACACACACACACACACACACACACACACACACACACACACAAACACATATTCATAAAGAGAATAAAGTTTTATGAGTGAACGACCCACTGTTGTTCCAGACAGTAGCAAATAGAGTTTTTACACAAGTGCACAACCTGTTGTTTTAGCCACATTTATAGGAAATGGGAGACTCAAGTAAAACACTTCACTCTGTGTGTTTTGGTCATCTCTCAGCTATTCTCTGTTGCTTCTTTTGCAGCTGAGTGATCCATGTCCTTGCCTGAAGTAGCTGTCTCCCTATGTCTTCATGTGGCCAGCACTAACTGGAGAGGTATTCTACAATTCCAGGATCTGTTCCAGCAAATTTTCTTCACTTATTTTGGTTGTGCACATTCTAAGCTTTACATGAAACAGCTGCCCTGTTCCTGTACAGTCATTTCCTATTACACTGATAAGACCTTGCGATTTGTGAGGTCAGGACAGAGGCTGAAAATGCACCTGACGTCCACCAAGACTTTAGCAAAGTTAGTGGTGACAGGCAGTAAATCAAATGGAGTTCTTCCTTCATTGACTGACAGCTTATAACAAGTGACAAAAGTTTGTAGGAACTCTACTTTCCGTTAGCTCAGGGAGGTGAGACAGCGTGTGTAAAGACAGTATCTGAACAAGCACGCCACGCCTGTGGAAAACAATTATGCAACTTTCTTGCTTTTAATTTTTATAATACTTGTTTTATTTGGGAAAACTTCAAGCTGTACCAATGTTTTATGCTTTGCATAAAGCTTTAATCAAAACTTTTCTAAAACTGATCTGTACTTGCCCATTTGGGATCATGTCTGAAATACAATTGCTTATAAGCATATTTTGACTAATTATTTTATAAAAACAATCTAATTCAAAACATCAAGGAAAATTAAATTTGATTTCTCACACACTCTTTCTAAGGATCAGTTTACGTTACTGAGCTAAATAAAAAGATGAAAGACAGAATCACCTTCACCATCCCCTTAACAGCCATATCAAACAGAGCTGGAAAGAGATCAGCTCATGACATTAGATGGTGAATTTTAGTCTTTTCTTCCACTTGTACCAAAGGATCAATTTCAAAACCTCCCCAGAGATGACTGTCCATCTGGTCATTTGTAAGTGAGGTACATGTCTACATTTATTAGAGAGAAAACTGTCTAGAAATGTAGACTTCTATCTATTTCCAAATGTCTTTACAGGCATTGTGAGGTGGTGTGGCCATATGTCTTCCTCATCAGACTTCACCTCATAATAATATTTAGTTTCTAGAATCTAGGTAAGTTGAACAAAATTTCAAATATAATCTCATGCCCCACACAGGAAGCAGGTTTGTTCTCTCTATGATGAAGGTACTCAGTGCAATGCTAGGAAGCAGGTTTATTCTCTCTGCGATGAAGGTACTCAGTGCAATGCTAGTTTGTTTCTTCATCAAGTTACACATATAATTGTGCAACCAGAGACTGTGATATTCGGACAGTATTAGACTTATTAAAGTGGATGGGTAGAGCACTACTTTGAGTTCAAGTCTGGTAAGGGCCAGGGGTCTTTGAATAGCCATAACGGGAATCACAAAACACATGTAAAATATTGTCAGCACTAGGTGTAGGAGCAAAGCAGTTCCCTGCTACAGAGGATACAGTGGATAAAGAGTCCTGCTGGGAGGGTCTGGTAGTTACAGGCTAGATTAGCTTTATATCATCTAATAAAGTTAAAAGTAAAGAAAGATTTCATCTTAACCGAGTCAGAGTGGCCAAGATCAAGAGAACAAATGATACCAAAAGCTTGAGAGGATGTGGACAAAGAGGAACGTTCATTCACTGCTGGAAGGAATGCAAGCTTGTAACCGCTATGGAAAGAAGTACAGCAAACTCGTAAAAATCTCCGGTATGTCCCGGTTATTCCACTCCTTGACCTGTACCCAGAGGACTCATCCTATTGCAGACATATTTGTACTTTCATGTTTGTGGCTGCTCTTTTCACAATAGCTAAGATATGGAAGCAACCTAAGTGTCCCCCAGCTGATGAGTGGATCATGAAAACATGGTACATGCACACAATGGAGTTCCACTCACTGTTAAAAAAAGATAAAATAATAAAATTTGTAGTAAATGGATGGAATGAGAAACTGTTATACTAAGTGAAGTAACACAGACTCAGAATAACAAAGGACATAGTTTTCCCTCCTTTTTGGGTCCTAGTACCGAATCCTTATATGTGAGTGTATATCCCGATGGAACTGCAGGAGCCAGGTAAATGGAAAGGAATCAGGGAGGTAAATGGAAAGAAGGAACCTGAGAGAGAGCAGCTGGAGACAGATGTTACCAAGGGAAAAATGGGAGGGGAAACAGAGGGTCATACAAGGGTTATGTGGTTAATGGGGAAGAAATGGTTCAATAAGGGGAGGACCATAGGTGTCTGATATTATCAAGGGTGAAACAGGGAAATTAACTGGGGAGAGAGGAAGGAGGGTTAGACAAGGAGAGAGAGAGAGAAGATAAATAATGCCTAGTTGCTGTAAAAAACCAGTGGGAAAACTTACTAGTTCAAAAACCTACTGAAAAATCACATACAATATCTCTACATGAGTCCATGTGCATAGCTGAAGGCTACATAACAAGAAACAGTGTCAGACAGGAGAAACCTTACTTTCATTTGTTGGCCAGGGTGGTTCAAGAGACTTCCAAATTACATAGGCTGTTGCCGCAGATCTTGATTGCCTCCCAGAATTTGAAGTTAAGATCCTGTTGCTGAAGACAGGACATACTTTGGAACAGGAATTGCCACAATGGAGCTGGACCTGACTTGGAAGCCTCCTCCCTGAAGGCAAGCTGTCATAGTTTTGGAGGATATTATGCAAGCTGTTAAAGGACAACATCAATTGATGGTCCAACTCCAGATTTAAGTCCTAATAATCACAACAATGACTAACACAGGAAACTACATTGGGGCAGCAGTGGCAATTTTACCATGATTGTAATTGACAGATATCTAATTGGAACTAAACCCTGTGGGTACAGCTCCTCCCGATGCAGGCCAGCTGCAGATGGGGATCTTCTGTAAGTTGTAGTACTCCAGCCAGCTCACACCAGGCATGGCTGCTCCAATGAAGGATCTCAGGTGGCGATGAGTATGATGGGAGGAAGCCCCTGGGAGACTGTGGCAGTGGACAGCCTGTTTAATGCAGGGCAAGGGTCACATGGATATACAGCCAGGGGATGGGGGTGGTTAAAGTAGGACAGGTTTCACCTAATTAGCATGCAGGAGCTCCCCTAGGGTGGAGGACCTAATTGGGTACTGTTGGTAAGGAATGAGGAAGTGGAAAGGCATAAGAAAGTAAGGACCTGCCTCTATGGACCTGGCATGGTTCCCATTTATTGGATGTCACGGAAGCTGAGGGACGTGACCTTGCCGCATCTCAGCAGAGGCTGTGTCAGTAGGAGTCTTTGAGCCTGTTAGGCTGATTGGTAATGTATGATGCATGCTCATGCCAGACAGGGCAGCTTATCAGAACCCCAAACAATGGGAGAGAGCTCATGTGTAGTACTATAACCCTAGTCAAAAAACATGGCTAGAGATGTCATTCTAGAGAAAACCCCAAGCCCGTCACATCCTTATACATATGTAATTTCTTTCTGTGTGCTAAGTATGGATCCTTATATTTACACACAAGTATCCCAGTCATTACTTATCAAAGAAGATTCTTTTGCAAGAGATAGAGACTATTATATACTTCCACAACTTGTCACACATATAGCATAAGTGTCTGTGAGAGGCCAAACCCTAAATGACATATCTACAATGGAACCTCTACACCTAAGGCTCATGGAACATAATGAAACAAGAAGAAAAGAAAGTACTAATACATCACTCAACTCTCATCAATCAATTTCCTTCATGCCACAGAGGGCCATGAGCATAACCACCATAAATGGCCACAGTACACAGAATTAAGGGTTTGCAGAGTGTGGGTCCTTGGACAGGACTCCTATATTAATCTTTGCCAACCCAGGGCTCAGGGACTATGCAGAAGACAGGGAGGAAAGATGGTAGGAGCTGGGGAAGGAACTGCATGACTATATAGACACAGCACAGAGTCTTTGCTCATATGAACTGTGTTGGAGAGCTCTAGTGATCAACTTGATACACCTGGTAGAGGAGCCAGGGGCTTTGCCTTCACTGGACTGAGCTGTGGCCATATTTTCTGATTGTTGAGAAATGTGGGAGGGCCCAGCCCACTGTGGATGGTGTCTCTCCTGGGAAGGTAGTTATGCATTGTAAAGAAAGTAGGATGTGCATGGGCCAGAGGAATAAGACAGTAAGCATTGCTCCTCCATGTCCATGTCCTGTCCTTAGCCTCCAGGCTCCTGCCCTGAGTTCCTACCTTGGGCTTTTTAAGGATGAACTGTGTCTTTGGAGATATAACCTAAATAAACCTTTTCCTGGACAAATTGGTACTGGTCAGAGTGTTTTGTCACAGTGACTGAACCCAAACTAGAACATGAGCCTACAGCAATGGTTACAGCAGGCACAATTCCCATGAGATTGCTAGCAGACAAAATCCCACATAGACATGGGGACATGGACAGAAGGCCCAACCTTAGCCAAAGAATTGGGCAGCTGATTGCTTCTGTCTGATGAAAAGCTGGTGTTGTTTAAGGGAGTCTTGCTAGGTAACCTGACAGATCCCAGTGAATGAACTTGTTCTGAGTGACACCTGGGGACACTAATTTGACTTGATAAATCTTACCATAAATGACAGAATGCGTGCATTTTGAAGCAGAAGGGCCAAGGGGAAGGAGGCCTAGAGATGGTGTTGCATAAATTTATTCTCCATGCCTTAGCAGGTGGGATCTGGTTCATCCAGCTGGGTAAAACGGAAACTGATCTTCCATTTAGAAAGATTTATTTATTTACAAAGTTACAAAGTCTCTGGGTATGCGCGGCCGGCGAAGTCTGCGTCAGCCAGGTGCCTGGCTCAGTCCTTTCCCTGGTTACTGGCAGCCGGCTCACAAAGCCCACGACAGCCACGCGCAGGTTTTATTCCGTCCCTGGCAAATGCGCTTCCATTCACATGATCCTTAAGACAGTGGGGACTTGGCACGCTGGCTCCTGGGTTCTGGCCTTCTCCATGGGCCTGGGGTCTGGGGCATTTTTCTTCCCATGTGGGTACAATCTCTCCCTGTCCCCCGGGACTAGTCACCATCTTGGTTCCTGTTTACTCCCCACCTCCCTCCTCCCTTATTGGTCCAAGGGCAAGACTTGCCATGGAATGAACCAATAGGAAACAAAAACCTCAGAGGGACAGTTCCCTATTCACTATACAATCCACCCCTTCTCTCTGGAAAACAAAAAAAAATAACAATATAGCAACAGACATAAAGCAAAGCAGTAACATTCACATAGACCATTACAAACACAACTGTCTAGGCAGTTATATTCACCTCACAAACAATCACAGTAGTTTCTCTACTGGGGCCTATAACTTCTTTTAATACCATTGGGAGTCAACCCCTTTTTTCTTTCCATATCAGACATGTGTTCTGTCCCTGAAGAGCAGGCTTTAAAGCCAATTATGAATAGTCTGGGGTTACACTTCTCAGACAAGCCTCCACCACCCCTGCAGGGCATCTGACAGTGAAGCATGCAAGATCTGTCATTAAGCAGAGCTTTTCAGGACCATTCTCCCATGGTGGTCTGCGTAGTGCCCTCTAGCACTATGAATGCCACCCATCCATTTGTAGGGAGTCTTTAGCTCAGTCCCAGCTAGATCTCTTTCTCCATGCTCAAGCCATGTCACATTTTCAGTAATGGGGTCTTACTGTTCATTTCCAGTACGTGACCAGCATTACAATGTGACAACTGCCTTTTGTTTGGTAGAGGGGACCTTTAAGAACCCATTGGCCAACAGCTCATAAGGAGGGTCAACCCATGCCTGGTACTAGAATCGCTAGTCAACAATCACATAAAATATACATTTACTCTTTGACATCTGTAGGCCTAGGCCCATAGAACTCACAGAATTCCACACCTATACTTTACCCTGGTACCCTGTATGAGTTACATTCCATTCTTGTTCCTTCAAGTGTACTTGACACCTCTCAACCCGATTTCATATCTGTAAAACACTTAAAAGTTAACATTATATACACATACAAAGTCTAACATAGCATGGAAAATTAGCCAGTTCTTTACTGTCTTTGGTTATTGTCAGGAACCCATTTAGTGTCCCAGAGTCATCACATGGAGCCTCCATGCATTCCCGTATCCTTGCCAACCTCATTGATGTTGGCCCAAACTGCCTGATCCTACATAGGGCCAAGGAAGAATAAGGTTTTCCTTGCCTCTGTCATACCTGTTGATTCCTAGGGCCAGGGAGACCCTGGATCTGATTCTGGACCCTAGCCACACCTGTGGTCTTTTCATTGCCCACACCTGGCTGTTGGTAGAGGCCCTGGCCAGGCAAATTGTCTCCACCCCTCGAATAGCCAGTCACAGGGGAGAAATGTACTCCTTTTACACTAGGGAGGTTAGTATCCACCCCTGGGATAAGCTTCATCCTCTGGATACCTGTTGTGAGTCGTTTATCAGGGCTCAAAGCCTCCCAGAGCCGCTTTACCACAGAATTTGGCTTTTTATCAATCTTTTCTCTAGGAACTTGGGCTAAACACAAGTCTTTCCACATTTGTCTGTGAGTAACACAAGCAGACCTCCCTTTCTGTTTTGTTTCCCTTACATATCTTTTGGGTCTCTCTATTTTTCTACAGACATACTTCATATGCTAGCCTACATTATTTAAACCTGTCAAAGCCTCTCTGGCCTTGTAAAGCTCCTGCCCCACTAGGGGTTCTAGTGAGGAAAATAAACTTTTATACCAATATCCAGGTCCATGTTCAATGAAATCTGTCATAAGATCTCTAGTGAGCACGGCTCTGTCTGGTCCGGTGAAAGGTCTACTGTATACTGCTTTCCTCATGCCCAGTTCTCTTAAGAGCACCTGTTCTTTTTGTGTCATACTCCAGCTCCTGAAATTCGTGGGGATCTCCACTGGTGATGACTAAGTGTCTCCTGTGGCCTGCACAAGTCAGTTTATCAGCGACTGCTTTCTCTTGTATTGTGTCAGGTCCTGCAGTTTAAATCTCAATGAGGGATGAGTGGTTATGTGGCTCAGCTGTCTTGCTTCTGCAGCATTGCAAACAATGTCATCTGCCCCTCTGTCCCATATCTTCAGGAGCCAGGTGATGACAGGCTCTTTTGCAGCTTGTTTGAATGTCCTCCTTATTTCCAGCAGCTCTAGGGCTGAAAACATTTTATTCACTAGATCCTGCCCCCTGCCTGCTTTCTCAGGTGGGTGCTCAGCTGGTATACTAGGGACTTTCTCTTCCTTTTTATTCGATTTATTAGTGAGGTCAGTGGCTGATGCAGAAAAGATCTCTTGCTTTAATTTCTCTCTTAACTCTTCAGTCTCTCTCTGAGCTGTAATCTCTGTTTGAGATAAGTTCTTTATCACACATAGCAGAGGCCATGCTGCCTCAGCCATTGTCGGGTGGAATCTTGGCTCTTTCCAATCCAGCAGAGTTGTCAAAGTCTGCTTCAGACCCTTGGTGTTTTCAGATTATCTCTGTAATCCTGCGGTGAGGCTCAATGTCTCAGTAAGTGCGCCACCACATGCCAGCCACAAGAGGGCTCCTGTCCTGGGATTTTGTCCCCAGACATTGCTGGCAACATTAAATTAATTAGCCACTTGAGGATTCACTTTAACAGCCATGCTAGAACTCCATTTGTCTGCCTTCCCTCCTGCCGGTCTGCTATGAGTGCAGTTTGCTCTTTTAACCACTGAGCTATTTTTCCGTTTTGTGCCTGCCGGATCCTGCCGAACTATGCCATTTGTTGCATAAATTTATTCTCCACCCCTTAGCGGGTGGGATCTGGTTCAGCCAGCTGGATAAAACAGAAACTGATCTTCCATTTAGAAAAATGTATTTATTTACAAAGTTACAAAGTCTCTGGGTCAGCTGGGCGCCTGGCTCAGTCTTTTCCTTGGTTACTGGCTGCCAGCTCACAAAGCCCATGGCATCCGTGCACAGGTTTTAATCAGTCTCTGGGAAATGCGCTTCCACTCACATGATCCTTAAAACAGCGGGGACTTGGCACGCTGACTCCTGGGTTCTGGCCTTCTGCATGGGCCTGGGGACTGGGGCATTTTTCTTCCCATGTGGGTACAATCTTTCCCTGTCCCCCGGGACTAGTCACCATCTTGGTTCCTGTTTACTCTCCGCCTCCGTCCTCCCTTATTTTTCCAGAGGCAGGACTTGCCGTGGAATGAACCAATAGGAAACAAAAACCTCAGAGAGACAGTTCCCTATTCACTATACAGATGGTTAAGATGCTGTGTATGAAATACACAAAAACTCAATAAAAATATAGAAAAAATTAATTCTAGTGTTTTGCAGCAACTGATTTTTGCTTTTTCAGAAAGCTTTTTAAAACAGGAAAATTTAACACATTGGCCAGTTTACAGTGTCTAGTAATCTTTGAGAATTTATGACTTAGATATGATAGATTCTGAAGTCACTAGCATTTATATTGTTTTAAAAACAAATTTTTAAAAGACAGTCTGTTGTGAGCCTTTTGTCAGGTTTTAAGTTATGGAAATAATCAAAACTGGGCACAAGCATTCATATATATATACAAAATATATCACAGAGTGATTTATAATAGTAAAAAAATTGAAGGAGCCTAAAAGTTTGATAATAGGGATTGGGTTTTAAATTAGCATTCTTATGAGGAAACTTTTAAAAGTATCTTTTGCAGGATACAAAAAGAAATAGAAAAATATTCTGCATACTGTTAAGTGTAAAAAGGTTACCCCAGTTATATCAGGCATGGCCCCGATTTCCCTTCAAACATATTTGCATTTTAAAGTTTTCAGTTCAGAAATGAGTTTTTCTATTATCTAAATACTTCCTATACATTCCAAATTGAGTAAAATAACTAACATTATTTTTTAACGAAAAGCTAAGATAATTTTAAGCAGCACTTTATAAAAAAAATGCACTGGTAGTATTTTTTTCCATGCATTCAGATGCTTTTGAAGGTTCTAGAACTCTCCCCTTTCCTATTACATGTATATAGCTCATTGATCCAAAGAGACTGCCAGATGTCTTTTCTCTGACATCATTGATCTGCCGCTGTCTATGGAAAAGGGTTTTAGTAGAACTAATGAGCAAAAGGAAGAGAAGAAAAAATGAAGGAAGTCAAGAGCAGACAAGTTGAGTAACAAACAGTATTTAATAACATACGCAATGGACCAGGCTTCCCAGTGTCCAGGAAAACACTTTCTCTCACTCTTCCAGGTTCTTAGAGGACCTTGGGGTTCCCAAAGCTGACAGAGTGAACACACCTTGAAAGTGGAGGTACTGAGTGACTCACAGAATAGGGTCCAGGTCTTCCATAAGTTGCCTTTTCACTGTCTCACACTGAGAGGCTGAGAACGCAGTACTTGCTCAGTCCAGGGAATGTGCATCTTAACTGCCGCAGTCTGGCTCTGAAGGCCAGCAGGATCCCGGGAGATCTGCTGGCCTTCGGTCCAGCTCAGTAGCAGAAAGAAGTAGATTCTAGTATCAGTGACTGAATGTCAGCTTCGAGGTAGTGGCAGCCTCCAGCAGGAGCGAAGGGGAGCTGCAGACAGCGGTGACCATACAGTAACCTGATCTGGCGACTTTTCCTGTGCTTTGCTTTGGGGTTCAGGTGCGGATTCTTGAAAGACATTTTTTTGTTTCACCTTAGCTTTATGATGAGAACATAAACTTGTTGTCTTAAAAGGCAATAGCAGAGCTATGGTCCTAAAACTGCCCAACTTTAAAGATTTCTTTCTGTCAACATTCACAGTCTGCAGCTAAGAAGAGATGGAGCTCCCGGGCTTGACTTCCAGCCACAAATGTGAATGCATTCAGTTGTGTCACTATTTTGGCCTTTTGCTTCTTCTTTCGAATGAGAACTTTTCTCTCAAAGAATTTTTGCACATCTATGGTCCCATCAAGAAGAGGAAGAATACTGAAAAATGTGGGAATTTGCACCTGAAAGCAAATATTACTAGCTCTTTCGAGAAGAATTTCCAACATGTCCAGAACTGTGCTTTGAGTGCCTGGTAGATTCCAGGTTCACAGACGATTTCTTATTTCAAGTAGACAATAGTTCTGTCAGCTCTTAGAACCTGACATCATTGGGGCCAATGACTTCATTCTAACACACCTGGTTGGAAGTCATTGAGTTTATGAAAAGAGATCCATAAATAGTGTGGCAGTGTAGACTTATAAGAAATTTAATTATGAATACTCATATAGTGAAATACTGAAAATGTTGGAGGAATTTGAAAGTTAAAACTGATGCTCTTTGTATAATAGAACAAGATAAACATTGGGAAAAATAAGCATATAGGATACATTATCATAAGTTAGAAGACCTTGCTTTTGATAAACGGAAATGGAGGCACAATAAATACGATGCAGTGTAAGACACAGCCTAGTACATGCATTTAATTCTCAGAGGGAGAATAGAGGAAAACAGACAAGAACAGAAAAATTAAGTAACTGACACTCAGGATGAACACAGGAGAAGTGGGTGAACAAAGGCTCATCAACGCCAAAGATGGCATGATGGATGTGGAACATCTGTCACTTGGTGGTGTCACTAGCCTGTGATGATTCTGGCTCCCAGAAGTAAAAGTTCTGAGAAAGAAGGACAAGTTGTCAAAGAGGAGAGGAGGCTACCGTTTAAAATAAAGTCTGGGTGTGTCTGCTAAACAAGGTCTACTCCTCAAAGAAAGAGGACGCCAACGTATGGGCAAATTGGAAGCAAATATGATCTGTGTCAGAGAAAGAGAATTCAGGTTTCCCACATTAGACACCAGTAAATGTTGGTTGCAGCACACACTAATGTGTGCGAATTGCAGAGGCATGGAAAATGGATGTCGGTCAGACGGGATCCAGAAGGAAAGCAGAACAGAGATAACAGTTACAAAGGAGTTCGTTAGAGAAACACTTGAAAAAGTCAGAATTCACCCACTTGGGTCAAAACAATCAATAAATGTTTGAAGCCAATCCCTTCATGTGGGGCAGTTCAGAAACCAAAGTGGATCCAAAAATATTTCTGAGATTTTTGCATTCATACTTACTTGTTTCTTGACACAACAGTGAGATTTGACCCAGGTGGTTTTGACAGGCATCAGTTTATCTCCTTTCCTTCTGCTCTTGTGCATCACTGCCACCATTCTTCAGGAAAACGTATCTCCATACACCTGCCACACATAATTCATCTAAATGCTACTCTTATTAGCTACACAGGTTCCCACAGTGTGGACGGGTATTCTGTATTTTCCTGTCATACATTATGGATAAGTATTGCTTGCATTTCCCTCTGTGTCCAAAATTACAATGAAGAAAACTGGAGACCTGTGTTTCTTTGGTCTATTTTTATCATTCCTGTGATTTTAAGAAGTAGGAGTCATGAGTGTATCTGTTCAAATGTTTAGTGTATTTACTTGATTGCTTTCCAAAAATCTCTGTTTCCTTTGGCAGAGATTACACCTGAAGTAAGTGATACTGCTCACTGGAATTTTTTCCCAGTTTGGCGGTTATAAAGTTATGACATATGTTTACCTGCACTTCCCGAACTATCACTAAGTTTGAGTGTGTGTTGTCTGTCATTTTAGTTTTCTCCTTTGTGCGTTTTATCTACATATTTCTTCTCATTATTTTTAGCATTAGCCAAAAGTGAAACTGTGTCTAATACATTTTATAACCTGCTTCTTCTTATTGAAGATTTTAATTTTCCTGTGATAATTTTACCATTTTCAGGTTGTCTGTGTTTCTTTCCTAATGTCTTTCTTATACATGTATGGCAGTTTAGTGAGAGAAACTACAAATACATTCCTGATTGGTCCTCACCAACCTACATTCATTTATGAGTATTCCACTTTTTAAAATATTTTATTATTTGCATGTGTGTATCACCTGCATGTATGTAAATGTATACATGTGGGGCAATGCCCACCCCACAGAAGTCAGAAGAGGGAGTGGGATACCCTGGAACTGGAGTTACAGACAATTGTTAACCTCCATGTGTGTTCTGGGAATCAAACCGGGGTCATTTGAAAGAGCTGCCAGCACTCTTGACTGCTGAGCCACCTCTCCAGCCCTGAGTACTCCACTTTTATACCATGAAGAATGAGTTAGGAGGAAGCTGAGTCGGTGTGCCATTGACTCCAAGAATTATAGGTTTAATTCTTTATTTTTATTTTATGTATATGAGTGTTATGTATTTAAGAGCACCTGGGCATGCAATGTCCATTTAGGCAAGAAGAGGGCGAAAAATCCCCAGAACTGGAATTATGGACGGTTGTTACTCACCATGTGGGTGCTGGGAATAAAACCTGGTTCCTCTAAAAGAACAGCCATTAATCTTAGCCTCTGAGCCGTCTCTCTAGACAATTGTACCCTTGGAGGTCAGAAGACAGAAGTTAGGTTTGGGCTCACTCCTAGGTGTCAAACATAGGTCCTCAAACTTTGTGCTAAGTACCATAACCCACTGAGCCATCATACTACCTCATAGTTATGATTTCTAATGTATTTTTAACACTGTAGACTTATCACATAAATGTGCTATGACACTTTACTGTGATAGCTTTACAGATTCATGTAACACAATTTCACCCTGTCCACCATATCAGCCTTTCATGACTGCTTGACTTCGTCCTATTCTTCTCTTTCTGCCGTCTTCTTTTTAAATTAATCTCTATTCCACATATGAGGGTACATGTAATACTTGTCTGAGTATGGTTTATTTCATGGAACAGGATGATACCCAGTTGTCCCGGTTTTCCTGAAATTGACATGAATTCACACTTTAGAGCTTAAGAACACTGTCCTGTATAATTACGTCATTTCTACTTCATTCAGTCATTTTGATGGGCACTTATGTTAATTCAGTAACTTGCCTGTTAAGAATATTGTTATGATAAACATGAGTGTATCTCTGCTGTGTGCTGAATTTTATTTGTTTTTTTTTTTGCATCGCCTGGAGAGGTATTGCTGGAATAATTTCCATTCCAACTCCTCTGGTTATTTTTGTCAACTAGATACAAAGGGGAGTCATCTGGAAGAGCAAACTCCAGTTGAGAAATTTCCTCCACCACAATTGCCTGTGGCCATGTTTATTTTCTTAGCTGCTAATTAATGTGACAGAGTTCACCCACTGTGGGGTGCTATCCATAAGTTGATGGGCTTGGGCTATATAAGAAGGTACTTGGACAAGCCAGATGATGCAAGCCTGCATCCTTGTTCCTCCATGATCATTGCCTGTCTCGAGCTTCCTGCCTTGAGTTCTTGCCTTGACTTCACTTAGGGAAGAACTTGGATCAGGACTCATAAGTCAAATAAACATTTTCCTCCCCAGATGGTTTTGGTCAGTGCTTTACCAGAGCTTAACAGGAAGCAAACTAGAATGCCAACTCACAGTGGAAAACACTCTCCTGATCCTCACCAGCAGCTGTTGGTGCTTTCTTTTTAAGACAGCCATCCCGAGTGGCTCAAGATCAAATTTCAGTGAGGCTCTGAAATTTATTTCTTCAAGATGTAAAAATGCTCAGCACATTCAATGTCTTGGTTACTGTGCTTTTATTTTCAAGAGATCTGTTCAGCATATTATACCAGCCTTTTTGGTGGCTTCTATTGTAACTTGTTCTATGCAATAGGAACTACATTCCTGATGGATGGGTAGCTGATGAAAGTTTTCTTTCATTGTATATGTTGTCTCCTCTGTGTTTATGATCTCCTTCCTGGGTAGAGGTTTTACATTGTTCGCTATTCCATTTGTGAATTGTTACTATTGTTTCCAACTATTGGAGTTCTATGCAGAAATTTGTTGATTGTATCTTGAAGTCTTTTCCCTGGGACATTTCTAATAGTGCCATTTTTTCACATAATATCTTCTATTTTTCTATCTATTTTGAACTTATATTTGCCTAGCATGAGAACTGGGGTATCTAGCTATATCCTTCTATGCACAGATACTCAGGTTTCCAAGTACCAGTTGTTGAAGGATTTTCTGTTTTCCAATGTATATTTTTGGCAACTTTGTTGAGAATGTGCGTCTTCTTGAGTGTGGGTGTGTGTCAGCATCTTCTACTCTGTTCCTCTTACCCATTGTTACCGTTTGTAACATTTGTCCATTGGTGCTTTTTCTGGAACTGTACTGTTTTGACCTCGGAGTGCCTGTGTTATCTGAAGTAATGTGGGTCATTCTAGCTTTGTGATTTGGGACAGAATTGCCTTGACTCTTTTTTACTTTTGTATGAATTGTAGGAAAACTATCTCACTCTTTGTAGAAGATGCCTGAATTCTAATGTGTTCAATATGCAGTGTGTACAAGATTTCAACAATAAATTCATATTAGGGTCCTGAATTTACCAATCCATGTATATGGGAAGTATTGCCATCTTTAGGTGTTTCCTTCTATCATCTCCTTCCTCAGTGATTTGTGTTCATGGCAGGGGTGCTCCACTTCCTCGATGGGACTCATTCCTAAAGGATGTTCACAATAGCACTGTCTTTCTACCTTCCAAGCAGCATGTGCAGCTTTGACACACGAAGAAGCTACTGGATTTTTCATATTCATTTTATATTTTTCTTTTTAGCATATTTTATATATACATTTGATATCACAATATCACAACAGGATATTGAATATTGTCGAAGATTTATTTGCATCTTGCAAGTTGATCATAATGACTTTTGTCTTTGATTCAATTTCTTTGGTATATTATGGTTTCTGACTTGCATAAGATGAAGCAATTTGTACCCTTGTTATGAAATCATCTAGAACATCAAATGTGGTTCTTAAATTTATTAGTTGAACTTTCTTTGCCCTTTCAAAGTTTCTTACTTTGCATTGTGTTTTATTTTTATTTTATGTGTATGAGTGCTTTGCCTATATGTATGTAAGGGAACCACATGTGTACAATGTCTGCAGAGTCCAGATGAAGATGTTGGATCCCATGTAACTGCAGATATTGAGTCTTGTGAACCTCTGTGTATGGGTGCTGGGTACTGAGTGAGGGTCCTCTACAAGCATAGTCAGTGCATTAACCACTGAACCATCTCTCCATACCCTTACCTTGTATTTTAAGGTAGCTTTTGTCTCAATTTATTGAAATTAGTTTATTATTTTGTATTTTATGGTTCAATTCACATTAACTTCTGTTTTGTGTGTGAGGTGGTAAATTTCTTTTCATCTATAAGCTTACGTCTTTGTGGCACCCTCTTTAAACTGTTATTTAAGAATGCATAGGGTATTACATAGGGAACTTTCCTCTTGTTGATGAGTACTGAGGGTTAGAATGCTTCCACTCCATGAAGACTTCAAATACTAAGTATTCTAGAATTTTCATTCTTAGAGGCTGTGTCATAGCTTCTCGGTTCTGCTTTGTATCCTACGAGAAACCACAAAATTAGAGAAATGTTCTGCACACCACACTAAGAAAGCTCGCTGGTGAACACCCACATCTTCAGATTAGGGTGCCTTCTTTGCTGACTCTATGTCTATTCTTCTGACATTCCTTCAAGCATTAAAGATTTTTTAATACTATTTTTTGAGATGTGGTCTACCTGTAACCCAGGCTGCCCCGACACTCACTATGTAGACCAGGAAGTTTTCATTCTCACAGAGATCCCTGTCTTTGCTTGGATTGGTGGTCTGTGCCTCCAATTTTTATTGACTTAATTTTTATATTTTATTGACTCTTTGAGAATGTCGTACAAGGTACTCTGACCATACTAGCACTCCCTTCCCTGCCTCTGCTCAGACCCACCCCTGTTTCTCCAACCCCCACACTCTGTGTCGGCTAAGATCCACCCCCACTTTTCTAACCTCCACATTTTGTGTCCTCTATTATTTTTTCAGTCTTGTTGGTCTTAATTGCATTCGTCTATTATTATTTTGTATTTTATGGTTCAATTCATATTAACTTCTGTTTTGTGTGTGAGGTGGTAAATTTCTTTTCATCTATAAGCTTACATCTTTGTGGCACCCTCTTTAAACTGTTATTTAAGAATGCATAGGGTATTACATAGGGAACTTTCCTCTTGAGCGTGGGTCCATCCTCCGGAGTCTGCCCCACTTACCCGACATCACAGCCTAAAGAAAACTTCTTGCACATCTTCCTGTCCTGCCTTGGGCTTTTGTGCACTTGGGTCTGTGCATTTCATCACAAGCGTTGTGGGTTCGTATCTGAAACCAGTCATTTAAGCTTGTGAAAGTGTGAGAAGCAGTTAGGAGTAACTATGCCCAAGATCTTCCAAGGTGGAATCACAGATTAGTCAATCATGTATTGTGTATGTGCATAGTGTATAAAGCCTTGCAGAGTTCTGTGGCATCTAGTGAAGGTTTTTCTTCTCAACTGTCCCACTCTTTACTATTTTTCTTGGTCACATTATGGATTTTTAAAAACAATTTTCTTTGGGGAAAAATAAAATAAAATTTTATGTGGTAATTGCCAGTTCATTCACTTTTAATTAACTTATCAAACAGAATGTCGTAAAGTTCCATTTGTTTGGCTTATACATTCTTCCATTAAAATATGTCTTTTGTGCACTCACTTCCTTTAAAGCTTGAAAAATACTAGAAGAACAATGTTTTCTACATGATATGACTTGAATTTTCAATGCATATTTATCTCTGCTGAGTTTTGTCAATATGACTATTTCAAACATCACAAATGCATCACCAACACAGAGAAACTTAATTCATATTCATTTCTCATATCTGTATCAATTATTCCCTTTTCTCTCCTTCCTGCATTTACCACACCCGTTAGTCCTATATTAAATGGAGCTGTGACCTCAGGCCAGCCAGAGCCCCTCCTGATTTCTTTGTGACTGTTAACATTTTTTAAGGTTGTAGCTTCCTTGTCTTTCTTCACTTGTTTCTAGGATTTTAATGAAGATTTTTACATAGAGAGGGTCATTAGAAGGATTTTCCATTTTGTCCCAGGCCTGTTCATGTTTATTGAAAGTTCTCCTTTAATTTGTTTATTTAATGTCTTATTTTAATTGACTTGTAAGTGCAGAAGGGCACTTCAAAACAATGAGTGAGATTTGATGAGATCATCATGTATGTATGAAATTCTTAAAGAATTAATAAAAAGGTTACATTAAAAAATCTTGAGAACTTTCCTGTGGAGAAGTTTAGAATCAGAGAAAAGAGAGGGGGCTTCTGTGCAGATCAGACTGATATCCTCACACTCTCTTATCGAAATTCCTACGGAAGTTGTAAACAGGGGACTGGAGAAATGGCTCAGCAGTCAAAAGGACTTGTAGCTCTTCCAGAGGTCCTGTATTCAGATCTCAGCACCCACATGACAGCTCACAACTCTCCATACATAACTCCAGTTCCAGGGATCCAAGGATCTCTTCAGATCTCCCTGGGCACCACATGCATATGGTGTACATATAGGAAAATAGGTATAGAAACGTGTACATAAATTAAAATTTTTAAATCTTGTAAATTAACTATAAATTATATGAAGAAACCTCAGCATCCTGGTAACCTGTGAAGAGGCAAGATACTGCTGTACGTCCCTCTAGCACACTGTAACTCAGGACGGCAGGTCACCAGACACCACTGTTTCCATAAACTTGGAGCTGCAGTCAGAACCTCAGAAGATAAGGCCTCACCCCAGGAGTAAAGCAAAGTAAATCTCACAAAGAAAAAAGGTATTCAAATGCAAAGAAAAAATAAAGCATATCAACAGCACATAAAGTAGGGTTCTTCAAGACTAGGGCAGACAAGAATTTGAACCTACAGATATCAGGAATGTTTAAGTTCCATTTCAATACACACAGTTCTATGGGAGAATACAAAGCCTGACTGGCCAATGCAAACATTAATTAACTGGGACACAGGGATGGTAATGTCTGTTAATATATAATTAGAAGAATAAAAACAGTCAGAGGAATTGGTAGTTGGTGAAATATAAACATTACAAAAATTGTAATCAAAAGACAAGAAACCTCGCTGAGAGCCAGAGGATCCTTCTGCTTGAGCAGTAAATTTTGAGAAAGCAAGGGAAAAACTAACACGGAGAAAATTTAGTAAACCCAGTTCTCAGTGCAGAACAGCGAGAGTGAGGCTGTTCAGAGCATGTGGAGCGATGGAGGAGAGCGCAGAAAGGCCGAGTATTCAGTAAAGGAACCACATGCACACGCTTCAAACAGGAAGGAGCTGGAAAAGTCCTGGAAGGAATGAAGAAAATTCTTCCAGAGAAAGAAGGTACATCAATCCTTTAGTCAGATGACAGAAGCCAGTCTGGGTAAGACAAACCCAGGCAAACCTGGGTCTGAGCCACCCTGACTGAGGGTGATTATCAGAGCCTCACTGATGTGGAACCGGGCACTGAGTCATATATGTATATATTGATTGAGTTGTACTTCCCTAGATATAAGAATATATGGAACTTATTACTATTTTCTTGGGAAAAGCCTGCACAGACTGACAGATTCGTTATTACAGTGTGCATCTTAAATCCAGAGTCAGCCCTTCTGCTCTGTGTAAATCTTCTTTGACTCAAAGTCTGTAGCCTGCAGGCAAACGCTGCTTAATTCCTGTCTCCAGCCTGAGGCTCCAAATCCACATAGTCTGACATGCTGTGATCCTTCATCTGTGAAAAGCAGAAATCAGACAATAATGTTGATATTTAACACTAAAGATTGATAGTACTATTTAAATATATAAGGAAAAAGGCATTGAAAATAAACATCGACATGTAGAAAATGCTCCTAAAATTTTTGCTACTGAAATAATATAAGAAAATATTTAAGTAAGTCATTACATTGTTTTCTTTAGTAATATTTTATAAATTAAAGAAAATATGTCATATTTTTTATAAAAATGATTAAATTTGGAAAGCAGCTTATAATAACTATACAATTAATTTATCCTAAATATAATTTATTAGAAGACAAAGATCAATAACCTTTTATAATCAGCCTGTTTAAATTCTATGTGGTCAGAATTAGCATAAGGTGAAGAGTTTTAAGAGAAAATCAAATACCAGGTGGGATTGTGTGTGGTTATTAACTTTTCATTATTATGTGCAAGTGAAAGAGGAAGATACATTTTAAAACATTATTCCAAGCAAAACTTCAATGAAGTCTCAGTGACCTTATCAACAAATTATGTGAATGTCATGATTAGAAGATGTAACACAGGCTGCCTGAGCTGTCTATCATATTCAGCAATTCAAAGGTTCCTACAGACGCTTCAAAGGGAGCAAAGCACACCCTACATTTTGACAAACTTTATGCCGGAAAGCAAATTAAAAAGACCAATGCTACTTTTTACAAAGGAAGAAGCAAGCTTTTTGGTCCTCTGGTTCTTAATCCTCTTCGACAGTGTTTCCTGAGCCTTGGGTTAGGGTCTCATTCCACAGTGCTTCCTGAGCTTGGGTTAGGGTCACACTGCAGATGTGTGAGTTGGGGGTGGGTGCCCCATGATCATTCAGCTTCTGTATTTTGAACAGCTATGGAACTTTGCACTTGTTTCCTCTGTCTGTTGCAAAAGGAAACTTCTTTGATGAGGGGTGGCAGTTCCACTTATCTGTGAATGAGGTTAACTATTCAGGATATAGTTAGAAATTTCATGAGTGTAACAAAGTGGCGGTGGAAGGTTCTCCTCCATGTTTATGCCATCTCCAGCTGGTACTTGGATATGTTTACAGTACCAGTCATGAATTCCCTCCCATGGAGCAGATCTTGTGTTCAATTAGACAGCTGTTGGTTACACCTAAGACAAGTACCTCTTATGAATATTTTACTGGGCCACACCTTCTTGTGATTCCTAAGCTAGAGGATGATAAGACCCTTGATTGGGTTTCTCCCATGGCAGGTTACTTAGCACCTCTGACACCAGGATAGCTGGTCTTCAGAAAATAACCTGCTAGGTCAGTTCCAGCTTCATTTCTCCAAGTCCTGCTTCAGAAGTACATGGTGCCGTCAACATTAGGGCCTTACCTTCAAGTTCTGGGAGGTAACTAAGGGCTGTGGGACTAGTCTACATTGTTTTGGGATTCTCTAGTAGATAGGTTTCCCTTGGCAGACACTGGGATTTTTCTTAGGTACCTTTTGGTTACACACACACACACACACACACACTGCACACCCACACATACACACACGCACACATGCATACACAGATAGGCACACACAGTATATATGTGTATTTTAAGCTCAGAAAATATTAACTTTCCCTGTGGCCTTTACAGACCTCCGTTGCATTGTTTCTCCCTCTCTGTCTGTATTACCCCCACCCTCTCTAGTTAAAGAACTCTGCATTTTCCACATTTCCCTGATAGCACCTGTGTCCCTCTAGCCTTACTCTTGATCTCACCCTCCCTCCCCCTTGACCTTTTTCAATTTTATGGTTTCTGTAGTTACTTCAGGTTACTCCTACCTCAAGATCCAGAGCTGGGATTCACAAAAGAGAGAGAGCATTTGTGTCTTATTTTTCTGGGTCATGATTATCTCACTCAGTATCGTGTTTCTGGTTCAATCCACTTCCCTGCAAATTTCATGATTTCATTTTTCTTAGTAGCTTGACTGAACTCTCATGTACACATACCAGATTTCTGTTATTCATTCATTATCTGAGGGACATTTATGTTGCTTCCATTTTCTGCTATTGTGAAAGGGCAGTAGTAAATACAGCTGCGAAGTATCTCTGTGGTAGGATATGGAGGTCGTATGGGAGATCTAGTTTCTGAGTTCCGGGATTCTCAGCAGTGATTTCCAGCATGACTGCCTGGGTTTGCACTCCCAGTAGCAGTGATGGGCACATCCTCACCGCCGTCTGTCACCATCTGTGTTCTATGTCTTCATCATTCTGACTGGGATAAGATGAGCTGGTTGTGTCTGTTATCTGTCTCTAATGGCAAGGCCACCTCATGAGAATGCTTTATGAATTTCAGAACTGTTATTTCTTTACAACCCAGACTGTCATGTACTACAGAGCAGGTGTGTCTTTCTACAGTACTGATTATGGGAAGGGAGCCTTTGATACAAACTTTGAGGTTGAATGAGTTGGATGTGAATTTATTTGGGGGCACATTGCATGTCTAAGATTCCTCGAGATGCTGTAATCATGGTTAGCACACACAGGCCAGGAGCCATGAGCAGATGATGTAGCTGCCATCAGCTTGGATGGATTTTAGAGAATGTCTTCAAAATATCAGATCATTCATATTCTCTCTTGTCTCTCTCTATCTGTCTCCTGATGGCTATTATATGCAGCCTGGGCTATGTTAGAAGTTGAAATACAGTTCCCATATCCTGGGATGACAGGAGGGTCACTGTACCTGATGGTATCAATCATTTACTTCTTAAGTTAATTGTTTTTCTGAGATCTTCTGGTCAGCTGAGAAATGCTCAAGGAATTATTAAGGTTACCAACACAGATTATGGAGAGCAGGACTTCCAAAAAGTTATATAAAGGTGCTGCCAGCTGACTTCTAAGATGGCCACATGAACTTTTATCTCAAGCACTGGGAACCCGCAGTTGTAAACATTTACCAAGAGAACCTGCAGATAGCACAGTGGATACAGTCAGTCCTGAAAGGTAGTTTTAATTTTCTCAGGACATATACGTATCCTTTTCTTGGCTGGTAGGAGGAGGGAATACATTTTTCATCACATAGCACACAGACACTCTCAACCAAAAGCGGTTCCTGGCCTGGGTTGGAGCAAACCCAGTGCTCCAAGTTTTCCCTCTGCAGATCTCTGTTCTGTGAGTCATACTGCTCTACTAGTCCTAGTTTCTCTAGGATTTACAGTCAGTCTCCAAATTAAGGCACATGGAAGGGAGGCAGAAAAATGTATTTTATTGCTGTGAGAGATAAAGAATCAACAAACTGAAACTCTGATGTAGAGTTGCCCTGTCAGACACAGGATTCTAGCATGACCTGATATAAGTAACATGTTGATACATTGTATGACAAACGGCAAGAGCAGCATGTGATAGATACTGTACAAATGGCTGCCTTTTCTGCACTGTGAAGGCCATATGCAAGCACTGTGTGCAACAGTCTGGACATGATGAAGAATAAACAGACCCCCTCCTACCACACTGCGGAGAGTGGAGTTTCTGATACAGATATGGATACAATGTGTGCTCTTAATTTCTTTTCAACTTCAGAATCCCTGAGAGAACATTTTAATTACAGATTTGCCTTTCTGGTGATGTTTTTCTTGGACAAACAATGAAATTAGTTCGCATTAAATGAATAAACACAACAGCACACAGGAGCAGACCCAGTTCCACATTACATTTGTTGCAGATAAAACCCATGTGCACAAAAGAGAGCCCACACTTCACACATCAATGGGGATTGTAAACACAGAGCATGTGCAAGGGGAGCACATTTGACAGACAGGGGAATGAGGGAGAACAAAGAAAAGGGTCTAGACTGAAGCTGTCAGCCTCCCTTTTCTACATCTGGGAAGACTTCACTAAACAGAACAGAAACAAAGGTCCTTTCGGGCTGACTGTTCTCCACATCACGAGGTAATGGAGGAGAAGGCTACACAAGCAGAACTTTGGATATGATTGGAACTCAGGACTCTAAGAAGTGTTGTGATACTTAACTTGGCTGCTCTCAGCAGCCTATGATCTGAGCCCTAATTCCAAAGTTGATTATCTGACTGTATTTGTTCCTGGGGGAAGTAGAAAGTATCAACAAAACATCTAGTAATTAAAATGGAAAGGCTGGAGACTCAAGAGACCTGCTGCTGTGGAACAGCCAAAGAAAGTGGAACTCGGGGCAAGGAGATATTTTCATAAGGATTCAAAGAGGGCATGGGAAAGGATGACAGTTCAAATTTTGCTACTGTGTGGAAGAAGGTACCTGGGTTTGCAGAGCAAAAACCACCAGGACATATCTGTAGATTCTTCATTCCAAACTTAAGTCTGAATTAAAGTCTTCTCCATTTACAAGGGCTCCTGAAAGCTGCTTTTGGTCTTTACTTTGGACAACATTACATTGTGAAGATCTGTCCTACCAATTACATTTTTTTAAAAGTTAATGAATTCTTCCATCATCTTCCAAATGTCCCAAACCCGAAAACTTGGAAATCATTATGAAGCACTGGGTGGTCCTCTAAAGATGCCCCATTCACAGTCACCTACTTTAGTAAGCTAGGAGAGAAACAACTGCGTGGGTCAGCTGATGGGAGGGGAGGAGGATTACAGAATCAAAATTCAAGTTACCAGCATGTGCCACTGCTGACAGCTCCTTTGTCCAACCCCCACACACTCTGACAATTTGAGGAATTGATGTCTCTAAGTTGAAGATGTTCCCTATGACAGTAGAACTTCTTGATATTTAGGTAGAGGGTTTCCAGCACATAATATTCTTACCTTATTCCGTGCCCACTGATTGTGGACTATGTGAAATTTAGCTCATTAAATCACATCTCTGGTAATTGAGGCCTGGTTTGAGCCGCCTTACGCATTCCAGATATACCTGGAATTCGTGTGCAGAGATACCCTATCCAAAGGCCTACAGTTCATCCTATGACTACATGTAACAGATTTTGGTTTTGTGGCGTTAAAATAATCTGAGTTAAATATCACTTTTCTCTACTCAGGAAACTGAGACTCTAATCAATATGAAGAGAAATGACTTTCAGTAGGGTGTCCTTGATGTTTGACAAAATGGGAAAAAATGAAACTGAATAGATTAGTTTTAAAATACTTATATGCTGACACAGAGATGAGATCCTAAATCTATTTTCCACTTTTTAGCTGAAAATGCTTTACCTGCCAGAATTGGTTTTAGCCAAGACTTCAAAAGCTTCCCAAACAGTAATTATTATAGTAAAAATAAGTATGCTACAAGGAAAATGTGTGTGGGGTGTGTTTTCAACTATTGGCAGATAAGGAAAGAAAGTCTAGGGGATGTGGTGGGGCCCTAATAACATGACCTAAACCTTGACAAGGAGTACCGGGTCTTTAATAAAACATGAAAAGTGCTCCGATTTCATATCATTTGTAAGTTATTCTGCCAAGTGCTCCATCAATGAGAATTGGGCTAAAGGAAGGAGGCTAAAACTGGAGATGGGCATTGAGGGTGCTTAGCACTGTGACTGCAAGGTCCCGTCTATACACGGAATTAGTGGTGGAAAATGGTCACCCTCAGAGAGCTAAGCACTTGGAACAGACTCAGTAAAAGAGAGCTAATCTTTGGTCTAACTGTCAAAATTGGTACCAAGTGCAGGAGTTTAGTCTCTAACCCTCTTTGTATCTTCATCTAATTTGTATAGACTCACAGAACCTTGTAATTCTCTGATGTTAATTGTTAAGATGTGCTGGGTGTGGTGACACACTCTTCTCCTTACATTAATCACGAACCTAAGGCAGGAAGCTTAAGGATTTGTATCAGCCTGGGCTATGTTGCAAGACCTTGCTTCAAAAACAAAGAAGAAAAGAACAAATAAAACAAAAAACCTTGAGTAAATGCATATATCCCAGGGTGCTGGGTGTCCTGTGGTTATAGAGCTTGTGATAGTGTTAAGTAAAAACTCACAGAGAAAGTGGACCCCTCCCCACTCCTCCAGGGCTTCAACTGTGGCTGGAAGAGCATTCTGTGAGGGAGAAATACTGCATATAATCTCGAGTACACAGAGTAATGCCTCTGTATAGTGTCTTCAGCCTCAGGCAGCATGCACAGGCAGAGGAGCTCCCAAGTGCTTCTCTGGAGAGAAACTTCTTTTTCAAAATTGAAAACCCAAATTTGTTTTTTATTATTTTCTGGACAATTAATAAATCACCTTCATCTCAACAAATCAAACTTTAAAAATTATTGAATTATATGTCAATGTATTTCCATGGGAAGGGGTACATGTAGTACATGTGTGGAAGGCAGAGGGCAGTGGCAGGGGGCTGGTTCTGTCTATCTGCCAAGTAGGTCCTGGGCATGGACCTCAGGCTCAGGCCTGCTAGCAAGTGCCTTATCTGCTCAGGCATCTCAGCCACCAAAATCTTGAGTGATTCTGAGTAGGGTTTTAGCTCACCTGTACAGGTGAGTATGGAAGCTGTATAATCCATTACATTTGTGTTTGAGTCTTAGAGATGAAAGCTGATGGAAACGGAAGAGAGGAATAGCAAGCATCCCTGAAGCTGGCAGAGCCTCATGTGAACGGATTGCTGCTCATCTCTGGGAATTGAGACAGCAGTGTTCCGATGGACCTGGTACGATGATACAAAGGGAAGATCAGTTGAGAAACAACTCCTCAGGAGAGAACAAAAACAGAGTCTGACTTAAGGAAGCAACAATAAAAGGAATTTACTTTAAAAATACACAGAAGCAATTACTCTACTCTCATTCTACAAAAGCATGTCATAGTCTGAAGAGAGACAGCAGTCACCTGAGTACTAAGAACTAAAATGTTGAGTTACAGATGTCGGGGAGCTGAGTTGTCATAAAGATTGTCTTATCTTCTTTTCATCAGTAGCCAGACTGGGGAATCAGTGTCCTGCCAAACATGCATATATTGCAAGTAAATTAACTTATGATTATACACAAAGATGATTTTTACAGAAACGAGGCTGTGCACCAGATTCTCCGCATACCTCTTACTCTACAGTGAACCCGAGGTCACAAGTCATGGAGAACAGTCTGCTTTAACTCTTCATGGAAGAAATAATTCATAAAAGGGCCATGATGGTATCTCAAAGTTAAACCCAAAGTCTTGAAGCCATGTTCTCTGTGAAGTTAATTTAGTGTCCATCATCTGGCTCACGCCATATGATAATTGATAATTTACACAGTAGAGTCCACATCTACCCTCTTACTGACTATCATCATCTGATTCCTTGGTCTCTGCTCTTTACTTGAGTGAAGTCTCTCATGAGATCACTGGATGTCAATACTGATATGTACTAGTCCAATTTTCAGTATCCTGTTATTGAATTTGATGTACATGTTTCCTGTCAGTCCTCATCACTCACTAAAACCATTGTGAAGTTACTAGATGCAACTTCATGGAAAGTTGGTTCCAGGAGTGACCTCAAGTTTTGGAACACAAGAGCCAGGTTGGCTGGGTTCTATTCTCCTCAAAAGCTGAGAAACTGAGGAAAATAACTCAAAGTCAATGCCGCCTTATGACTAGTTATTGAAGTCCCAGGATGCTAGGCCTGTGTTTGTAACATCCAGATGCTGAGTATCAAGCTTCACTCATCACCCCCGATGATTTCTACTCTCAGTGGGATGACAAACGTTGGTGTTTGCCCTGGAATGAGGTTCAGATATGTGCTTTCATGTGTACTCAGAGGTGTTGGAGCCATGGTTTCTGGCAGTGGAAACTTCAGTGGATGAATATCTGGACAGTTTTCACATGGACCATTTAGTTTCTCAGTCTTTCCCTTTTCTTCCACATAGGATGGCTCTGCCCTATGTTAGCTCAGATCTTTGTGGGTTCTGACAGCCATTGTGCAGGTGTGAGCTATCTTATCACTTTTAAGTATTGACAACTTTTCACTGTATTGTAGTGTAGGGCACACTCTTTATACAATCCCTGAACACAATATAAATGTTCACCTTCCAGTTTATTATTCTACTTTATGACTTAATTACAAATATACTATAAAATTATTTTATTTTAACTCTACATATGAGCATATCTATTACTAAAACAAAAATATTTTTGACATGTTTTTAAAACAAATGTTCCTAATTCCATATAAAGTGAAGTAACTCATAAGTAATTTGTAAGATACCTTCTGTAGGCAAGTTCTCATGGTATCAGAGGGTAATACTATGAAAGCTGTCAAGAGAGAAAACCAATCATGGTTTTATCCGGCTGTGAGCCTGATAAACAGCGAATGATGGATCAGCAGAGCATTATTATTGGTGCAGTCCTGGCATTTCTATCTTGGGGGTGATCAACAGCTGTCTAGCTGGAAATCAGGCTCACTCAATAGAAGAGAACTCATGTGTGGTACTATAAACATGGCCAAATACACATGGCAGGAGAGGTCATATGTCTTAGAGAAAAACCTATCTTGCCATCATGATTTCTTACTTCATTTTAGATTTGGAGCCTTTTATTTATAGATGAGCATACCTTTCACCCCTTGTTAAAGATGCTGCTTTTTGCAATAGATAGAGACTATCACAGAGAACCAGAATTGAACAACTGCAGAGAATAATTGTCAGTGAGATGCTTAAGCCTTACCAACATATCTTCAATGCATCCTCTATACTTAGGAGGAATGTATCTCTTAAGTCTCACCAGAGCTTTCTTTATGCAGCAGATGATAACTAGCACAGAGATCCACAATTAGTCAATATGCAGAGAAGAGGCTACAGAGTGCTCATTCTTGAATAGGACACCTATTTCAAATCTCTGCCTCCCAAGGCTTGGCGATCATTGTTATAGGTAAAACTCCTCTTGGAAGGGGGAAGTTTAGGCCCTTCCTCCCCAGGCCCTACAACAAAATGACACAAACTTCCCAACTCATAGGCAAATTCTAGCTAGTTTACTTGGGTTTACTAACAGAGCAGTGGGTTGGGGGGCTACTTACAGAACATGGGTGCCCATCCTCCCCTCCACAAGTTACCTTAATAAATCCACAACAAGGCTTGGATCTCCTGACTTCCCAGAAGTCTGATCCAAAATGGCCAGGACAGGAAGAATAAAAGGGCTTACTAAATACCCCCGGACCTGGGAGGGGATGTTTGTCCACAGCTCTCCAGAGACTCAGTTCACTCTGCAATTGTGGAGAAAGTGAAGGGTCCTCTTTAAGGGATGCTGGATAGACTGACCAGACTAAAGTGGATAAACTCACACTGAGGGACAACTGGGTGCACAAACTTGCTCCATAGGCATTTACATATGTAGTAGAATGCATGCAACCTGGTGGGGGTGAGGGAGGTGTAGACAGAAACGGGGTGTAAGGATGATTAAGGTGTTCAGTATGACATGCACAAACATGCAATACAAATACTCATTGGAAAAAAATTTGAAGAGTCAGAGGAGGCAGATGACCACAAGGAAACAGAGTCTCCAAGACAACTGGCCAGTTAACTTATCTGAACTCATAGCAGTGGTGACAACATGCACAAGTCCTACGTAAGCTCAAACCACAAAAAATTCCAGAGCAGACATGGGGAAGTGGGTGAGAAATTTCAGCCCAGCTAAGGAACTTTTGTCAGTTGATGTCTCCTGGGAAAGGGAAAGCCAATGTTGTACAGCAATGGGAGTGTTGGTGGGCCTTGTGTATGAACCCAGCCAAGTGACATTTGGGAACCCAAATCAGACATGATAGAAATCAGACAGACACTGTGTTATTTATATAAGAGAGTACATTAAATTTGGCAGGGGCACTGGTGGGAGGTAGGACAAATGTCATCAAACTACATTGCATAAAAATTGCAAAAAATTCAATAAACTTTTTAAAAGATTGTTCATATGACCTGAGATAAAGAGGGCACATTGAGTCACCAGAGTACTGATATCCAAAAAAAAAGATTCTAGCACAGAGCTTCTACCCACAGGAGGGGATAGTTTAGGACTGAGGCACGTGCATAAAACCAGTGTAGAACCACTGGGAAGACCAGATATTTCCAGACAGTCTCATGGAAGGCCTGTCTCGGCATGGTTTCACCTATGCAAAATCAAGTGTTTGAGTCTTGTATTCTAAAAACAAGGGGATTAGACAAACAACATGCAGAAGGTGATGATACATCATCTCTGTCATCAATAAATGAAAATTGTGGAGAGACGGAGTCAAAGTCTAGGAATTCCTGCCTCTTCGCTGATAATTATTTTTTTAATTAATTCAAATAACAGAACACGATCTATGTAAGAGTCCGCAGACAGAGGACATAGGGTCCCCCACAATTCTTCCCCTCATTTCAAGTTTTAATTAACCTGCATTTCTTGGACAACATGAAGGTTTCATACGACATTTTCATGCATATATACTGTTGACTTTTATCATGGTCACCCCCATTATTCTCCTGTGATGCCCCCACTAGTCTCCGCACTCCTTCCTAATAGTCTTCTTCTTCTACTTCCGTGTTATTTAAAAAAATCTAGGTTCTTCATCCAAGACAGAATCTGCAATAGTTGTCTGAGTTTGGCTCATTGTGTTTAGCATGGCTATCTGTTTCTACGTATGCATAAATCTACATGCTTCATGTATTCATATGCATATATAAGAAATCTAGAGTCTGAATATGAGAGACAGCACCAAACCTTTCTGAGTCTGGATTATTCACTTAACATGATGGTCTTAAGCACTATCAGTATTTCTACAAATGATTTGATTGTGTAAAAGGAGCAGAATAAGGCTCCTTGGGGAATTTAGGCCAGATTTTTATTTGTCTGTTTTCCTGTTATGGGCATCTGGGATGGTCCTATACCTTGACTTTTGTGAATAGTGATAGTCAGTATGACTATTCAGGGATTCTGTTGTGTGTCAACTTGGATTCCTTGTGCACATAAGAAGGAGTCTGCTAACTAGATCAGGTGATATGTCTACTCTTAGTTTTTGAGGAATCAATGGATGACTTCACATTGTTTACATCTGGCTGATAGTGCACACCCCTCCCCTTCACCCTCTTCAGCTTAGATTGTTTCTCTACTTATTATGACCTTCTTGAAGGGGACAGAACATCTGTGTCCTTTGCTGCACTAAGGAAAGAATAAGGGGAACATTTCTGCCCAGTGAAACACCTGACCACAGAGTAGTGTCCAGAAGAAATTGATTTCCTTCTGACACCCTGTGCTCCAGTGGACACTCCCATGTCCGTGCACACACGGGCAGCACTAACTGGATTTACTGGGCAAGATTTTTTTTTTGAGACATGAAGTTGGAGGGCGATACATTTTGTAGGAACAAGGGACACTCAGGAGAAAAGCAAGAAGGAAATATGATCATATTTCATTGTATACATGTATGAAATTCTAAAGAACAAAATTAACCTCACAGTATGAACCAAAAAAAAAAATCCCTAGAATACTCCAATGAATGAATTGACAAACTATGAACAGAGAGCTCTCAGAGAAATAAAAACAAGTTTCTAACAATTACATAGGGAAGAAAGAGTTCACTGTCCTATGCGACAAGGAAGAGGACCTGCCTGTCCTCATATCCAACTGCCGTGGTGACCAGTTTTCAAGACAGTGACACGGACTTGTTCATGGGCAAGTGGAAGGCTTTGTTTGATAGGAATGTCATTCAGTTCTTACCACTAGCTATAGTTATTTACAATTGTTTTTCTTTTGGTATAGTTTCTTGTTATTTTGCTTCTTGTCTTGTTTTGTTTTGGTGTTATGGCTGTTTATGTATTGATCTCCCTGTAGCCCCAACTTGTAGGCCTGAAATTTACTTTGTAGTCCCGATTGGCCTCCATCTCAGTGACTCTCCTGCCCCTGCCTCTCCATGCTGGGATTAAAGGCATGCACCAACATGCTCAGACCTGGTCTTAGAGGTACGATATCAAATTAAAGAACTTCTTTCCTATCCTCTACGCTGAGTGTGTTGAAACGTTGTCATGAAGGGACATTATGTTTTCAGTATGTGCTGTCCCCATCTTTTTAAACTATTGTATTTTTTTTTCTTTATATTTTTCATAATTGTAATTTTTTAACTTTTGGAAATGAACTTTTAAGTCACCTATTTTAAATTTTCACCTTATATGGGAATTTAGATGTATAGATTTTTCTCTAAGTGCTCTTTGGCTGTATTCCACATATTTTAAACAGTTTATTTCAATTTTATTTTATATGAAATATGTTGTGACATCTTTATGATTTCTTTATTGACTTTTCATTGTACATATTATTGGTATATAATGAAATTTTCATTTAAGCAAATATTGTATGCTGAGCTTCTTTCCCCTGGAAACTCTCCCCAAGCCCTTTCTCCCCTCTCTCTTTACCCTTCATGTCCCCTGGATGGCCTCCTCCTCCTTTCATGGCATACACACAACAATTGTATGTGTCTGTATAAAATCTAGGAAGATAAAACATATCATATCTGTCTTTCTAAGACAGACTTAACAATCTTAATATGAGGGTCCCTGGTTGCATCCACTTTCCTGCGTGAAGATGTGCTGTCAGCCAGGGTGAGCTGACCAAACACTAGGCAGACGGTGATCCAGAGTCCTTGGTTACATGAGAACAAAGGAGACAGTGTCAGAACCAAGAGACAGAATCCCAGTTTGCGAAACATACCAACTGTGGCACAAAAGATGGAGGCCCACTGTGTGCATTGGATTCAGCTGCCTGAAATTTCAAACTGAACACCCTGTCCCAGCAGATACTTAGAGAGGGTGGAGAACACGGGGTGCGAGACAGGGTGGAATAAACTTCAGATAGAGGAAGCATTGCCCAGAGTGCTTTTTGCAGGGCAGGAAGTCAAAGTTCTTTCCTTTGAGGATATGAAATAAACTATATGTATCTTTGGATTTAGTTAAGTGTGTATTGTAAAATCTTGAGGGTGCCACTTTAAGAGAATGGGTAATTAATTATCACAATGTGTGAAAAATTATCAATAGACATGTAGAAGTGCTCAAAGGAAAACAAGCGAAGAAGGAAGGACGTGATACTTGGAGGAGGAGCACACAGAATCGCCTTTGGAGCCGCGCTGACATATCAGCAAATATGAATGAAGACGAGCTGGTGCCCATTCACACTTACGTCTCAGATACGGGTATAACTATACACCTGTATATCAGACTTTTACTTTCAACGATACTCATTAAAACATAATTTATCAGAAGGACTGCGTGTGGAAGGGAAGCAAAGTTGAAGATCCATACAAATGTGAGATAAAATGTACTTTTCATACGAGGTTTTTATCAACAAGTCGAGATATTACCCAATGTTTAAAGGAGTTTTTTCCAATTAAGGCATAACAATTTGGAATGTGTGTATAGCTAAAAAAAGCAGAAAATGCACGTAAAACAAAAACTGCCAGTTTATGAAGATTTAAACTTCTTATCGAATCTCTAACAGCATTCCAACCAGCTGCAGGGTGTATCTTAAATATTATTAACGGTTGCTGTCTGTGTCTGAGTTTCTATGATCTCCTCATTCTTAAGAAACAGAGACAGGGAGGAAGTCATTCATTCTCACAAACTGAAAACAGCCTTAAGTCAATGCCAGCATCAGCACTAAGGTGAGAGCTTGGCCCCCCAGCTAATGAGAAGAGGACTTATGAGCTCTGGCGTCAGAGCTCTGGCGTGCAGAGACCGAGGAGAGGGCCATGGAGCTGTGGCATCTTTTACCTTTGTCTTTCCATTGTTTTCCTTCCAAAGAGTTCATTAACAAAGGGAAGAAAGAAGTAAAATGAAAGACAGGCTGCTGGAGACATGGGCTCCTAGGACTTCCTCTCAGATTAAACTCAGTAGAGATTCAATATGAAATTGTAATGCAGTCTTCTTTCTAATTCACTAGACTCCCAAATTTCTTTATATCACTGTATTATTAAAATTATCACTCCTACCTACTCTTTGATGAATGAAGCTTTTTTCTTGGGCAAAATTTTTCATCTGAGTACTTTTAGTAATAGTAAGGATTCATGTACATTCAGACAATCTCACAGCAAATATTCCCACTAATGTAGAAATATTTGATATGTAACCTAAAAACAGGGATGCTAACTTCTGCCATGTGTAGTGCCTGGTGTTTACATGGAAGAAGTCCAGCGACTTTCCAGGCTTTCGCAGGCTAGACACACATAAATAGGAAATGAAATTCAATTAAACAATAAGAATACAAAGAGTATTAATGAGAAATCATGAGCACTCCAAAGCACATCACCTTCTCCTGATGCTCTCCCGCCCTGCTTGGGTGAATTTCCCAGGACACTAGTTCATTTACCGGCTGCATGTCAGTCTGTGTCCTTCAGAATTTGTAGCTGAGCTCCTAACCCAATGTGATGATATGTGGAGAAAGTGCCTCTGTGTTTCAGTCATATGAGGTCATGGGGGGAGCTGGTCTTTCAGTCTCAAAGATTCCTCAGGGAGTCAAACTTTCACACTTCAGCGTGGGAAAGTGAGACATAGTGTCTGTAACGTCAGAGACTTTCAGTCTGCAGCATCAATCCATACTTACCCAGACACTGGAAAATGACCCGGAATTCGTCCTCAGACAGGAAGCAAGTGATGGCTGTTATGGTTGTTGGAAATCCAGAGCTTCTCCAAGCTGGGGGTTCCAAGTGGGGCTTCATTATCTGTGTTCCCCAGCTGTGCGTGTCCCCAAGTGGACCAAAGCATTCCTCTGGTGCTAAGGTGACACACTGGTGGCTGACGGCAGATAAACTGCGACAGTCGAGTGGCTTTTCTTTGTGCGCATCTACTCCTGGAGAGAATCCATGACCATGCATGTCCATGACTCTCTCTATTACAGCAGAAGAGTCAGCTGTCAATCACTGAAATGTCTAGAAGCCAACAGTTCTGCTATCAAGCCCTGCGAGCAAAAGGACAATGAGAGGGAGAAAATGACTTTGGGTGTGCAGGCGATATGGAGGACAAAGGCTGCTTTAATTTACTTACTGACACAATTTACTAAAACCACCTGATCATCAAGGTTTTTCCTGCGTCCTTGCAGAACACCCAGGTTGGAGTGCCTGAGGCTATCTTAAGGTCTGGCCTGTGTGTGACCCTTTCTCTTACCGAGATGCTGCTGCCCCAGGCGGTGTTTCCCTGTCCGGAGGACTCCAGGCTTCCTCTTCTCTAAGATAAAGACTTGGTGTTGTCCCCTGACTGTTGCCTATGTTCACCGGGTGAAACTGCAATGTGCAACAAGCCTCTGCCTTGCTGCAGTGAGAGCAAGAAGGGCGTGGGAATGAGTCCTGCCTTCTGCCAACCTTCGCTATCTCTCTTCCTTGAGGCCCTGACCTGATTCATGCTTCCTTCCCGGAAGGCTTGCTGTACTGCTTCCCCTGCATCCTTTTGCTAACCGCATCTTGGAACAAAGCTGCTTTTCTTTTCCCATCACAGCAAATCCAGGCGTTCTCCAGTCCAGAGGCTCTGGGCATCAGGAGTCTCACTGCTTCTGTGTTCTCACTCACCCTCACTTGGCGGAGCTGCCTCACAGACAGTGGAAGGACTGAAGTAGAATATTCTTCAGATGGACAGAAGTTTCAGGAATGTATTATCCGTCTTTTATGGCTGGTGTAAACATTGAAACCTTGGTTCAGTTGCATGGACTTTGGTCCTTGCAGTCCCACAGACTGTGAATTGCTTTGTTTCAAAGGTTCTTGAATTTTTCTTCCCTTGTTCCTTCTCTATTTTCCCTTAGGAAGCAGCTATTGCTTGTAAGTTTTCAACTCTAAGTATATTTAGAATACAAAACTGACTTTACATCCAATGAAATGTGTGGGTCTCTGTCCCTCGTTTACACAATTTGCCATTTTTCTCCTTTCAAGTACATTGCTAATGAAAAAGTAATTAAATGTCATCTGGAAAAGCACTTTGGGATTCTTGATATAGAATAAGATTTGAAAATGAAACCCAACACTCTTGAGTTCTGCTGTCAAATTCTGGAGAAGACAGACACAACCGTACAAGATGAACATAGGACAGACAGGCCGAAAAGGCACAATGCTCACTAGCAGTGTTATAGTGCATTTAAGGAAGAGCTAAGGATATGCTCAGGTAAATATGAGCACCCCTTACCACTCAGAGTCTCTCCACTCCCATCGTCCTCTACCAAGCTCAGTTTACATGTTTTAGTACCTCTGTGAATGTTGTGTTAGAGTTTGGGGATTAGGTGTGGAGTATTCCATTGGACAGCATCATCCTAAACAAGAGAGCAAATGAACTTGCAGCAATTTAAAATGTGGGATAAACTCATGAAAAAAAAAAAAAAAGAAAGGTTAATAGAACAGATATTCTTCCAAACTCCTGAAAATATACAGAAAGTGAAAGGACAAATCTGAAGGACAAATAAATACAGGAAACCTTATTCCTACAAAATAAAGCACAGTCCTGTACTGGAGCAGTGGATATGTAGGGAAGTTGGTTGATGTGTAGTCTGATCATCTGAGCATCTCAAGCCTGTCTGTGATAGAGCTTTGTGGAAGAACCTAATGGGGAATCCTGCGTGGGTGCATGAAGGATTCTTATCACTTTTCCAGATTTAAAAAAGAAAGATCACACAATTAGCAGTGGGCACAGCAGGTCTGCTTATCCTAACAGACTTCATTGCTGCTCAGTCATGAGGACCAGAGTTCAAATCCCAGTACCCACATTGGGTGACAGTCCCCTGGAAGTCTCATTTCTGGTATCCAATGCCCTCTTCTGGCCTCTATAGGTACTTCACACACATGTGAGCATATACACAGAGAGACAAGCAGACACTTGCTTTCACATAAGTTAAATAAATAAAAAATACTAACCATCAGAATCTCTTCAGTTAGCCATACACAGGAGAATTATTTCACTGTGCAAGTAATTATCTTTGATGATCTATAAAAAGTGTGTCCTGGTGATTCAATCTCATAACTGCCAGCACTGAGATTGGTTTTGACTTCTGTGTTCTTTGAACAACTCTCTTAGCTTCTCCAGATTTCCCTGATGACAGTGGTGGAAGAGTCGCTCCTTCTTTCCAGTCTATGGTCTCTGCCAGGCTGCCCAGACTACATTCTTTTAAAGAAATGCTATAAGAGTTCCAACACTTTTCATTTTGTCTCTTACTACACTTACATTTGGGAAGATTGGTTCAGATTTTATTTTTGTTTGTTTTGTTTACTTTTTTGATACAGGGTGGAACTACACTCTCACTCTTCCCACGCCTACACTGGAATTACTCATCCTGCCACCTCAGCCTCTGAGTAGAGAAATCTGCAGATGCTCTACACAGAACTTGATTTGTCAAGCCTTGATTTTAAATAGTTGTTATTCCCTAGCAACCTATGGATTCGATTCCAAGGATAAAGCAATTAAGCATCATATATTGGATAGCTTAAAGGAAAAGAAATTTATTTTCTCATAGTCATGCGAGTTAGTTTTCAAATAGAAGATGCTATCAGGGCTGGATTGTGTACAAAGTATTAATGGAAACTGTCAGATATCCCTTGGCTAGCAGGCCCATCATTCTACATCCTGCTTCAGAATCCGCCACAGTCTGCATGTATACCAATGTCTCTTCCTATTAATTCAGATTCACAGAGGCATGAATGGACCACCGTGCTCCAGGGTGACCTTAATCTTAATCAGCCGTTTCCACCAGGACTCTATTTCAAAATAACATCATATTCTGAGTTCAAGGCAGAACAGGGTACATATGGGTGTTGCTCAACCTCATACCCTGTTTCTAGCCTAGTCCCTCCTATCTCAAACTCCTCTATCTCAGTTCTCCTGTCACCACTTGAGTTTCCCTGGGCATCTCTCACATAATGTTCTGCCATCCTGCCTCTCTGTCTGTCCTCTCAGTTCACGGCAGTACTTAGACAGTCAATCCTGGAAGGCCTTATTGGCTTGTCCTTATCCTCCATTTCTCACAGATTCATCAGCAAATCCTCGAATTTGAAACTGTACGGAGAGCATTCTCTCTTCCTCTCTGTCATCAGCGTGCGATCGCTCGTGCACAGAATTTAGAACTCCTGCTTGTTCCCTGATCACGGGTCTCTTCTCAGCTATTTCCTGAATGTAGTTCTATGACAAAAGACAAAATGGGATCCTGTCATCTGCTGCTCACAAAGTTCCTGTAGCAATATATTCTCACTCTGAGGACACCTCAGGTCTCTCTACCATTGCAAAACAGTTGTCTCCTGCTCTGTCTAACCGTGTCCAGGAGCAATTAGGTGCCTCTGAACCTCAGAACTTCTCCTCTGTTCTCCGCTCACCTTAACGTCTAGCACTCTCACCTGGCTTGCTCCTAAGCAGCTCTACCTTAAATGCAAGTCTCTGACTGCTTCCAACTGCACTCTGCGTGCTGTCCCAGCCTCAGTCACGCTGGCACTGTCACACCACAGACCCTTCTTACTTACTGTGCTTGCTGGATCATCTTCTTCAGAACACAAATGAAATATCAGGAGGGTGATGTGTTCTGTGCTTGCTGAATGTTACCTCTCTGGCTTTGGAATAACATCCCACAAGGACACCCATCACCATCTCTTGGTGAGCTCTACCTCTGATCAGAGAAAAGTTAAAATAGTTAAAACCCCCTGGCGTCAGCCTTGCTTTAGTGTGTGACTAGTATGTGCTTGTCTTCGGGAAGTCTCATTTTATGTAATTACTTATTTTCTTTAAATTTCATTTGCCAATATTCTATTCACACCATTTCCATCTCTCCCTCGCACGCCCATGTTGCTCTCAATCCCTCTCCTTTTTCTGACCCCTTATTATTGCACAAACACACACACACACACACACACATCTATTGAGTTCACTTAAGTTGCTCATATGTACATGTGTTTAGGGCTGGCCACTTGGGGTTGGATGACCTATCAAGCAACTTGATCCTAAGCCAGCTCTACCTTAAATACACTTCTCTGATCAGAACACTGATTCTCCCTCACTCAGCCACCATTGGTTGCTTATAGCTCTTCATCTAGAAGTTGGACCCTGGGAAACGTCCCCATCCATGTTGCATGTCAGCCGACATTGTCATTATGTTAGCATCATTTAGGTAACAACGCTGGGTGCAGCTTCCCTCTGATGTTGAGGAGACAGGATCTCACAGCAGATGTCCTGGTCCTCTGACTCTTACAATCATTCCACCTCTTCTTCTACAAGTTTCTTAATCTTGCAAAAATTCTATTGTGAAGGTTCTCCTCAATTGTGTGAGCCTTTTCTGGAATTACTGGGTCAGACTACTAATGGGAGACATAGTCCACCTTAGCCTGGCTGAATCTGAATCTCCTCTGTTGTGTCACAGATAAGCCAATCACTGCATGCTGTGGAAGCCCAAGGAATTTTCTAGCTTCAGACAGTGCCTTTGAAGCACAGCCTTGTTTCTCTTCATAGGTTCTTTAAGTCCTGCCTCAACTTTGTTACATTTACAATAATGTACATGTGTAGATCACGTTTGGTTCAGAAAACAGGAAGAAAATAAAAGCCGAAGGGAACCATTGGCCAGTTGCCTCTCTTTTTCCTGAAGACAATAAACGAAGGTAAGTCCCTCATCAAGCTCCTCCAACTACCTTTCCTCCAGCCCCTCATAGAGAGAACACTTAAGAACCATTGTTTTTCTTCTGTCTTTAATTGCTTCCTGTATCAGGATTTATCTTTCTGTTATGGAAAATATTCTTCTATAAAAACTTCAATGTTTTGGAACAGGGAGAATATTTCCCATAGTATTGTATTAATGAGGGTTTATGGGCTTTGGTTCTGGCAATTCAAAGACTCTGGAGATTCCTATTCAGAGAGTTCAATTCAACAAATCAGACATTTCATTTCACAATATACCAAGTTATTTTGTGAACTGTGTGAATCTTGCTTTCAAATGTTAAGTAATTTCTCCATTCTGAGCACTGATGCCTCTGAAATCATTTTTATTTCCCACTCACAGCAACAGAGCATAACTCTATAGATCCACAGTAAAAGAGGTTGTGAGCATCTTTTGATTTTTCTTGTATTATGAAAATATCATTAATTATGAGTAAAATCAGACAACTCTAATACAAGACTGGTCACAGAACTTTCTTCTTAATAGAATCTAAGCTGTGTCCAACTTCTCCAACCTGCACACACTGGTCAAAAAGCACTGGGTGAACAGCACACAATAGTTTCCACAACAGAGATCTGTGCAGTTCCTGTAATATGTTATGTGAAGTCAGGTTTTCTGATAAAATCTTGTTTGAAATTGTTGCTAAAATTTTTTCTGGGAGACACAAGTGGCATCCAGCCCCCACGCTCTTCTTTAGGTCCCCAATGACAAATCAAGGTATAATATCACCAAACCACAGCTTATGAAACCAGAGTTTATTTGGTCTTACTTATTGAGAAATAGGCAAGGGGTTTCCTTACAGGAGTCCAGGTAGGGAGAGTTCCCCTACTGAGCCTGTAGAGCAAATTCTACATCCCAGTAGGGGCTCTGTGAACTCCTGCCAGCTGCAGAAAATGATGAAGGGGTCAGTCTCTCTCCAGCTTCCTTTGCTTATACTCTTAGTTCCTCCCCCATGTACAAATCAGGCTACTGGTTGGATAGAAGGCATGACTGACTCTCTCTGCCCCCGCCTGCCAATAGAGCACCAACAGTCAAGTTTATTTGTGCTGGTCTAAGCAGGTGGATGCAACTGAATGTAGTCCATCTTGCCAGGAGGAGGAGAAGTCCACTCAACACTCAACCTCTTCTTCTGGCTCTTATGTGCTTTTTGCTGCCCTGTTTCCGCAAGTGTCAATGAACCTTGGAGGGAGTAACAGGTATAGGGCCATCTTTCTCCCATTGTTGAAAGAAATTGATCTCTTGGACCTTTCCATCATCTGTTTCAAATGACTGTTGGCCCATTTCATAGGTATTCGCCTACTATAAAAACAAAATAGAAAGAATCAGGAAAATCTACAAAAAACACTGATTGCTATACTAACCTAAGCCATAGACATATCACAAATACTTAGATGGTACCTTAGTGAATCCATCATATCCATCTCACAAAACAATTGCAGTGGCTTCCCCATTGTGGCCTATAACTTCCTCTGCCACTAGGGGTTGACCTTACTTACAGTACCAAGGAGTGGACCTGGAATATAATTGGAAATTTGCTGGCTGTACATATACTAGACAAGCCATTATTGAACCAACTGGAACATCTTGCTTGGCATCTGATAATGAAGCATGCAGGATCTGTCAATAAGCAGAACTTTTGGAACCGTTCTCACCTAACCATCTGCAAAACATCCTCTGGCACTATGAAGGCAACCACCCATTTGCAGGGAGTTTCCATCTTGGTTCCAGCTGGATCTCTCCTTCCCATGCTCACATCATGCCATGTCTTCAGCAATAGGGTCTTACTGTCTGCTTCCAGTGTGCAACCAACATTAGTGGCCTTTATTGTAGAGGGGGCCTCAAAGTCTTCCCTAGCCAACAGCTTGTAGGAGGCAATGCATGCCTGGCACTGGAATTTTCAGTTAGCAATTATCTAAGATATCTGTGTACTCTTTGGCATCTGTAGGTACAGCGTGTGGTAGACTTTTCTCAACCATTAAGGTGGATATCGCTTGTGCCTTACCTGACCATAAGACACAAAATTTTACAGCTTTGCATGGCCTTTGTGCCCTGGTTGAATTTATATTTTATCCTTGTTTTCTCAGGTATACTTGATATTTCTCAAATGGGGTTCACATCTATAAAACACTCAGAAGTTAACATTATATACTACATCAAACATAAAGAAGATCCAACATGGGAAAGAAATATTTTATTGACTCGTATCACTTGTATCAACTGTTTTCTCAACAGATCCACATTGGGCATAGGGTATAACAGCATGGATAAGAGGCATTCATTCAGCTAGTTCTTTACTGTCTTTAGCTATCCTCTTCAAGACACCTGGTGTCTTGAAGTTTTCACATGGAGCTTCTCTGCATTTCTGTCTTTATCCCTGACAAGCTCATTGAGGCTGGCTCAAGCTGCCAGGACCTGCACAGGGCCAGGAAGGAATAGGGCCCTTCTTGCCAGTTGCACTTGTTGCTTCTTCCCTGGGCCAAGCAGACCTTGGGTCTGACTCCTGGCTGTAGCCACACTTGTTGTCTCTGCACGGACAAAACCTGTCTGCTGGGAGAAGCCATGGCTGGGCAAATCTTCTCCACTCCTCGAATAAGGTTTTGCAGTAGAGAAATTTACCCTGTTTACTCTGGGGGTTATTATCCACACGTAGGATAGTTTTTCTTGTTTTCTTTATGCTATTTGTGAACTGGTCCTCAGCTTTTAGAGCCTTCCAGAATCTCTTTAGCACAGACTTTGGCTTTTTGTCAATTTTTTCTTTAGGAACTTGAGTTTGACACAAATCTTGCCACATTTGCCTACTAGTAACCCAGCAGACCTCTTTCTCTATTTTGTCTATCATATATCTCTTTTAGGTTGTTCTGCTCTTTTACAGACATAATTTAAATGCTGATCTAAGTCACTTAAATCTGTCAAAGCCTCTCTTACTAGATAAAGATCCTGCACCACTAAGACACTCAGAAAAGCCAGTAAAGCTCCACACCAATCTCAAGGTCCTTGCTCAGTCAAGTACTTCTTTACATCACTGGTGAACACAGTCCTATCTGGTCCTGTGAACAGGGAACCATATGTTGCTTTCCTCATACTAATTCCCTCTGCAGTGCCTGTCCCTCTTCTTTATTGTCCTCCAGCCTCTGATATCCATGGGAACTTCCACTGGTGATAACCAAGTATCTCTAATGGCTCATGCAAGCCAGTCCATCAGACACTGACTGCCCTGCACTGCCTCAGTTATGCAGCCTATATCTCAAGGAGGGATGAGTGGTTATACTGCTCAGCTTTCCTGCTTCTACAGCACTTAGACTAATGTCATCTGCTCCCATGTCCCATATTCTCAGGAGCCAAGTGATGAGGGTTCCTTAACTGCTTTTTTGAATATCTTCCATGGATCCAACATCTCTAATGATGAGTGTTGTCTGATTGCCAAAGTCTCCCACACTGGCTCATTTTTAAGGCCTCCATCAGCAAGCTGAAATACAGATTAGCCCTTTCTTTGTACTAAAGGTTGAACCTGAGGGGCAGCTTCAGGTTTTTCTGAGTCACTCCCTTCCTCTTCACTGTCTGCATTCTCCCATGGGTTCCAGGTTGTAGGGTCCCAGGTTAAGCCTTTTATTAGCAATCTAATATGGGCTTTCTTCTCCTTCTGTCCCTCTAGACCTAAAAAGATGGCAGGCAAACGCTTCTATCTCTTTGTCTCTTTTATGTAATTTACTGACTGGTCAGACAGCAATACTGAAGAGGCCAGCCTATCGTTCCCTTCTTTCTCTAATTTCTGCTTTACACTTTAGGGTCCCTCTGTGCTCCTGCTCTGCCTGGGACAGACCTCTTCTTACACAAAGCAGTGGCCAGGGTTCCCCTCAGCTGTATGCTGTAACTTCTGTCTGGGAGTGCTTCTCCCAGGGCTTCAAAGTTTGTTCTAGACCTTCGGCTGCTCTCAAAGCATCTCTGTGCATATGCCATGGACCCCACTGGTCAGCAAGGTGTGCCGCTCCAAACCACCTAGAAGTGAATTGTCGTCCCGGGATTCCCCTTACCAATCTCGTCCTCCGAGGTGGTTTCACCTCATTCACTCGTCTCACTGTCCACTCCATGGCCCTCGCTGCTGTCACTACCCATGCCTGCTTTTTGGGGGTAGCCTGCCATTACCAAAATGTGCTTTGCCCAGACTCTTCCGTCACCTAGTCTCCCTTTGGTTGCCAATCTCCTTCCTCATTTCAGAGGGAAAAAAACCATTGCTCTTCCAAAACATATTCTCAGTTTGGGTATATCCTGCTCAAATATGCCAATTACTGCTAAAATTCTTTCTAAGAGAAAAGAGCAGCATCCTCTCTAAGTTCCAAACTGCAATGTGTGAAACCAGAGTCTATTTGGGCTTACTCACAGAGCAGTGGGTGAGGGCTTTACTTACAGAAGTGAGAGAGGGGTTCTCTTACTGAGGCCATACAGCAAATTTTACATGCTGGCAGGGACACCGTGACCTCCTGCCAGCTGCCTACGATGGCAAAGGGCTACTCTCTCTCCAACTTCCTATGCTGCTACCCTTGGTCTATCCCCCACATATACCTCAGGCCACTGGTTGGTTGGAAGGCATGACTGACTCTCTCTGTCCCTCCCTGCCTACAGAGCACCAACAGTCAAGTTTGTGTTGATTCAAGCTGGTCGTTGAAACCTAACACAGTCCAGCTTGCCAGGCGAAGTCCATGCACCTGAAATGCTAATCATAATTAGTGAAAATTTTGAAAAGCCCTTTCCCCACAATCTGTAAGATAGTTTTTGACACAGCAGAAATGAAGGAGAAAGATTATTACTCTGTGATTTGTTGTTTTTCTGTTTCCAGGAGATGAGTTGGAACTCTCTCTGAACACCTCGGTGATGGGTACCTTCTTCCCCAGGAGGAGGAGCACTACAGATTCTGATCACTCAATCTGACAGATACTAAATTTGAAATAAGATGAATTTTATGAAGGCAAAAGAAAATTCGGCTTCATGCGAATTATTGACTTTGACTGTTGCTTTCTTCCAGATTTCTCCAACACCAAGGATCTGAAAATACATAACATTTAACACCCACCGCCTTTGGTAGAGCCAGGAGATTAAAAATCCTCAGAGGATCTGAGGTCACATACCAGTTAACAGACTCCTTCCTTGTCAAACAGGAGGTTAGAGGCCCTCTAAGGATAGTCGGAGGAAGGCTCTCTAGATCACAGAGACAGTAAAGGACTTGGAAAGCTAAACCAACAATGTAAGTACATCCACAGACTGATGGAATATACCTGGTTAGGTGTGAAGAATTTTCTAGAAGGGTGTCTCACCTTCTGGATTTTAACCCCAGAATGATGGATGTTGAATTCAAAGGGAATCACAAGTAGACCTGTGTTCAACCATGTTGGAAAGAAATGAGTTTGTCAAGTAAGAGTGTCTGTTCACTGACAGCATACCATGCAGGTTTGCAGCTCAGTAGTCATGAAGTTCAGAGACATTGCTGCCATGTTTGGGTGAGCAAAGCCTCAGCCTACATGACACTATGTGGAAAATCGAGAGAGAAGACAAGAGAAGACCTTGGCCTCAGGCCTGGGAATCTCCAGCTTACAGGTGTGTAGATCCTCTAACTCCAACTGTTTGTGTGATAAAAATTAATTTGACTTTACCTGTGACCAGGTAAAGTTTGTTGAGTTAAAAAAGTCTCAGAGCTTTCAACATATACAAAACAAGTGTCGGTCTTTTTTCTAGTATCTGTGACACACTTGAATGCAGTATACTAACCAGACTATTATCCTTCTGTTCTCTCCTAGCAACAAAATCGCCTATCTTTCCTAACCTTTGACCCCTCAAGGACTTCAGACAGGAAGTGCCCTCCTGCGTTCCTTCTGTGCTTTCAGTTCTCTTTAACATGCAGTTCAATTGTCTGTCTTAGTGAAGGATTGGAGAAGCTCCGTGATATCTTATTTGGCCGTGTAAACACTGTTTATGACATTTTGGACAGAGGTACTATGTGTAAAGTGCATATCTTAAGCTTCAAGTGCAGCAGTGGACTTGCCTCTTGGCAAGTCTATAATCAAACCATTACTGAAAAAATGTACATAATGAATTTGATATATATTGGATTGGGTATACATATACATTTTAGCATGAGAGGGACATATATGTTGATTACATCTATATACACATAAATGTGATTGGATTGGGCATCATAACAAGATAATGCAATTTCAAGTATGTTAAAATCTTATTGCCCAGTACACATTTACCCAAGTGTACACATGGAAGAACTCACAGATACATTGTGTGTGATTTTCCTAAAAACACGTATGATTTACACAAAGGAACACTGATGAAGGCATTCATATTTAAAGAATTATTTGTATGTGCAAAGGTCATTCAATCTGCCTTCATCCCAGTCCTCTGATTTCTTAACTTAGACCACATTTTCCACACTCTACATTCAAATGGTCAGTTTATCATGTTAAGTGGTTAGGACATAAACAGAACACTATTTCTTTACATAAAAATATGCCCTTCTGAACACAGCTGAGGACACGTTGGAATTTGTGTTTGCTTCCCTTCTGGTGGCCTGCAATGCCATAGGAAAAGCCTACTGAAGACTGTACTCCTGAAATGATGAAATTTCATTGGGAGTCATGGACTTTTGATGAAATTCAGACTCAGCGACACTACTGTTGGGAAAAATGCCTTAATTAACAATATAAAATCTAAATACTCCTAATAGGACTAGCACTGTGCTTTACTCTACACTTCAAGAAGATGACATCAAATGAGAATTCTGCCTTCTGGCCTCCTCTTGAGTTTGAACAGGCCATCAGGGCAGCTAGGAGAGGCCTGGGAGGCGGTGTCCTACCTGGTTCTCCCTGTATGGGTATGTCTGATTGTGCCTGTTTTTGGAAGGATGTAGCTAGTTGTAAATATCTTTTGCTGCATCTTCAAACATTGGTTCTAATAGTTTCTCCATAAGTCTACTGAGCATGAAGGATGACAGATTGCTTCAACATTCCCCCCTCTTTCTCCTTCCCTCTCCCGACTCTCCCCACTACCGCATTCTGCTTTCAGTATCCTTGTAAATACCCATCCAACACTCTGAAGTTCTGTATTTTGGGTTTTCTTTTACCTGGATTGTAAGTGATTCTTTTATAAAGTAAGTTATTTGTATTTAATTCTTTTTTCCTATCTCAGCACACTCCTTGGGCCACATTCATGTACAAGCACATTAGAAAGCATGTCTGACAGTGTTCTTAATAACTAAAACATATCATATGAGATGGATTATTTTAGGGAGGTCTGTTCTGAAAAGTAAATACAAGCTTTCTTTGAATTTACAAGGTTCTGTGTTTTGGAAAAAAAATGAATGAAGTTTCTTTGTCTTTTGCTGTTACTAATGAGACTATTTTTATAACAAAATATTATTTTGGAATACTCTTAAGCATGGAAAAGTTCAAAATATGTGGAATCTCATCAAAACTGATACCTTCATGTTCCCTGAAGGTATTTAACTGACTACATCTTCATTTCTAACACTGAGAGGTCTCTGCATTAGTGGGAAATTGAACAACTAGTCAAAAAGTATTTTTGACTCAAAGAGTCAATGAAGGAGTCAAGCCGTTAACCCCACAGCAAAAATAACAAAGATTACGCATAGCATTGCATTTGCAAGAGGAACATTCTACATATTTGAGGATAAGATTGTTTCAAATGCAACTTATTAATCTCATTATGATTCTACATGTGGCAGCATCTCAAAATGTTCTAAATACTACGGTAGCCACTCCAGTTTTGATGTTAAGGAGGCCCAGCCTTCAGAGGTTCAGTCCATATACCAATGAGTCTGAGATGAGATGATGCTCATTTTCAATTCCAAATATCTAACATCAGAGGGAGATTTATTCCTGGACTCCTCACCCCATTCACCAAGGCGCAGGGTGTCTCTTTTCCCATACCCATGATTTAAGATGCCTTATTTGTTGAGCATCTTCTCCTATCAGCAAAACAGTCCTTAGCCTATAATTCATAAATTGGATGTGCCTCACTGTGCGGGCAATGGGCATGATTTAAAATTGATATATGAGATGTAAATGGAATTACTCTAAATTAAAACTTATTTGAGACTGATGGAGAGAGTAGATGATAGTTAAAACAAATACATAAAAAATTAAAACCATTTAAATTAGCTGTAATTTGGTTTGAGAAAAGCAACTCCCCTCTTTAGGTTTCTCCTACAACTTGGTTATGTTGTGCTTCTTTCAGAAGGGAATGTCTAGGGTGCAGAGCGGTCTTTAAATGCTCATTGTTCTGCTGCTGCACCTGGCTTGGGCTCTTACTACGGATGCTACGTAGGTTTAGATAAACATGTCCTCTATAATGTTTAAAGTGTCCGACTTCATACCAAGACTGTGATTTCTATACTATTAGAACAACAGTGAAGCTACTGAGGAAGTCAGATAGTCAGGTGACATTCAGACAATTGTCATATTGGATAGAGGCATCCATTCTGGACCTTTTCAGTCTAGGAGGAAAAAAAGAATGAGAACTTCATCCATGAGCACTGGGGATACCAGCCTGCCCATTGGTGATCCTGTCCTGATGTTATCCCCAACAAATGCCCTTACAGAGTTATTTTTAATCTAAAATCTGCTTCCTTTTGGACATGGACTTATATTAAAATGTTTTCAAATTAAAATGTTAACATAGAATCTCAGTCTCCACATTTCTGCTACTCACTGCCACCCAATGTCTATCTCCATTGTCCTCAGTGTTACCCAGTGTCCCCGTGTCCCCGCTGCCACCCAGTGTCTCCGTGTCCCCCCTGCCACCCAGTGTCTCCGTGTCCCCGCTGCCACCCAGTGTCTCCGTGTCCCCGCTGCCGCCCAGTGTCTCCACTGTCCTCATAGGCCATCGTTTTGTGAATCTAAATATTTTACTCCTTACACCATCTCAGGTTGGTTCCCACACATCTGCTCTCTCAGAAGGTGACTTTGGAATTAATTCTAAGAGCTTCAAGACACATGACTAGTGCCCTCAAGAAATATTTGACAAAAACATTGCCACAAACATATATAAAAGCTACCTACTGATTTGTAGCAAATGGGAAGGATTCAGCTCCTCATCGTGGGCTTGACCTTTGCACTGAGCTGTGGGAGTGAGCACACACACACACACACACACACACACACATATATATATATATATATATATATATATATATATATATATATAATCCTCATCAAATGGCCTTATAGACTTATGTTAATCTAAAATCTGTTTCCCTTTGGACATGGACTTCTATTAAAATGTTTTCAAAATTAAATTAACACACACACATATACATATATATATATACGTATATATATATATAATCCTCATCAAATGGCCTTATAGACTTATGTTAATCTAAAATCTGTTTCCCTTTGGACATGGACTTCTATTAAAATGTTTTCAAAATTAAATTAACACACACACATACACACACACACACACACACACACATATATATATATATATATAAATTCTTGCAACCATAACCAAGTCCCTTTTACCTCATAGACACAGCACATTATGCTCCTTACTAGTGAAGGTGATTCCTATCCTCATACCCAGGCAACCACTAAAACACTTTCTATTTCTGTATTTTGTCAGAGATTTTGAATTTCTTGAATTTCAGTTTATTCATCACACAGAGATAGAAAAATAGTCTTGTGAAAATGAAACAAAATAATAATTAATATAACATAATCATAACAATCACCGTAGCACACAAAAGGTGATACATCCATTGACAGCAGTCCAAGCAGAAACAGAGATCGCAGGTCAGTGCTGTCGCATGCAGCAAGGCTGGAATTCAAATCCAGTCAGATTCACTCTGGCATCACTGCACCAGCTGAAGCAGAATGGGGAGAACCCTTTCCCAGCCTCAGAGCTTCTGTTTCACCCCAGTGAGTTCTAAATGCTGTCTTTGACCTTAGGCTCAGGAAGAGATGGATCTGTTGAAGTCCTGTCTTTTTGGACTGAGAGCACCTGTTTGTGGAGCCAATTAAGGCTGAGGTGACAGAGGCCTAGAGGCCTAGATATTGGCATGTGTCCTGGGGGACGAGCTGTGCTGAGATTACCCTTCCAAGTACTACAAACCACCAAACAGCTGTCGAAGAGCAAGGAGTCTGAAGGTCGAAGGTAAGCCAAACTTTAGTAAAAAGTGCAGAGTCAGTGCTGTTGGATGCTGTGTTGAGGAAAGTTGACTTCCTGGAACTGGGAGGGAGCACAGCCATAGTATGACCTTATGTCAGCATTCACAGTGGTGAACAACCTGCTGAAAGTGCCTGTTCTCTACATTCAAAGCACCTCTGCATTTACTAGTGAATCAAGAGAGGGGTGGAAATGGGGTCTTGGTGCTGCTGCACTGTATGTGACTGTGGTTACTGTCCTGCTTTGGAAGAACTTGCAGCACCTTTAATCTCTCTTTTTTCCATGGTGGATGATTGGCACAAACCCAAGGGAGATATATTATTTTTTTCAAGTTTTCATCTTCATCACGCAGTTGCCTGGAGAAAATTAGTTCACAGTGATGTGAAGCATACAGTAATGAGATAGGCTCAGATTATTCAGGATTACTAAATCCAGGTGGCAGTGGGCTGTTCTCCCCATCTCTAACTTCTGTTGCCACCCACACTACCGACAGTTAGGACTTAGCATCACTGACATGCTTCAAAGACAGTCCAAACCCCTAGCTATGGCTTCTATTTCCAAAGCTTTATTTATTCACAGATGAATACTTTCCAAATCTATTAATATTTTCTAGATCATTTCAAGAGAGATGACTTTATTAAAGCATATTGTTTTAATTATATTTTATTGTCTATTTTGCTGTTACTATCTTACTGGTTCAACATAAATTTAGCTTTATAACAGAGATCATCCATGGGAAGAACAGTCTGTGTAGAGTTTGGTCCTTTCAGAGGAATCAGCCATTCCTGTTGGTCTTTGGAAGTTTGACCTGAGAATAAGAGATTGCCAGTGGGTATAACTTATTACAGATATTGGTTTAATGTAGATTTAAGCTTAAAAATTTGCTTGGCAAATGCTATGGTATTAAAGTCTCCAACTCTGATTATTTGGTCTTTTAAAATATTATTTACAAAAAGTAAAATGAAATATAATTTTCAGTGCTGTATGTGTGTTTATAAAATCAGAGATGATTAATTTAATTTAGAAAAGTGAGGAAAAAGCACTCATAACGCAAACATGCAACAAAAATTCCAGATAAATGCAGATAATTGGGCCTCACCAACCTGACTCATGAGAAAACAATTCAGGATTCTATGGAGCAACCTCATTGGTGTTATAAATGAGCTTAGGGGTCTGACCCTGAAGCTGTTTAAATGTGTAAGTGCGACTGGTCTTTCATATTATTATCTTGGAGGTTATCCTTTTAAGGCCCCACTTCACCAGTTACACACAGTACAGAAGATGCTGGCCCATCCCTGAAGGGTAACAGAGGTTTCCATGAATAGGTAACCAGTCATAAGCCAATCTCCAAGCTCTACTTTGGCTTTTGCTTTCCTCAAACATCCACCTCCACCCAATTCCGTGTCTAACACCTTCCAATGAGATCTCCAGGTTAGTGCTGGTACCAAGCTCCAGCCTGGTGCCCGAATCACCACCTGTATGTTTTCAATATCAGCAAGCACTCCTGTCTGATTTAAAAGGTCACATTCTTTTTGAACTCTCTCTTTCTTTAAAAAGCCAAGTGTTTTCCTGTTTGTTTGCTTTTCTTTTTGAGACAGGGTCTCCCTGTAGCCACAGGTGGCCTGGAACTCACTATGTAGACCAGGCAGGGCTGGCACTTACAGGGTGATCTGTCTGTCTCTGACATCGGAGTGCTCAGACTTTAGGTGCACACCACCACGCCCGGCTAAGAGTCAGGTGTTTAAGCACTCCTTTGGGAATAGCACTCCACTTGTGCCTAGGTTGCTTCCTGTCACCCTCCTCTGGATTCTCCACTGACCACTCGCATTTCCAGACCTCCGCTCCTCCAGACCTCTTCTCTACCTTTGTGCTTTTTCCAGTCTAATCTCCTCTAAGGGCTGTAATTGCTCACTTTTTCAGTAATTTATTGATTGATTTAATAACTCAATTGTTAGCATCAATAGTGTGCTGACTTAGGACAGCTTTTCCAGCAAGGTAATGATCTTGAAGCCAGCCCTTGGGTGTTTAAACTATCATGGCCAAACTTCAAAAACACTTCCAAGTTTTCTGCAATTAGTTTCCCAGTACATGTCACCTTCACAGCCTAGGCATGCTCTAGACAGGACCCAACAGGGCACGTTAATTGTAGTCATATAAATATCTTAGTTGCATTTTTCAAAATTATGCCACTACAATTTTGCCATTTTCACATCCCACCCCACGTCTCTTCCACTAACCCTGTTTTGCCTTTGGTTCCTCTTTAGTCAATCAGGACCATTTGTTTTCCTTTTCTAAAGTTTCCTTCTCGCATTTATGTGCTCACACACTCTGAAGTTTGGGATCTGTTGATTATCGATGAGACAAATTTTACTGAAAATTGTTATTTCTGGGGAGGGTTCAAAAATGTATGCATTATGCAATCTAAATAGACCTGATGCCTGACAGACTTCACTGTGAGAGGCAGTAAGTCCTCTGGATACTCCCTCTAGTCTCATTTTCTCTTCTGTCTCTATTACTTTTTATCAAAGTGTTTCACCTCTACTCCTCCATCTTGATCTATGAGTGGTTATTAATATATTTTAAGACTACGTACACAGGAGATTAAAGTGAATAAATTGATTACTAACAGCCAATCAAAATTGTTTAAGAATCCTTCAATAACCATGTGGTTCCCCATCAGATATAAGAATAAGATACTGCTTATTCTTGTAGTGTGTGTGTGTGTGTGTGTGTGTGTGTGTGGTGTCTGTGTGTGCTTAGAAACATAATGCACTTTTGTCAGTCAGTGTTACTTGCTTGTCAAATTACCCTACACTTGATGGCAATGAGCATAGGTTGGAAACTGTGGGAAGAAGCAGGAGAAGTCGGCTTTTCCAGGGCCTCGGTAAGGGCAGCAGCACTCACGTGAACTCACAGGCCTCTTCCACAGTGCGGACCGCGCCAGCTCCTGTGCTATCTTGGGACCGAACACCTGCTTCTCTGCTCCTCACTCACCCCTCTGCTCAGTTCTCAGCACCTTGTCTTGAACCATCTGTTAGTCTTAATTGTTTTCCTTCTTTTCTTCTATCTCCCAGCCATTCTGATGGTTTAAGAAAAACAAAACTACCTTGTAAATCCACACTGGAGACATAAAAGAGAATGAGAACAAGGAAGGAGAATTAAAACTGAGAAAAAACAGAGAAATTTTCATTGCTTGGTCCAAAATCCTTGAAAGGAATGGTTTTACCTTGTGAATTGTGTCTAGAATCAGGCTCCCACCTCCAGCCATTCACATCACTATTACAAGGCTCCCTGACCAGTTAATTGTTGCTTGTCATTGAGCCTAAGCGAGGAGAAGGAGACACAATCTGAGAAACTGCGGAATAATATTGCCAATAATGCTTTAAACAAAGGAAAGAGGAAAGCCCAAATGTGCTGGCTTTCGGTCTGAAAAGGAAATGTTGAAGGAACCCAGTTCTGCCTGCTTCTCAGTCAGTATTCCTGTTCATGTGCTTCACTGTATCCCCTTAGCTCCATTCACACTTTCTTCCAAAATAGTGCTTTGAATCTCAACTCTCCCACCCTCAGATATGAAATGATAATTGAACTAATGTAATAAATGCCATGTCTTTTCCGTTTCTCCATCTTCAATTTTTCCTGTAATCCAGACATGCAGAATGAAGTATATTTTTGCATATTATATCAAAACAAGTGCAGTCACAGTAACCATTCATTCTCCGGAATTTTCATTTCTTTTTTAATGAACTTTCCCTGAGGACATTCTCACAATTGAGCATTTATTTATTATAAGCAGCAAAGGAAGTCTTGATTGTTCCAGCTGTGTCAGAAAAAAGCTTGGTTTGAGAAGCAAACAGTCGATGAAGGAAGAAATGATGCTGATGAGCACTCAGTTCTCAGAAACCGGGAGGAACGAAATGAAGAGAGGAGGCGCTCCGTGAAGACTGTCCTCTTTCCAGCCTTCTGTGGAATATGTATATCTATTCTCAAGATCAAATGAAATTTCCATTTCTAAATATTAAGTCTCACAATAGCTTGCTTTAAAAATGCTTCAGTGGTTAAAAAAACATACTGCCACAATGGCTCTGAAAAGCAAATCAATATTGCCAGCATGTTTTTAGACAGCCATTTGTACTGGTAGATCTCTTGACCTCATTTGTCAATTTAATTTCTAATTTCTGTCCTGTCTCCAGTGTATGTGTCTGGTGGTCATCTTCCTTGCTCACTCGTTAACTATCTCATCCTGGAGGACAAGGGTCTCTAGAAATGAGTGTCACCCATGCAACAATTCATGCACATGACTGTGGGGTTTTCTGTTATCAGTGGGAAACCATTTATCAATTATTCCCATATCCAAAATGAGCATCAATAATAGAGTGATGGTGGTGGCAATAACAACCCAGCCAGAATGAAGGGAGAAGAGTTCTTTCTGACCTTGTGTCAACATCTTCTTGGAAATGCAAAATATCAATACACACTAGCATTCTTCTTCTTGTGTGAGCATGTGTGTGCCTGCAACATGTACCTATGTGGACATGTAAAAGAATACTCAGAGGCACATTTGAAGTTTTTTGTGCAGATATATCATGATCTCTTCACATTCTTTTTCACATTGCCTTTCCTTTGTGTGTTTGCATGTATGTGTGACTGTGTGTGTGTATGTGTACACACATTCAGAGAATATTCAAAGTATACACAAAGGTTATTCTCTCTAGGACGAATTATATGAGGTTTTCATTCCTGTTAACAATTTCTCTCACTTTGAATTCTTTTCTGTATAGATCCTTCAATTTGTTTACTTAGCATGAAAACTCTGTAAGAAAACCATAAGTACCAGGTGATCTTCTAAAGTAATTAGGGAAGCTGGTTTGTATTAGAGATAAGAAAGCTTTGATTTTTTTACTCTGGGAAAAGGGAATTTGGAGCACACCTACAGTAAACTGAGACTGCTGTGCAACACTGTTTAGGTATAAGCTATCAGAGCTTCCTGACAAGAAGCAGTCATTTAGCTAAAACATATTTACAGGTGGGCTGGGGAGATATATTTACATATCAAAATCAGCATTTTCAGAATGTGTAATCGAAGCTAACACTGTGGGCACAGGGCAAATGGATTCTCTACAATGACTCAAATTGGGAACCAGAAAGAAATGGTACATTAACATGAATAATTTAACTTAAAAGGAACAAAACTTCCACAAGAGAGGAAGCAAACAAATTTCCAACTTGGGGAAGATGTTTGTAAGACATAAAACTGCCTACACATGTAATTATATGCGTGCATGAAAAAGTTAGAAACAGCCCCATGGAGATTATGGACAGATTTAAGTATGTTATTTACATAAGCATAGAAAAATAAGTTCTGTGTAAGTAATATCAGGAAAACGCAACTTTAAATCTGCCGTAATACCTGAGTTTAAAAGTTGATCTTATGAAGTGTGGGCAAGGGTGTGAAGTGATTAACTGACCCAAGATGCTCACCTGCGTCCCTAGCTATGTCCAGTGCACCAACGTAAGAGGGTAAGAGACACTTGTGATGTGGGAGAAAAGGAGGCCAGAAGTAGCTCGCATATTGCTCTGCAGTAGAGTAAAACATGTTTACAGTTGTCACACAAAGGAAACCGTAAAGCACAATGGTGAACAGAAAAGCTATGTACTGTCTATTTCATGATACCGTGATCAAAAAGAGGTCTAACAAAAAAGCACCTGCTGTTGAACCAAAACAATGCTAAGCAAAAAGGCAGGACCAATGACAGGACCCCAGCCCATCAGGCTATCTCCTGGGGAAGGCACGCAGTGTAAGCACAAGGCAGCACGTAAGGGCTGGTAATGTTCTTTTTCCTAAAGTGAGTTGTGCATAACAAACATGCCGTTTTCTGTAAAATGATGCATAGCTGATACTAACTCCTTACACATGATAGATGAAAACAAAATCCAAATAAAAATTAAAACAAGTAAGCGTATTTAGTGAAAGAACTCATTACCTATGGAATTTCTGAATAGACTTCAAAATCAGCCAAGTAATGGCCCCTAACTGACACTATTGAACCCATCAAGAGGAAGATAGCTTCAAAGGTGCAGATGTTTGTCAAGGCCTTTGGCATGCTTAGGGAGAAGTGGGATTGTTCTTCTGTGGTCCTGGGTTGTTCTCCTCCCATTTTCTTTACAACATCCCATACCTGACTCATTCCTGGGAGCCAAGACTCTTGGTAGGAGGAAGTCACTATCTCTGCAAGCCAGCAAGTCTTTGCAGTGAAAGCCCTTAGCCTCTGACTGAATGAAGCAAATTCATGCATGTTTTCCTTTGTAATAGACAACCATGACTGTATTAGTTTTCTTAAGTAAACCTTATATAAATCTAGAAAAAGAGCACGTTTTGTTTCTCATTTCCTATGTGATCGTGTACTCTCTGTAATTATACATGTGCTCATATCTTTCCTATAATTTCATATGTGATTGTATACTTAATATAATTACATATGTAATCATATACTTTCTACAACTATTTGTGTATCTTCAGTGCACCTTGGATACACTGGAAATGCCAGTTCCATAAATATTTTAAGCTATGATATTAGCTACAAGACTCAAGAAAATGACATCAGCAGAGGCTGCATTTGCATCTTCACATCTGCACTGCTTCAGGCGCACAGGTGTTCGGGCATCTCCTAGAACCTTCACCTCCTTTTTGTCTTCTGTTCTTAGGAAAGTCTTGTCATGAGCTTTTCCTGTCCTGTGAAAAGGAAGCTTTGATTTGTGTTTATGTAGCTAACCATACTTCCAGGGTCAACAAACTGTGATTTTGAGGGCAGCCTGGTCTATATAGAAAGTGCCAGCAGAGCCAGAAATAAAAAGTGATATTCCATCTCAAAAAAAAAAAAATTCAGAGGTCTTCCATGTATGTTTAAATATATTTACTAAAGTCTTTAATATTATATATGTGTACATTTTTTTCATTTTATATAGAGATTATTTCTGGCAACGTTTCAGGTTTATAGATGACAGTTCCTCTTTGTGGGACCAGTGGTTCTTTGTACATTTCTTTGTTCATCTGTAACTTCAGAGAGAGAGAGATTTGGATGAACTTTTTTTTCCAGTCTCAAAACTCACAATTCAGGGACTTGTTGTGCACATGCCTTCCATGAAGGCCGGTAAATGCCCATTTCATAATTTTAATGCAACACCTGAAAAGAAATATGGGCAGTAGTGTCATTCACAGAAACATAATCACATTTCTGCCTTTTCTGAAATGTGAGTTCCAGAAACTGGGAAGGACTGGCCAGGACACGGGAATTTAAAAACCTCCTGCATCAAATGGTCAGTTAATGGGATGGCTGATATGCACCTTCATAACAGGGGGATTGGCTGAATGACCTTTGGAGTCCAATCTGTGACTCTTTAGCACTTATCAGCCTGTTCCAGTCATCAGGCCCTGCAATTGGGACTGGAAAGGACAGTCTATTATTAGCTGCAGGCTTCTGATTAATCTTGGAAGCTAAGGGAGTCTGTGTTCCAGCTAAGATTTGAAACTGTCTCCTGAGGTGGAGCCATTAGCATGCCAGGAACGATACAAGGTTGTCATTAAGGAGGCATTAAGCCCAACGACCGCGGTGCAGTAAGACTGGCCAGAGCGTAATACCCAACACAAGGTCACTCCTGGCAATGCCAAGCCATATGTTCAAACTGAGAAGAGCCACACATTTCCTTTTTTGTCACCCTTTAAGGGATTCCTAGCAGCAATGAGAGAACAGATAGCTGTGTGCGTTTTGTGAGAACTCTGGGACACATTGTGTGTTTCATGGGTGCACTGTGTGGGTGTACTCACATTACTGTGCTTCTATGAATAACAGTGCTTCCCATGTTTCTTTTCAGGCATTAAAATTATGAAATGGGAATCTGCTGGCCTTCATGGAAGGTATGTGCGCAACAACGAGACCCTGAATCCTGAGCCTTGAGACCTGGAAGGAAACGGTCATCCACATCTCTCTCATGTGTGTGCCCTGGTGTGTGGACGCACAAGTTTGCACATGTGCATGCTTGTTCATTCTACACCGTCTCTGTAAGAACAAAACTTCGGCTTTTAAAACACATCATCGGATGAATGCTCTGTCGCTTTCTGCAGCACCATAGCACCCAACAGAGCCTTGTTGCTGCCTGTCTCACAGAACGTTTCATCACGGGGGAATAAAGAGTTTGATCATTAGGGTATTCCAAAATGCCTTTCTGATAAGTTAAGGAAGGGGAGCAGGTTAATTAAACATCACTCTGTTTCTTTTCTCTTTCTTTACATAGATTGCGCCAGTTATTACCATAGAAAACATGGTGGACTGTTGAAAATAAAGGGATAAACTTCTAACATACTTGAATGACTCTGAGTTCTTTAACTTACCTCCCTCGATGCGGCTTTGGTTGAGTCTGGTGTTAAGGCATGTAAGATGGCGTGCACCCCCTTATCTAGGTTTTGTGAGAATCAAAGACAGAGATCCATGGGAGTTTCCAAGTCTAGAATGGGTCACAGATCTTGTTGCAAGTGTCGTTGTGGTTGACAACAGTGTTATTGCTGCCAATAATTATGCAGGCACTGCGTTCAGTGTCATGTGATCTATATTTCATAAAAATGCTGAGTGCACAGAAATACTTACTAAATGTTGAGTCAGTCTGTCAGTGAGTATCCACACAGTTATTTCCATCTCTGTACATAGCATAACATCATCAGTACACTGTTTAAGTAGTCTGAATACACATGAGCATATTCTGCACATGTATGATTTCCTTATTTGGGACTCCAGATGATCCAGTTTTTTCAGTACCTTATGCTTACTCCCAATGAGTATTTTAAGCTCGACATCTATTCCTCCTCCTGTCCAGAAAGCGTATCAGCAGTAATGTGCCTGATTGCACAGTCCTCAACAATTCTAAACTAGTTCTTAAATACCTGTTTTTCCAAACTTTAGCAAGAATATGAAGTGGATTTCTGTTTATGATGTTGGCATGAACAATAACACTTATTTCTTTATGCCCTGAATGTCTTAAGAGGGGATACATCTACTCCTGGTCAGTTGATTGCTATTCTAGCCCTGGGGACCCCTCCTTGTACATAGACTTACAACTCTGGGGACTGTAATCCATACAACTTCCCCTAACAACTTTGTCCCTAAAGGAAATTTAAATATCCCTTTCCCATTCTCTTTGTCATCTGTTCCACAGTGACAATACCTTGTTCAGGCTTATTTTAAGCCTTGGACTCAGTGGGAGCAGATGGAAGGACACTTCGTGGAAGGTGGAGACTCTGGAATAGAGTGATAGGACTGCTGCCCTCATCTCTGTCTTGGGTTCTCTTTCCTCAGACACAACTGCAAAGCTAAAGAGAGCAGTTCCAATCACTCCCAGGTCCGAGTTAGCTCATTCTTCCATGCTGACCTGTCTGCTTGAAATGTCAGCACTTCTGTGATAATTTCATCAGGAAAAAAGCACAGGGATGCGAAGAAAAGAAATTAAAAACCATTTGACACCGCAAGGTAGTTACACTCAGAAAACAAACTTTAACTGCTATAAAGGATTCCGTTTATCATCTGCTTTTTATTTCTAATATTTACTCAAACCTCAGTACAAATACATATTAAAAATTTGCAAGTGTGTGTACTAAAAGTTATTAATACTGTACATTAATAAATATTAAGGATCAAGATAAATTACAAGCATTTTACCTTATCCATGTACTCTGAAATATAAACAATTATATGCATTTATATGCACGGTTGCATGAATCAAAAGGATCCAACATTTGCTAATTTATCTTATTATATAATATTCATTAACGCACACTTCACTCCTAAAACTCCTGGGTGCTAACAGATTGTCATATCTTTGGAGGGCACTAGAGTCAGTTCCACAAGCAGAAAGCAAAGAGTGTGACATTTATTCATTGGACTCTGAAATGGATCTGTAGCATTAGGGAATGAAATAAGGCCATGGTGCCCAGAGGTGTAAACAACAGAACCTGCGTCAGACACAGCAGGGTAGGGTGGCTCTGCCGTCTTTGCATATTGTATTTGCTCTGGTATCAAGGTTAAGCTAACCTTTCTTTTAAGCTTTTTTCCTCAAATCAATGTCTTCTCCCATCCCAGGCCACCAGTAGTACAGTTTCACCTGTCTCTTGTAGAAGAACAATGGTGCAAAGAAGTGCATTCCTATGTATTTACTGTGATAGCTGTTTCAGTGGAATTTGCATTCTAATGAAGAAAACAGGTAGATGGCAACATTTAATACAGATAAATACAGGTTTAATAGTGGGACCACAGTCATAAAGAGGCTGTTCAGGCATTGGAAGCCATGATAGTCCACTTGCACTTCTTGGACAAGCACTGTAGTGCCGAGGCATACAGTGAGACCGAGGGAGAGGCATCTGCTCTGTACTGCTGGCATGATGAGGACATAAGGGAGACATAGTGGGCAACTATGCTAGAAATCCCTGTGTCCAATAGAAAAAGGGATGCAGTTAGAGGCAAGTTGTTGAGATGCCCGTCTGTAGGGTGTAGTCAGCATTTCTTCTTGAAAGCTCTGTCACTCGTCACTCCAGGTCTATTCTGGGAGATATAGTTGACTTCAGTGAAGAGCTTGGTTGGCTGAATAAGTGCAATAAATCCAGACACCAGAAAAGTTAGACCCCTTGTGCTCACTGATGACACTATACCTGTTAAGATCATGATGGTGACATTGTCTTGGGCATTGGTTTTTCTCTTCTCACCATAATCAACGACACAAAATCATGATTACTTTTATTCCTAAGTGTACATATCTCATGCAGAATAAACCTTTAACTAGTATCCAGTGTCCCTGCCCTCAAACATAAAAATAGCAGATGACTGTAATACACAGTGGTGAGACCTGTTGTACGGGGGCCAGGGATGGGGGCCCGGGGGTGGGGAACCGGGGGTGGGGGACTGGGGCTGGGGAGTTGGGGTGGCAGTGGGACATCACACTGCATCTGTCAAGGGTTAAGAGCTCTGGACTTAGACCCATGAAAACTCAATCAGACAGAAATCCAACATAGACTTGGAGAAATGGGCAGAAGGCCCAACCTTAGCAGAAGAACTATTGGAAGCTGATTACTGTGGGTGAGAGAGAGTTAATCGTTAAGGGAGGGACTCTAGATAGGTAGGCAGACCACAATGGATTAATTTGCACAGAGGGACATCTGGGTACACTAACTCGACTGGATAGGCCTTAACATGCATGAAATCTGGTGGTGGGGGCTACGTAGGTACGGTTGGGGGTATATAAAGATAATTAGGATTTTTGTATGAAATGCACAAAAGTTCAATAAAATTATAAATAAAAAAGAGGGGTTAGAGTAAGAGGATTTGATCAGAATTTCCTCTATAAGGTTGGTACCTTTCAAAGATATCAGGTGATTGACCCTGTTCAGCTTACATGTATCCAGAAAGTCCCATCTTCACAGCAGCTGGAGAGGTGAGAATCCCCATGAAAGCCGGAATAGCATCCGGGTCTGAGCCCTGGGGACACTCCGTCCTCCACATCTCATTATTATGCAAGGAATTTGGTTCATACTAAACTGATGTTTCCTGGATTCCTACATCTTGGAAGTATCATATCTAAGACACAGAAAAGAACATTGTAGGACTGGAGCTCTGGGAACTGTTTGATATGTCACAGATAATATATGATGTGGGGGTGACATGCACATAAGTGCAAATATCAAATTACATCTACCAGTATCAGTGATGTATGAGTTGGGTATTTTGATGTGGCCATAACAGGAAAAGAAACTGAAGGGTCCAGTTATGATTTCGCTCTGGGAACAGCAGTGATTCTGTCCTGTGACCCTGGCTAGATACTGTTGGGCCCTTACCTCTCTCATCACTTTCAGCTCACAGCTGAATGGTCAGCCCTGTTTCCCTTACTCTGTAATAACAAATGATATTAATGATGCTGATTGTGTATGGGATGTGGATGCCTATTCCTGCCATGATTCTGTAGGAAAATCATTGAGAATCCAGCTCTAAAGCATCAAGCCTGCCAGGAGTGGTAGTATATATCTTTAATCCTGGTACTCAGGAGGCAAAAACAGTGGATCTCTGAGTTCACGGCCAGCCTTGTCTACACAGTGAGTTCCAGGCCAGCTGGGACAACAGGGAGACTCTGTCACAAAAAAGAAAAGTAAAAATAAAATATCAAGACTGTATAAATTGTATAAATGCATAAAACTTTCAAAGAATTAAAGTAGTATACTTTAAAGTATATATTCAGTATATATTCTGAGTATAGACTCAGTATATATTCTGAGTCTATTTTATTTTTACATGATAGAAGTATCCAAAACACAATGCCAGTAAGACATATGCAAGACCGCTCTCTACTCTGAAGACTGAAACATCAATACTGTACTTATGAAAACCAAGGACAGCTGCAGTTCCTCACATCGTTACAGCCGTACAAGGTTTCCTAATTCTTTCCAGAATCTATTAAAGCATGTTACATCAAGACTTTCCACTACTCAAGGTATAATTTCTTGCCCAGTTTAATATCACTTTAAAAAGAGTGTAAATAATGGAGGAAGATGTTCTTCCAATAACTGTATAACAACATATAAGCATAGCTGAATTATGTATGACAAATGTCCAGTATTTGGAACTCACATGCCTAAGGGATTTAGGGATTAAGGAAGAGAAATCCTGGAGGATCTGAGATGGATCAGTCAGTGATTGCTGTTCTTAGAAACTTGGTAAGCTAGGTTGGGATCTGCAGAACCCAGTAAGAGCCAGATGTGTTGGCACCGCCCACCATCCAAGCACTTCTTACAGAGGTGGATGGTGGGGACGGGAGAGCTTCCTGGAACCTCTTGGGCCAGGAGTGTGTAATACACCTGAAGCTAGAGAGATTCTGTTCAAAACAAGGTAGATTATGAGAGCGTACAGCCAGAGTTATCCTCTGAAGTTCATCTGTGCATTGTTCCTCAGTGTACCTGTCACACCCACACACTCACACATACACACACACATACACATGTATACAATCACATACATACACACCCACACATATACATACACATGAACATACATACATACATGCACATATATACACTCACACACATGCATGCATACAATACACACAAACACGTACAAACCCACCCACATACACATGCGCACATACATGGTTGCGCATATGTACACACATGTGTGCATGCACACATATATATACCTGCTCTCACACACATCCATACATATATACATGCACGTACATGCCTGCATACAAATACAAACACATGCATACACCCCTCCACATACACATACACACACACTCTCACACATCCATACATATACACATGAACCCACATCTGTACACATGCAGACATGCATGTATTCACATCCATACACACATATACATATATACATATATTCACACATATACACATACACAAATCCATACACATATAAACATTCACATACATACACATCCATCCATACACACATACTACACACATACACATGTATACATGCATTCACACATATCCATACATATACACATACACACATATTTAAACACATACAAACACTCACCTACACACACATACATACATAAACACATACACATATTTCCATACAAACATACATACATACACATCAATACACACAACCATACACACATCCATGTATATGTACATACACACATGCATGCACAAACACACACACTTTCATATATACACATACATACACATGCACACATCCATAATATACATACACACATGCACATATATACATACATACACACATGCACACGGATACACATATACTCACACATCCATACATATACACATAGACACATACATATATATATATGCACCCACATACATACACTCACATTGATACATACATACACATATGCATATACACATGCATTCACACATATATATATACATATGTATATACACACTCATATGAATATGTACACTCATACATGCACACATACACACATACACATACATATACATATATACACACTCACACACATACACTCACACACTGACATATACACACATGCATATATATACACACATACATACACACACATATGCACAGACCACACATACACTTACACATCCAAACATAAACGTATATACACACATGCATATACATATGCACCCACATACATACACACACATTGATACATACACACATACACCCTCATACACATACACATACATACACACGCAGAGGGTAAGAGGGAGAAGAGACACTGTGTCTTCCTTCAGCCGTATGAAGGATAAAGGACAGCTCATCTTCTACCTTCAGCGCAGTGCACTCCAAGCCCTGTTAGGAACCTTTAACATATCTGTGACTGGGTGGTGAGGTATGTGGAAAAGCTGACAGTGCCACGGTTATGCCAGAGGCAGAGGCAGAGGAAGTCCACGTCAACCTTCGCAGAATGAGAAAGTGTGTCACTGTCCTGGGACTTCCAGTGGCAGAACCTGAAGATGGGCTCAGCACACAGTCTGAAGTCACGGTGACTGGCAACTCCTAACCGTGTTAACTGGAGCCATGGCTTTCATTCCAAGGTAACTTCCTGGTGTTGCATGATGCTTCCTTCTCAGTAGAGGAACTGAGCACAGATTACTGTTTTACCTACAGCTAAACATTGTAGAGAAAGATAGGGGCCATGGTGAAGTCAGAGTTAACACACATATGTACAGTACAAAGCATGTTATCAAGGTGAAAATGAGACTTGAAATGTTGTTCTTACAGTTTGGAGCCTTTGATGTGTTTACACGTGAAACTCTCCAGGGTTCTCCAGCTCTGCTTCTTCTCAGTTCAGGGTCTTGTGACTCAGGCACATCCTTCCTCCCGGCTCAGCCTCTGCAGACACAAGACACTCAGCTGCAGAAGCTGTGTTGGCTCAGGCTGTTTTGTTTGGTGCTTGTGAAGGTCATGGGCATTCTGTGCTCTCCGTAACTGATTAGACAAATCATATGTACAACTAATCCCTCTAATCTCTCCCCTCAGTCAGACCACAGGAGAGTCTACATGCAAAAAGGATCAGGCTTTCATACATTCAAGGCTTCTTTCATCTGAGGATCTCAAAGTCCTTGTTACATGTGTCTAAAGCTTTCTAGCCTTCGTGTGAAATGGGTCTTACAAGATTTCTTTGCAGAAGGCCATGCATGGAAGCAGTCAGAAGTTTTCTAAAGAGTCACCATGCAGGGGAGAGAGTGATCATATGTCAAGTTTCAGGTTCCCGGACCCCAGGGGCCTGGTACATCTCCATGTACACAGCTCATCTTTTAGGAGATGGAAGTGAATTCCCGAACTTCATAATGGGGTGTGGGGCAAATAAGGCTGCAGACTTCGTGGATGGCCCTTCTTCACAATCGTCTCTGATGGTTAGCAGTGAAGCAAGGACAAGTTCTATGCCTGCTGGAGGACAGAGCTCTTGGGGAGTTGTGTGCAGGAATCTGGGCCTGTGAGGCTGCACCTCATCCAGAAGATTACAGAGCTGTGGACCGCCATGAGGCGGGAGCGAACCAGCGGAAATATGGTTAAACTTATTCTGGTTCTCCCTCTGCTTCTTTTCTTCCCTAACTGGGTTTAGGTTAATTTTATGAGTGAATCCTACTATGTATCCTAGGCTATCCTGGAATTCATACATATCCCAGGTTAACCAAGAGTTTGAGATCCTCATTTCCTCCATGTCTTGATGGTATTGTAGGTGCGCACCACCACATCTTGTTTGTTCTGGTTGTTTAATCATCTACATAATTTAACCCCTGAAATAGCATGAATGAAGTCATATGCACCAACTAATACAGAGAACCCTACAACTCTTTCGGAACTGAGTCCTCATCTGTCCTTGGTTCCCAGGTTATCAAGGGAATTAAACTCATGGACCCCATTCATACACTTTGCTTAAATAATGGATGCCTTCATGTTAAGGTTAATAGGTGTCAATTAACATGACTGCTGTTGCTTAGGGGAAAGTCCCATGCTCAATGGAACTATGATCTAAACATGGGTGAGCTCCTCTGTCCACATACTCCCTGCCTCCAACCGGAGGGAACAGGGAGGATTTAGCACATTCCTTTTCTTGCCAACCCTCCATTTTCTCATATAACCCACATTTCTCTGCACACTTCTTTTCTAGGATATAAGCTTCCAAACCCTCAGAGCCTCCAAATCCTGAAAACACTCTCCTTTATCACTCTTCCTGGCTGCTAGGACCTGTTCTATGGTGAAGCCCTTCTTTGCTCCCATGCTGTTCCAGTCCTTCTGTGATTTCACTACCCTGGTTGGCTTCTGTGTATACGTTGCCAGACTATACCTAGAGTGGGCGTTGTAAAGCCTGCTCCACCCCATCCATCTGTGGAATGGTCTGCTCTTGGACACTTAACTGTCATGTAGAACAGCATCTAGCTGCGGAAATTTCTTCTTCCTTGGACTCGTTCCAGAGTGTTGGCCTTCTCAGTGCAGATTGATTCCCTCTGCTTATGGCATGGCATGCCCCAAGCTTGCAAGGACAATTGCATTGCACACTTAATACATTTGCTTTCTACAGAGACTGCTACCATCTTTCAAAACTCAGTCTATGACCTATTCTTGTGGTTGGGAATGGGAGAAGAATGGGAGAAGAAACTATTTCCCTCTGGAATAGTAAAAGAATTGGACACAAAATAGCAGAAACAAAATGCACATGTTAGACACACATGTGTTCAAGGGTTACTGTAACTGGAATCAATCCATGAAGAAAAACTCAGCATACAGGGGACTCTGCCCCTGAGGATCTGATGACTCTATTTAGAGGGATAATAAATGAACCAGGGGATCACCCAGGACTTCACACATTCTACCTTCTCTGTGGATCACCCAGTAGTTCATGTGTCTTACCTTGTCTGCCACTGTTTCCATGACAACTCAATGTCAATCAGAAATGCCCTAGCTGAACTTGCTTCCAGTGACTTTTTAGTTGTTATTTTTATTTTGTGTGCATGAGTATATTGCCTGCCTGAGTGTGAGGGCACCCATGCCCTGCAGTGGACGAGGAGGTCAGAAGCGATTGTTGAATTCCCCTGGAACTGGAGTTACAGGTGGTTGTTAGCTGCTATGTGGGGCTGGGAATTGAACCCAAGTCTTCTGCAAGAGCAGCCAGTACTCTTAAGCACTGAGTCATCTCTCCAACCACTCCTTGGTAGTTTATTAAATATATATATTCCTTGGACTACTTTCACATTATCATAACCTAATGCAAACTAGGTCATGATCATCACCTGAGTTCCAGAGGTATGGGCACTGTTTCAGCACTTGCTTCTGCTGTCTAACAGTCTTATCACCATAAATCACATTTGAAAATCTAAAGTATATGCTATCTAGCCCATTATTATCAAACAACAGGCATGCACATGTTATTTAAATCAAAACGCTCGCTCTGTATTCACTAACGCCTTCCCATATCTTATGGGATATTCAATTGGCAAATTAGTAATGAAGTTTTGCTAAGAGAAATGATGTCCTTAAAAATAATTTCAACACAAAACATTTCACAGAGAATAAGTGTCTCAATAATGGGCTGCTGACCCCTGCACAGCTTGGGGGAAAAGCACTGCCTTTCAATCTATTCATTTTGAATCCTATGTGTGTTTAGAAACGTAACATTATTACTCTCTCCACTGAATTTGTCACAATGGAGCTCTGAGGATCTTTAAGGTCACCTGTGCTTTTCCTCCAAGGTCACTCCCATGACTTCTGTTTTTTGTTTGTTTGTTTGTTTGTTTGTTCTCTCTTGTTGTGGTTTGACACTCTGATCGAAAGTGATTTAGGGGAGAAAGAATTTATTTCAGTTTATAGGTTACAGGCCATCAAGGAGTCAAGGTAGGGAAACAGCTCAGGGGAAAACCAAAGCAGAAACAAGGGAGGATGGTGCCTTCTCCAAGGCTCCTACTGAATGGCTTCCTGCTATGGCCAGGACCACCTGCCCAGGCAATGTTGTGATTCACAATGGCTTGGACTTCCTATGACACTTAAAAGTCAAGGTAATTCCAGTAGGATGTATCTACAGGCTAATCTGACCCAGGAAACTCCTCAACCGAGACTCTCCTTACAGCCAACTCTAGGCTGGGCCAAGCAGACATTCAGAGCTAAGTAGGATACTGTCTATCTTACTTTCAGACTCTGGCTTTCACACTAGTGAGGACAGTGTTTCTGACAAAGGCAGCTCAGTGCTGAAGCTGAAATCATCACCACCACTCAAGCAGTACCACAGGAAACTCTCCCTCTGTGCAAAGCAGAGGACAGTTGTTCTCAGGGACTTTTGATATGGACAGGACTTTTAACGCATAGCATATATGTTCACTTGAGATTTGGAAGAATTCTCCCAGTACAGTTACAGGGACACTGGCATATGAGAACCACAAATGTTGCCGTCTTTACAGTGTCTCTTCAGCCTGTGATTTCCCTAGCATTCACTTGGTTTATCCCACTCATTTGCTATTTGTAAATACTGAAGTACTTCAGCTCTAGTAATGACTTAACTCTTACTTCTAGTGCTGGGTGCATTCCTACATCGAATTTGTATATCCTCTGTCCCCATCTGTGACATTAATGCTTAATGAATATAAAATTAGCATTAGAATGCTCTGGAGTTACCAACACTGCTGCATGTGGAATAAGATATCTGCTTAGGTCAAAGGAAACAGGACCAGGAAGTTATATTGATAAAAAGTCTACCAAATAAAAATGCTTAAAATTTCATGATAGGCATGTACACAGTCAGTTAATACATTCTACGATGTTCAATATTTCTTGTGATAAAAGTTTTTTGTTGTTTTGTTTTGGGCTGGTAAGATGGTTTAGTGGGAAAACTCACTTAGCTTATAAACCTGGTGACTCAATTTTGATAGTTGAAATCCACAGTGGGAAGCGAGAACCAACTCTTAAATTTTATTCTAACCTCCACTTGTGTGCTATGACATACAACTATCATTAGATTAAAATAAATTTTAAAATTTTATAAGGAAAAAAGACCTTTTCCCTTTTAATTTCTATATTTTTAAATTCAATAATCTAGAATTCAGGATCTTTAAACATTTAACCAAACATGACTCTCAGGGTGAGGATTAGTGATCTGGGCATAAATGTTTACCACAAATAGGCTTTGTTACCAGTTTAAATTGATTTTTAAGATGTAAATTATCGTTATTGCCATTTAGTTTAGTTAGCACATAGGCACACTTATGATCATGCATTTATAACCATTAGAGAAAGACATGATGCTAGTATAGGTAAGAAAATATTTCAGATCGAAATTACTGTGCTCACTGTCAGTTTGTCAGTTCTTGAGTCCTTCAGTTTTAACGTAGAAGGCTATTTTTAAAAATGGACTTTAAGGCCTGGAGAGATAGCTCAGCTGTACTTGCAGGGGGTCAGAATCCAGTTCCCAGCACCAACATGGCAGCTAACAACAGTCTGTAACTACAGTTCCTGGGATTCTGACACTAAATTTGGCCTTGGTGGGCACTGCATGAAAGAGTTCATTTACTTACATGCAGGCAAAACACTCATGCACATAAAAGTAAAAAGAAGTAAATGGGTGTTAATATTTAGCTTAGGCTGAACTTGAATACACAATGATTCTCCTTCCTCAGTCTGTCTAGTGCTGGTGCTGTGATTACGAGCCTATGCTAGCACACCCCCTGACTCACATAATTACCTTACGTGTGGCATTAACTATGACCATGGTGGCCTGATATCCAGGGATCCTGCAATTCTGCATAGGACATGATGGCCTCACTTCGTGTAGACATTTGTGATAGTTTGAGGTACTGGATAGTGTTACTTATGCAAAGACTTGCCATTGTTACTAATGTTTTCAGAGTCACAGATAAGGGAAATAGTAAATTGGGACTAAAATGAGGCTTTTGGAGACTTTACCACACTAGTATTTTTACTACGTCTTTTGACTGGGAGTGATGGCACACACCTTCAGTCCGAGGACTCGGGAGGCAGAGGCAGGTGATCTCCATGAGATCAAGGCCAGCTTGGGCTACATAGAGAGTTCCAGGCTAGCTGGGGCTACAGGGAGACCCTGTCTCAAGGACAATAACTTATTCACATTTTCTTATACCTTGTCTCTGCTATTGATTAAAGTATACTGTGTGCAAATCTTCAGTATTCTGTTAAAGTTATTTTTCACAATGACATTTTATTGTCCACAGCTCCAACCATTTCTAGTGTTTTGAAATTAAGAAGGCCATTTGGTCTTCATGCTTGGATCACTGAACATCTGGGTCTAGAGTGTGAAACTTTTACCTGTCTTACCTCCAGATTCTCAGATCTCCTGGTATAGAAGAGAGACTTGAAGCCATCATCAACACACTGTGATTCAACCTGTTCTGTGACTTTAATCAGCCTACAAATATGGAGTCCTGCTGGGGAAGCACACTGGACTGAAACTACTTCATTCTGAAATACTTTAGGAGGCTTACAAAAATCATTCAGTGGGCTCAGAATATGAAAAATTTTAAACATAAGTTATTCTTCTACAACCTTATGCTCACAAGTGTTGGTTTTCTTTGTAAATAAGCTACTTGAAAATGATTTTGTACATTAGGAAGTAAAGTCAGGTTGTTAAAAATAACTTTTGGGTTGTATCTGATCCATCAGTGTACAGTGAAAACTTACAGCTGTGTGTGAAAATTCTACTAATTGCATATACATCACTGAATTTCAATACAAAATTCTGGGTTTAGTACAACTTTGGGATAGAATCACAAGCAACTTTCTTTTATGTGCTTCTGAACTTTTGTTGTTTTGTTTGCTTCAGGTTTTAGAATTTAAAATGAGTTGAAAATTAACATCTTCCTCTCATGTGATATAATAGGTCAAATCATCTTACAGTTTACTCTGGCAATGGAAAAGACAATGCCAGCAGAGGTACATGTTCAGACACTGAACACGGCTACGTCATTGAGGATGGAAAAGGCCCTGAGTTCTTACCCTCAAGTTCACAGTACACACATATAAGAATTAGCAGTTCAGTGTTAGTCCTAGAACTGGTTACCAAGATTTAAGTACCCTACTATGCAAATTGTTACAGGAATACTTGATAACAATGCATTCACATCTCATACATGCTCTGCTTATGGAGCCGTGTTAGCAGACAGCCCAGTGAGTCTGATGTCTGCTCTCAGGACTTCATGCTTGCTCTAGGGGATGCAGAACCAAGGAGACTTCATTTGACGGAACAGACCTAGAATCCTTTCCCTCTCCAGGAAAGTTCTCCAACAGTTCAGTGTGTTCTATCTTCCTTCACCCTAGAATTTTACATATTTACAAATGTATGTGTTTGCGTGTAAATACGTATACATGTATTCACAGTTTTCATCTTTATATTTCAATGACCTGATCCCCTTGGAAGCCCCATTTCCCACAAGATGACTTCTGGTGTCTTCTTTCACACATGCCACATCACCTTCACCTAGCTGTTTCCTGGTGCCAAGGGTCCTCAAGCCCAGGTACTTTACTCTTTCACTTTTCCAGTTCCACATGTGACAGCTGGGACCCTTCCCTGAGTCTTGGCTACAATTACCTGCTCGAGTCAGCTTCTTACCCCTCTCCCACCATGCCGCAGTTGGGAATCTACTCTATCATGCCATTTTCCAGTCTGTCTTCTGCTCTTCATTTTCAAAGAGCAAACAGCTGTGTCTTGTCAATATACGGAAAACAGAGTTCACCTTCCTTAAGCAATTGTTGCTCTCAGCCATTTGACTGCTCTGCATGAAGAGGTTGGACAGTTCTAGACTGGCTCAGACTGGGTAAGGGTGAAAGGTCAAGCTATAAGGCTTTTCTGTTTGCAGATGAGTCTCACAAAGACATTTCTCCCCATGGAACACAGTGTCAGATTTTACCTCAGTGCAGACACACGCTTTCTCACAGCTGGTCCTCACCATGTCTGTCTCAGACAGTATCAGCACGGACATAGACAAAGTGTAGAATGAGGGTGGGATTCCCAAGTATCCACCCGAGTGGTCATCCCTGCCGTGTTGTCTGCACCGAGCCCACTCACGCAGGACGGCCTACTGAGACAACCTCATTGCTTTCCTGGGCTGTTGATTTTAATCCTGCTTTCTTAGAACACCCAGACACCCAGATATATACTTGTTTGTGTATGTATTTATTTATTTATTCATTTATGTTTGTTGGTTTATTTTATGTCTTTATGAAACAGAGTCTCTCTATAGCCCCAACTGGCCTAGGACTCACCATGTAGACCATGCTGTCCTCGAGCTCTTAGAGATCTGTCTGCCACAGCCTCCCAATTACTGGGATTAAAGGCATGCACTGTGGCACCCTGCTGCAACAGCAGTTGCTCTGAAGATTGAAGACAAAGCCAGGCAGTAGATCCAGTGACTAGAAATCATTTTTGTTTCCCTAAAAGAGTTGGAAATAGATTAATGTCTGCAGCTTCTCATGCAAAATTGAGAGACTTTCCTAAATGTGACCCATCTATTACATCAGAGAAAAAGGTGGTGCCTCCCACAACAGGCAACCCATTCTGGAGAAATTTTTGTACTTAATCTTTGATGCGTAACCTTGTTTCAGGTGTAGAGGATGCAGAGCTAATAAGAAGAACAAGCTCCCACATTATATCCTATGCTTCTGGGACACAGCAGGGGCCTGGGAAGATGACAGCGCTGGACCAGGAGACCAGGAGCCAGGACTTCTCTCCAGTCCATCCCCATTTCCATCACTGTCCACTTGGGAGACAGTCTATTCACTGCATGCTTTAGAAGATGACCTTGCACATTTTTCCTGTCTCAGAGATGCCTGTTAGTGATCTTGCTGTGATTCTGCTTTATGATCCATTGCAACATGGTTGGTGGGATGTTGTTCCTGTTTTGGATCAACATGCAATATTGGCAATTCTGAACAAATGCATCAAAAATTATTCTCCAGTTGAGGCTTCCTCAACCTCCCTTAAAAGTGGACACAAGTAGTGAGCTATCAGAATCCCAGGAACAGAAAAGCCTTGGCAATTCCTCAGCATTTGAGAAAGAGAAACATTCTGAATTGAGACTCAGTCACCACAAAATCAACAGATGGCACTGATCTAGCTAAGGGTTTGTCTTTAGCTGGCTATGACTCGTAGCTGCGTTCACTGCTCGTGCACAGTGTACCTAACCTCTGTGGAGATTAAGACAGGGTGATACTAGAGGGACAGAGGTAATATGAAAGAAATTTTCATCTTCCAAAGTTTATGATGCAGTTGCTGAAACATAATTATTTGGATTAACTTGAAAATGGAGTTGCTTGGAAGAGTGTATTGTCCATAATATGTTGGTACATGTTTTAATATAAAATTTCGTGAGATATTATACATAATCATATAGTTTAGTGTAAAAGATTCTCAAGACACCTTAACTTGGAAAATTATCATTGTTGTCATAACATACTACAAAGAGAAGTGTGTAGGTTGATGCAGGGAGTCGGGGGATGGAAATTTGAACTAGGCCTTGATAACCAGGTAAGATCATAACGAAGGCAGAATGATATGTTAGAACAAATGTGATTTGAGGTCAGAAAGCTGAATACACACTCTTTCACTTATTAGAGTTTGTGATCCTATCAATTGACTCCTGCAACATGTATGACAGAGCGTTGTAAAATAGGACAAGTGTAAAATGGGAGCTGCTGAAGTCACTGAAGAATGTTTTGTTCATTTGTGTCTTCAAGGCCTGGCAAGATGTGTGTGTGCTTGTGTGCACAGGTATGTGTGCACAAATATGTATATGTATGTATGCATATTTGTACATGTGTACATGTATATGCATGTGCAAGCATGTATTATGAATATGCATAGATGTGCACATGCATATCTATATGTATAAATGTGTTTGTATGTTTATGAATAAGTGTGTGTACATATGTGTATATGTGTATATCTGTCTGTACCTATCTATAGATGTGTATGCATGTGTCTGTATGTGTGTATGTATATAGATATGTATGCCTCTGTGTGCATAGTTGAGTGTGTTTGTGTGTGTGTGTGTGGACATAGTCATGAATATAAGTATGCTTGTATTTATCTGTGTGCATGCATGCATATTTGCATGTGTGTGAACACAGGCTCCAAGGAGGCTCTGCAAGTACAAGGTTATCATAACGGGTAAAGCAGACTGAGGTCATAACCCTGGGTTCAGCAATATGAGAATTTCAGAAGACAGAATCTTGCACTGAATGGTGTGATTTCTAACATGTTGCTTATAACTCGAAAGAGGACTGGCTTTCACTTCCTTTCACTGGCAGACTACCGAATTTCACGGTGGCCTGTGCCCTCTGATTGCAGTCAGTTCTGTTCCTGGAGTGGTGTTGCCAGTCTCAGGACCTTCCTCCACGGTAAGCTCATGGCAGCTTAAGGTCAGACACTGGATTGTTGTGGGCATGTGATGGAGAAGTGTATCTGCTTGGCTGTGCAGTGGAGAAGCATAGATGGCAGGATTGGGAGAACCTTGTGTTCTGCTCACTCACAAAGGGCTGTTTTCTTTGTCTAAAATGCAGCATCTTGTCTTCAAAGAGAGAGCTGCAGAGACAAAGGAGGGGAAATTCTGATTCTATTGACGTGAAAAGGAAATAAAGAGGGGAAAAGAAAAAGAGAGAGCAGAAGGGAGGCAGGAAAGGGGGGGCAGGCTCCTAGGATCCCGAAGCAGAAGCAGGACGGGGCTCCAAGTTACTGCCTTTTTGCTCAGATCCTGGCCATGGCGGCTGGCTGCAGCCCTCACTGTCGGTCAGAAGGCATTGCATTCCCTTCCTCACTTCAGGCTGCTGGGCCCAGACTTTCCAGTTCAAATCCGTCTTTGTTGGTTTTATTGACTTGTTTGCTTACTCCATTTTTGTGATGGGATTGAGGCCAGGATCTCGCTGCACTCTTTGTGAAGTCCTATCCCCAGCCCCGGTTTGTGAAGACAGGTTGTCACTGTGTTGAGCAGACCGCCTGAAAGGCTCGGACCGCCCCCCGCCTCCATTTCCCAAGTGCCAGGTTGCAGCTGTGCATCGCCATGCTTGGCAAACTCTTTAAAGCAGTTTTAACTCCGCAGGTTTTCCTAAAACTCTGGAGCGGGGACCCTTATATCACATTGCTCACTCATGAACCATTAGCAACAAAGGCGTGGGGCATGAACCATCCGCTGAAGCAGCTGAGGACAGCTGAGCCCAGCCAGCATTCTCCCCTGGAAACCCCAGCCAGGCTAAAGTGGAATCACACAGCACAGAATCTGCTCCTAAAGGAAGAGCCTCACTTTCATGGAGCTTCAGGGATCAAAGGGCTTGGGAGGCAAGTAGACTCCTGTTCGTGCACATCTGCCCCGGAGCCACGTGACCAGCTGCAGTCAGAATGACTGACTCAGAGATGACAGAATGATGAAAACGAAGTTCTGTCTAAGAAGGAGCAGAGCGAGGGACAGGCATGGGTTGAACAGATGACTCGCGCCATGGGTGTGGGCCTTGGGAATCCGCCACCTCAGATTCCTCAATCTACATGGGACAGTGCTCATCACCTGAGGTTGGGAAGTTGTGCCTGAACAAGATGAGTATGCTCTATGAGCTTGTCATGTGCAGGGACTTTACAGCGTAGTTGCCTTGCTGATCACTGGAACGTCTTCCAAACCCCTCACTGTCATGTATGGATGACTGCGGTCCTTGTCTTAGTTACAAAACATGGGGTCCTGGGTATGAAATTGTGTAAAGTCACCAAGTGGCGAATTGATAAGGGAGGGTCACACACACCTTCCTGGTATTTCAGTCCAAGGTCCCCGTGATACGAAACACCTCTCTGAAGAAGAAAAGTCAAGATACTTTTCCGTGTGCAGCTTTGGCCTGGGAGGTCCTTGTTGTGGTGATTGAATGAGGTGGAGCACATATCCCACCTCTCTCCATGAGGTCTAAAGAAGGTCACGGTGTTAGGTTGTTAGGAAAGTTCACACTCAGTGTTTCAAACCAAAAAAACAAAAGACAACAGCAAAACAGGAGGCACAAGAACTCAATGGAAGAACAGGGTGAACAGAACTTATTTGAGGCTTTATTCAAAAGGAATTTGAAAAAGCTTAGCCGTCCAGTTCACCCTGCATGTCTGCCCACACTGCCCTCCCAGACCAGCCTGTTGGGGACCAGAAAAGGAACCTAGTGGTGGGGGTCCAGGGGATACTGCTTCCAATTCAAGGCTAGCAAACCTCTCCAAGGAGAAGGGGGTTGTGGGACTTTTATAAAGGATAAGAATAAATAAGAATAATGCTTATTTAATATATTTTATTTTCAAATTTCTGAATTAGTCTGACTGTGTTCCTTTAAGCAGCTCAGTCTTTGGAGTCATACCGCTGTCTACTTCGTCTTTCCTTCTTCCTCTACTGCCTCCTGCCTCTCCTGTCCCTTGGTTCTCTCTCTCTCTCTTTCTCTCTCTCTCTCTCTCTCTCTCTGTCTCTCCCTCAACCTGAAAATTCTGGTTAGATTTGGTTTAGGCTACACACCATGGTTTATCACCAATATCCACACTTCTGTTCCCAGGCACTGGAACACTTCCTTAGAGCTGAGAGCGCACAGACTGACAATTATATTTCAAGCTGCATTTAATGTTGAAGCATGAGACAACAAATTGATCTTAGATTTCTTCAGTCAAGCATGACTTCACCTCTGACTTTGAAAGAAGCTGCCATCTCAGAGCAGTTGTATAGCTCCAAAATAAATACAAAGGAAAAAAAAGCTTCCTCCATGTTAAAGCCAAACAAAGGAGGAATATTTTTTTCCCACATTTGGCATTCCTGGTTCTGAAGACATGCCCCACACCTTTGTTGCAACCTGCCCCTGCCTGGCAGAGCCTGTCTTGGAAAGATGCCTATTCACAGAAGTTCTGCTCGGTAACCTGCCTCTTTTCATTAGAGAATAGAAAATGTAATATATTCAAATACCTGCACACAAAAATATCTGGCAAGATGCATATTCAGTGCTAAGACTTATCTGCATTCCACTATTTATTGAATTTCTGTACAATAATAGCTCTTGAACAAAGGAGGACACAGATCTCCCTGTGTGAGAATGTCAAGCCCTCCCCTTCCTTTCCTTGCTTCTCAGGTGTTTCTTTGAGGCAAGGAACAGTGGTCAGTGTTTCTAAATCCAAAGAGAACCCACAAGGCTGGAGTTGCTTTTGGATTTTCATTTCTGAAATCAAGAACCGAATCCAATTATAATTGTGCAACAGTGTAAGGTAGAGGGCTGGGGAGACAAACAAGAAATGGAATGCATGAGGAGAAAAGCGTGCATCAAACACATCTTCTCCAAGGCTACCAATTAAACTTCAAATATAATTCACAAAACATACAAACAATGCCATAGAACAGATTAAAATGCTGGGGTATATTTCAAACACCTTCTTTTCCTTTTAGTATAGCAAACAGGGCTCCATTTGGAGAGTTCCTATTATGAATTGCTGTCTGAGTCTTGAAACACCATCACCAATCCAGAATTAACAATAGAAGTATCCAATTTCTACCTTCATACTTAACACTGAAGCAGGAAATTAGATTGGAATGTCTATTGTGTCATTCCAAACACCCAAACTCGTAATCCTATTTGCTTCCCACTTTGAAAAAACAAGATCAGATCTTTCTCAGAACTCCCAGCTTGTGTGCGGCCGCCAGCCCTTGCCCTCAGGAATCCCGGCGCTCCCTGCTATCCCAGGCGCCGCTGCTGTGCGGCGATAGTCCCCTTCGAATGAACAGGCTTCAGCTCTCTGGCTCCTGCGCTTCTTTCTGCCTTGTTGCTTGAAATGGCTCTCTGGCTGTCACTGTAACAAACAGTTCTAATTGCTGGGTTGACTGTTAGGGTGGAAATTGCAGTGGCCGGCAGTTGAAGGCTTTCACTCTGGTAATCACACGGGAGCCAAACAATTCCTTTCCTGAAGGAAGAAAGAAGATTATCTTGAAAAGACAAAGTAATAAATAATAAATCATTTAAAGAGAAGCAGCAGTCTTACCCTAACCTAACTGCAATGCCCCTCTCTCCACGAGCATGGGCGGCGGAGGGGGGGGGAGCTTGCTTTCTTAGGTTCTTGGCAGAGTTGTGGAGGGGTAGATTTTGCTTTTTTTTTTTTTTTTCCTGTGAGGTAATTCATGGTAGGCAATGATTTGAAATTGTAAACTCTCCAATTTATTTCCACGGCAGTCTGTGAGATGTGTCCCTGGAGGTAGGCACACAATTGCAGCTTTAAAGCTGAGCTGGCCTCCCTCCTCCCTTCCTTACATTAGTAAGAATGCAATCTCATTTAGGGAAAGATTACAAAATTCCCACATCCTAATAGTCTGAGAAAGTCTGATCATTTCTGGGGAAACCTCTCTGGTGGGAGAGGGAACTGAGACTGTATTCTCAGATTCACGGATTTTCTGCGATGACAGAATTCAGGGTATCAAAGGCCATCTCTAATTTGGAAACTTAATCAGATACCAAGCACCAAGAATGGCAGCTGCTCTTCTGTTATCTTGGATAAAATTACAGGGCCTACCAGTTCCCCTGCTTCCGGGCACAATCTGATCACCAGCTGAGGTCAGGAGAACATGTGCCATGGCAGGCTTGCACAATCACAGCCATTAGAAGAGATTTAACACCTGCCCCTCAAACATCAGACTTGTCTCATTACCAATAAACACAAACACAAAGCATGGGTTCTCACTGAGAGACTGGTGTGCACACTCAGGGGACTGGGGTGGAGGTGAGCCTTGAGGTTAAGTCCAGATCTTAGAAGAGCTGATCATCGGCTGAACAGGAGATACCCTGCTAGTGAACTTGGCCAACAAAGACTTTTGTCTAAAATCTTTGTCAGAATCACGAGTGTTCAGTCTCCAGGGGTTTGTCAGGTACTCAGACCTGTTCATGTGAACAAGGTATTCCAGGGGGGTGGAAGGCTTTAAAGCTTTATGGCGTGTTTTCTTCCATAAGAAGAAATGACTTGCCACAATGACTGCTTAGAATAGCACACTTCCAGCATTTCTATGAGCTTTAAATTTTTTAATAAAATGGTGGTAGAGGTTCCCAGAATCTCTCAGCTAGGGGTCTTCCAAGGTAGTAATCGGGTAGCACTTGGGGTGTGAATCTTTTCTGATGCAATAAATCCTCTTCCAAACTCTGGGGATACTGGCAGAATTCTCTTTCTTGCCTTGCTGAGAGTGATGGCCCCAGTTTCTTACTAGGTGTGCAACACTCGGAGATTGCTTTTAGTTTCTGGAAGCTACTCAGGATTCATGCCACGTGACCCTTCGGATGATTCAACAGAAACAATGGAGCTTTGCTCCAACAGCTGGGGGTTCAGCTCTGTGACATCACCTCTCTCTACAGTTAGAAGCACAGAGTCTAATCAAGCATGACATACTGCATTCCCTGGTCCCTCCCATATCCCACAGGGGAGATTGCACACCTGAGGGTAGGAATGTGAGGACCATCTTAGATCTGTGCTGAATTTCTATCAGATTTGGTAATGCTACCAGAAGTTTTTAAGCTATGAGGTAGGAGGAGTCACTAATCTGTTTTCTTATTTCAAATTATAATATCCACTAGAGAAAGAGAGTCATTGGTGATTGAGTGAGCATTGTTGAAGAACCTCAGAATGGAACTGGAGGGTCTGGTGTTTTTGTAATAGATAAAGAAACATAAAAAAATAGAATCAAAAAGTCAGTGAGTGCATTGAGGGTAGAAGGTGTGTATTGTGGTGTGTTTGGGCATGTGAGTGTACCTGCTGTGTGTGTGTAGAATGCTGTGAAATGTGTGTTTTGATTTTGCCTACAGTAGGTAGGTGACATGTGTGCCATGCATGTCCTATGCTGCATGTTGAGCAATATATGTAAAGTATATGCATATGTTTGGTGTGTGTCTGCTGTGTGTGGTGTATAGCACATTAGTGAAGTGTGTGTATGGTATATTCTGGAGAGTGTTATGAGTGGTGTGTGATGTCTTGAATGTGTGGTGTGTGTATAGTAGATGTATGCTGTGATGTGTGTGCAGTGTTTGTGATGTATTGTATATGTGTGTGATATGTATAGTACATGCATGTGGTGGTATGTGTGAGTTGGAGTATGTATAGTAAATATATGCTGTAATGTGTGATGTATTATACATGAGTGGCATGTGCATAGAACATACATGCTGTGGTATGTGTGAGATGTGTTGAGTGGGTGTGAAGTGTGTATAATGCGTGTATACTGTATGTGTATGTGCAGTGTGTATGATATGTATGTTGTGGGTTATGTGTCACATATATTTCTGGAGTATATACACCACACTGTGGTGTGTGTAAGTGTGCACAGTACATGCATGTTATGGGATGTGTGTAGTGTGAGCGTGTGTGTGTGTGTGTGCTCAGATGAGTCTTTTATCCCAGTGTTTCTGACAGAGGAATGGTTGACTGAGGATGCACTCTCCAGAGCAACGACACAGAACTGCTCTTGGCATAATCAGACAGCAGTGCTTCTTGCTTCCTCACACCATCAGCCCTTCCTGAGACTAACTTCCTGTGGAGCGATCTGTCCCTGTTTGCTTTTTGAATTAATTACAGCTCTACTTCTTCTAGTAACTGGCCAGGGAGAGTCCCTCAAAGTAAGAAGTGTTCTGTTCTGTTAGGGAGTCTTGGATTCTGCAAATAAAGACAGAGAGAGAGCTTGTTTGGCTAGAAGTGATAAAGGGAAGCTGCCAGTTTCGGAGACAAGAATGACCCTTGTACAACACCGTCTTTCGGTGTCTGCCCTGGGTGAGAATCCTGATTAAAGACACACCTGCCAGGGCCTGGAATGGAAGCAGGCAGGGTTGGCAGCTGTCTCTGTGAAGGCAACAGCAAAGGGCCTTCTCCAGACACACTGACCGGCATGCATATAGATGTGCAGAGTTGGTTTCTGCTCTTCTATTCATGCACCATGCCCCCAGGTTCAGTCATGGTGGCCAAACGATGTGCAGAAAGGAAGCAGCATATCTCCTGAGGTCCTTCATTAAGAAATAATTCTGTGGTTTGAATGCTGATCTTTCTGTGCATGCCCGTTCCTTCACGTTCCAGGGGTTTCGAGCACACACTTTCCCCTTCCTAAAATGCTCCATTGCTTAAAGAGCACGTCAAGCTCTGTCCCTGCAAATCTGTCATCTTCAAGTTAGACAGGGAGATGCTGCCACCTGAATCTGAACCACTTGGAAATACTCACATGCTTTTAAGGAATTTCAATATTTTAATAAAATGTCATCTTCACCAGAGGTTTAACTGTTTCTTCATTCAGTATGAACACCTCCACTGAACAACGACTTTAAATTCATCCAACGAGACTTGTTATGAAAAACAAAAGAAATAATTCTTTGAAAACATCCTCCTGTAAGTACAATTGTCTAGTAAACTCTCTCTTCATCTTTCAACACACAACCTGAAGTTTGACTTCTCTGGGAAGACTGTTGAATCAGCTATACTTTCTATACCAAGACTTTTTATTTTGACTCATAATTAGGGTATTCCTATTTAATCTGCCCACCCGCTATTTCCAAATACCTTTCAAAACCCATTAAAAGTGGGGTTTGACCATTTTTAATGACCCTTTGGTCCTCCTACAAACACAAGTATTATAGTTCGGAGACAAAGACAAGTGAAGTCGAAGGTGGAATCAAGCTGGAAACACCTCACTTGCGCAGCCTCCCACTTCCGTGCTTCTGAGGCTGCTGCTGTCTTTGTTGTGCCTTCTTGTCCTTCTTCCTTAACTGGATTGTGTGATCCTTTACTTGACATGTGCAGCTGAGTTTGTTTATCTTGAACTAAATTTGGTATTGACATAGCCAACTAAACACCATTTAAAACAAAATATGGGTAAATCTAGGTAGCATTTATATCCAATTAATTTAGGGATAGAGTCAAACTTGTAACTCATTCTTCTAGAGTCGTATAACCGAGGACTGTACATGTATTCTGAAGAGTGTTCCGTAAATGATTCAATTTGAGAACTGACTGAAGAAACGACTCTATAAAAAGACACCATCCTGGAGCATTTCTGAAACGAATAAGCTTTGCCTAATATGTATTTTTTATCCAGAAATCTAACAACCAATCCTCAGTGAGGCACACCTGTAACAGGGGCTTCCTGGTGTGGCTTTGATTGGCACACCTGTAACAGGGGCTTTCTGGCTTGGCTTTCATTGGCACTGTTTCCAGCATACCAGCAACCAACAGTTGGGTCACTTCTGCAGTCACATGTATCTTAAGTGTTAATGGTTGCCATGGTGATAAGAAAAGGCATTACAGAACGCACAAGCTGTCAACATGTTGCAGAAGCCAAAGGGAGAGTCTAAGAATAAACTCCTGTGAATTCCCGATCACACCATATTTGAGGAAAATTGCTGCTAAATCTACATCCTGCCTCAAGGAAATAGCTCATTAACTTCAACAGGATGCTGACCACCCCTCCCTCCGTGATGTACGTCAAGAGAGACTGTGAGGACCCAGTGAGTCAGAGTGAGAAGGGGTGTGGTTTGGAGCAAGAGGGATAAAGGCAGTGGAAGAAATAAGCTGTATGTCCAATCTCAGCTCTCTCATCAAGCAGAAAGGAAGCCTTCATGTTTTCTAACAGACGATAGAGGGGAGAATTTAAATGAATCTCATTTAGATAAATCTAAATTTCATGGTGAGTACATCATTATAACCCTCGACAGATGAGAAGAGTGTTTCCTTTGGGTTTAGTTTTGCAGATAGAAGCCTAAATTTAGGCCACAAAGAAATAAAACACATTCACTCACGTAATCCACTTCTTGAAAGAAGTGCTGTTTGCAGAGAAGGAGGCACAGACTGTCCTTGGCTTGAGACTATGAAACCAGGCAGACAAACAAGGCATGTGGTGGAAGCATTCACAGAGACGTTACTGGTTCTGATACTCAGATGACTATTCTGGAGTTTCCTTATGGATCTACAGGAGTGACCCACGCAGACTGTGGGGCAGTTTATGAGAGGGAGACAGCATTGGGCTGTGTACTAAAACACAAACATGTCTCATATTGCCCAGAGGAGGGTGTACTCTGATCTGTGGGTCCAAGGGAAGGACAACACTCAGAGCCTGGAGAAGATGCCATCCTGAATTAACATTCGCACCTTGGGCTGTGGGCACTGGCCTTCAGAGCCTTTCTTAAAAGAGAGTTCCTGTTTCCAGCATAGCCTTGTACTAACCCTCCATCTCTCTGTTGTGCTCAGAACTCATTTTCCTGCTGCTGGAGTCCTCGGTCCCATCACCATCTGTCTGCAGGCATTCAGACTCCAAGGAGAGCTATCTCTTTTCTGTGGTCCTGATCCCATCTCCCTCTGTCCTGCCAAGGGCAGTGCTTACTTGAGAGCATTTAAGTCTGGCTTTGCCTCTAGCCACCACCTCTTCTCCCCAATCTCAACACTCCTGGCACACATAAAAGACCCAGCTAAATTCCTGACATCACTGACAGGCTTTCCTCAGCAACCCTGGCATCTCCTCTGTTTGAGCTGTTTTACAGTGATCAAGGGAGGTAGGCATCCCAGAACGTCTTCCTTTCTTCCCATCTGATTTTTAATTTGCCTTCTCCAGGTGATTGCAGAGCCCATTATGGATCAGAACTCAGATTTCATCGGATTTTCGCAATGCGCACTAGACTGAGAGACTGTATTGTTCATACCAAATACCAGTAAAGCCGATGAGTTGACTTCTGTTCTAATCCCTAAAGACATCATCCCCAGCATCATAGCACATCTTGAAATTGCATTTTAAGATCTGTTATAAATTCAAAGACTTACATTATAGAGACATAGTAAATCAAGATGGAACTCCATATTGTGATAAGGTGAAAGACATTTGCCAACAACTCTGGAACTGGGGAGCTGAGAGGCAAACACTCCTTTGGAAAACGAAGATCTTCCTGAAGAGTGAAGTGCTTAAAGGCACACTTGCAGTTCAGTCAGGAGGAGCCAACAGGGCACTTGAGTCTCTCCACTTCATCCTTTCCAGATCTGTGGCGAGTTTTGTCTAATTCTCCTATACGGAGATCTTGTACATGCTCAGTAGATGTAAGTTGGTGCTCTATTTTTAAAGGACAGAAAATTTAGCCTTTTGAAAGATGTCTATTTAGAGAAAGACAATGGTTTTTGACTGAAATCATGTGAGTTCATCAGGTACCTGCAGCAAATTCATTCTTATGTGATACATATTTAGTCATTAATCAAAATTTGTTTTAATCCACACACTCTTTTGAATGTATGGTTACAGAGGAGAGTGAGACTTTGCTTGCAAGAAGATTTGATTCTTTAGGGGACCCAATTAAGAGGGTTTGTGAGTGAGGCACTTGGGCCCCGGCAATGCTGGGGGAAGTGTGCTGGAGAAGAGATGTCGCCTAGGACACAGCAAAGAATTCCTCAGATTTCGCTGTGTGCACAGTAGGTCAGATATAAGAAAGAACAGTCTGAAGACTAAGAACTAAATTTATTTTGTGGCCACAGTGCAAGTCAAGGTGGAGGTGGGTTAGGGGAATTTTGTGAAGATATGGCTTCATGGTCAAGACCTTCCAACTTGAAAATCCTTCAGTAAAAGACCCAGCAGAGTGATGGGTCCAACCAAGGCATGTACTTTGATATTCACTATATTCATATAATTTACAGATATATCCTGAATTCACAGGGAAATGAGAACTAAGTCAAGTTTCACTCCATGTTTAATCCAGATCATGTAGAAGAATCAGAAACTTAATATCAAATAATTGACCTTCGGTTTCTTATCCAAGGATTAGTAGGGTGACCTGAGCAAGCTGTTTCTAGTATCAAGCTAATTTCTTTTCTGTAATATGGGCTAAGATCACTGACTTTGCAAGCTTTTTCGTGAGTATTCCCTATTATTAATGTCCAGTAGAAAAGCGGTGCAAAACTTATTAGACTGTCATCACATAGTCATGTGTGTACGACGTTCTCATACAAACAAACTTGGTCCAAACCTAGGGTAGAAATTTTATTGACAAACAAATCAATTGAGTCTCAGGAAGATGAAATGAGTGTCTAAGATTCCAAGGTAGCAGTTTCAGAAGAATTACTCCATTAAGATTTTACTGCATGATTCATCATTTGAAAAATCTTTGTTTAGTTCTTCCCCAAGAATTTTAACTGAGTTGTTTGTCTTTATGATACTGAGGTTTTGAGTCCTTTGTACATTATAGAAACTAATCTTTTGTCAAATGTACATCTTGCAAAGACTTTTTTCTTTGTAGTTGTATAGGCTGCCTCTTTCCTTACATGAGGACATCTTGTTCTATACAGAAATATTTTAGTTTTATGAGGTCCCATTGGTCAATTGCTAGTCTTAACACCTGTGCTACCAGGGTCCTGCTCAAAATGCCCTCTCCTGTGCCTGTTAGTTCCAGTGTATTCCCTTGTTTCAAGGTCTCATGCTGCATGTTAAGGCCCTGGATCCATCTGGAGCTTAGGCTTGTACAGGGAGAGAAACAGGGATCTAGTTTCCTTCTTCTGCATGTAGCTATCAAGTTTGACCAGGCACCATTTGTTGAACAAACTGCCATTTGTCAAATGTGTATTTTCAGACCCTTTGTCAAAAATCAGTGGACTCTAAGTTTGTGTGCATAAATTGGGGTCCTCAGTTCTCTTCCATTCCTCAGCAAGTCTGGTTTTTGTTCTGTTTTGTTTTGGTTTTGGTTTTGTTCTGTGTTTGTTTTTCCAGTACCATGCTGTTTTTATTGCTATAGCTCTGTGACATAATTTGAGGTCAGGGATGGTGATGGCCCCAACAGCTACTGTATTCGTCAGGATTGTTTTGATTGTCCTAGGTTTTTATGGGTTTCTGTATGTAATCTGAGCTTATTTTTTCAATTTACATGAAGAATTGTGATGGAACCTTAATTGGGAATGTATTGAACCTGTAGACGGGTTTGGCAGAATGATGTGCAAAGAACAAGAGACTACAAGAGTTCTCATGCCTAAATAGGACACCTATATTCCATACCCTCTTCCCATTGCTTTATAGGAGGAAAGTTTAAGAGTCAGAAGTGGTGGATGAATTCAAAGAAACTGTGTTATCCAGATAAAGCAGGGTGGTTGCACATATGACTGCACAGAATGTATGACAGCATACACAAGACCTGTCCAAACACTAGAGAGTGCCCCAGGCTGATGGGGGAGGTGGGCAGGAAGCCTGAGTCCTACTTGAAGATCTATCATCAGCAAGGTAAATGCTGGGCAGGGGAGAGTCAGTTTTGATTATGCTATGGCTCCTTGCAAGTTTACCAGATTCCAAGAGATAAAACCACAGTGAAGAGCACTTTGAAAGCAGATACTAGATTTGACACCCTACTGCTAAAAAGATAATAACAGCAGAGGACATGAAGGCAGGTTCCTTAGCACAGTGTTGTGGAGAGGTAGAGGGTATTTGATATGCTCAGAAAACAATGTATGACATTCTCCAGTCAGTGAAAGGTAAAGACAGATTATTCTGTCTTAATGAAACAATCACTTGCCCTATCATCTGCTAAACTATCAAACCACCCCAAGTGCAAGTCCTCAGGGTTGTTTCTCAGCACAGCTTGGAACCCAGAGAGCAGTCATTTCCTGGAGCACACACTTCAGGGTGAAGGTGTGCTTGTCCTCTCTCCTCTATCCGATCCGTTTGAAGGGTGCTATGAAGTAGCACCACATAGCTTTCTTTTAGAAAATGGAAGGTCTTGTTTCTAGGCAGAAAGCAGAACAATGCCAACTTCTGGCCTATTTAGTCTCAAGCAACCCTAACCCTAAAGATCCCACTATTAGCACTGACAGTTCAGGCATGATTGGCTGCAAAATCTGGAAATCACCACCCTAGAAAGCATGACAGTTCATACTTGGCCAACTGAACCCAGTTCTTCATTCCCTCAGAGAAGCCAGCTAGGCTTTCCCTGAAGAACTCAGGCCCAGTCCTGTGCCCACTCCTCCAGAGTCCTCACCTCAGTTTCCCATGGAAAAGGTTTCAGTCAGGGCCCATACAGCCTTCTTCTGATTCCTCAGGTGGAGTCAGTGCGCACTCCCAAGCCGCCTGCAGCCTCCCTAGAAGTGAAGTGTTTGACATGAAAGCATATGTTTTTGGCAACTTTGTTTAATCCACATTTAAAGGGAAAATTGAAACTCCAAAAGGTGTGAAAAAGATTATTGGAATGTTTCCATATCTGGTGGAAAGAGGAATCCCCATTCCCTCCTCCTCTGACTTCCAACCCTTGTCTTCAGAAGCAGATATTTTCCTTAAAAGCTGCCATAGAAATGAACCTTTTAATTAAGAATCCGAGCCACAAAACTGCAGAACAGAGAGCAATAACAACAGTGTAGGATGCAGGCATCATCTGCAAGATAGAAATGCACAGGTTAGGTCTGTTCCCCAAATGGGGCACCTGTCCAGGAAATCATATGGCAGCCACACTGTCTAAGGTTTGAAGATTTTGAAAAACAAGTTATTTCTAAGAAGTCACATTTCTTAACTGCACAAGAAGCAGCAGCTCTCGGGGGAGGAGGAGATGTCACCTCCCACAATGTGCCTATGATTTTAGAAAATGCAGAGTCCAGAATACAGTTGTTTCCAAAACGGAAAAAACTCTGTGTTAGTCCTCTTTTCTGTCGTTTTGACATGATATCTGACAGGGGAATAAAGGGAGTGCCGGGATCGCCGGCAGGTAGGGCAGTGGAGAAGCTGGTCCAGCCGGCCTCCTCCAGGGGCTGAGCAGGATGGTGAGTGTCATGGCCTGGCCCCTCTCCACTCCGGAGGAAAAATAACACGCCGAGTCGGGAGTCTGTCCAAGCAGGATCTTGTTTTTAACCATTACAAAATAACTTATATAGGGTAGGGGTGGGGCTAAAAGGGAGTGAAGGACCAATCGATCTTTGTCCCGTAATCTGCAGCCAGGCAAAGTCCGTTCTGATAGGCCGTCAGACTCGGGTGAGGCTCTGACAGCTGCATTCCAAATGGTTGGTGACGGTTGGTTGTGACGTTTTGAAACCGTTAGAAGTCTGGCCGTAGCAAGCAGGGAGGCAAGGCCTGCACTAAGGCCAAGTCACGACAGTCCCGCAGTGCATCGTGTGAGGACACCCGATCAGTGTTGCGCAGTCTGGCCTCGAACTCACAGATCCTCCTGCCTCTGCCTCCATCAGCTTATCCTACCTGTGTGCGCCACCACAACCGGCCCCGGCAGCCTGCGAGAGTCCCGGATCGGGGCCGCCGGCGTCCTGCCCTGCCTGGAGCTGCTGAGCCACGCGTGCTGGACAGCGGTCGCCATTTTTGCCTGGGGGCCACGTCACACCACAGACTCGGTGGCGGCCCAGGAGGGGGCGATCCTTGGGGGCTCAGGAGGAGGTGATCGCCTGAGGCAGCGGCCCGGGAGGGGGCAATCGCTGGGGGCAGCTGCCCGGGAGGGGGCGTTGGCCAGGGCAGTCGCCTGGGAGGAGGCGATCTTTGGTGGCGCCTGCCACGCCACCATCTCCCAAACTGTCAGCTGCAGCCAGCACAGTGGGCCTCACAGGGAACTGCAACCCCGCCCTAAAAGGGCGGGCCAGAGCCACAGTGGTGCTGGAGTGCTGGAGACCCAACAGGGAGGACAGCTTTGTGTTGTCTCAGCACTTCAGGTCACTCAGTCCAGGGCACTTGCGTCTATGCTGGCACGTCTCTGGCAAAGAGGAACACCATGGAGCAAGTACACTGTGGAGCCCAGCAGTGCATGCCATGGGGAGAGCACAGCATCGTAACTGGAAGGGGATGGGCAAGGTTCAGCCCCCAGGGTACCACTTCCAATGACCTCCCACCTTCCACAGTCCAGGCAGCATTAGCACTCTCAGTGGAGTAAAGCCGCCACCATATCAGAAGCCTCTTGTACACACCCCAAACACCCATGGCTGGTTTCTTTTCATCTCTCCTACCAGTCACCTTAACAAAGGAGATTAACCATCGCAGACAAGTTTTAAGGACATTCAAGAACTCTAATTCATCTGAATGACCAACATGGCATCCCATTCAGGCCCCAGGGTAGGAAGGACTGAGGGGGCTGAGGGGTGGGTGGGAGAAAAAGCAGAATTGTTCCCTTCATCTCCCTGTGTACTCTTGTCCTCTGTCTGGTGACACCAGACATCTGGCAAAGACCTGGCCACAGAGAAAGAAGGCATTGAGGTAAAAGGTCAGTCAGCACTCCATAGTTACTAAATTGAGATCTAAACTCCAGAAAGAGTCTGCACTGCAGATAGGAAAAGCTCCACTGATTCTGAAAGGATGTGCATATAGACTGAAGTGTGAAATTGTTGTTACTGTTAACTTTCACAATGGCGCCTTCACTTTGGAAGCCATATGACAATCAGACAGACTCTATGAGAGTTTACTTCTGAGGACAGACTTTGTGGATTTAAACGGGAGACACACCGAGGTCCCTGGCATCAGTGCCATCCCTGCAATGCATCCTTACTCATCATTCACCTCTGCTTGCACATTTCAAAGTGTGGACGATATTAGTATCACTAGTTATTTCCCAGGATCTCAGAGATTAAAATCTCTAACCACCCTAGAGAGGTCAGAACACAAATAGCACAAATTTAAAGATAAAGACTAACCTGTTATAATTTTTATAGATTTTCTCCTATTTTATTTTGTTCAGAACTTCTGATGTTAAATTCTCTTTTAAACCATTTATAATTCAGTAGAACCAAGTATACACACAGTACTGTAAATCCACCATCGTCAATTTTTTCCAGAAATTTATAGCTATATCACAAACAATATTAAGCACAGAACAATAAATTCCCAATTTCTCCCTCGTGCTGACCTGTCTTCTTGTGCTAGAGTTCCAGCTCTGCTCATTCTGGTTCTTTTACAATCGAAAATGCAATGCTGTCTCTTCTGTGGGTCCCTCACTTAAGCTGGGATAAAGGCTTATGATGCTGTACAGTGCTCCTTTAAGAGACTGGGTAATACTTGCACATAAGTGTGTTCCTCATCTGAGGGATTCCTCTGCTGAGGGATGCTTTGGTAATTTCCATACCTTTGTGTTTGTAGAAAATGCTGCTGTAATTGAAGTATGGATTTAAGCACAAGTCCAGTACCTTCTTAGACACTTGGAATCTTAGAGCTACAGGTGGTGTATCATGAGATGATGCTGTATTTACCATTCAGGGAATCGCACACTCCCCCCACAGCATGTACTGTCTTATGTCCCCTTCTGTATCTCTCTCTCTCTCTCTCTCTCTCTCTCTCTCTGTCTCTGTCTCTCTCTCTCTCTCCCCTCTCTCTCTCTCTATCTAACTCCTCTCTCTCTCTCTCTCATCCTGCTTTTCTGATATGGTATTCTGTACAGTTATGATTATATTTCCTCAGTGACTAAAATGCTGGACCATCTGAAAGATTTTGCACCTGTGCGTCTTCCTTGGCAAGCATCTGTCCAAGACTTTCACTCTTTCAAAATTGGCTTTTCTTGGCCACATTCTTTAATTTGGGGGCATGGAATTCACTTTATTGTTCTCTTCTTTTTATGTCCTAGTCAGGAAATTATTCCCAAATACAAGGTCATAAATTGTCCCCTGTTTCCTCCCAAGTGCCTGAGCTTTGTATCTTATACTTAGGACTGACTCTTTAAAGTAATTGTGTATGCTCAGGGTCCAGTTCTAATGACTGTTTAGATTTTCCATGTGTCAAGACTGTTGTTTTCTGAGCAAATGTTCTCAGCTTACTTGGGAAGTCTTTGGGTCGTTTGTAGTGTTTGCTGACTGACTAGCATCACAGCTCTTCTGTTCCTCAACCCTGTCTTCAGGCCCTTATCATAACTTTGATTACTCTAGCTCAGCAATATAGTTTAAATTATTCTCCTTTTTCTCAAGATTGTTTTGGTAAGTGGCATCTCTTAATATTGCATATAAATTTTGAGCACATATTTTATATGCAAAATAAGCTTCTGCGATTTTGAAAAACCCTTTGTTAAACTCTTTGGCTCATTTTGAGTTGTATTTTTGCAAATTTAAATCTTCACTTCTAAGGACACGGTTTTTTGCTGCATTTTTAATTCTTTTCAGTGATATTTATAATTTTCAAATCTACAGATCTTTTCTTTATTTAAATTTGTTTCTAAACATCTCATTCTTTTTATAGTAGTATAAGTGAGAATCCTGCCTTTATGTTTCATTTAAATTGATCTTGCAAGAAGAAATCAGGAAGATGAAACAGATATTATTGTCTTTGTGACATGATAGGAAAGGTCATGAACACATTTTGAGGCTAATCTATTAGATCATGGTGATTTCATGCAATGGATCTAACTGCAGAATGCCTGGGCCCATGTCTAGGTTATTACCATCACCCATTTCACAGTGCACCTGAGAGCAACACTTTCCTAGTCATACACAGAATGTTCTGTACTGTAAAACAAATCCCTTGCACATTCTTTGGAAGTCTCCAGGCTAGTGTTTCCACAGAATCGCTCTTCTGGAATCTTCCCTTCATACAGCTGCTTTCTTGTTGCTAAACATCAGGAATAAATGACTGTGGCCTGCCAGAAAACTCAAGGATTCTTTGTGATGAGACCAGATTCATGCTCCCTAGAGCCGCAGAGTCACAGATAGGAACCCTGAGAGATGGATTCCCAAGCGTAGAGACAGTGAACATTTATTCATCAATGAGTCATGTGTGTAAATTCTGGAGGTCAGGAGTACATTAAAACAACAACAAAAACAGCTTCTGCAAATGGATGAATGACTTCATCTTCTACAGAAATATAAAAACTTCCTTTGGAGTTTTTTTTCTCTTCAGTGTTAGTGATGGGTTTTATTCTCTTTTTTTCATTCATTCATTCATTTTGTGGCATGGGAGTGTGTGTAAGGGCCTGTGTGGAGATCAGAGGACAAACTGCTAACGTTAGTTCTCTGGATACTGAACTCAGGTTGTCAGGGTTGGTAGCAAGTGCCTTGAACCTCTGAACCATCTCTCTGACCTGGTGACATATTTTAAAATTTTTAACTTTATTTTGATATTGAGAAGAAAATAATTTCAATTGATCTTTAGAATTATTTTAAACACTTACATGATAGAATATATTCTAAAAAGAAGAGAGTTACTAATCAAAGATTCTTATTTGATTTTTAAACAAAAATTCAAAGTGATTTGGGTTTTAATATCATATTAGATTACTGGTGTGGTAATAGTCACAAATTTAGTAGGTTAACACACACACACACACATGTGCACAGTTATATTAGCTCACAGATTTGGAGGTCATGCATCAAAATGATTTTTAGTGACCAAAGCTACATGTCTGGACATTGTGGGAAAGCTAGTTCACTTGCCTGGTCAGCTTTTAAGGCTCCAGCATTCCTTGTGTGTGATCCTCCTCCATCTCCGATTGGAGATATTAGATCAGGAGGATTTTCTCAACCTCCCTGCTGCCTTTCCTGCCTCCTCTTTCACTCAGATTGGCACAAGATAGGTCACCTACGGTAATCAGTCATCTCCAACTAAGGACCAATGGATTGACCATCATAACATTGTCTGGAACTTGAAATACGATCCTGGTTACAGTGATGAAGACACACATAGGTCTCAAGTTGATGTCTCAGAGGCAGAAGGAATTATGCTCAGACTCCTCATTTAGCAGGAAGGAAATGAGGCCGTGACCATGATGTCCTCCTTGCTACTTTTTGTGTCCTTTAGCTGTCTCAAATTCTGGTCTGTCCCCAGGAACTGAGAAGAAGGCAGGCCAGCTCCAGCCTGCTCTGCCGCAGTAGAAACACCACTTTCCTTCACCCAAACCAGCTCGTACTTACATCTTCTTATCTGTATGATTTATATGCTCACAACCATGAATGCTAATGACTGATACTCCTGCTGATCATGTTTCCAGTGCTGGGGCGAGGCGCGGGGTGTGGGGCAAGGGTGTTGCTAAAGCCCTAATACTTCAGGTATTTATCCTAAGACCATTTTCAGACCCGCCTTTCCAGTCTTCATGGCTCTCTAGTTTCTATTCACATGCATTCTGGTCCCTTGAGCTCTCCTTCTGAGTTTCTTCTTGGAAGGTAAATATGCCACAATGAGAGAGAAATCTAAAGATTCATATATTACCTTCCCTATTTGTGCAGAGTGAAAAGGAATTACAAACCATGAGCTTTTTATAATGCATACTAAGCCTGCCCAACCACAAAAAAAGGGGAATATGTTTTCCTTTCCTCCAGACATCCTGCTTTTGTTTTCTTTTGATTTTAGTTTTCAGAAAGATGCATCCTGCATCTGACAAGTGACAGTAATTACAAAATCTGTAGCTCACATGTTGAACGAGGCTGGGTTGAGGCTCACTTTTCTCACATTGCAAATTTTCTGATGTACTCAAAATATATTGAATGAAAGTTCAAAGCTGAAAAAATTAAACTATAATTGCACAATTTTCTTGTCAAGGTATATGCGATTCAGTGACTATAAGTGAGATCTTCATGTAGATGCATTGTTTGAGAATCGAAAGCAGCCGTTTAAGATTCTCCAGAACTTTGAAAAATCTGGAAAATGTGACTGAGGTTGAACCTTAAAGCCTCTGAATATTATGCATGTCTTTTATCAGAATTGTAAAATTGGCAAAGACACAGAAAACCCACTTGAAACAATCAAGAGCCCACCAATGTCACATGTTCAAGCTGGAGTCTTCAGACAGAGATTGAAAATGAGTGGCTGCTACAGAAAGGGGGATTTAGAGTTTATCCGATGCAATTCTTATATTTTTATATGAACTGAGGACACTGAGGCTCCCTAAATATTTGCAATTTATATAGTAATTTAATTTTATAATTTTAGAAAGAAGACTTGATTTCTTTGACCTCTGCAGCACAATCATGAACTCTGAAGCTTGGTTCCAGGTACATTATTGATTGCCCTTTAGCACCAGTCCTTTGTTAAATTCTGGTCTCACAGGAGGAATACACATTGTACTTAATAAATTTAGAGTCTAACTCAAGCAGCAAAACTGCTTTTTAGTAGAGATATTAATGACATAGGGCACTTGGTATTTGGAAGCATGAGGTAACTGTCTTCATCTAAAACCTTTTATTACTCAACAAGAACGTGTTATCTTTGCAGCTAAGCCTTCTGAGCTAATCTCTCCCACATCTCCCAGATTATCCCTCTGAAAGTTGTACCTCGGTTTTACCCATGCAAACAGTGGCTCTGCAAGTGCTTCTCCAGGACCTAAAAAGACCAGAACTCTGGAGTGCCTGGTCAGTCTTCTCTACACTTTATACCAGTTACCCCTTTTCCTATGTCTACCCCTATACCGCCTCCTGTACCCCTGTACAAGCCATCCCACAGCATGCCTCATCTCCTGCCTGTGACAAAATGTGTACCATTTTCTGATTTTAATCTAGGACACGGTTTGTAATTATATGCTCTTTAAACTGTTCCCTGCATAGAGCTTCCAGATTCTCTGACAAACATTGTGGAAGTTATATGCACTGTGCACACAGAACATTTTTTCCATTGGTGCAGTTGGAGGATACTTCACAGGATATGACAGGATAAGACACTGATCACGGGTGCTGCTTATAATCACGTATTTATCAACAGTGACCTGATGTGCTCCAGGACAGCGTTCTGTGTGTTTCATAAAATTTCCCAGGTCCTCTCAGAATTCTTTACATCTGCCACCAAACATTTTGTGCCCATCTGTCTCCAGTCCAACTCCCCGTGGAAATGTTCTAGTGGCGACTTAAAGCTGGTCAAAAGTACAAGAATCTCTGACCTAGATGAAAACCAAGTTTTCAAATTTTTCCAAATCACCTGGTCACAGGGCCAACCCTAGCAAGGCAGGTTGAGCTTATGTCATGCTAAAAAGAAGGGCAGAACACCTGGTGAATTTATGAGATAGCAAATGTTTCCTGTTCCAAATCCTGGCCTTTCAGTCCAGTTCTTGTGAATCTAGCTGGGCAGACTGTGGTTCTCTGGAAGTTCTGCCTCCTTTCTGAATTTTGAAGACAAGCATTATGGCTCTTCCTCCTCATTATACCTCTTTTCTAACCATGCTTTCTTTCACACTTTTGGATGCCCCCAAAATTTGAGTTTCTTTTCCTTTCCCTCTACAGTTCCCTTCCCCTCCCCATCACGTGGCTGGTTGTTCATCCACCACGTGGCTGGCTTCCGTGCCAGCTCTGAGCAGGCACGGCTTTATATTTTTATCCCTTGCCTACTCCATTCTCCTCCTGAAGACAGCTGCTGAGATTTAAGTCTTGTCTACTCTGAGCATTTTTCCTTAAATTATAACAAAACTTTGCTAAAGTTTACCTTTGAGTCCATTCTTAAATTATTTTATAAATGAGACTATGGATCTTCTAGGGGTCCTGTTTCCTCCCTGTATCATCTAGCCAACCACAAAGACACACCCACAATTCCAATCACTTATTTATTTGATGGCATAAAGACCAAAAGGTGAACTAGCCTAACACGCCACGGACATTTGAGCCTATAAACAGCTATTGCCTATTTCTTCTCTCTTGAGTTTCTTTTCAGTCTTTTGGCTTTTTCTCCTGGAACTGGAGAACCTTTGGAGAAGTGCTTGGGAAGGTTAGTATCTGGGCCATGATGACAGATAATAAGCACGGAATAGATGGTGTGGTCCGAAGACAGCATATTTTTTAAACTGTTTCAGAGAATTTAGTTTTCAGAGAACATGGAGACTCACATGCTCAGGCAGGACTCATGGTCTCCAAGCAACAGGCCAGCCACTTGTACAGGACACAGCTTTTCTTTTCAGGGTTCCTGAAACCTGTGTTTCCTTCACAGGTTTCTCTCCCAGCAGCAGTTTGTATCTAGGAATGAGGAGACTCAGAAGACATTGTTTGACATTTTCAACGATAATTTATAAGAAATATGTATGTCCTCCCTTGGTTTGAGTCCATGGAATGCCTTCCTTTGCTTTGTTATCTGGGATCTCCATACTTGAGGCTAATTTCTCTTATAATATCACTCTAACATAACTTGGTGCATTCTAAAAGTAAAAAGGAGTGACTGTTTGCATTTAACCCATGAGCTATGTGCCTCACTTACAACATAAACCCTTGTGGTGTGTGGGAGCCAAGTCCTCATAGGCAAAAGATGGCCATGCAGTTTTGACTTATGATCTCTTCAAGATGCTGGCCAGCACCTGATTTGATCTTCAACTTGCTTGATGACATAATAAATACTGGGACAGCCACATGACTTGGCTGCCAACTTGACTAGGGAAATTTTCAAAATGGCAGGAACCCATGTGACTCTGCTGCCATCGTGATTAATCCAAAGGTGTAGCATAAATCGAAATAGGGTCTCCCGGAAACACAGGAGGGCTAGCCCCGGGGATCGTGCTCCCTGGACCGCAGGCCTTTAAACACTGATACTCCTGCTCTTACATTCTTTTTCTGCTTAGGTTTTCATCTTAAATTCTTGCTGGGATCATAGAATTAGGAAGCCCACTCTATCAGAGGCTCATTTGCTACCTGATGAGGTTAATGCTTATTATGTCATTTTAACGAAGTAATACCAGACCTTCAGGATAGAATTTTGGATTTTAACATTAATCACTATGATACTTACCTGCTTCTAAGTGGGATTATTTTGAGTTTTGCAATGTTTGTATGGCATGTTTGCAAGTTTCTATAGGGCATTTTTTAAAGTTTTCTGGTGTTTTTGGATGACATACTGACTGATTTCTAGAGGTGACTATTTTGGAATTTTATGTCGCTCTGCATGATGTATTTGTTGGTTTCTAACTTGGTTTCTCTAGCCTCCCACACTACTCAGCTACCAAGAGAGCTGACTCTGGTGTGGCTAACCTGGGAAGCTCATGTGAATTTGCAGCACTAAGGGGTCAAACTTTCAAAGGACAAGCTAACCCAGGAGGTATCTGCAGCCAAGGTATGGGTAGGAGGCCAGGGCTCCACTGGTTTTAATGCCTTCCTTTCTGCACTGTGACTACAGGGTATTTTTCTCTGAGATAAAGTATTCTTTCCCTTGCTGAGACTTGGTTTCCCAATGCTTTGTTTCTACCCCGCAATGCCTGGGGCACCTCTGCTTTTCCTTTTCTGGTCACAGTGTCAAGGACCAGACAAAGAGAAATAGAATTCTGATATCATCTCTTTCCAAGTACTTTTTGGTACCTTTGTTTACTGTGTTTCTAATTCTTAAGTTTAGTGCTACTTAATGCAAGACTGTATATGGTAAATTATAATATGCTGTTTCTAATCCAGGCAAACTTATTGATAGCCTGCATTCCTGAGAGCTATCTAATGTTCCTCTTATTTAATTTAAAAAAATTAAATGTGTACTGACAAATTATTTTTTTTACAAAGGATGAGCGGGAACATTTTAGGATTATTATGGTTCTGCACTCAAGAGAGGCAGATTAGGAAACCTTCCCTAACTTTAGAAGTTGGCTGACTTCCCTGACACTTGGGGTCCATTATCTGCTCCACAAGTTTTATGGATGGTGGGTTCTGCACAAACTTGGTATGAATAACAAGTGAGTATGCAGAAAAAATGTCCATTAAGGTAACAGACATTATAGAGGCACGTTGTTATGAGAAAATAATTAAAATATATTCCTCCTTCTTAGGGTCACTAATAAAGAAGTAAATATTAGAGGTTCCCAAACCCACATAAGTAGAGACAGAAACATTGTGACTAATCTGATAGGTGACACATTTTCTCATGTTCACTCAAGGAAAAGGGATAGGAGGCTTTCTATAAGATAGAGACAAATAAGAGTTTGGAGACATTAGTTCCAAAACACCTTCCTTTTTTAAACAGGGGTAATCATTTGTCAGTGTAGGATTTGCCTGGAAATGATTCCTAGGCTGTGTTCTTATTTATTGAGAATGCGTCAACCCACAGATCTTAAGAAAGAAACACTGATGATTTCTGTACTCAGTCCCAGTCTGAATATAAACTAGAGGACAGAAACTGGTCTCTAATGGGAAATCACAGGAGCTGGGTGCTTATTAAATCATCCAGGGTGTCTGCCTCCATTTATAGACATAACTAGCTAATTATAGTTTCAGCTTTAATATATCTGGTCACTTCAAGAATAACCAGATGGACATTGGTAGATACTTCTGTCAACCTGAAACTACTTGATCATGGACTGCATAAAGTTTAGCAATATCAGGAGACCTTGTAAAACTCATTTTTCTGTCTCTTGTCCTTCCTTGTTCTCAAAGCAAGACCCAGAAGATGAGAAGACTCACGTAGACCAACATACACAGGTTATAAGAGGACAGACACTTCCATTCCCACCAGAAGTCACTGGATTCAACAACTCTTCTGTCCAGAGTGAACGAACCACTGAGTTCAGCTGGACAGAGAAACACATTCCTTTTAAACTATAAAATATATTGTAAATTGTCATGTGCTGTTGGAGCTCAAGGAGAAACTGGATGTGGAGATGGAATTGGCCCTTTCATGTCAGACTCAAGCATATTCATCCCGAAACTCTCTTGTCCTGTATCACACAGCCTCCTAGCTCTGCAACAGGGGAGAAGAACAAAACAAAGTAAAAATTAAGGCATCGTGCCCTTGAGACAGGCCCTGTGCCCTTGAGAACAGCTAAGGGACAAACTAACTTTAACAGATGCTACTGTTCTTCTTGATGTGACATAAAAATGTAATGAAAACAACTAATGAGAGTCTTGCTATTTTGTCACAATGATGGGGAAAGCAACAGATACTAATGGGAACACGTAATGAATTCTGAGGTTTACTAAAGATTTACTGAAAGAAATCACAGGATAGATTTAATACGGAAATAAAAAACTGTTTGCCATCCACGGAGAGGATAGAAAGGATGCTTTGTGTAAAATGCCTTTGTCTGTAATTTCAGCATCACAGTTTTCCTTAGCTGATTTCTGATAGATGTTTTAAACATCAATGTGGTAATGTTTTGCTGTGTACTCACTGTTTCTATCTCTGTCTTCTGCTCTTTCTCATTCAGAACCCAAAGCATGGTTTTGGCAGACAAACAACTGAAGTACATCAAGTAATTAGGATTTTTGACAGTCTTTTGCTTTCTATAAGGTTTAAGTAGGAAATTTTAAAGTCCAAATTTGTTCACATATATTACTAATTTATTATTAGTAATAATTCTTATGCATGTAATTTGAATTTAATGCACTTTAAAAAGACATTGTTACATAGCATTCACTTCTGAGCCAAACAACTGCCGTCTCCATGACTTCGACTGTGTCTATATGCAGGAAATCCCTGTGATTGGACTTATTGTCTACTGTGTCCCTTCATACAAGGAGGGGTACAAAGGGCCACTGGACTCTTACCAGGTAGTGACATGCACCTCTGCTCTAATAGCATGTGTCCAGCTCCACCTGGTTTTGGGGGAAGACTAAAATATAAAATCTTTGCAAGGCTTGGGAGAGGGGCCCACCCATACATCTGTGGGGACATCTGTGGACTCCAGTGCAACTGCTCTCAGGTCACCATGGACCTGCTGGTGACCCCACACCCATGCTCTCTAAGTAAGCTCATTAAGTACGTTGCTTCCCCAGGAGAGCTTTAATTTAATCAAACATTGATCTGATAGTGAACTTTGAAGGTGGTAAACCTTCTTAATCCCCCCAGGAGGAATATTTTCACAACAGATTGTAAAGTTGTTCTTTAATATTATTATGTCTTATGGATCAAGCAAAGGAAATAAGAAGGTGAAAGATGGTTGTGGAAGGAACTGGTAAGGAAGAATCTTATTAAGAAGTGAATAAGAAGCTTCTACAAGTGCTAAGGTCTGAGTAGGTCAATTAGAGATCTATGAAAATGGGACTTGGAGATAACATAGATCATCTTAAAATTTCAAAGGTCTAAGTTTAGTCAAAACTTTACTTAATGAAGCTACTGGTATATTCTTGTGAACTGTTATAAAAGCTGGTTTAAGAAACAAAATAAATGGATTGTTCAGATTTATTTATGAGAACTTGATTTTTCGCTCAAGCTGTATCTACATATTGCACAGTAATCAAATGTACCTCACTGGTGTTATTACCTTTCTTGTGTGTGTAATTACCATACGTGGAGGTCTGTTCTACTGTGGTCAGAGGGATTAAAAGTGACTTTGACCTAGATCAACTAGGCCACAGTTGGGACACCTCACCTATAAAATATCCTATGACTGTGGTAATCTGTCTTCTTGATTCTGGAGGTCATGGAGAACCCATCAGATGAATTCTAACCAGTATCCAGTCTACAAAGGGGAAGATAACACAGAGGACAAGTTTCTTCAATGTTTCCAAGTGAAGTCAAAGTTAAGGAAGACCCTCGAATTATTATCACATAGATGCAACTGGTTAAATGAAGAATGATGGTGCCAGAGGCTCCTCCCAAGCCATGTGACCCTGAGGGTCAGGTCCTCAAGTGACTTTGAGAGTAAAATATTAGCTTTTTGGATCACCTTCATGGTCTTGAACATCCACAATGAATTGTGGCTCTTGTTACAGGTAGACCTGTGAAAATACAAAGCAAGCCAATATAAAACACACTAGAACTTCTGAATGGAGAACACCTTTTCAAGGCAGAATGAGTTCCAGGGGCTCTTGCTGCCTAATCTAATTCACAGGAACGTCCTTTCCATTTCTCATACCAGGGAATAAAGTCACAGTCTTCAGAGTAGAATAATTCCATGTTGAAGAACTGCCCATTCTGGAGACTCTGAAAAGAATTCCTGAGCCTACTTACAAATTGATGCTAATTAATATAATAATTAATTGCATCAATACAAGTTAAGCATAGCTTTCGGGTTTATAAATCTAGATTTACCTTATAAATGAAAAGTTACCCCTAACTCCAAGGTCCTTGAAGATACTCTAACGGGTTTATCTGATGTACCATATAAATATGCACTTAGCTGTATCACAAGGACAATTTGTCAGTTATTGATTTATGAATTGGAGGGCCACTCTAGTCTCCAGTTCACAGTCCACACCGTACCTTCCAGTACCCCATTAACTATACTTTCCAGCTGTGAAGTCTTTGAAGTCATCATGTTCCCACAGCCCGAGGCCTTTGGTCATACACTTCTGCTGTGGTGTGGCTGGTAACTGTGAAGCTCTTGTGAGCACTCTAATTTGAAGGGAGACTCAGCTGCCCTTTTTGCCACCACAAACCCTAGAGAAGGGGCATGCTCACAGTCAGGACTGTATTAAGTTATGTTAGAAAATTGCTAACCAAAATAAAATGAGACTCATGTAAAGAAGTTGTGTTTTTCAGATATGTACTCTTTCTAGAAAATGTCATGACTTCCCAGGTCCCTCCCCAAATTTATTAAAATCTTATGACCTCTCATCATTTGATCAGGGTTTTCCAGATGGTCTTGGAGTTATGTATCAGAACTCACTGAGCTTTTGGCAGCATGTGTAAAACTTATATAATATCAACCTTCACAAAATCCCAGCATATTGGAGGGGAGGTGGGTGAGAAGCCCCAAGCCAGGCTGAGGAACTTTTGGCAACTGATGTTTTCTGGGTTAGAGAGAGTCATTTCCTAAAGTGCTGTGCTGCTAGGTAGGGTGACCAGATTCCAGGCAAGGACTCTTATTGAAGGGTATTTGAGAAACACAACTTGTTCACAAAGTAATAATAGACGATCTGAAATCTGTGCAGTCATCGTAGTAAGGTGAATGTGGATTTGGAGAGGGGACTGAATATGACCAAACTGCACTGGATGCAATTCATCAAAAAAAGTCAAAACATTTCTTTAAATGTATGCCTTAGATACCTGTAAATGTCCTGTAGACAGCAGACTTCCCAGGAGAGGTTGGACTACTATTCCCCTTGACACCATCTCCACTGGACCATCCTCTAGACCTTAATTCAAACATACTAGCTTTCTCTGTCACTACAAAATATTAGAGGCAAACTCTAAAGCCAGAGGGGTATTCTGGTTCTGTGTCAAAGGTCAGAGTGCATGCTCATGTGAATCTGTCACCTTTGTGTTAAACACCAGTTCAGAGAGCATGCAGCCTAGGAAGCTGCTAATTTCCTCACTTCCAGGAAGCAAAGGGGGAGGGGAATGGGTGGGAATGCATTGCCTCCTAAATGGGTGTGTCCACAGCCTAGCCTCTTCCCACAAGGCCACACCCCCTATAAAGTCACCACCTGAAAAGTTGGTCACGGGTGTTGGCTTTGGTGCCAGCTCATGGGCTTGGAGAGCACTGCAGACCCAACTAGGAACAGGAAGGGCTATATTCCTTAAATTATTTTCAGTAAAGTAGATGGTATCCTCTCTGTGCTAATTATTAGCTCCTCAGGTCAAATGAGATGAGAGAGAGAGAGAGAGAGAGAGAGAGAGAGTGCATTTTCTGAGAGGTTCAGGCTAACCTCTGAGCTACCAGTTTCTTTATGTCTGAACTGAACTGGAGTGACGAGAACCGTGTCACCTCCTGGAATTCTTTCTGGAGTTCAAGCAGTGAGTACATTTATCAGGTTTGGATGTCCTGTGGCATGTGTCACAGAGTCTATCACAAATTCCTTGTCAGGTCTCATGTCTGCTGCATGACCAGTCACCCTTCCCAGCAGCCTGTAAGTAGTGTAAGATGTCATCACCCCTACCCTGCCAGTCAGCTATGCAGGACTCAGCACTGGGGTGGACTTGCACAGGCTTCTCTGACCCCCAGGCGCAGTCACTTGAATCTGGCCTGTTCTTCAGGCTTAATTCATCTGCATCTGCTAAGGCTTACGTCTGACATACGCACACAGCTCTGCCTTTGCCTTCTAAACAGGGTAAATGTGACTTTCTGAGGCCTGCTGTCCTTTGGCTCTCAGAATTCATATTCCTAGTGTTTTAGCATTCATAACCATTTTCCCACACATTCTGAAGGCACTAATTATGGAAGAAATTTCTATATTATCAGATGTATGTGATAGCCTCATGGCTCTGAAAATCAGAGGGTAAAAGTTGCCACCCTGCCCACATGGGCTCCACAACTCTCAACATCCTGGCAGAAAACATCACTGTTCCTGTTTGTGGAATTATATATAATTTTTTCCCAGCCTTATTTTCCCTGAAACTAACTCCAAAGGGCATCAGAATATAATTCTCTGAACTCTCTGCACAATAAACTGAAATAATGCACTCATCACTCTGACAGTCTTCAGAGTGTTACCAGGAAGGTAATGGGTGTGACCAAAAGCATCCAGGGGCTGCTGAGTTCTAGATGACTTCCGTGTTGCATTTCTAATTTCCACCATTGAGTTTAGGTAGTTTGATCGATTTATAAAGCATTTTCAGATATTAAATAGTGTTGTGATAAAGAAAGGCTTGACAGGTGCCAGGCTGAGCAGCTAGGGCTCTGAGAGTTCAGACCTCAGTGTATTTTCTGGATTGTCTTCCTTTGCCAACAGTCATGCTTATGTATTCAAAGGTACATTGGCTTCCTTCTGGCTCTTTCCTGACCTTGGTAAATGCTTCTAGGTAGAAATGGATGCATAATAGAACAGGGCCAGTCTCTAGGATCCAAGTGTCAGCCTCGGCTTCTCCTGCATCTGAGTTACACACAAATCAAAGTAATGGGGGCTTAGTAGGACAGCTATGCTTTCTGGTCTTCCTAGTGTGTTGATTTCCATGTGACTATGAAAAGAGCACCTTGACCCTGGTCTCATGAGGTCCATGTTTACAGAGCAATAAAAAATGTCCAAAAATTACAAAAACAGGCAGCATGCTTTCAGTATTAACAGATTTGTTTGGAATTATACAGACAGGTTATAGGACATACAAGGAATCTTTTTCATTATTCTCATTATCCTGCAATATCCTTCAATTCTGACAGTTATGAAATTTTTTATGACCAGAGAAGTCAACATTGGTAATTTTTCTCTTATGAAATTTCAAATTGCACTGCATCAAGAAAGGTAGCTTAAATTCACATGGTTCAGTAATAAAATCATGACAGTACCTTTGCTTAAAATTTGAAATAATAAAAGAACTAAGTGTAAGGTTCAGGGTTTGAGAGACGCAGGAGACAGAAGGGACCAGACTCCGCTGGCAGCTAACAGGACCCAGCTTTATTGAGAGAAGACCAGATGGGACTAGCTCCTCTGCACCCACGAGTGGAGAAACGCTAGCCCCCTCAGCCCCATCTTGGGGCTGGGGCTCTGGGGAACCGGGCTGGTGTGCCAGGCTCCAGATCCGGATGGAGGAGGTCCCTCCGGGAGAGTGGGAGAGCCAAAATTCCCTGGGGAAGCGAGCTCAGCCCAAGTCTGAGTCCCAAAGCCCCCGAGCAGCGCCAGCCTGTTGTCCCAGTCCTCAAAGCCTTAAAAACCTTCAGCCCCCTCCTGGCTTTTAGGGGAGGGGGGTTGCCATAACATCTGATTGATGTTTAAGGCAAGCTTCTGGCTAGGAAGTAGTCCTTTTTCAGAGCTGTTTGCGAATCCACTGAGTCCTGAATCTTATCTGCCAAGGAAGCCCAGTGTCCTTTGTGAATTTGGGATCTGGAGTCTTATCTGCAAGGTTTAGATAAGCTCTGGCTCCAGGTTTCTTCCTGAGTCTGAAACTGTTGGGGTTTCATTCACACCTTACACTAAGTTACATGTTACTTTTTTTTCTATCACAATCTTTAAGTGTGGCATTACCAAGAATTTAATCATTTTTCTCAGGAATTTTAAAGAAATTCTTTGGAAATTACAAATTATGCCATGCCTTTTTAAGACATTTCAGGACTACACCTAATTTTAGGTTAATATAAATATTCCATGTGAATCGCTACTTTGTTTCAATATGGGGTGGTCATTCACAAAACACTTTCTTTCCATGATTATAGAACTGAGACCCTAAGACTTGTGGTCTGAGATCACGTGGTTAACTTTTAGGGAATACTGAAAGCTGAATTCAACCTCACAGTAAACAGTTATGAAAAGCTGTCATATAGTTACCATTTTTCTGGATTCTGCTAATCTTTCTTGAGAACTGCCTTTACTTTAGGGGAGAGTGGGAACTCTAGATTTTGTTAGGAGTTGGTTTGAAATATTATCAACTGAGGATCATTCAGTCTGTGATCAATCTCTGATGGACAGACTTCAGGAAGATGACTTTTCATGAAATCTGTGTTAATCCTGGACAGTTAGCACTAGAAGTGTGTTGAAATCATCCATTTCACAGAAAATCAATGGAGAAATGAGATTGCCTTTGCCCCTGCAGGCAAGTATAAGCCCCTCTCTCTCCATTTATATGTGGTCCACTAACAAATGCTGAGCCTTCATCCCATTATCCAATTACCTCCTTGTGTGTCAACCAGTTATGTGTGCAAGCTTCAAACAAGTAATGGGCTTTATACTCTTTCACTTTACAGGTGTGTATCACACCAAACGTTAAATATTCAGAAAGTCTAATAGATAGTCATTATAAACATTGGTTAGTTCATGGGCTGCGAGGTCCCATGTCACATCATGCACAGAGCCCATTGTGTTGAGAGTCTGTTTAGGTGGGAAAGGTGCATATGAATTGGAAAAAAAAAACAATTGGAAATGAGTGTAGCTTCCAGCTAACTTCAGTAACAGTTAATTCCCAATTTGGAGCTTTCACCGACTTTCTTATGGCATTTTTACATGAGCTGTGAAGTTGTCTGTCTTCGTAGCTACTGTGTTACACTAGCCAGCGTTTGGTCCTTTCCTGGGAATGGCACTGCCTCTAAAAAACAGCCGCTCTAATAAAACTTGATCATGCATCTCTTCCTTTGTACAGTGATCTGTGGGGTTTGTCTTCATTAGGTGACACTGGGCTAAAAACTCCCACTCCTTCTCCAAGAGAATAGAGTCATCTTCAGAGAATTGAAATTGGTCCCAGGAGTTACCTCGATTTTGTTAGAGCAGGTCCGGTAGAACTCAGAGAAGTCATCAGTTGATGAACAAGGACCTTGTCCTTCAGATGTGGGATTCCTTATCTCATCTGTTCTTCTGATGAACTGATAAGAGGGTCACTTGACTTCTCACACCATTTTGACCTTGGATATGGAAAGACACCCTGAGAAAAGTTTCCAAAGAAAACAGTCTCAGGCATTTTCTGTTCCCTTCTTGCATTTTCCCTAGACATCCCCAGATGCTCATAACTCTTTCGTCAGTCTGAACCTGTATAAATCATCAGTATAATAACATACACGCTGAACATTAGCACAAATCCTTTACTCCAATCAAGTGCTTTCTCACTACAGCCCCAGTTGCTTAGCATAACCAATTCTGGCATTTCTTTTTAGGTATAGGAGCAAAATCTATCATTTACGTATATTTTTCAAGACAAGGTTTATTCTGATACTAAATGAGCCTACTCTAATTAAGCACAATCATGTCCCATTATCACTGCTATAATTATTGATTGATTAATCTTTCAGATATTAATTAAAAGTCTTAATTAAACTTTCTCTGATGCTTTTTAAGCTAAAATACAATTATTATACAATTTCCCTGTTATATGCAACATGTCCTACTGGCCTTATGACACAGTCTTAGCTGTGGAAAGATGACTCATATACACAGTCTAGAAAGGGGTGTACTGATGCCTTCTTGCCTCTTTCGTACAGTACACATCATTCCTGTGTGTGGACACACACAGGCTCACTGTTTCCAATACACGTGTTGAAAAGGCAGACCATATGGATGTGATGCAATGTCCAAGGGCATGCATGGCAGCAGGACTTTTCACCGCATGCATAAAATAAGATCAGAATCTAGAGAGAACAAGAAATCATCAAATTGATAAGCTTGTGGATTCCCACAGGGACGGTGACCAGGAGTCCATCTCTCCTTGTTAAATGAGATTGGTGGGAAGTAAAGGTAAGACTAATCACAAAGCAGCTGGATTACCAGAGTTCTGAGCCTTTAAAATCTCGAGGATTGAGATGGTTTTATGTCTGAAATTGCTTACATGTATGCACACAGATAAAATATTAAAGTTATTTTTAGTGTAAAGGCTCAATTTTATATCACTGCATTCTATAAATGAAGAATTGAGCATAATGGGAGAGAACAGGATAAGCAGGGAGGGGAGGAGGCGCGAAGGAGGAGAACTAAGAGCATGGCTTTCACTAAACCAGGAAATCTTCTGTGGAAGTTCATTTCAATAAGTACACTGACAATCCAAAAAGAGTTTAATTATGGTTTCCCTGTAACAGAGACTCATGGGAAACATAGGGCAAAAATGAAACAACCAGCCCAGGAATGGACTCCCTTTTTCAGAGCCGGTGACCAGAGACCTCAGAGACCCTTAAACAATACTGACTAAGCCACTGTACTTGGTTTCCCACTGAAATTGAAAAGAAGACCATATTGCTCAAGCACTGCATAGCCGAGTCACAGAACAAACCAGGAGAAACCAGGCTCATCCTGGCCTCAAAACATCGTCTCTGTTACCTAACTTTCACATTGATAGAAGGTGCCGTGTACATTACTGAAAAGAACAGGTAGGCATTAGTTGTACTCAGCTGTGAACCCTGTGAGCTACCACATGACCGGGATGGCATAAAATGCCCACGGATGTACCTGTGTCACACAAATGAGGGCAGGCGCCAACCACTGTCTGCTCCAAATGAAGGCTTACTTCACAAAATGGCACCCTGTTATCAGGGCCAAAAACCTGAGACTAGAGAGCTAACAGACCATAGTGGAGACCCTAGCTTATCATTCTGCTATACAGACAAATTATTCCACTGACTGCTACTGACTCACTGATATATTCATCAATCGAGGTATATATCAACTCTAACCAGAGAGGGTTCTTCTTTCAGCAAACTCCCACCACTGTTCAACCGGTGTTGTGCTCATCCCTACACGTGATACCTATATTGCATGCTCCCTCTCCTCCAAAAGCTCAGGAATTATTTCAGAAGAGGGGGTGGGAAGATTGTAAGAGCCTGAGGTGGTGGATGAAAACAAGGAATCTGTGTTGTCTGGGTACCACAGGGTAATCGCACGTATGAACCCACAGTACCTGTAACAGCATACACAAGACCTAGACTCATAAAAGCCAGACAACGACTCAGCATAGATGGAGACAAGAAGCCCCAGCCGTAGCTGAGGACCTATTGGCATTTGATACCTACTGGGATAGGGAAAGTCTGTTTTCTTTACTAGAGTGACCAGATTCCAAGGGATAGAGTCATACAAGAACATTTAGGAAACACAGATGAGACTTTAATAGAGGACATAAAATTACGGGGTATCCATGTAGTGGCAGAGATGAAGGTAGTATGTGAAAGTGATCAAAATACATGGCGTGAAATAATCAAATCAATAATGTTTTTAGAAATTTTATCTTGTTGACATGTGACATGCTCATTTGTAAAGAGAATCATAAGGAATCTATAAAGAGAAATAGAGCTGATATGGGATGCCTGGATCTCCAGCCTGATCCCAAATAAATACATTGGAGACATTATCTATATTAATGATAACATTCAAATAAAATAGTTCAAAACAAATTTAACAAACTACATCTTAAATTCGTACACTGAAGCCTTTAAGGCATTATTGGCAAAAACAACAGCACTAAAGAAAAACAGCAAGAACAAAAAAACCGGAACAAAACAAAACAACAACAAAAAAATTTCTCTATATTCTGAAACTCAGTTTTATTTCTTGGGTCTCTAATTTTCATTGATTGGATCTTCTTTTATGCTGGTACCATGATTTTTATCACTATAGTTGTGCAATATATATATATATATATATATATATATATATATATATGCACATATATACATATTACCTATTTTTTATTAATTAAACAAATTCTTTGAAAATTTAATACATTAATGTAATACATTATGATTGCTTTCTCCCTCTACCCTCTCTTATCTGTTTCCTGTACTTATCAATTCTCCCTTCCTATCTCTTTTCCCAGATTCTTGAGATTTGGCTTTTGTCATGTAACCCTTCCTGATTCCAAGGGCTGCATCTGGGGCAAGAGATGGCATTCCACAGCCCTTCTCCTGGTCCTTGGGTTCCCTCCTTCTTTCTGCACCCTATTCCAAATTACTTCCTGATCCTCAAACAAGGTGGTATAACTGTCTCATTTAGGGCTGGAAATGCAAATGCCACTTACAGTTGGCACCTTGTGTAGCCAAGGCACCTTGCATTCGCCAACAGTCTGGAAATAGAGGCTTTCTGGGAATGACAGAGAGTAGCTTGTGTCTGCAGATACAAACGTAAACTCCTGGAAGCCAGCTTGCTTTGCTTTGCGAGATTCTGACACCTGTCAACACTGACCTTAGAATTTTGGCTTCCTTCTTTCTCCCTTTTTTTCTGTCAAGATTATTTGTGCTACTAATGAACTATTGTGGCTCCACTCGAATTTCAGGGTATTTTCCTCTATGCCACTGAAGAATGATGTCATTTTTGCAGGGATTAAATTGAATTTTAGGTGAGTTTAGATAATAGATTAATATTCACAGTAGTAATTCTTCCAATACGTGAACACAGGATATCGTACATTTATTTGGACATTTAATAACTTTCATAAATATTTCATATTTATCATTATAAAGGTATTATATAAATTGAATATTGGGTAAATGTGTTATTTTTCTGATAATATAGCTAGGCTTGTTTTCATTTTGAAATAAAATAAAAGTAATTTCACAACATATTACAGAATTTCATTTCATCACCTATTTTTCAGCATTACCCGTATATTCTGGAAGAGGAAGTGCTCTGCTTGTATGATACTGCAAGTGGGCAGTTGTTGTTCTGGATTAAAAGAGAAATAAGCAGAAATCACGGAAGAAAACTATTGTGAAATTTGATTTTAAAAGACTGAATTTCTCGTCACTTTTAACTGCTGCAACAATTTTATGATAAAGCTCTACAGATTATATAGATGACAAAATGAAATGGTAGGAGGCAGGTTTCATTAAGGGGGATGTGGGGAAATGGGGCTACTGTAACCGGGAAGGGAATAAGGATGTTACACAGGAGAGAGAAGAAAGAGACATAAATAATTTTAGTTGGTGTGATAGACTAGAGGGACTTAGTTCCCCCTGACCACTGTGGGATTGCACAGAGGTGACTGCTCTCTTGATCTACCTCAGTCTCTGTGTTTGGCGTCTGACTGGATTTTCTTAGTGGAAGCATACTTTAAAATCCCATAGGCCAGCCTCTCAAGCTATGATCAGGACCAAGCAGCCCAGAGAGATTTAAGACCTTACCTGTGGCTGCTCTTCAAATTAAGGACACAATGAGGTGTCCAGACTCCAGTGCAGAGCCCTCTCCACCCCTCCACACTGTCCCTCAAGCTAATATCTATGAGGATCAAGTACGATTAAATATGGCAAAGTGCTTTAAAAGTGCACAACTATGCACCAGAGCAAAGTATGACTTAAATTAATGGGTTTCCTGCATGGCCTCTTTGGTTGGAAATGGAGATGTTATTTAAGATGGCTTTAAAGTTGATTTTTCTTTTTAATATGAAATGCTCTGTAGTCCTTTCTGTTTTGCACTGAAAGTGGCAGGTGCTGAAGAGGGTCTCTGGTACACTTTCATTTACATCATGTTAAGTTCTGTCTTGCACAGAGCTGACTTGATGAATTTACTTGGGAGAGCTTGTGTAGATAGTGAACACTGGGAAGAAATGGAAGAGAAAGACAGCAGGAAACGGACACAGGCAGGACCAGGTCGTGGTTCAGCATCTGGGCAAATGGAGTTTCAGTCACCTGGGAAACGTGGAGTCAGTGAGAACTGGAAGAAAAAGTCCTTCAACCCAGTGCTCAGTAGGGTCTGCCACACCAGCACCATCCAAATGTGTTCCAGAGCTCCTTAGGTTTAAGACAATTACGTGTGTGGGGTGTATGTGTATGTGTGTGATGCATGTGTGGTCTGTGTGTGTATGTGTGTAATGTGTGTGTGGTCTGTGTGTGTGGTATGTGTGTGTGTGGTGTGTGGTGTGTATGTGTGGTTGTGTGTATGTGTGTGATATGTGTGTGTTGTCTGCATTTATGGTGTGTGTGGTCTGTGTGTGTGGTCTGTGTGGTGTGTGTGTGTGGTTTGTGTGTGGTATATGTGTGTGGTGTGTTTGTGTGTGTGGTGTGTACAACGTGTATGTGTGTGGCTGTGTGTGCTTGTGTGTGGTGTGTGTGCGTGGTCTGTGTGTGTATGTTGTGTGTGTGGTGTGTTAGTGCTGTATTGTGGTAAGGTGTGTGTGGTGCATGCACACGTCTGTGCACTGTGGACATGAACATTCCATGCACGATGTCCTGCTCTATTATTTTCTGTTTTGCCCTTAGGAAAGGTGTCTTGCTGACCCTGGAGCTCAGGGCTTTTGCACCGGCAGGCTAGTAATCCCAAGAACCCTCCAGGCCCTTCACAGGGGTGGGGTTACCGGCATCCGTCTGGCCAGAACCTGACCTTTGGGGTGGATGCCGGGCTCTGAGCTCAGTTCCTCGCACTTGCTGGGCTAGTACCCTTACTCAGGAGCCGTCTCCCCAGGCCTCACCCAGGCTCTTCACCAGCTCTATCCGTTTGTAGGACCCTTTCACATGATTCAGGAACATCCCTGTGCCCTGACCCAGGGACTCATAGCACCCACTGACCCTGAACAGGAAGTGTCTGAGGGAGTGAGGCTGGTGCTGGGGAGATGAGCCAGATGCATGTGCGCTGACCCTGGCTCAGGAGAGGAATTAGGGCTCACTCCTCTCAGCACTTGCTCGGCTCTTGATCACACACTCACCACAGGGTGCCCTGTTGTGCTTTCTATGCATAATTATCTTTCCCTGCTAACTGACTGCAACGTGCTTGTGGCAGAATATATTTTGTTCAGTCAAACAGTGTTGAATTACAGGACTTCCAAACCAGGACTGGACCTCCTCTCCCTGCTGTGTTGTCTGTTAACAGCATGCTCCTGGGGGTGGGAGAGCAGCTCTCAGGTTGATTTGGCTGGGGAAACAGATTCAAGTTTCAGATGAACAAGTACATTTCTTCCTTTCTTCGGCCTTTGAAGGAGGCTGAGCAGGCCTGAGATACAGAAACTGAACAGGGGGCAGGACTTCATGCAGTCCTTCACATACTCACGTGCTGTGGTCTCCACCAGCCAGCGTCATGTGACTTCCTGTAGCTCCTACAGCAGATGTGTGCTTTGGAGCCGGAAGCCCCTCGGCTCAGGTCCACCTGCTGCCAAACCTGTGCATGTCTGCTCCTTGTTTCCATTCCTGTAGAGTGGGCTCCAGTCCTCTATAGTTTTATAAGTTGATGAACAGAGAAGCACCTGCTCTAATCCCCTACCGCTGCCCCTGGGACCTGCGACGTTGGAGTCACAGGTCTCCTAAATATTTGACCGTCACTACGATTTATACAAACGTGAGCAAATGTCTTGCCTCGTCTTTGTTTCTGTCATTGTTCTGATTTTGCAGAGGAACACCTCTTTCCTTCATATAGTTGTTTTGATGACTGAATTCATCATTTAAAATGACAGAATAGATACTGATGACTATTGACTCTTTGGCCAATGGGCTGGTGTTGTAATACTGCATATTTACTGACACTGGGATACTAAGTTTTGGAGCCGTCGTCAGTGTGAATGAAACAGAGCGCCGCAGGAACCTATGAGGCCATGGTTTTTTGTTGTTGTTTTTTATTTATTTATTTATTTATTTTTTGTGGACCCTTGCATTACTTTTTCCTTAACTGAACAAGTTTTCAGGGACTTTTAAAAAGAGATGCTGCCTGTTCAGGTATAAACAGCTGGCAGTAACCTGGCACTGAAAATGTGGGTCTTTTCTCCTTCTGCTGACTTAAGGAAGTCTGGGTGCCTTTAAAGTCCTACTGTGCTGTGGGATGCTTCCTGATAGTTTAAATTTATTTCTAGTTCATCCCATAGGCAGGTAAGTGTGTGTGATACAGCAGATCTCAAGAAGCATGGAACACATATATTTGTTAAAGGGAAAATTTTAAATTCCATTTTCTGATAATGAGGGGAAGACACAACTTCATGATCACAGATATGAGGGTGGGCAGACATCCACAGCTCATCATTCCAACTCTGAAAGAAGGCTGACCACACTCACCTAGAGGGCCCTGACTAAGCAAGAGTTTCCATGCTGGACCAGTGTTGCAAGGCAGATGATAAACTTGGGCCAGAATACAAAATACCCATTAATGGATTTAAAATGTAGGCTATCTTATAAACACATTTGTGCCAATACTTAGGTTGTGTCAACCTTTAAGGGACCACGATCAATAACGCGAAGGAAATTCCAGATAAGCAGATAAAGCCTCCAGTGTCCTGACTTTGAGCTTTGGATCTTGTGAGCAGTGACTTCTTCAGAGATGGTGTCTTTCCTTTTACCTCTGTGGCTAGAGCGCACAGGAGCATGACAGACACACGAAGCCTGGCCCTCCATTTCACAGAGCAGCTTTGGTTCAGGAGGGATGTGTGGGGCAGCAATGCTGGTGATGTCAGTTTCCCCGTAGCAAGAAGACCTTCTGAAGTTTTCTCAGGAGTTGAACCTGTTCTTCATTAGACATAGTGCCTATAAGGCACCTAGAACCCCTGGGAGCAAAACATTATATTCAGTGATTTGCTCAGATAATTGAAGCTCTTGGACACCTTAGAACCCTGTTACATGGCAAACTTTTTTCAAGGAAAATAAAAGAAGGAAATCAGGATGTCACCTTACTTTGCAACAGGCAAGCATGACCTCCTGCCCAGTGCCCTTGATCCCTGAAACCGCTTTTGAATCACGTTCTTTAAGAACATCCCTTTAATTTTGTATACCTACTTCTATGAGAGAAACATGAGCTCCAATTTTGTTGGTTAATTCCTAATTTAAATGGAAATTTTAATTAAAAATACATACATATATGTATATACATGACTTAAATTATTTTTTACCTAAAGGTCAAACAGTCAGTCTTAATGAACTCCTCGGTAATATTTTTTTGAACACAGCACCCATGGGTGGGTGTTTCTAGAAAGCTACCATGAGATACTTTTCTTTCTGAGTGCTTTGACTGTGTGAGCTCTTCACAGAATACTACAACTGTCACCTAGAGGCTGAACCCACTGGGGAGAGTGGAGCTGGCCAGTCCATCTAATGATGGCCTGTGAGAAGCATGGTGTACCCAGGGCCTGGACTCTGCTTATTTAATGGTTACACTGCTCTGTCTTCTGCTTCTCTTCCAGTCACTGATCCTTACCTTCTGCTTCAACACTACTTCCCCATCAAGTTAATCACTCTGTCTTTGGTATTGATTTTTGGCATGAACACCCCTTTAATTTTAAGTCCAAGGTGACACTGATATTTCCCTTGATATTTCCATCCTGGGTGCATGGCTGGGTTCTAGTCTCTGCTTCTCACCTCTGTAGTGTGCCTACTCAGCATCTAGCTAGCTGTGTCCCTCACTCTCACACATTCCATGTCATTGTCGTCCCATCCGAACACAGGGATATACCACCATTAGCTGTTTTATAATTCCTGGAAATTAACATTTAGTTCCTTAACTTTCTTTCCTCTGACTACAGCGTTTCAGTCTGGTAGACTGATCGAGTCATCATTTTCCTCTTCTTGTGCTATCCTTCCTTTTTAGGCTAACATTAGTAATTCAGTACGACTGCCTTAAGGAAGAAAATATTGGTAGTTCAATATTTACTCAATATGTTCAAATGTGAGTGACAAAATTCTGCCCTATGAATCCTGTAACATTTGAGCTGACGGTGATTTAAATCGTGGAAATCACTCTGGTGCCACTTCTAACTACGTTGGTCATTTTCTGTATCATTAAAGACAAGGACATCTTTTACTTCCAGACCTATCCCATGTGTGACCAGTAAAGCATGCATTTGTAATTGTAGCTTTTGCTTTTTCAAAAGACATGCTCCCATATAATGAACATGGTAATGGAAAACTTATGGATATTAAAGACATTTAGACAAACACTATACAGCAGCTGCCAGCCAGCATCCAGCCCTAGTAAAGAAGGAAATGCTTTGAATGTAATCTTACAATATTTTTTCACTGTGAAACACACTCTACTTCATTTTGGTTTTTACCACTGGAAGTTTTAGGATAAAAGTTTAAGATCACTTATTTCTTAAAACTCCTTGTTTTATACACAGACAACACCTACAGTTTGGCTATAAATCTCTCCTTGGTAGATTGGGATAGACATTAGTGATGACTGACCAAGTGACCGAGGATGTCAGGGCAATGGGGAAACTGTGATAGGTGCTTTTCTGTGTTTACTGCGTTTTTGCTTGAGCTCTGACCCACTGAGAATTCCTCCCCTCCCGTAAATCACCAGCAACACAAAACTGATTTGCTTGCACGCTAATGTAATGACAGAACAGGTCGTATATTTTCAGCCATGTGAAGTACATATTGATCCATTTAAGCAAGCGTCAAATGCCTTTTACTCACAAATGTTTCCATGTGCTGTGAATTCAATGAATATCATGATTTCTCTGCCTAGTGACTAATGAGGGATCTTTTACGATTTAGACAATTTCAGGGATAAACAAAATTAAAGATTAATTAGTATGCTATCATAGTAACATCTACATGAAATAAAATGCGTGTCTTGAAAGGGTGATTATAAAATTTCCAGAGAACAGAGGAGTGAAAGCCATGTCTCCGCCTCTGTCACTCTCAGACTCAGCATACTTACAGTGCCCTATGGAAACAGGCTTAGCATATGTTGTATGTGGTCAGGAAGGTTTGCTGATTGATAATGTGCTCTAACACTTCAGTAGTCTGTGCAGAAAATTTATCCCATGTGCTTGCACTGAGCATCATCCTTCTTATGAACTGAGCAGAGAAAAGTTATGGAGTCCAATCTCAGAAACAATGTTTTGGGCATCTTTGTGTGAGTGTCACCCTTAGTTGCTCGTTTCCATTCCCCGGCTTGGATTTTTAACCATCAATGAAGACATTTTTTCTGTTCATGACTAACAATAAAAATTGGTCTTGGGGCTATTAAAACTGGAAGATAAAGGAAGACATTAACAAGTCTACATTCCAGAGACACCAGGGGACACATGTGAGGTTTGGGCCCTTGCATACTCCAATCTATATTCCACAGTCTGGCACATAATAGTCACTGCAATGTAACTAAAACCTGATGGAGGGACAGGCATAGAACAAAGAAGGGTGTCCCCACAGTGAGAATGCAGAATGGGACCAGAGCAAAGTGGTTGATTTAGATGGAAAAAGCATGTTGTAAGCTTCGGCAATCTTAGTTCCACAGCATCGCCCTGGACATCACAGACTCCGTGTGTGGATTAATATTCTAAATGGTCTGTGAACAGTTGGAATTCAGAGTTTTTCCTTGGTTATGGTGTGTGGTAGAATATGAGTTGTGATCAACCCATGTTTCTAGGCTTCTTGAAAAGAAGCCATTGGATCGCACACTCCTGGACTCTGGGGAATCATCTTATCTGCCCAGTGTGACTCTAAGACCTTTGGCCTTTTCTCCAAGGCAAGTTCACCTTTGTCAAGATGAACCTATCACAGTTCTGAAGCTGCACATGCGGACAGCAGGTCCATTTGGCCTTCATGTGTTTCAGTGAGGGTTAGAAAAAAATAAAGCTCACTTTGCAGTCACAGTGCAAAGCTCTGTAGCGTTACTATTTGCAGCACGGATGCGACGTTGGGCGACAGCACACATCTGAGTTCTGCAGTGATCGGCAGATCCCATTAGTGCTGATTCCCGACCCTGTCTCCCAGTGGTTGACCTCTTTGTCCTAGTGAAGTCATATTCAGAATTTGCAGATATACAATGTTACTAACTTTACAAAGTTGAGACCTGGCTTATGTCCTTCAAACAAGATAGGTCATTTCTAAAATTATTATAATTCTGAAAAAACTAGTTTGCAACTGAGGAGTCAGCATATGGGTTTCAGCTGTTGGCTTGTGTTGTTAAACAGGGATGAACTACAAATTCTGAATGACTCTTTAAAAATTTCTGAGGCCATGGTAGGACATGGAGAGACATTGGGGGCTTATTGTTTCAGGCCCACAAGGACAGGAGGAACTGACTCACAAATATTGCAGATTTGAGTCATTAAAGTGGGAAAGCAGAGGTTCATGCAGACGGCTCTTCCCACCTCTTCATATTAAATGTCAGTGTTTGCTTCTCTGCCTATCCATGAAACAGACTGGGCTTTTTCATGTCCTAAAAAAATGTCTTGCCTTCCCCATCTCCTGCCTGTCAGCTCTCACAGAGGCTACATTGCCTGAAGTTCAGAGAGGGTTTATTTTCCCAGCATCTCTACTTGCCACACAGACCTCTCACTGCTCAGGAAGAGACACAGTCCGCAATGCTCTGCCTGGCTTTGAATGCTATCTGAATAGTTCCTCTCAGATGGAGCCTGCGTTTCATGTTTCCGATTTTTCCCAGGGGGCTTTGATGTTAATCCATTTCATACTTCTAACACATCTGTTCTTCTGATTTTCTTATCTTTTCTGAACATTCAAATATATATATATATATATATATATATATATATATATATATATATATATAATGTGTGTGTGTATGTGTGTGTGTTGTGTGTGTGTAGGAAAAAAAACTTATACTGTCATTGTGTAGTTTCTGAAGGGAGACTTCAATGATAAAGCACCTTCCTCACCTCCCTGACACTAAGTTTTAGCACTAGGAGATTCTGAGTGTGATGCAAGAGTGTGCTAATATTCGGTACTCCCCCTTAAGAGCAGGTAATTTGGTGGCTTCAAATAAACAAAGAAGCCACCTAAGTAGGCTGTGGGGATATGCAAATATGTGTTGTGTTTTTGTCATGTGAAAAGTGAAGAGACTGAAGGAATGCAGAATTCCTGGACAGCAGCAATGGCCATGTTAGCAGCTTAGGCCCCGGATCAACTGGGAAAGAAGCTGCAGTGTGCAGTGGTAGTCATGTCAGTGCATAAAAGTCAGCTCAGTGTTACAATGTGCAGAACTGTGCAGTGCAACACAATGGTGGGCCATGGTCATGTCATCATTGATTATCACCAACCAGAAGATACAGAGAAGCAAATAATTTGGGGTGTAGAAATCCTCCTGCAGAAGGAAGAGGGATGTAGGAGGAGGCATGGTTTAAGCTGCAAAACATTTTAAAAACTTTGCAATAATTAATTCTACTTTTTCTTTTGGCAGACATAGTGCAGTCACTAAGATAACAAACCAGGTCTGATTTTCATCCACAGTAGGCTTTCATTGGAAAGAGGAGTAAAGGAAAAAGAAAAATAGAAATCTTGAACTAATAGTGTGCATGATGGTCTATATTGCTGGGGTGAAATAGAAAAATTAATACTAAGGTACTTGGTCTTTTTTATTATATCCTTTCAAGTCTGTTCTTTTGTTAAAAAAGTAACTGCTCCTATCATGATAAAATAAAAAGAGCCCTCTAGATGCTATGAAATACCACATTAGGTCCAGTGTGAGGCTCCAAATGGAGCCTTTCTTCTCCTTTCAGAGTGATGCTTGACAGGATTTAGTCTATCCACTGCTGAGCAGGATGTTCTGCAGTCGTCATAGAATTCCATCATTAGGTGTACAGGCTAATTGGACAGGAACGTCATAGAAACTTCTGTCTAGGGTTAAAGGAAAATGAAAGAAAGGAATGTAGTGAACATTACTTTTCAGAGAAATTTAGGATCAGAAGCCAAATGGCATTGATTTTTCTTGTTTTCACAAAAGCCAGAATTTTACCTGTGAGGAGAGATTGCAAACTGGTATGTTTTGATTTAACTTGAGAAAATTCTATGTACAGCTAGCTATCCAACAGTGGACACCCATGATGAGCAAGAGTAAATATCCCCCCAAAATCTTGACTGTTAAACATGTCATTTCTTTGATGGAATGCTTGCCTAGCATGCATGAAGCCCCTAGTTCAAGATGTGGTTTCTTATGCCTGTAGTCCCAGTATACAGGCGGTAGAGGCAGGGAGAGCAGATGTTCAAGTTCATCCTCAGCTGCATATCTAATTCAGGGCCAGCTTGTATCACATGACAGACTGTCTCAAAAACAAATCTAAGTTGGAATGGTTGAGTATGAATTATTACTGGGTAAAATTTGCATGTGGAAATCTCAGAATAAATAGTTATCCAGTCTGAAGGACAATGGAATGTCATGGGGACAGTGAGCAGAAGGTAACTGTTGGACTTCCACAAACCAGTATGATTATGACAAGGCCTTTATATGCAGGGACTGGAGAGTTGGCTAGGTGGTAACGACTACGAACTTCCCTTTCAGATGACCTGGGTTTGACTCCCAGCACCCACATGATTCTAACAATCACCATAACTCCAGGTGCAGGGAATCTATCACCCTCTACTGGCGTCCTCAGGCATCTCATGACAAGGGTGAACTTACACACATGCAGGCATAACACTCATGCACATAAAAATAAAAATCGATTATTCAATTAACAAAAAAAAAAAACACTCTATGCACCTTAAGTGTACAATTCTGAACTACTTCTGTGTATGCATTTGATTTTAATAATTTTTCTATTCAAAATGTCACATGCTAAACTGTCATTTAATTTGTGAAAATCAGTTAGAAATTTGGAGCTAGAAATTTAGAAAATTGATTCTATAAATTCAAGCAAGTTTCACTAATTAACCCTAGGCAGCCTCCTGAAACATAAATTTATTCTCATTGCTGTCTTCATAATAAATAAATGAAAATATCTAAGATATGGATACATTTGGAAACTGTTTTATCAAATGTCTGGGTGAAAACTGGAAAAAGAATATTAACTCAATCAAATGTTGGTTCACAAAACACAAATTCTAATTAGACCTGATTTTCACATCAAGACATGGTGCTTCCGAAAGCAGAGCATGAGGCCTGCTCAGTTCCCCTCCAGGGCGATTCTCAGGCACTGCAACGTTCTTTTGTGTTGTCCTTCCTGCACACATGTAAGAAATCCACCCTGAGAAGAGTCACTCTAACTCAGATAGATGTTCTAATCCCTGGGCCAGCAAGATGCTGCTTAAGTCAGTTAATTCTACACTAACCCTTGACAGCTAATTGGTAAACAAAACAATGCGAAACTGAATTATGAAATTGGATCTTGAATTACCTTCAACCCCATTAGCACATTGTATTGTTGAGCACTGATTTCTGTAAATGCAAATTCTAAGCCGAATGAAACACGAAAGAGCAAAATAATAAGATACTAATCACACAGATTATCCAACTAAGGTACCTAAATCACCACTCCTGTATGATAGCTGCTACCAAACCTCTGTATCCATGTCCCTTTACAAGGCCATTCAAGCCGTAACACATGACAGGCTGTGCATTGCTGTGCTATTTATAAGGTGCCTTGGGTCATGTTATATGGCATAAGACTAAAGGCAGAATGACTTAAACCACAGAAGAAGTGCAATAATCCCTAACAAATGTACAGCCTGGAGTATCTCATTGCTGTTATGAAATGAAATTCATACATTAAACTAAGAAGAATTGTCAGACCCAAAGCACTTATTGGGAATAATAAAAATGTCTGTCTACCCATTGATGCGTTTTCTCGGCCTATAGGAATCAGAATGTCTATGCCAGCCCCAAAGATTATCTACTGTGACTGAAATATAACTACATCAATCCTGTGGTTTTCAGACTTCCTTGACTACTGCTGCAAAGTGCCCATTACACCAATCCCAATGAAAGGAGTGGGCTCTTTTTCTGACATGCTTCTGGTATCTGCTAGGCTTGATTTGGGAATGGATCTATTGGTGCTGGAGGAGAACATCAGGTCCAATGTGAAACATGTTTCTGCAGAATATACTCCAAGAATGTTCTGGAAGGAACACAGCTGTATTGACTGCTTCTACTGTGAAATGCTAAGAGTTCAAAGAATGAAAACATCACCAGATTGGCACAGGCATTACGGGGAGAATTGACATCAGCTCACTCCCATGCTAGGGGTCTGGAAGAGTCGGGAAGCTTCATAATAATGAAAACAATAAGTAACATTAATTTGGAAGGTATTGTAAGTACTAATGAGACTGAAAAAAATAATACCAGCCCAATTTGTGAGGTCAAAAATGTCAGATTAAAGAAAGAGTAATGTAAGTTCACTAGTTAAAATACAGATAGACACGTCAAGCACAATAGCAGATTAGCCATAGCCAAGTTAATGGGGGAAAAACCTGAAAAGTATCTGGACTCATACTCCTCCAGCCAGTTTAAGTGGTGGCAAATATCTGATTTTCTTGCCATTAATGACAAATATTCTTTTAATAGATAAGTCTCAATGTCAAATCTGAATACACAGTGAAAGAAATAGAGAGCATCATTCATATACCACAATATCTACATCTGAAAACAGTGAAAGGAAAAATATACACAGAGTTTCAGAGGACCCTAAGCAATAGCAAGGATTTAGTGAATATAGGCATCCACTCAGACGAGTGCTACAAGAGAACTGACTTTCCTTTGCAAGCACTTGTGCCATGTGCAGAGGTCAGTGGGTGAGTCCAGTCGTGAATACACAGGAATTCACATCACTGTCCATAACTCTAGTTCCAGGGGATATGACACCTTCTTCTGACTTCCACTGGCATTTCATGCACAGGCACACTTACATGTAAGCACGTAAAGCACTCACATACATAAAATAAAAGTGAATAAATATATGTTTAACAGAGTTACGATGTCAGTGACAAAAAATTCAGATCCTAAAACAAATTATTACTTTTGGAGAAGAGCATACAACTTGCATTTGATAATGCTGAGAACCTTAATGCAAATTTCTTATATTTATTTGAGGAAAGGCTGAGCCGGAATAAAGAAAGACTGGGTCCCTTGAAGACTTGGCTCCTCCCAACTTACTTGTGAGACTCTAACTAGAGCATCATGAATTGGCAAATGTCTTCCCTCCCCACTCAGGCCTAGAGAACACAGTAGATTAAGAACAGGAGCATAGGAGGGAGGAGCGCGACCTAACTGGCGACCCCTGAACTGTCCATCAATTAGCACTAGTGTCCTGTGATTTTATGATCCCGAAACAGCCTTTCTTGGTGTCCTTAGCTGAGAAGGAGTGGCAATTTGACCAGTCTCAATTTGATGGGACTTCTCAATGATGAGAGTGACCAGGACCCCACACTCGGCAGCAGGTAACTATGGCCCATGCAGAGGTTTTACTACAGTGCCTACAATTTGCCATGCTTTTGTTTCTTTTAAGGAACATGAAATCCTCCAGGGTACATTACCTTTGTGCTCTTCTCATCCTGAAAGCTCAACCTTACTGCGAAACTGGGACTTGAAAACAGTCTGCTTTTCCTCAGTTATGATATCTGGGCGCAGTCAACAAGGAGGAAGAGGGGACACAAGTGCGACTCAGACAGCATCAAATTGAACCACACATTTTCCTTATAAAACGATTCCTGTCTTCTCAGTCTTGTCTCCGTGTGTGAGAATGAAATTTGCAGTTTCTTTTCCTTTTTCTCTCTTTGTTTGTACAGGATCTCCCTGTAGCCCCAGCTGGCACTCACTGTTTAGGCCAGTCTGGTCCACATAGACCATAGACCCAGGGATCTGCGCGCCTCCACCTACAGAGTGCCAGGTCAGGAGGTGTGTGCCGTGGCCCTGCTTGTTTTCTCTGTATGAGAGTGTAAAAGGAGCATGATTGCTTAAAATTTTAATGGACGTACAAATATTCACATCCCTCTCTAAATCATTGTCAATCTTATCAAAATACTTTCCTTCAAAAAGACAGTCTTTCCTAACAAATCCTGATTATACATCTAAACATCTAAACCAAATTCTTTTCTTCGTGTCCATCCATGTATCTGATTATAAGCGCTTCAACAAAGTCAAAAGCCGTCATTCCCTCGGCCCCCTTCATTCGCTCAGCCTCCCCTCATGCTCCGGCATGGAAGTCCACACCCTGCACTCTGGTTCTCCCCAGAAGGAAAACGGACAACCCTTCTCCCAGTGTTCATCCGTTGCCAGTAGCTCCTCAGCTAAGACCGTGGCTTCTGCGGCATCTCACCACCACCCTGGGCATTGTCAGGCTTGGGTGTGCAAAGCACTTTTGCTGTCTCAGGTACCCTGTGGCATGAAGACAACAGTCCCCAGGGTTCTACCACTTCTAAGCCTTTACAAAACAACACAAAAATAAATAAATAAAATTAAAAGTATAAAAGAACTAATAGTAACAGGAAACCTGTGGGAAGGACTGAGGAGGGGCTGAAGAGGAAGAAACCACCTGAATATGATCAAATTCATGGCATAAAATTGGGAGTCAATCAATTCTAATAAACTGACCATTTCATTCTGGGCTTCCCATGAAGGTCTGTAGCATCACCTTGGTAAGGACATAGAGGGCAGGTGACTTGCCAACACAGCAGGGTGTGGGATACCAAGACCCTCTGGCCGCTCCCTCTTCAAAATGGCTTCTCTAATTCACTTTATCTTTGAAAATCAGATGTAAACTGTGCATGGAACTGATCCTCTCAGTTAACTCAAAGCAGCTAGACATTCCCCTAACCAACTGTCTTCAAGCAAAGTAAACAAACAAGCCAAATTAACATCTAAAAATATTAATTGACTGAGTTCACAGATGCATTAAACAGACTTCACAGTGTCATCTGGAGTTGAGAACAGAGAGCGTGTCAACAGATATTTACTGAGAATATTTACTTTTATTCAACACCTCATAGAATTATATATGTTTAAAATCTGCTTCAGGCTCAGAAACAAACTGTAGGACGTTCACAGAAATGTTGAGAAATGAACAGATTTGTCACCAAACAAGAAGTATATAATCATCCTGCCTGAATGCGCCTTAATTATATCTCAGCCTTGGGTTGACACTGACTCAACTACCGATCATGCCATGCTTTGGAGGAGCAGAGTCTCGTCACGTTGGTGGCCAGGACTTACGGTACGCAGCTATTATAATTTCACCAGAGTTTTTGAAGTGTGTTTCATGTTTCTTTTCTTTAACTTCAGTCTGAGTAAATGTGATGGAATTGTAAGTAAGTCACAAAAATATTTAACAATCAAAAACTAGGAGGCGCATCACACTGGTGCATTAACACACTGGTGCATTAACACACTGGTGCATTAACACACTGGTGCATTAAGCAAGGCATCAAGTAGACAGAACAGACTGATGAAAATAAGATTGGAATGCCAGAATTAAAATAGAAGGTTCACATTAACATGTCTAGCTCAGGGTCTGGATAAGCACATATTAGTTTTCTTTCTTTTTTTTTCCAAGAACATTCAACTTTGTGTAAAGTGGTATAAATTTCTCTGGTGCTGGGGTCTAGGTAGGTGTCAGAAGTGGAGATACTCAAGTAGGGCATTTTATTTATGTATTTATTTATTTATTTATCTACTTACTTATTTCTCTGTTTTTGAGACAGGGTTCCCCCAAAGCCCTGACTGACCCAGAACTCTCTCTGTAGATCAGGATGGCCTTAAACGCGTGATAAGCTCAAATATACTTGTTAAGTCAAGAACAAACCTGGAGCAAAGGGAAGTCCTAGATTCCAAGGGAATGTGAGTTCTGGTGAACAGGGTGGAGGGAGACGCCAGAAGCAGCTAGCTTTAGAGATGAAATGCACAACAATGAGCTGCTTTTCTTGTACTAATCACCCTTTTGTTTCCCATCTTCCTTGTTTCCTAATATGCCTTGATTCCCTACTACATATGTATATATAGTGTACATGTATGCATAGCTGTATGTAGTGTAGATGTATAAATATATGCATAAATATGGAGAAAGAAAGAGGGTGAGAGCAGGGGAAGGCATTTCCTTTGTATGAGAGAAAGGCATGACCCTGGCTTATTTTACTTAACACTCATACTGAAAGGAGAAAGCATTATGGGATTTTAGATTTTCAGTGGAGCTTTTACATAATGAAATTGAGTCGGTGGATATGGGTGATTGGGGATATGTTTATATCAGGAAAAAGTAAAGGTCACAAAAGTAGTTGATCAATATTGGCGAATTTAATGGAAAAGGAAATAAGGGGAAAATGATTATAAAAACACCAGTTTCACTAGAAAGCAAAATTCCCTTCCTGTCACAGGAGCCAGGGTTGTAGGAGACACACATTCTGCGGCAGTCCACATGTGGGAATCACCTTCCAGTAGACATGAGTTTAATGTTGCCTTCCATATGTTGTGTTTGTGTTTCTTTGCATAGGTAGTGAATGTCAGATTATGGTTTTCATTCACCTTCAAATAGAATTTTCTTACTTCTCCACCTCCCAAGAAAATGGCTTCATAGTATTAACTAAATACTATGTCTAAAGTCCACATGTCAATTAATTACTCATTATAAGAAGGGGGAAATCAAGAGCATCCTAACAACAATGCAGTCTCTTAAACGCACAGATGAACTGTTTGCAAGGGAGACACCTACACAGACACCCCTCTGAGTATAAAGCAGGACACTGTAAAGGAATATTGAACACACACAAACTGCAGCCTTATTTCACGTGTTTCAAATCCCCTTGTTTACATAGGATATGTTTATTACAATGCATACATGTGGGAACTGCCTTCATGGACATGGTAGGGGCAGAATATTCCCAAGAACTCTGCTTGGTTGAGAGCCACAGAACTCTTGACAAGTCATTGACCTCTGCAAAATTACATGATTTCCATTCCCAGAGACAATTTTCCTGTCATCTGGTGAACTGACTCTGGTCATATACCAGGTAGAAAAGATTCTGAGAGCGGGAAGTGTGGGGGACACCAACATGACCTTGACTCCGGAAGCTCTAGCTTCCCCAAGGTGCCTTCTGTCCAGCAACTACTCAGGAATTCCCTAATATTCCAGACATCTTAAAATTTTACCATTCACAAACATGCTTCATAAAACACCTTTTAACCATTACACATTATTTTCTGGTAGGAGATGTGCAGCCACCTTTTCTGTACTGTTTAAATGAAGTCTAGATAATTAATACTTGAAACGTCACAATCCGATCTGTTGACACATTTGACTGAACCCACATCCTAGGTTGACTGATCTACCTTCCCATGCAAATGTCAGCCCTGTGACTTGGGCTGATGATCCAAACTCCCTTCAGGCTCCTGTTTCCTCACTGATGAAGTGTAAATTCTCTTCACTGACTTTCAAACTCAACTCCTCAAAGTTCCATGGGTTCTCTAGAGACTAGACAGACATGCCACAGAGGAGGTCAGGAGGTTTCAGGTTGACAGAGGCAGTTCACTGTGCTCCGGTCTGCTCTAACTGTAGGCTTCTGCATTTGAACCAAAGGATTGGCATTTTCAAGCACTGGAAACCTACTGAACTGATGTTTAAAGTTCTTAGCAGGCATTGTTGTGTCATAGGGCAAGATTTGTTCAACATGGCTTGAATTCTCAGGTACCAGGCATATTCATTTGATTAAGGAGTTAAAGAAACAGAAATAAATACATAGAAATCATCAAACTTTCACAAAGCAAGGAGCAGTGCAAGGGAAGCTTTAGGAAACGTGGGTTGGAGTCAGCTGTCAGCAAGGACAGGTTGGACAAGACAGACAAATAAAGGAGAAATGCAATCACATGGTAAGTCACAGCACAGCAGAGAAAGGAAAGGCAGAACGATGGAGAGGGAGGGGCGGAACCTGCAAAGGACTGCTGCCGGGGGCAACACGCAAGGCCAAAGCAACACCACAGGTCGTTCCTACCCAATATAAAAAATGGAGACTGCCCCCGCGTGACTCTGGAGGAAGTTATACCAGCAGAGTGCTTCCAGGAGGGCCAGGGAACAGGTGGAAAGTGGGAACAGGTGGGCACCAGTGGGCAGCACAGCTGGAAGTTGGCATGGGGTTATGGAGGGCACGGTGATTGCGTTTCCTAGAGATGGGGTCTTTCTTCTTTACCTGATCCTATGTCCTTCCTGGAACATTCTTTTGCATCTTGTTTCCTATTGAGAAGGAGATTTCCTACTTTCTTCCTCAAGGCTGCAGTCTCTCCACTGTGGACTAGGCTTGCTGCATATATTCATAGTCTAGAAGAATGCTACCAGGGAATGGAGGGCCAGCATCCTCCCAGAGTCCACACTCCTGTTTTCTACCAGCAGCAGGCCACAGTTTAGCTTCTTTCTAGTTCATGAGGAATAAATACTAACATTACTAGTAGAGTCCACAGGAGTAGACCAATCTAAGGGAAAACACTTATAAACAGGGTTGTTAGTTTCCCACCCATCCTACATGGTAAGGATAATTTTCGTAAACAATTACTTGGGAAAGTACTGAAAAAATAACCTTATACTTCATTCTTTTCAGTCTAGTCAACGTATTGTTTGTTGTACCCAAGGATCTAAGTGTCCCTGATGGTAGCGTGGTTGAATCATAAAGGAGAGTCATACAAAAATGTTTAAATTCAAGAAAGTCTTAGATAAGAAAAGGAAGTTTTTTTAGATAAAGAAGCAGTCTCACATGATAGAGTTTGACATTATAGAGACAAATAAATCTGTTAAAAAGAAAATTCGCTAGCAGTGAGGAGACGCTCAAATGAGCAGCCCCTTCAGTCTTCTGAGAAGGAAGACAAAAGGAAACATGTATGTTAGTTCTAATCCTAAATCATGGGCTTTCGCTGAGCGTCAGGAGGGTTAGGCTCTATATCAATAGCTGTTGCTGCTATTTTCATTATGAATCCAAAGAACCAAATTTCAGTGTTTTAGCAATTCACACAATGAGCTCTCTGATACAGTGGACCGCTTTTAACCCAGGACACCAAATTCCGGAATTTGACATTAATGACAGTAAAACTCACATAATGTTCTCTGAAATACAGTGTTTGATAGGGATGAGAGAGGTGGCCAACTTTGTACCTGGGAAGATGAACCTCTACCTCTCTTTCTCTTGATTTCTTTCTCATGTGGTGTTTGTGTGTTTGTATGTGCAGTTAGTATGTAAATTATGACAGCTTGTGATGACACTGACAACTGAAGAGAGATAACTCAATGATCCAGTGGATTTCAGCACTTGGAGCTGTGGGCTGGAAAGTTTTAATAGGCAGCCTTCTTCACAAGACCCTCTGTGCTTAGAAGAAAGCAGGAGCAGATGGAGGACACACAGGACTCAGCTAGCTCCCCAGTGATGGAAACTGCAAGATAGAAATTCAAAATAATAGACTAGCATGTTTGGGGAGATTAAAATGACTGGATGGGATGCCTTAGCCCCAAACTGCAGACCGCTCCAGGGAGCTCCAGTGAAAGGTCTTTTGGTGCAACAGTTACAGAACCTGCTGCGGATCTGTCTGCCTGGTCAGCATTCAGAGAATTTCTGAAGCCCTGGGTCCGATGGTTCTTTCATTCTGATGTTACAACAGGACCCCACGCTTTGGTCAATGGACAGACAGTGTGAGTGTGGGAGCTAACTCAATCGATTAACCTGTAGGAGAGGGAGAGGTCTGCAAAAGAAAGGAGACCCATGCTCATCTTCTGAGCATATTTACATGATGAGAGCTGCACATGTGCTTCGCCCAGGAAATCACAGCTGAGCCCCCACCCCCACATGAACTGGGAAGATTTCTACCTGGAGGATCCATGCTGCGCCTGATCTGAGTCCATCCTGAGGTAAAAGGGAAGAGTCAGGTCACATCATTCTCCTCTTGCCTTGCCCTGCACTCTAAGCCCTGTGCTCTAGCCTAGGAGAATGCAGACCAAAGTTGTCATCTAAACCTGGAACAGGGACTCCAGCCAAAGGTGAGTCTTTCTTTAATTTTCTTCCTCTCCAAGTCCCCAACACTGACTCAGACCATATGGCCTCCTACCTTCCTTGTTCCAATGTACACACTCTGGTTCACTCATTTAATATTGGATTTCTGTAACTCTGGGATTCCAGACAATTTTCTGAGTGGTTCCCTACTGCTAGTATGAAGGTGATATGCTGTTGCATAAATCCACTCTCCACACCTTAGCGGGTGCGGCGGGGAGATCTGGTTAATCCAGCTGAATAAACGGAAAAGTGATCTTCCATTTAGAATGATTTATTTATTTACAAAGTTATAAAGTCTCTTGGGGACGTGCACCCCCCACGCCCGTGAAAGTTTGGTACCGCCAGTGGCCAGCCCAATAATGTTTGTAACCGCTGCATGCTGGGCGCAGGTCTCCCAGTTCATTTCACTCACGAGATTCTTTGGTGGGCGGGGGCATGGCACGCTGCCTCCTGGGTTCGTGGACCTGGGACCCAGGTGTTTCTCTTCCCACGTGGATCTTAGCAACCTCCGCTTCTCTCCCCAGCTCGCAGCCATGATGATTCACTGTCCTCTCCTGCCTCCCTCCTCCCTTATTGGCCAGAGGGCGGGACTTGCCATAGAATGAACCAATAAGAAACAAAAACTGCAGAGAGACAGTTTCTATGGCTCTACAGTCCACCCCTTCTCTCTGGAAAACAAACCAGACATAACAATATAGCAACAACCATAAAGGAAATCAGTAACCTTCACATAGACCATCATAAACACAACTGTTTAGACAGTCATATCCATCTCACAAACAATCACAGTAGTTTCTCTGCTGGGGCCTATAACTTCCTGTAACACTATTTGGAGTCAACCTGCTTTTTTTTCCATATCAGGTATGTGTTCCTTCCCTAAAGATCGGGCTTTAAAGCCAATCATGAATAGGCTGGGGTTGCACTTCTCAGACGAGCCTCCACCACCCCTGCAGGGTATCTGACAATGAAACACGCATGATCGGTAGCTCTTTCAGGAACATTCTCCCATGGGAGTCTGCATAGCGCCCTCTAGCACTAAGAATCCCAGCCATCCATTTGTAGGGAGTCTTTGGCTTAGTCCCAGCTAGATCTGTTTCTCCATGCTCAAGCCATGTCACATTTTCGGTAATGGGGTCTTACCGCCCCTTTCCAGTGCGCAACCAGCATTATACTGTGGCAACTGCCTCTTGTTTGGTAGAGGGGACCTTCAAGCCCCCATTGGCCAACAGCTCATAGGGAGGGTCAACCCATGCCTGGTACTGGAAGTATAAAGTATACCTTTACTCTTTGACATCTGTAGGCTTAGGCCCATAGAACTCACAGGACTCCACAATTATACTTTACCCTGATACTCTGTATGAGTTACATTTCATTCTTGTTCTTTTGAGTGTACTTGACATCTTTTAACCCGGTTTTATACCTGTAAAACACTCAAAAGCTGACATTACATATACATACAAGGTCTAACATAGCATGGAAAATTAGCTAGTTCTTTACTGTCTTTAGTTATTGTCAGAAACCCATTTAGCATCCCAGAGTCATCACATGGAGCCTTTATGTATCTTCGTGTCCTTGCCAGCCTCGTTGAGGTTGGCCCAAACTGCCTGATCCTACATAGGGCCTAGGAAGAATAAGGCTTTCCTTGCCCCTGTCGTACCTGTTGATTCCTAGGGCCAGGGAGACCCTGGATCTGATTCCTGACCCTAGCCATACCTGTGGTCTCTCCATTGCCCACACCTAGCTGGTGGGAGAGGCCCTGGCCAGGCAAATTGCCTCCACCCCTTGAACAGCCAGTCACAGGGGAGAAATGTCCTCCTTCTACACTAGGGAGGTTAGTATCCACCCCTAGGATAAGCTTCATTCTCTGGGTACCTTTTGTGAACCGTTTATCAGGGCTCAAAGCCTCCCAGAGCCGCTTTAGCACAGAATTTGGCTTTTTTATCAATCTTTTCTTTAGGAACTTGGGCTAAACACAAGTCTCTCCACATTTGCCTGCACGTAACCCAAACAGACCTCCCTTTTTGTTTTGTTTCCCTGACATATCTTTTGGGCCTCTCTATTTTTCTACAGACATACTTCACATGCTGGTCTACATTGTTTAAACCTGTCAAAGCCTCTCCGGCCTTGTAAAGCTCCTGCCCCACTAGGGGTTCTAGTGAGAAAAATAAACTTTTATACCAATGTCCAGGTCCATGTTCAATGAAATCTGTCATAAGATCTCTAGTGAGCATGGCTCTGTCCGGCCCAGTGAAAGGTCTACTGTATACTGCTTTCCTCATGCCCAGTTCCCTTAAGAGCACCTGTCCTTCTTGTGTTGTGCTCCAGCTCCTGGAATTCGTGGGCATCTCCACTGGTGATGACCAAGTGTCTCCTGTGGCCTGCACAAGCCAGTTCATCAGAGACTGCTTCCCCTTGTATTGTGCCAGGTCCCGCAGTTTAAATCTCAATGAGGGATGAGTGGTTATGTGGCTCAGCTGTCTTGCTTCTGCAGCATTGCAAACAATGTCATCTGCCCCTCTGTCCCATATCCTCTGGAGCCAGGTGATGGCAGGCTCTTTTGCAGCTTGTTTGAATGTCCCCCCTATTTCCAGCAGCTCTAGGGCTGAAAACCCTTTATCCTGGTCCCCTGCCTGCTTTCTTGGGTGAGTGGTTAGCTTGTATACTCTGGGCTTTCTCTTCCTTTTTATTCAATTCTCTCCCCAGCTCGGTCCATGGTGATTCACTGTCCTCTCCTGCCTCCCTACTCCCTTATTGGTCTGAGGTCGAGACTTGCCATAGAATGAACCAATAAGAAACAAAAACTGCAGAAAGACAGTTTCTATGGCTCTACATATGCTAACATCAGATTTAACTTGGGGACCAGCTTTATCTGTCCTAACCTACATACTCCTCGTGTGAATACATAACATTCACTTGTAGTGCAGGAAATGTGCTTGCTGCCTGCTTAAAATGTTCCTAATTTTACTGCTTTTCTCACTGACAGCCAATTCTGAAAGCCATCCACTTCACTTGAATAATTAATAATGGTAACACCTCTGTGACAGCCCATGGTGACAATGAGCATGTTGCATTCTTCAGAACCCAACTTGGTGAAAGTTTCACAGACAGGCCTCACTCCTACCTTCCTTTCAGAATCACATTTCAAAAACGTAAAAGTAATGTCAAAATTTATAACATCTTACAAAAGTACCTCACAGTCATGGTTAGAGTTCTACAGAGAAAATGAATCAGAAGGTTGCAGAGACAGGAATGTTAAGGAGATTCCGTATGGAAACTGGCCCAAATAGTGCTGGAGAATGATAAATTCTGCCCTTGCAGAGATGGATAATCAGTAACCTGGGACTGAGGTCCAGCCAAAATCTGATGGTCTGACAATTAGTGATGGTATTGATTTGGGAAGCTGTTGACATGGGAGAGAAAGACATGGTATAAATTCTAGCCCAAATCCAAAGAAGGAAAGTCAGGTGCACTGGTATTCCAGAGCAAGAGAAGATTGATGTTCAAGGTATGAAAGCAGGAAAGGGCTCAGGCTGGCAGCGGAGGCATAGGGAGAGAATTAGGATGGGTGGATAGGGAGGGAGGTAAGGGTAGACAGATCTTCCTTTAACTATGCTCTCTTGGGATTGAATTGGTGCAATACCCATCTGCTCTAGTAAGGGTAAATGTACTTCAAATATTGAACTCCTCTACACCCTCAAAGTCATATCCAGAATGTTCTTACTAGCTATCTAGATATTCCTCAATTAAATCAAGATGACATATAAAATTAACCGAAAAGCATCCCAAATCACACTATAAGTGTGTAACATTGGGAAGCTTGACCAGTTTGGAGAGGCTAAAGTGGGAATGCTGATGACACTATGACTGAAAATCAGACTTCAGAATTTACAACTTTAAGGAATAAATTGTTTTATAAATGAGGAAAGAGGAGCAGAGAGGCTATTTTCAAAATTCCATGTCTGGTAGCAGTCAGACCTGAGAACCACTGTGTTTCCCTGACTGCAAGGCCACACTGGAAGAAAACAAAGCAGATGAAGGATCCAGTCGATGCTGGGACTTAAAGAGGAAATAATTGAAATTGTTTGAAAGTATGAACTGAAGCAAAATGATTGGGACCCATATGGCTTTGTCAGAGTTAATCAATCATTTGTACCAGTCAATTCTCACTCAAATGGAAGAGACCAGTGTGTGATTTATGAAGCAATCTGTCATTTCTACAAATTCCATTAGGACTCTAATGGTAAGAACTACCTGTCTACAATAGCAAAACTCTGGTAACTTGTTGCATGATTCCTAGGAAATGTAGCCCTTGGCAATCAGGAAAGGAAGCCAGATGCATTTTTGCAGAAGCAATTGGTCCCCACTTCGGAACTTCCTTCTTGTACAGAGCTTATTTCCTCTTTTCAGCTTGAAGCTTTGCTGATCAGTTAGTGGGTGTTTCGTCTTTCACAGAAATGAAAGTATTAGTTCCTGCAAAAGTGGAAGGTGTCTCCCATCCCAGGGACCCTGGGGCAGCTTGTAGGTACAAGTCTGTAGTCTGTCCAGACTCCACAAGGCCAACTCGCTGAAGGACACTGACTGAAATGCCCCTAGTTCCTGACAATAAGGACCCTGGGACTGGAAAGACAGCACCTCATCCCAATAGACACGAAGAGTTAAAGGCCATGTCATTGGTGAAGTTTGACTCTGTCATATGTCCTTGAGTGAATTTCAAGCAGAATAAATGGTTATGATTGCTAGACCACTAGCAATTAGACAATGGTAAGAAGATAATTTCTCAAAGTCACTGCCTGTCTATGTGCTTGTGGACTGTTGTATATAGTCTTAAGCACTACTGGATGTTTGCATGTGCATAAATTAAAGGTTTATAGACTTACTAGTGCATTTCCTCAGTTCCTATTCAAATTTGAAATTCTTGGTGCTCCTTTGGCTAGAGTCAACATTAAACATCACAGAGAACAGAGCAGTCCTATCATTTCATCAACTTAATAATGAGTTTCACAGCTCCAGTCACTACTTCTTATGTCAGGCACACAGTTGCATAATTAACAATTGGTTAATGTGAGCTCTGTCTAAACAAGGGGCAGCAATCTAGTAACATCACCAAATATAAGCCACTTAAAAACCATATCCTCACCTCTCTGAGTCCAAAGAATAAAGAATAAATGTAATTCCCCAAACTAAATAAAACCACTGTAAATAGCAGAGCAACTGCCGGCTCTCCAGGCACAGAGTAAGAATGGTAAATCCTTTCAAGTGGTGTAAGCTCACTTATTACCTCATTTACTTGCACTGCACTAACTTATGAACTTAACAATTAAAATTAAAAGAGTACCGGACTCTGCATTAACAGGCTGTCTCAATACTCTCCCTCACCTTGCCATCTGAAAGCGCTTTCTGCAGAGTCTGGGAGGAACAAACTTTTGATCTCTCTTATTTGTTTCTCAGTAGCAGACAGGCTTTCTGGGTTTGTATCCTGGCTGAGCCGACTACAAATGTGTTAACCCTGGGCAAGTAGCTTTCACGGTGGGAACTGCCTTCCATGTCATTGGTGAAGTTTGACTCTGTCATATGTCCTTGAGTGAATTTCAAGCAGAATAAATGGTTATGATTGCTTAGACTAATTACATTTCCTCACAGGGCAGAAGGAAATGCCAAAGTGTGTAGGATCATACAGTACTAAATAAGGTTAGCGGTCCTTAGCAAGGATAAAACCTGGTAAAGTTGCTCCTTGGAGACAACCAACAGTATCTCTCAAGGAATTTTCTTGCTTATACTCAAATATAGATTATTGCTAATCTTGCACATGACATCCTGACATAGTAGGACAGCACATTTCAAAACTACATACACATCCAGCACAGGTAGAATGGTTTACAGGTTAGAGCTTGACAAAAGATACTGTGTCCTTGGTGAGTGTCTTCTGCTGCTGTATAAGTAGCACCTGTCAGGCAGCCATGCTCTTTCTGCTCCATTGGCCCCTCCCCTTTCTATGCTTCATGGTGTGATGTGGCTTCTACACATCCTCCTCAGGATTTCCTTACGAGATTCAGAAATGCATACTGCCATTATGCTTTTCCCTTTCCTTTCAGGAGCAAACATTCTGGGATGGTGAGCCCAGCACCTTATGCTGTCTGTCATTAACCACATCAACAGCAATTGCATACATAATGCTCACATTTGCTCCCTAGCTGGTCAGTGAACAGAAGTGCTACCAGTCTCTCATTATTGAGGGTGAGGGGTGGTCCTCACTGGGCCCACACTGCAAGTTTTTGAAGCAGCAGCAGAGAATAAAACATGAAACACATCTTCACAGAAAGAAAAGAAACTAACACTCCAGGACTTAATTCTTCTCCCCCCGTGTCCAATAGAGTTTGTAACCATCTGGCTGCATTTTGAAACCTCATATTTATGAACCTGCTCTCAGATTTCCAGCTGTTCCCAGTGATGGCTTGAACGGAAGAGGAGAGCTCCAGGTGGGGAACAAAAAGCAGATGGCGATGGTCAGTTAAGGCATGGGGTCCTGGTCTGCCACCACAGACTGCATCTTTAAATATTAAGGAAGGAGGATAGGAGGATACAGAGAGCGAGGGAATATAATGAATGTTTTCAGATAGGTTGTGCTCCTCCTAAGTGCCTGTGAGCAAGCACCCGTCCGTGGCAGCCCCTCCCTCACTGATGTTTGCTTGGTCCACACTATTTTCTGAAGATACTTTTACCTTTGACCTCTTTTGATGATGAGGCCCAACAGTTCTCTGACGGATAGACCGTCCCGAGGAGTGTCCAGGTGACCAGCGGTATGGTGTATGCTGTAGGCTGTCCACAACAGGGGTGAGCTCTGGTGCCTTTTGGGAACCAGAAACTGGGTTAATCATTTCTCTATTGTGGTCAGGAAGTGCCTGATGGAAGCAACATACAAGAACAGAGGTTTATTTATCAAACAAAAAGTCCATTGTGGCAATCTGGGATACTGTTGTCTGGCTTTGGGAAATAGAGAGCGCTCAGCCCTGAAGTAGGCAGAATTTTAACTGGAAGCTTAGTGTGAGCTCCTGAAGCCATGAGAACAAGAGACAGCTAGCTTGGAAGTCTCTATGAGCAGTATGCACAAAAATCAGACACAGGCAGGGCTAACTTCTGCCGGATAGAGGTGTGGGAAGTGCAGACAGGCCTACGCATGTGAAATATCTAGGTGTTCTTGGCAGTTGTCACAGTTTTCACTGGACTGTAAATCAGAAATGCATTGTAGACCCACAGGAATGGTTACTGAGTGTCAAAAACAAAACCTTTGCTAGGTTAGGTATCTCAGGCTGTGCTTAGTATTATCTGTCATTTTCTCAGTAAGGTATTTTTATTTGGCATTGCTCTGATGAGACATTGTACACTAATTTTCAGGACTGTTTTGAAATATACTAAACACATTTAATGTTTAGAATTAATTTAATATTACAATATTAAAAATGGTAACAATAAAAGAGAAAACAGCCTACTCAATCAGTGCACTCTAAAACAGTGTACTTCTAAAGCAGACAGGTAAAGCATACACTATGGACGGTGCTCAAAGAATATACTGTGGACTGTGGGCAGGCTCAACACATTTCTGTGAATTGCATTCTATATCTACATAGTTACATAGTCCCCACAGATGTGATGATAAGGACAGCAGCCCTGAGTGGAGAATCGAGACACAGTGTGGGCTTCGCTCAGGCCAAATATTTATGGTCTGATGTCAAACCCCGTTATGGTGAAGGAAGACAACTGTGTGCTGTGCTGTGAGTCTCTACACTCAATTGCTGTCTGCCACGGTCACAGTGCATTGGTTACTTTTCAACTTTCTATGGCCCAAATGTGAGAGACACAGCTGAGGGAGGAAGGGTGCTTCTCCTGACCATTACCGCACTTCAGAGCTTCGCAGCAGGGATGGCACACTGGGGCAGAGTGGTCCCCACTGAGCCCTGTCGAAGCTGGGAGGGGGCTGGCTTGTAGCTTTTGCCTTTGGTTCCATCTTGGGCTCCTACTGCCCACATGTAGTCACCCCATTATTTACCCTGGAGTCATCCTTACAGGTACACATTAAGGGTGCACTTCAGTCTTGTAGGTGATAAGTTCAGTCAAATTCATCATGGCCTGAGTCCCTCTGTCTTCTGTAATGCTGCTGACTGGATGAGCTGTCCCTGACTCATCTTGCAGGCGCTTTTAGGAAAAATTTAACCACAGAGCTGTTCCTGAAATAAATTAACCACAGAAAAATTCCCCAGAATCTGGAAGGTCTCAGTTAATGTCTTATAGTTTTTACAAATGCTTGTTTAATACTTATCTTGCCTAATGCCTATCTGACTTACTTAATGCTTAACTAGCTTCTATAGCTACTTGCCTGCCTGCTGTAGGAACGATACATCATGCCTGTGTAATCCTGTATATGCACCTGGTTTATCAGGAGGCTTTGTAAGCCCTGCTCTCCTCTGAGTCAGCACTGTGCTCTCTAGATTCCAGCCCAGAAAGTGCAGTCACTGGCCAGTTAACACATTTAGCTGACTTGGAACATCTGGAGTCTTTGTGCGATCCTTCCCAAGAATCTTGGTGCCATAACAAACTGCAAATGAAGACACCATCACATGTGGCATCGGGAGGGGCAGGACCTTTAAACAGAACTGGAGTTATGAGGTCTCTCAGGTCATGGATAGAAAACCCCTCTGTGGAGATGAGGCATCTCAGCAATGACTGTGCTACCAGGTGAGAGCTTTCCTGGGTGGGTATCCTACTTCCAACCTGTTTCTCCCTTTCTCCTTTGCACAGGGTGCTCTCCAGCACTGCACAGTGCAGCAAGCAGAGCCACCCCTATAGATGTGTCCTCTGATGTCTCCAGCCTCCAGAATCATGAGCCACATAAACTCGGTTCGTTTTAGTGTGCCTTACCCATGGGAGTCCTGTATACCAAAAAACAGACTAAAGCACTGGACAATAACAAAGAAAATCTGCAATAATACATGAAATATCTACCTTAGAATTTAAGGGGGATAAACGCAAGGCAAGGCAGTGCTGTGTAGAATGAAACTCCTTCCTTCCCTTCTCCTCTCTGCTTCCCTCCCTCCTCTCTTTCTCCTTTTCCTCCTCCTCTCCATCACCACATCCTTCCTTTCTTCCTTCCTTCCTCCCTTCCTTCCTTCCTTCGTCCACCTTCCTCCTCCTCCTCCTCTCCCTCCTCTTCTTCTTCCTTCCCTTCTCCTCTCTCCTTCCGTCCCTCCCCTCTTCTTCCTACTCCTCTCCCCTCCCTTCCTTCCTTCCACCTTCCTCCTTCTCTTTCTCCCCCTGCTCTTCTTTCTCCTCCCTCCCTCCCTCCCTCTTGTCTCCCCTCTGTCCTTCCATCTTTTCTTGCTTTCAGTGTCGTAATTTTGTCAGATTTTCTCTCATTCACTAAAATAAAAAGGAAACAGAAGGTAAAGAATTACTCTTGAAAATGACTTCTTAAAGGAAAATGTTTGGGAATTTGCAGGTGTGGAGTGTGTTACACTCATGAGTCTGAACTTGCCAAATAATAGAGACTTGAATGTGAATTCTAAATCTCCACATCTTGATGAATTATGAATAAGTGTCCTACCTTTGTTTTTTCTCTGAATGCTCAGAAATGCCACTTAGCTGATAATCCTAGGTGTCAGGAGAAGATGTGCAACAATTTCTGGAGGTGAGATGATCTTTCACAACAAGTTTCCAGCCAACTGCTTTTGGTTTGGCTTCCTGAAAAGTTTTAGGCTCTCTTGGGAGTAAATGAATATGCCATTGTATAATTAGGTGAACATTGCTATAATACTGTCCAGCTCTGGCTCAGAACACAATCACGGGACATTGGTACACTAAAGCTGGCAGTTAATTGATTAGAAAAGCTTAGAGTGCTTGGCTGTGGCTGTGGGGGCAGTTTCCTGTGAGTGGAAATGAGATATTGTGGTAAACTGAGGTCGCTTGCTCTGAAGTCTCATCTCTTCTAAATCCAGTTCTTCCTCTTCCTCACTTTCTGGCACTTGGAAGGCAACTATGTAATTTGATTTGATAGACGGAAGAAAATACATATTCTATCAGAAAATAACTTACAGAACTGAAACTCACTTCTAAAGGATTGTAACTCTTCCCCAAGTAGCCAATGTGGGAGAGAGAAATGTTTGGAGCTTAGTGATGGGTGACTAGATTGGATACCCAGTAGACTTTGACTTCCCCTAAATTACTTTTCCTGGGTCATATAATTCTTAAGACTTAAAGATGCAGAATAATTAGCTGGAAGAATGTTTTAAGGATCAAACTAGGTAATGCATGTGAATGGTTCCTTATAAATTACAAAGCCATGATAAAGGCATTGTTTTTCTAACTATCTGGTTTCAAATCTGAGCTGTCTCATGGACACTTACAGGACACACTCTGTAGCATAATTTCATTAGCTCTTTTCCTTGTGACAGCCAAGGATAGTCCAGTGAGCGATGTCCCTCCAAAAGTGGGAGAGGGAATAGAGACAAGGTTGTAGAATCATCTGTGCATTATAAGATAAAGCACAGAGGTCTGTGAAGTTCAGAACAAGGACAGTAAGTAAACCCTCCACCACTGCATGTAAGTTCTGTCTGATTTCAACCTTTACTTTTGTTGTAACAAAGCAAATGGGGATCGATTCTCATTTGTCACAAGTTTTTAAACCAATGGGAAGATTTCATTTTAAACAGTTAATTTCCTAGAAAATGAGTGAGCCTCAGGAACATAGTTTTGCCCTTCCATTAATCAAAGGAGGGAACGCAGCGAGCAGAAGGGCAGACTTGTCAAATGTGTATAAATCAAGCATGCTCCCAATAAGCTGCATTCCTGATGGAGGCATGCAAATAGCCAAGGAGAAAGGCACACAAACCACTCTGCATGTAAATCACAGTAAGTGGGTGCTAATAAATCTCAGCTTGACTGAAATGGCAAAATTTCAGAGGAATTAGTGGAAGGTGGGAATATTTAGAAAGCAGATGGAATGCTGTTAATCATTTGATCAACTTCAACTGGACCCTGTAAATGATTCTAGCACATTTCCCATAGTTTCTGCCTTTACTAGGGATCATTCCCAAAGGTGGTCTATTTGCTGTGTCTTAAAGCTTATTGTATGGGAATTTTCCACATGTTGGGAAACACCCCACTCTTTGTAAAGTCTCCAATTTAGAACTCTGTCTACTGTTTTGCAGTTGACTATATCTAGACCTGCCTTATTGCAAGTTCTCTCAACTTGATGAATTCACCAAACAACTGTCTTTAGCAAGGAAAACTGCAGACCCTTAATTAGGTCTTAATCCCCTTCTTCTCCCTGCAGCTGAAGTGTACTTATTGTGTAAGGGGTTAATTGTATACTATAACATGTTTATGGATGTCAGAATGAAACTGCATGTGGTTGGGTTTGATCTCATCTAATTTAGTACTTCGTCTAGATCTGTGCCTTTCTGCATTACTGCTGATAACACCATTTCCTGTGATTCTGAGAAATCACACTTTACATTTCCATATTTTACACGAAGATTCATTGAAAATAGAAGTGTCCTCCAAAAGTGTCTAATCAATGGATCTCTGTTAGCCTTGACTTACATTATAGTTGGTCTTAACTAGAACATACTTCACTGATTATTTCAAAAGGTATCTTTGTAGCCTAGTTTGACTGTCAGAGATGTTCACTGTGAAGTGCACATGAGTGTATTTGGCCCAGAAAAATTTAAGTGCTTTATCTGCCATGAAAAATATACTAGAAACCATGATTTGAACAACAAACAACTTTCTTTGAAGTGCATATATAAATAACACCTTTCTGAGAGTAATGTACAGAGTCATCACAGCCATAAATAAGGACAGTTCTCAGGCATGATGTAATCCAAGTGTGGGGCAGGGACAGGAGCAGGAGAATCAGGAGTTCCATGCCATCTTTAACAGCCCAGAAAATTTTAGGTCTTGAGACCCTTAAGAAAAAGGTAGTGGATAATGATTTTATAAAATCTGTCTCCTTGTATTTTACATGCACCCTAAGATCCTCAAATATAGCAATTCACTTTATTCTGTAGGTCTTGACAGTAGGCAGGGTACACATCTGAGATATATGCTACTTATTCTCCCAAAGCATAAAGCCTTGATTTGAGCATACTTGTCAGTAAGTATGGTTATGTTTAAGTGATGGAAATTTATCTGTAGATTCTGCTAGCTCCTGCCAAACTGGAACCATAAACACAGATTGAGATGCCTGCTTACCTATCAGACTGAGACTTTTATACATCTTATTCCAGCCTCTATCTGCCCAAATCCATATTTCGAAGTACAAAATAGAAGTACATACTAGAACTGAGAATTTGGGGAGGATAAAATTCACCCTCTGCCAGGTCCTGGAAGATGGCTTAGCAGATAAAAGGAATTTCCATCAAGCTGACAACCTGAATTTGATCCCCTTGAAAATAGTTTCCCTGAGTTGTTCTCTGGCCTCTTCATTCCATGTCCCAGGCCTGTACCAATAAATAACTGTAAATTTGAGAAATCCACCCTTTCCAAATATCCTCTGGCTTATATAAATAATGGTTCTCCTGATATTATGTAGTCACATTGCTTGAAGGTATGCAATTGGTGGAGTTACAAGAGTCCTTGTCTCAACATCTAAGTGTGGGGAAAACAAGCTGCAGGCTCATGCGGATCTGGAGGGCATACAAGAGGAACCCAACAGACTTGGCCTGCAGGATAGACTATTTACACAAACAGTAATAGTAACAGAGGAGAAGAATGGGTCGAGTTAGCAGTGCAGGTTACAGCAAGGGTTGTGAAAGGAAAGGGCTAGAAGGTGCTCTATGCCCACCGCATTGCCTGAGGACGAAAGTGAAGGCCTGGCAATTCTGGGCAAATCAAAAGAAAGAACATTCAAGTGTCAGTACAAAGAGACGAATCCAGAAAGAGATGATGCTAAAGACAAAAATTAACTCCTGCTAGTGTAGACTTGAAAAATCTTCTCTTGCTGAGGACTGACTTTGCATTGACTCACAGTCTCCTGCAGTGGAAGCTTCTCCCCAGTTTTTCTGGAATACTTTCCTTCTTACCTTGAAAGTACAAACTGATGGCTGCATCTGACAACATGCCCAATGCATTGCTTCAGTCTGCTGTTTAACACTGTGAAGACAACAGTCTATAGTGAAGTTAGAGCATTTAGAAGGAACAGTGTAGACATATAGGCAGCACTAAGTGGACTCAGTGGGATAAGACAGATGAATGAACATAAGCATATAAAATAAATACAAACAGAGGACTGAAGTTGGAAAGGCGACATGATGGGGGAGGGCCCTAGCAGACATAGGGACAGAGTGAAGGATAGATATGCCAAAGTTGCATTGTATACAGGTATGAAATACACAAGAATAACTTAAGAGAGAGGTGCAGAAGCTGATTCTGCCCTTTGTACAGTTCTGAGTAGGATCCACCCTGCTCAGACAAATTCTTTTTAATTCAAATTTCCTCATTTTTTTTTTCACCAAATTTTTCTTTGTCCCTTAAACTTTCCCACTGCCTTTACTTTTTGGCGGATGATGGCAGCTCCTTATGATAAACCTTCTGTCAGTGCGTTCTTCTGATTTCCATTTCTGCCAATCAATTCTTTTCTGCCTCCCAGTGCAAACCAGAGACTCCCTGCAGGCAAAGTTACAACTTACCCCTCGGCTGCCCCTGGTGCGCTAGGGAGAAAAGTGGGAATTGCCACATGGGTAGTTGATAGCTCAATTTACTGATCTTCTCGAAGCATGAAGGAGAATATGATCCAATATTTGGTATGAAGGTCCAAAGCTTCGGTATTTAGTCTGTGTACTGCCTGCTACAACTCTGTTCTTGTTGGCTGGGCTTCCAGTGCGTAGAAGAGGTGCATACTTTCTGCTTGAGCAGCTCAGGTGGTCATGACGGGGAGCTGGACCATCAACAGCGCACTGGACAGAAACAGCACGGAGAAATCCGCTGCCCCCAGGCGAGCTAGTCACCCATGGCCAGTCTCCTTGAAGAGACTAATGCCTCTTGGAAACAAGTTAGAATTCTAGAGGGAGATGGCCCCTGTGTTGGCAAATGACCCTTTCTTCTAGGAAGAAAGGCACTTAAAGAATGTTTCTGCATGAAGTCAACCTGTATCTGTAAGTGTTTATTGAGTATTTATTATAGAGAGTTCTGTCTGGCAAACACAGACTTTCACAGAATTACACAGGAGTCGCTAACCCACAATGTAGGTAATTGTGTACACTAGCTGGGACCAGGGATATTTTTATGATGTAAATGTCAACAAAAGATTTTGGAATCAAGAGAATAACCATCACAGTTTCCAAAACTATCACCCCACATTTGAGTTACTGAATGTCTATAGCAGGTTCCCAGGTATCTGATTTTATGTACATATGGTTAGAGAACCTTTGTCCTAACATTGTGATTGGTCACAGAGGTCTGCAAGGAAGACATAAGATGTGAGGCTCTAATGTCCCAAGTCAGTCAACTTCTGTGCTTTTTTTCTATTCTGAACCAGGGCCTCTGATGACTCAGAACCAGCAGTTGGAAAGAGACCTAGAGAACAATCTCATGGCAATTTTCTTAGAACATTTTTTATTTAATATAAAAACTCTGTGTTTGGACTACCAATTACATCTTCTAATTATTCTCTTCCTCAGTTAATTGTATTATTCTACAGAAATGTGTTTTACCAGGGAGAATGAGGTTTAATAATAAACATCATAGTAGCAATAGGCATGCTGGTCTTATCTCTGAACACAGATGCTGCTGAAGAGGAAAATCAGGTTCTTAGGAGTCCACTGCCACACATTTGCTTATGTTTTCCAAACTTCTAACTTCATAGTTCTGGTCTAAAGGATTTATGAGATTATCCCCTAATAGCCAAAAAAGCAACACACTGACAAATCCACATGTACACCCACCCTGAAACACAAGCATGCACAGACACACAGACACATACATGCGCACACACACACACACATACACACACACTCACATGTTCTATTTAGAGCAGCCTTGGTTGAAACTGTTAAGAACTGGTTATTCTTGGGTTCATGCCTGAACAGGCACATCCTCTGGTTTCCTTTTAATGGTCGCAAACTTTAGTCTAATTTCTTAGGTGAGTGAGATGCTAACCAAGCAGTTGAAGACAGAGAACCTAGTGAAAATAATCAAATGTGAATTTGTCCAGAGGGACTCTCAACTTTGAAGATGGAGAGAAGGAATTGTCACGTTGATTCCGCTGGAGACAGCCTTCCTGTTGCTAAGCGTCCCCCAGGGATTCACCACCTGATTTGTTCTTCGTCAGGCTGGCATCTCAGTGACAAGGCAATTGTAATTAGAATGAATAAAATGAGCAGTGTGCCAACTCTCTGCTTAAACTCAGCGGATGACATTAAAGATACATTGCAGGACTTTATTACTTTTTAATTTTTAAGGATTCCAAGCAGCTTGCAGGACATTGCCCTCCATAAAACGCGGAAGTGTCTTGCTCAGGAAAGAATGTACATCTCACCTTTTGCTGGCGATTTGGGTCTACATTTGGAGATTGTCTGATTTCTTCATGCCTGAACTTGTGATGCAGGGGAAGAAAGGGTCTGGGCTCTAAGGAGACAAAGAGTGCTTTCCTGGGGCCTCTGAGCTGCTGCTGAGGGGAGACACCGGGCAGACAAGCTACAAGATGACCAGAAGCGTCTCTGAAGGCAGAGCTAACTGTTGACAGGATAACCTGTGACTGATCATCCATTCCACATTGAAAGCAGCCACAAACTCTTCTGAGACACACTCTGAATCCTTTTCTTCCACTGTTAGATACAGGGAGTCACTGGGATCCTGAGGGATTATGAAAGTTGTTCAAAAGTTAGCATCTGGGGAACACTTGCAACTGTAAATTGATGAGAGCCATGGTGCTGAAATGTCTGACTCCTCTGGTCTTAGGTCTAATGGCATCTCCATAGTAAGGGGTCCCCACAGTGAGGATCGCCTCATGCTTTTCCCTCTACTATGAAGAGAGACAACTTCGCTAACACATCCCCTGTGTAAAGTAAGACTGCTACTGCTCACAGATGTGCTGGCTTTCCTCTCTCCTGGCCTGGGAGAGTCAGGCTCTTGTATGTTCTGCTCTGAAAACCTGAGTTTCTTTTTTGTTGTCTTCTTTGCCAATTCAAATAATCGTTGATGATCAACTCATACAGCATTAGTCTTGCTGCTTAGCACTTAGCAGATGTCCAGAATGCTCTTGAAAATGAAAGGTTTGAATAAGTGGTTGGAAGTGCAAGTCCAAAAATGTGATGCAAAGTATCAACATGAGTTGCTGAAGTGTGTTGTTACAGACAGAGGACGGGCTGGGGCTCCAGGCAGCCCTCCTCCTCCTCTTCTTCTTCCTCCTCTCCTCCTCTTCCTCCTCTTCTCCCTCCTCTTCCCCCTTCTCTTCCCCTTCCTTCTCCTCCTCCTCCTCATGTCTCTTCCTCCTTCTACTCTCCTCTCTGTTTCTAGCATGCTTCTTCATGTGCAGTCATCAGAACTGTTGACTCCATGATCTGCTCCCATTCAGCCAATCATGGAGCATGGTCATGTGGTTGCGTCCCCTGATGCTATGTACTACTGCTTTAAAGAAAGAGGGGTCATTGTTCCCAGACCAGCTTCGAGGAGGCAGCACTGGAGAGCTGAGGCTGCTGGAATCCCCTGGTGGTGAGCATGGCATTGCTGCAGCTGGGAACATCCTGCCCTTTGCGTAGACTCCTGTTTCAGCTCAGTAAATGAAGCACAGGAGCGAAGGCCTTCTGGATGGTGTGGATGGATCAGGCATCCCAGCCATTACTGTCTTCATGGGAAGCAGGCCTTCACGTTCCCATGCTGTGCTCTGTTCTAAGAATGATCCTTGATGTAAACTTACACAGGAAGCTATGCTTAATTAAGCACTTCTTCCAGGAAGAGAAAAACCAAATCACACAAATGACCAAGTATATACTAACATGTCATTCGAAAAGGCTAGAAATCCATAGGATGAAGTTCATTCCCAGAAGCCAGATCAGAGCCTCAAGAACAATTAGTAGCAATTTCTGAAGATGCCCCATGTAGCTAAGATCAGTAGGATAAAACAGAAAATGAATTAAGTTACAGGTTGGCATTGTGCTAAGGTCTCAAAGATAATTGCTTCCCCCTTTCCACCCAGTGATCCTTAAGTCTATTCATGGTCTTCTGCAACTTTTACAGTACTTGAAGTTACCTTTATTGTTTTTGTTTTCTTTTCTCTATAACTATAATCTAAATAAAATAACCCCTGAATCATAAATGACTAGCAAAACAAAACATTATACCATGATATATGATCGATAATTTAAACCCAAAAGCTTACTGTGGTTGTATTTCATGGGTCTTTGAATAATATAACTTCTTTCATCTCTTCCTAGCCCAGCAAAGGTATGAATTTATGGGATCAGTGAATAAAATCCAGATATTTTCAGATATAAAAGGAATGTCTGATACAGGAGAAAGAAACTGATTGAAAACACCACATCCCAATTCTCAAGTCAGTAAACACACTTAAAGGAAAATAGTCCTCACTGGGAATTTCACCTCTTTAGGATTTATTCCAAAGAGATCAGTATTATCCATGAACATTCTTTCCAAATTCATAAGAAAATGGATAAAATAATAGTGAACACTGTGTAGAATGTTTCATGTGCATGGAGTAGTCCATTTATCTGTGATGATTCATCTCAGGGAAGACAGAAGATCTATCATCTTTCTTTGTCCAAATCAGCTATTTCTAATTCGCATGAACTAGCCTCGTAGTGTTAGTTTATTTCAGTTTTGTTCCAGAAATTTGAAATTCATGGTTCTGAAGTTTCCGTATGTGTTGAAGAAATCTCATTTTAAAACTAGCTGCTTTGAGTTCCCTGCCAGTGCCTTGCAGGGCAGAGACTACTGGAAATCAAGAAAGCCAATCAAACAAGCATCTTCATGTGCCCGGGAGGCCAGAGGGGTCCAAGGGCTTATTACTGACTCCGTCATTTCCATCCATCATCTTCTGTGCACCACAGCGTGCACACCCACCAAGAGAACTTTAAAATAAGAAATAACACTCAATGAACTCACATTCAATTAATATTAGTCACATTATTAATCCTTTCTAGTTCAAGGCTTATCAGGAGATAATTGACCTTGTCAGTTTTCCAAACCAGCCTTGCTTTAGCAGCTCCCCCTCCCACCATGCTTAATTAGAAGGTGATAAAATCCCTCTGAAAGGGATTTTTTCTCTTTCCTGGTTAACCACAGAGTGCCCACTTTCTTCCTGAAGAAGAGAATAAGTGAATGTAAGTGCCCTGGGTGCGTGGTCTTCTAAGCTAGTGAAGCAAAGCTCAGTCCATTCTACCAGCTGACAAATAGCCCATCTACAGAGTGCAGCAAGATCACCTCTGCCCTCACACGTGTCCTCCTTTTGCATGTTAAAATGTGATTTTAGTTGAACTGTGGAACAGGTATAGATGAGTGCTTACCCAGCTAACTTAGTGTTCACATAGATGACAGGTTGTCTTTTTAAATTTTTAAGTGTCAACTGTTCTATATATGTAGTAAAGGGACTCTGAGTTACTAATTAAAAGTTTCTTCTTACCCCAGTGTTAGCTAAATGATCAGTGACTGAATGTTGTGTAAACTATTTCAGATTTCAAGAGCAGAAACTGGCAGAATGGTCTTCCCAGCAGCCATGTTCAGAGGAGAGCATGCTGAGGGTCACAGCAGCGAATTTCCTGGTGTTACTGAGAGGCAGAACCATGTTCTCTATGTCCAGATCTTCAGCACAAGTCTGTCAACCCAGAGAAACACTAGGTCTGCTCCTTTATCCCAAGATCAGTTTTGAATGGCATTTCAGCCTTAACAAATTCAAACCTGGAAAGAAATCCTCAGTGACACTGTGCTCACTGAAAGCACACTCATACACACATTCACGTAAGCACACATGCATACACACATACATACACATCTGGTCATGCGTGCACATACATAGAGACACCTAGGAATGCATAGGCACACATACACATTTTGCATTGAAATAAATGAGAAAATGTCTAATAGGTTTTGTGGGTCTGGTCTATTTGTACTAAGGTTTCAACAATCTTGAATTTTACCCAGTCATATATTTCATTATTTAAATTCCCCGGCACATTGAGATTTTCCACAAAACACACAAGTAGGTAACAGGGGGCCTATACAATATTAATTTTACACATACCTATCTGATATTTGCAGTTTCAGCTATATTGTTGAAAGTTCACTGAAAATACATAAAACTGGGGCTAGAGAGATGGCTCGGAAGTTGCGAGCACTGGCCGTTCTCGCAGAGGACATGGGTTTGGTTCCCAGCATGCACATGGCATCTAACAACTGTCTGAAATCTAGTTCCAGGTGATCTGACTCCTTCTTCTGACCTCTTAAGGCATTGCACTACATGGTTGCATTTACATATATGTAGGCAATGCATTCAAACACATAAATAAATAAATAAATAAATAAATAAAATATTTTAAGAAATATATAATCCCCTTCCTATGTGTTTTAACTGGACTCATGAAGAAATTATTAAAATAACAGTTTTCATTAAAGTCCTTTAATTCTCTATTACACACAAGAGTTTCTTCTACAATGATAGGTCTGCAAGTAGATCTCACTTCACACAATAGGTACCTTCTCAAAGTCCCTGCTATGGCCATCTACAGTGTTAAATTCCTGACCTGGCCTATTGAGCTAGTTTGGGGTTAAACAAGCCTAAAATTGATGTCTTGGATCAGAAAATGTAATGAAGTCTGAGGAAGGAACACAGCCATCTGTCACAATTTTGTGTCAAGAAGAAATTGGGTCAAGGTCAAAGGTTGGGAAGTAAATGAGTTTATTGGAGTTTTTGGTTAGTCTAAGGAAAACTGTACCTTTGTTCTGAATGTTTTCCCACCAGCAGGTTTAAAGGCTAAGGATCCCTCATAACATTCACAGTGTGACACCAGCAGAGCAAGACGTCATTCAGAGTCTTTTCCTTCATTCCCATTGAACCAACCAACCAATAAAAACAAAACCTGTCATGTAGCCTTCCCAATTCCTTAGATCTCAGATACTTTTTCAATTACTAGGATTATATTATGCACAAAATAAACTGGTGTCTATATGCTGCTTTCACTCTAATAATCAGTGATAATGGAAAAATAAATAAAGCTTATCCAATGTTCATGTTTTTCTACATAACCCATTAAAGTGTCTTGGAAATGGGCAGTGCCAGGCCTCCAGAACTCTAAATTTCTAAACTTGCTTTGGGGTAAGTAATAAAAGCATCAAACTAATGTTCCTCAAATCCAGAAGGCTCACAAAAATATATAGAAGGAAGGGAAAATGCATCATTCTATCCAATATACAAAATAAAGTTCCGAATACCTGAATTTTGCTATAAAGAGACTACTGTGTGAGCAGGAGGAGGAGGCTAGAACAAGGGGGACGGGCTGTAAAATATGAGACTCTACAAATGTATTAGTTCATTTCTGTAGCTGTGATTAAACTCTCAGGCCAAGGCAACCTGTAGAGGAAGAAATGAGAGGGCTTATGAATTCAAAGGGGTAAGAGGCCACCAAGGCAGCAAAAGGGCAGAGCAGAAAGCTGAGCCCTCAGGCAAGGACAGGAACCAGAGCGTCAGTTTGGACTTGGACATGGGAGCAATGCTCGCAAAGCCCCACCACATGAGATCCGCTTCCTCCAGCAAAGGGAAACTTAATCCGAAATTTCTGCAAACAGCACCACCAACTGTGGCCAAGCATTCGAATATTGGCAAATAAAGGGAACCTTCTCATCCAAACTAGCACCCAGAGTCACAGCAGCCCAGCTCTACAAGGTTCTCTGACATTCTGTGTTTCCAAACTTTCATATCTGTTTTCATAATAGGATAGATTTAAATAGCTCTAACTGCGACCAGTTAGATTTCTCCAGGTTTTCTTGTGATATTTAGTCAGTCTCTTCCAGGAAACGGCTGCAGTCCCATTTGTGTGCAAAGCAGAGAATTGCTTCTGAAAGCTGTGACCTGGGTAGCACCATGACATTCTTGATTTTGAGGCAAATAGTTTTCCCTTCTGAGGATGTTTGTGAAGATTTATTCTTTCACTAGTGCTGCATCAAGTTATTTTTATAGACACATTATTTTTCGTCATTATTATGACCTAAATATATTGAGTGGACACAGTTGCAATGTGCCATTCACATCAGCCTGAGATAACTCCATACTTACGAGAACAACGTGGGCTGCTGAAGTAGGTTCCGGGGCATGTTGGTAAGGGGGAAATTACAGAACATGCCCACCATGTAGGAAAACACACTCCAGCATTCATGGTCCAGGATTTCCAGATGTTTTCCCAGTAGGCTGCTTTCTGTGAGACAGAAACAATGAAGTTCAGACTCTCATGAAATTGCTCAAAACAATAGGAGTAGAAGAGGACAGTGACTCACAGCCTTGATCTGCTTCTTAAATAGATTTTGTTTCAAAAAGTTTTATTTTTTTGGTTATGAAAATTGTCCCAGACAGATATTTGGAAATATAAGTCACATGTGATTAAGTTAGCAAAGAGGCTAAGTTAATATTTATATATTTAATTCTAGAAGTGTGCACACATGTGTTCATTTACCTGCACACATAAATCAATATTAGACAGTTCTGTATTTATGACATTGTATCCTTTTGTTTTGTGCCTATTAGTGTATTGTTATCTTATCAATTCCATTAATATACTTTTAAAAACATGGTATAGTTTACAAGAATATAGTCATGTAGCAAAATGTAATAAATCTTTTTGTGTAACATGCAGAAATTGTTCTCAAATTTCATATACTAATAGGTGTCTATTTTACCCTGTCACCAGCCAAGCATTGCCTTTGTGACAGGTACACAGTAGCCTGAATTGCCAGATTGGAATAAAAGAAAGAAACATTTTTACTATGAGTGTATCTATGTTTAGAACTTTCTAAGGATTATGAGGCAGTTTCCTCCTGTCCTCACCAGAAGGACTCACAGCCTCAAGGGTCAGGGTGGCTCGAGCAATCCAAAGTTCTCTTTCTCCCTCTATGAATTTCTCACAGTCAGGGGATTTCACAGAGAGCACACGGACTCCAGTCCCAAAGATGCACTATGTCTTATAATCAGGAAGTTCTGCTCTTGCTTGGTTTTAAAACTTGGTTTTAATAAAGACTGCTCAGAAGTATGAGCAAATTGACTCGTGTATCTCTGTGTTCTGTCATTAATTCCTAGACTGTTTTAAGAACTGAACAGTAAGGTACACATTAAGAACTCTGGCAATGTGGTATGCCCTGAAGACTTGGCAGGAGGAGGGGAAGCAGTCAGCAAAGGACCCTTCAATATAGCTTTCTGTTCACAAGATGAGGCAGAGGAACTGTCAGGAAATGTGCAACTGAGACGGGAATCCTGGACCCTTCCCACTCATGACTGCCCTGTCACTTTTGGATTTAAATTTTCTTGATGCATTTGGGATTTACTCCCAGCCTTTCCTCATTTTAGAAAAATCAGAAAACCCTTATATGTGGAAATCTTACAAGAGTGACTGGCCCATGGTGTTCTAGCGACTTTTCTGCTGCTATGATAAAACACTCTGGTGGTTTGAAGGAGAATGTCCTCTAGAGGCTCCAAGCATTTGGACAGTTGTCCCAGTTGGTTCCAGTAGACTTTAAGAGGTGTACATTGATTGGAGGAAGCTCTTCCCTGGGAGCTGGGTTTGAGAGTCCTTGAGGCTTGTCGGGGTTTTAGTTGTTCTGTGCTTCTTGTGTCTGCTTGAAGAAGTGATTGTTCTGCTTCCTGCTCGGCTCCTCGTTTCCTCCCGTGCCTCCTCTGCTGCTGTGAGCTGTCATTCCTCTGTAACTCTCAGCCAGATGAACTCTTCCTAATCTAAGTTGCCTTCATGATGGTGTGTTACGATAACAAGAACAATAAATGATACAGAAGCTGGTACCAGAGAATGGGCTGTTGTTGTGAAGAATCTGACCATATGGAGTTTTTTGAGAAATGCAGAAGACTTTGGAAATTAGAACTAGAAAACCAGTTGAATGCTGTAAAGAAGAGTTAAACAGGCCATTCTTGTAGGACCCTGGAAGTAAGCAGGTCTGGGAGCAGTGCACTTCTGGGGGGAAATAAGGACGTAAATAACTCCTGAGTTATATTGGCAATAGATCTGGCTGCCATCATCCCACAGCGTAAGAGCTTGCCTGAGGTTCACTTGAAAAGTAGTGAACTCATTTTTTTGGTAAAGAAAAATTCAAGCCAGTCTAGTGTTGAACTACTGGTGTAGTTGTTAATGGTGAATATTATGCAGATCTGTAATGAAATGAGAGAGTCAGGCAGAAAGAAATGCAAAATGTTCCTTTGGAATTAAAAAAAAAAAACACTAGAAGGATGAATGTTGGAGCCAAGGCATGTGCTGAAGGAAGTGTTCACCTTGATGAGGAGATTAAGGAATGTGTAGACCATTCCCTGTAAGGCTCCAGCTGGTGAAGGAAAAATGTCAGAGGGCTTTTCTGCCCTTAGAAAATCACAGCAGAGAAAAGTTATAAATATGAATGAAGCAGACCAGGGTCCATTCCGGGCTGGAGGCCTACCTTGGCAGTGTGATTCACCCATGCTAGTTTTAGAAACACAAACAATGTAAGTGTGAAGAAGTCATGGGGTCTTCTTTCCTGGTTTCAGAGAGCTTCTGAGTGCCTCAGGATGTCCCTGAATAGAGAAGGCCCTCATAGGCCCTTGTGTGAAGCTATGGCTGTGAAGCCTGCTTGGCTGCTGTAAACTCAAGAAGTTGTTACAGATGCCAGAGCTGTGAGACATCTTCCAAGGAGAGCTGCATGCAGTGACTGGTACCAGTCCAGGAGAGAGATGTATGTCACACCGCAAAGCCGGAGGAGTTGAGCCATCTAAGTGCATTGGAGGTAAGGTTCTGGAAGTTGGACGTGGAGCTCCTGGACTTGGTGTTTGTCCTGCTGGCTTTTGGTCCTGTTTTGGTCCAGTATTCCATCACTTTGACCCCCATTCCTTTTTGAATGGGCGTGCGTGTTCAGTGCATTGCAACTTGGAAGTATGCAATTTGTTTTGATTTTACAGCATTTACAACTAACGGATTCAAGGTGAGTCTCAGAAGAGTCTTTGGAGTCTGAAATTTTGAATAATATGGAGACTGGTAAGACTATGGGGACTTTTGAAGGAGGACTAAATGTTACATTTTATAAGGTTATAACCTACGGATTCCAAGGAATGGAATGTGATGGTTTGATTGAGAACAGTCCCCATAGGCTTCAAGTGTTTGGATACTTCCTGTCCTGGATGTGGTGCTATTTGGGGAGGGTCATGGAACCTTAAAGAACGAGGATATACTGCTTAAGGAGCCCTGTCCCCCAAAGACCTCTCTGGGGAGAATAAGAAAAAGCTGCCTGCCCATTCCCATGACCAGCCTGCAGCCGCCGGTCTTTGCTCACTCTGGGCACTGCCAGACCTAACCTACATTGTCACTGCAATTGTCACTGGTTCTGAATCTCTCAAAGTAACAATCACATGTCTCCAAATGTGGTCATGCTGTTAATTGTTTAGCGATTTTCTATGTCCAGAGAATTCATAAATGCTACCATTCCTTTCATGACATGAAAATTAGCAAAGTGAAAATCCACGTTAGTCTCCTGAGCATGAATCTTCGCTGCTCCCTAGTGCATACAGCACAGGTCTAGTACCTGCTGCTGTCATCACTCCTCATGGCAAAAGCCTGAGGTCTTCCCTCTACCTCAAAACAAAGGGACTTAGAGGTTTAGAAACAAGCCTAACAGCCCACCCTACTGCCAGTCATGTTATGTCCCTCATGCTATGAACAGGCTGAATGCTTAGTGCATTTTTACTTCAAAATTTCCTAAGGATCTTCAAATCATATGAAAAATGATTATTTTAAATGCAAACCATTTTATTACTATAAAAATACTTTCTTTTTCTTTCCTTTTAATAGGGTGAAAATTCAAGTGTTTTCTAAAGCAGACATTTCCTGACCTTAAAAAACACAAATTAGTAATATTTGAATACATAAAACTGGCAGGGTTTTTGCCCTATATCCTGGCTCTGTTTAGATAGATCCATTTTTCAAAGACCATGTGTAATAAGATGGAAATTATCTACCAAATGGTGAATGGTGGATAACCAGATGTGGGGACAGGCAGACAAAACAGGTTATGGATCTGCACTGGCATATGTAATCTCATACTGTACATGGGGATTGTATTGTAGAGCTGTCAAAATGTATTCATCTAAAATCCTATCCTCAGGAAGTGTACAACTGTAAATAAAAACAAATTGGAGTAATTTAATCCTAAAAGTTATTTTTGCATGTTGCCTGCCTGTGCAGCCTAGACAGAAAAAAGCATCTATTGAAACTTCAGTGTAGACACAACCCTGAGCGAGCACCGCAGCCTCTTCAGCCTGTGATGCTGGGCATTCCCTGCTGGCATACTTACCTGCCTCATGGGAAAACAGATGAGAACACAGTCTCTGCATCTCCACAGGGCCCAGAACATTTCTGAAATGGAGGAACTGTTCAGTTGTCTTCTAATGCCTTCAAATACTGACAGTTGTTAATGTGGAATTATCCAGAACACAATTGAGATTGCGCTTCAGGAAACATGGAGTTTTTATTTTAGAACTGTGCAGTAGAGCCACAGGTGATTCACCAATTATTCATGTATTTTTTCTTCATCATTTTAAATTTACTTTACACAATATTGCCCAATATTTTGACTATAAAACACAAGTAGAATAATTTATCAAAGGTTAAACCAGCTGAGTATTTGAAATGTATAGAAGTAGAGGTTAAAAATCCATGGAAATGGAAAGGAATCAGGGAGGTAAAGGAAAGAAGGAACCTGAGAGAGAAGAATAGTAGGAGACAGGTGTTACTAAGAGAGAATTAGATAGTATGCGGGTATTTAAACCCGATGAGGGAGGGAGAGTTATATCAGGAACTATGGGGATAAAGGGAAAGAAGGAGCTCAACGGAGGTGTGGTCAGAGGAGACTTATCAAGGGAGAAATGGGGAAAATGGCACTTTAAATGGAGAAGGCACAGAGGAAGGGTTAAAGAGAAAGGGAGAAAGAGAGAGGAGAGAGATGCCTAGCTACGTAAAAAGCTAAAAGAAAAGAAAAACATGTGTATTTCAAGGTCATGTGATAAAAATCATCCCACAAACAGCCTGAAATGAAAATAATAACAGCTCTATTAAAATGTTCATGTGACAATTTCATACAAAGTATTCTATTACTTCTTGTATGTAATTTAAAGAAATCTTGGCAATCTGATATGTATAGAGAAGTCATATTCCATTGATAACATTATCAATATTAATTTACAGATACTGTCTTTAAAATGGAGCAAAATGCTTTTGGATAACATAAAACTATATTTGAAAAAATTGTATAATACAATATATTCAAAGGAATTTTATGAGAGAAATGCCCAGGTCAAGGAGGAAATCAAATTCAAGAAAAATAAGTTAACTTTTAGGTTATTCACCTTAAAATGTCATTGTTTAAAACTTTGTCTACAAGTGCCAAATATCAGATAACTATTTTTCAAATAAGTGAATAAATTTAAGCAACCCCATGAACGTCCATGTATGTTAGTCACTCTGGATCCGGAGCGTTCAGCACAAACGCTAAGTTCTTGAGGAGGACGTGGAGCACATGGCCTCTGAGTTTCAGCCACCTCGGAAGTTTACCCAGCACTAAGACACCTTTCAACCGTGCTTAAAAAAGGGCTCCTGTACACCTGTTAGGTGCCACACTAGTAAAGAAAAGTGACTCTTCCTCCTTCAGGATCTATCAACTGCCAGATGAGAATCCGCTGGGACGAGGGCTTCCTGCGCACTTCCCCTTCATGCTGCGCTCGAGCCTTCACAAGTCTTAAGGATGTTGTAATAAGTTCTGCGTGCTCATATGCGGAACTACCGCGTAGTGTCCTTACAGCTCCGTCCTGTGTATTCAGAGCCCAGATCCTCACCCGGAGCACATGGGAAGCACAGAAAGGAATCAATAACCCTTTAGAAACAAAATTTTTTAATTAAAATAAATAAATTCATTAATAAATTTTTTTAAAAGGACATAATAATGGAAGGCATAGAATTTAGGATTCACTGGTAGAGAAAGGGAGGATATCTGATAATATGATAAAAATTCCTTGTATTAAATTCTGAATCATAAAAATTAACTTGGAAACACCATGTTTCTTCCTGCTCTAACTGTGAACTAATTTGTCAGGTGCATTTGTACTGTTATCAGGAGTAAATGAAAATTAATACTGCCCGCAGCTCTCAGTAACACTGTATGGTGAAGTGTTTCCAGAAGGTTTGAGGATTGTTGGATTAAACACGCAGTTCCAGTGTTTGATTTTTATATCTTCACCATCAGTTTTGCTGAATTCCAAAAACACAGCACACAAAAGGGAAACCACATCATTATGGAAATATGTTATATATACATATTTCTTTGATGATAGAATTTTAAGTATGTGATTCATGTTGAAATGTACCTGTGTCCTTCTGCTTTGATGTGTAAATGTATTTAATGCAGTAGAAATAAATAAGTGTGCTTTCTGTGTTTCTGGCAAATCAAGTCCATTAGTGATGAAATACAGACACTTCTACCTCAGAGCAGATGTGTGTCCCCATCTTCCAGTGAGCAGGAGGTGCTGGCCACTGGCATCTGTCAGATATCATCAGTTGAGCAGTGTAGGGTCATGGGGATCAGCTACCATAGCAGGTATTAATTCTGGGAGAAACTAAGGAATATTTTAGTTTATACTCTTAGGAATTTATATATATATATATATATATATATATATATATATACACATATATATATATGTGTGTGTGTGTGTTTATGTAGTAAAGATATACTTTATCATATTACTTGGAGAATTTACTTCTAGATTTCCTATAAAGTCAGGAGAAAAAAAAGTATCTGTAAATGCATTAGTGAACTTGGTTGACCTCAATCCAGCCTCTCTACCAAAAATCCATTCCAGTTTCATTGATTCCTACATGATTCCTTTGATTGAATCCAATGATTCTCAACAGGAGGTAATTTAGCCACCCCCCTTTTAAAACAACATTTAGAAAATTCTGGATAAAATGTTTTAACTTGTATTAATTTGAGGAAAAAAGAACCTGCCATTCAGTTCCTAAAATTCAGAGATGTTAAAAAGCCTGCAGTGTCTCACTTATCATATCTGCTATGCCACATATACCCACATTCTAACAAAGCCTTCTCCAGAGTAAAGGGTTCACAGAAGCAATGCTGAGTGTTAGAACCAATGACTTCTAAAAACATACGCCTCCCTTGCAGACAAACAGCCAGTCTTATGATTTAAGATCATTTAATGCCCTCTCAGATTCTACTGTAAAACAAATTTACTAGACCTTGGGATCCTCTTGTAACCTAAACCTATAGCTCTAATCCCTGAGGAGGAGTCTGTGCCCTTGACCAAGAATAATGTAATATTGAGTTTGTGTGTGTATGTGTGTGTGTGTGCCCGCGCGCGTGCGCACGCGCATGCTGTGGATATCACACACAGCAAACAGCAGATACTTGTTGGAAGATATGAAGATTATCCCAGTTACATTGTGAACACCAGATGGGATTACACTGGTAATGTCTGTATGTGCCTGTGTCTGCTCTTCTACATCAGAAGGGATCAGACGGGTAAATCCATCTGATAATTATGGGTACATTTCCCCATTTTATGCTAGATGTGTGTTTTCAATAATGTAAGAAGAAGGCCTTTGAAAGACCTGAAGGAAAAGTCTTTTCAGGCAGTTCCGGACACAGTCGTGGTTAAATGAAGACTAAATGGCTAGGATTATTCAGATTTCACCCTTCCATGGCATCATCATATACTGTCACGGCTGAGAAACCCCACTGCACACATGTTTCTTCACACACCTCCAGCCTCAGAGAGACATTGTTTTTCCAAAACTTCTCAGTCTGATTTTCATGCCATCTCTGACTTAATAATGCAGCAAGCATTGTCTAAAAACTCTTAGGAGTCAAGCACTAAAAGAGCTAGGAATTTGTGTGAGAGTGTGTGTGTCTGTGTGTATTCATGTATGTATGTACACACACGATAGACACGGGGAGATAGAGATAAACAGAGAAATGCTGGGTGTTAGTTGAATTCTGTACACTGAAAGCAATGCTTTGGCCCACGGTACTTGGCTGCAATGCTTCGTGGTTTTGGGTGTCAGTCTCTTAATCCCCTCGGCTGTCTCTGAAGATGGTGCGTTTTTCAATGATACACCTGTTTGTCAGTTCTAGCAGAGATCTCTCCTCCCTCTCTTAAAAAAACCTCCCTGGGATAAAGTCTGGACCTGTGCTGTGGCTGCTCCTGAACTCTGGAGCCTATTGAAAGTTTGTTTATAGCTACTACAGGAAAGTCATCAGTGAAATGTGGACATGTTCGGCCAATCCCAGGGTAAACAAAGTGGCCACTCTCCACTCCAGCCTGGTGGCCAGCAGGCACAGCAGGGAATATTCCTGGAGCCACTGCCACAGAAATCAGAGATCGTAACAATGCAAAGAAGCAGCTCCATATTCCAGAGGCTGTGCTGGGATTAGTGTGTCTCTCCCCAATGTGGGAGCAGTGGGTGCTGTTCATTCTTCCCCTTTACAAGAGTCTCCTGAGAGTTCCAGGCTCTGCTTCCCTGGTCACTGACTTTTCTTTGGTTGTGGTAAGACACCATGACCAAGGGAATATTTAGAAGGAAGGTGTTATTTGGCTTATGGTTCCAGTGGGGTTAAGTACGACTGTGGGGAGGCAGTCGGTGGATGGAACAGAAAGCTGAGGGATCACATCTTCAGGAAGACACAGGAAGCAGAGAGAGACTGGCGATCCGACAGGTTTAGGGACTCTCACAGCCTGCTTCCAGTGAAGGGCTTCCTCCGACATGTGTACCACCTAAAGGTTCCGTGACCCTCCCCAAAAAGTCACAGTGAAACCCTGTCATGAAAAAAAGAGAAAAGGGAGGGAGGAGGGAGGGATCGAGGGAGGGAGGGAGGAAGGAAGGAAGGGAGGAAGGAAAGAAGGAAGGAAGGAAGGGAAACATAGTTACTAAAAATCAAAAGAGAATGATTTCCTATGTCATTCTATAAAGACAAGGTTACTGTACAAGTAGGCCAGGACAAGTGAAAGAAACCTGTAAGCTCTGGTCACCTTGAGGGCAGACAAAATAACCTTCAGACACTGTTAGCAAAGTGATTGCCACAGCCAAGTGACCAGACTGTACATCACAACACCTTGAAAGCAAGCACCAGTCAGCGTGTGACAGCTGTTCACTGTTACTTACCATATTAACAGACAAAAAGTCCACAACAAATCTCATTTGAGGTAGAAAAGACTTTACAAAATGTAACACTCTTTCATGTTACAACATCAGAAAGCAATAACAAAAACAGAGGACTTCAATATATTATTGCTAAAGACTATATATATGAAGGGCTGGAGAGATGGCTCAGGAGTTAAGAGCACTTCTTGCAAAAGACCTGGATTGGAATCCCGAGCATCAACGTAGGAGGTAACAATCATCCACAACTCCAGCTCCAGGGACTCTGACACTCCTGTTCTCTGTAGACACTGCACAACATGGGTGCACTCAAATACATGCAGGCCTAACACTCATACATATAAAATAAAAATTAAATACATAAAATCCTTTAAACAATTTCTTAAGGAATATTCATGAAAACCTCACACTGAAAATGACTGGAATCTTGTCCTCTCTGTCTTTTCAGTTAGAGATGAAGTTGTTCTGTTCATGTTTTTCAGGTGAATCAAGATATTACATTACTAGAAGTTACAGGGAGAGCATTTAGAAAAAAAATGAAATGTATCTGGATTGTAAAGGAGCATTGTTGGTACTTAGGCGATGTGGCCTTATACACAGAAATTCCCTGAGCTTAAAATTCCACTAAAAACGTGTTAAAGCAAATAAATGGGTACTTGCAGTTAAGAGCATGTGCTACTCTTGCAGAGGGCACAGATTCCATTCCCAACCACCACATTGCTGTTAACAACCATCCGCAATGGCAGCTGCAGGGGATCCCATGCCCTTTCTGGCCTCTACCGCCATTGCATGCATATGGTGAACTTAAACGCCGTCACAATACTCATACACATGAAATAAGATGACAAAATGTTTTAACACATTAGTAACCGATTTCATCAAAGTTGAAGAACACAATGTCAACATGAAAAAAGTTACTCTCTTTCAATGAAAAATTAACTCAAATTAGATCAAAGACTTAAATTCAAGATTTACAACCAGGCTAAACATATACCTCAGAGGACAAACACTTTCCTAGTATGCACTAAACCCCGAGTTCAATGTGCAGCAGTACAAAGAGACACAACTGTGATGATTAGATGAAGACAAAGAATAAAACTCTGAAAATACTAGAACCTACGACAACCTTGGGCTCTAACACTGTCTTCAGTACTTACCGCCTTGCTGTGACTAAACGATGTAAGGAAGGGTTTATCCTGACTCCCTCTTTGAAATGATGGCACGGAAGTTGTGGTGGCGAGGGTGGGAGCTAGCTGATCACACTTTATCTGCAAGCAGGAAGAGAAAGCGATGGATGCTGGCCATCTTTTCTGATCACTCAGAGACCCTAACAAATGGAGTGGTGAGTCCATCCAAGGCAAATCTTCCATTCAGTTGACGTCCAAATTGTCTCACACGTATGACCAGAAGTTGGTCCCCTGTACGATGATAGTTCATGCCAAGTTGACAATTATCACTAGAATCATAGACATAAGAGCTAGAGGCTTACTCCACTTGCAAAGTGGTCACGGGGGAGGCCTGACGCTTCAGCAGCAGCGGAATCACAAGCAAGCCGCTCATTTGACCTGAGCATGTGGGGAGCAGCCTGCCCTGCAGGCAGAGGACATGCAGTGTGGTGGTGCGTGCTTGCTGTTTGTACCAATCACAGAACCTCCAAGTCCACCAAGAACAAGCCTTAGCTGGTGGTTGTAAGTCCCTTCCTATGTACCCATTCACCCACTCGTGACTCCTGCAGAACCTCAGCAGAGAGGGAGGATATGCATGGGCTCGACAGCATGGACTCCACTCACCAAGGCTGGCCTGGTTACAGCTGCTGAGGGCCAGACTGGTCAATGTAGAGACCAGCATTGAGCTCCCAATATGGCACTGTTCCCCGGGGTGACCAGCCAGCAACCTGGAGGCAGACTGACTATATTTCATCATGGAGGGGACAGCGCTATGCCTTTTACATTAAGAGACACTTTGGTTACGAATTTGCTTTTGTGTGTGTAAAGCTTCTGCCAAAACTGCCAACCAAGGTCATACAGAAAGCTTCATCCACAGTCATGGCAGATCAGGGAACACCAAGACTCATGATGGGCAGCCCAGGTCAAATGGTTACCTGTTGGGTCCTTCTTGAACATTCTGCTCCCACTAGTGCCCCTTTGCAGGCCAAGTGCTGACTCTGAGGGAGAAGAGTTGCTTATTGAAAATGCTGGAGGCTTGCTCTGTCAACGACAATCAGGCAGCTGAGAGATCAAGCGCTTATAGGGAAAGTTGTAGAGCTCGCATGCTGTGCTGCTGGCAGCATAAGTAGTAATGATCTGATGGTCTGGGCTCCGGACATAGAAATCTATTATCTTTTAGAGAGCTTTGATGACATTCCTTGGCAGCTACGATGCTGGTGGATTTAGGCTATAGTCTATGTGACTTTCAGCACAAATGTCCACATGTTTGTAAGCCATTATAAGAAATCCCTTTTGTACTCAAAAGGTCAGCATGCTTACAGAAGTAGGTATTGCATGCAAAGGTTAAGACTTTCTTAGCTGTGTTCTTTACTGCATGCACCAATGCAGTGGTTAAGATAGTGGCTGTATTTTCTTGGGGCCCCTGTCCTTCTACAGTTCAGTTTGTCAGTGTAGTTGAGTATTTATTAAGGCACTGCAGTGACTGCAAGTCACTATAAAACATAGTTATCACAAGAATCAGCTATAAGAAACCATCTCAGACACACAACCAAGAGAATTAAACCCACAAGCATTTCTCCTTTTCTTTTTCAGTTTTGAAATCAGAAGGTCCTGTGCTCCGATTCACCTGGAGGAGCTTCCAAGGACTCCAAACAGCATCCTTATCTGCCACTCACACCCCATGGAACACGGGTCTGCTGGCTCATATGGCGCAAGTGTCAGAGCAGTCCACATAGCAACCTGGACTTTTTGGATAAAGCCATTTCCTGATCCAGAACTCATTCAAAGCTAGCTGCTCTGGAGTTGACACTTGGTAAATGGGTCAGACTAACACATCCAGGTGAGGAATGTGTTGTCTCCAGAATCCAAGAGGCCCACTAAACAGGTGCTTCTGTCTTGATGGTGGGAGGGGCCAGGTAAAAAATTACTTTTTATTCTTAGAAGGAATGTCTCTGCATGTCCTGAACCACTGAACTCCTAGAAATTTCACAGACGTACAAGGCTCTTGAATTTTTGTTGGATTTATTTCCTGTCCTCTGATGTACATAGGCTTTGCCATCAAGTCCACGGGGGCTTCTGCTCCTTCTTCAAGGGTCCAAACAGTACAGTATGATCTAATTGATATGATAGACCTGTATGGTACTTTGTGAAAGGTGCAGGTGATCAAGAGCTCTGAAAAATGGTTTATGATAGGGCAGGAGACTTGATATCCCCTTGAGGCAGAACAGCAGAGGTGTACTTCTGGCCTCACCACCTGAAAACAAATGGTTTCTCACGGCCCTTATGGATAGGGTTAGAGAAAAAGAGCATCTCTCAGATTATCCCTAGGTGCATAGCAGGTACTGTGCTGCCCCGTACAGTAACTGCGCTCACCATGCCTTTGGTGATTCTTGACAGCACCTGCCCCCTGCTATGTCAGGGTCCAACTGAACCCATTTCATTGAATTCACCCAGTGGGGCAGATGCATCTCCCATCCTAAGGTTGGGCACAGGAGAAGAGCCACCACAAAGCCCCTCAAGTGTGCTGGAGCCTCTCTCACCATCCTATATCCCACAGTTTTAGTGAGGGGATGCACTCTGGGCCTCGCACTATGGAAGGCTACTGGTTTTTTAAAATATATTTTTACTGAATCATTTTGTGTTTCATACAGAACTTCTTAATCAGTCTTAATCATCTTTATATCCTGTTCCCATCAGTGCATCAACATAGTCCCCCACCTGGAATCCATACATTCTTTCATCTGTGTTAAGGTCTATTGTGTCAAGTTAGTGTCTCCAAGTGCCTAAGTACAGGTTTATTCACTACAGTCTAGTCAGCCTATCCAGAGCCGCTTTAGGAGGACCAGTTCATTCTCACCTGACAGCAATCAGTTGGGAAGGCTAGGTTTTATTCAGAGAATTCACTCATGCATTCCAGTTTCCCCAAGAATTAAAACTCTCCATCACTGCCACGCCCAGGGTTACTAGTCATCTCCAACTTCCCTTTAGTAGGCCAGTTTTGATAAAAACTTTGGTTAAACAATCGAACAACTCTCATTGCCTTCCCTTTTAACTGTTCAAGCATCCATATTAGATCTAAAATTGCCACTCAATGGACCTATATGGATAAACTCAGCTGAACTTTCCACCATTATCCCACACCCTTAACACATTTCCCACACATTCCACAGGTTTGTGCTTAATGAAATTGGCAACCTCATTCAGTTCTCTAGTATGCAACATATCTTCTTCTAAACCACGCTTTCTATCTCATCCCCAGGTGTTTGTAGCCTGGAGTCTGTCTTTAGTTCTAGAGGCAATGATTACTGAGAGCTGAGGAACACCAACGTTGCCTTGCCTAGAGTGTCTTCTGGGAAGAAGATCCTTGTTCCCTCAGGCAATGGAGAAAGTAGAGGGGGAGAACTGGGCTTAGAGACTGGGGGATGATGCATTCTTTGCTGAGAGTGGAGATAATCCTTCCTCAGGTGAAATAAACTCTTCAGAATCTGAGTGTTCAGGTGTATCAGCCTCATTTAGATCATCTCACACATCTCTATCCCAAGTTACAGGATCAGACCATTTTCCAACCAGTACCTTCATTCTTACTACCCACTCTCTTAGAGACTAGGAATCAAATTTGTGTTGTAGGTCAGCCAAATGTACAGAATGTATAGTGAGAGCTTACATTTGGTTTTCACCAACTTCAGTTCTATGGTTGATGAAGAGACGATTCTCTTCCAGGTCATATTAAGAGCTCTTTGGACTTTTTATGAGAACCTGTGGCTTTTCTTGCATCATTTTATATAGAGATGACAGAAGCAACCAGCCAACATCACTATTTTCCTTACATTGCCACAAACTGTAAAAAGTTTTATAGAAAGTCATTAAATTACTCCTCAGAAGAAAGGAATCGGAGGACTCAGATGCCTCTATCTTCATAAATTCATTAATTTGTTCACATTATGGGCTTTCAGCACTAACCTTGCTACCAACCGAGTCTTTAGTAACTGTAGGTTTCCTTGACTAACGAGAACCGTCTCCAGAAACCACAAAGCACACTGAGTTTATTTAGATTTTACCTTGGAAAGGCCCTTAACCAGGATTCTGAAATGTTTGGCTTCAAATGTCACTATTCTCTTAATATGTAGGACACTATGACCAGTTCAGCACTGTGTTTGTCTACGAGTTCTGAGCAAAACTTGCTTTCTCTACATATTCAATCTATAGTCACTTGTTACGTGACACAAGCAACCAAAAAAATCAAGCCTTCTGAACATCTTTGCCAGGAAGTCCAATTCAGGAGTCTCTGCAAATATTTTCTCTGCCTTTATTTGCAGTCACATGTCTTAAAGGAATTTTCCAAGAACCACAAATCAACATGATTGAGTTCCGGGAGCATGTCTCATCAGTAATAGCGCGGAGTGTTGTGTAGCTCTGAAAGAAGCACTGTATCGCACCTTCTGAGACAGAACATGCCACCCTGCAAGAAGGCTGAGAAACAAGCAGGAAAGGGACGTCAAACATTCCTCCAGGAACCTAAGTAAACTCCAAGAGTAAGTGGCTCAAAGGGTTCAGAGTCAATGAAACTGCTGGGGCTCACCAAACCCCTTCCTCCTCAAGCGTGTGTAAGACCCAGGGACTGCGGACTCAGAGACCTGAGCAGTCCAGGAGAGGAACAGACCAGTCATGCTTCCCTGTAGAGGCAGAGACCAGCTGAGCAGTCAGGAAAAGACACTCCAACCTGTTGAGCTGCAGGTTGTGCATTGCACTCCCCGTCTCCTGCCCTTATGATGCATCGACCATGCAGGGAGGGATTTGGGTGAGGCAGCTGCCTTTGGATAATTTCTTCTCCTGTAAGTAACCCCAGTAAACACACTGAATCTCAGAACTGGACTTTGGTAGTATCTTTACCTTGGGCTCTTTTTGGTTCCCTATGTGGAATAAGTGAATATTGTTCACCTCTCCCCAGGATCAGTGTCACATAGCACTGTTTGTGTCCCCTTTATAATTAAATGTAACAAGTGCTCCTCATGAGAGCTGACTCTTACTGACAGAGGACACTGCGGTAAGTAAATTGTAGCCACATATAAGAGTAGCCCTACATAGGAACAGCTTAAGGGAAAAATATTTTAACACACCAACCAGTATCTTGAGGAGGAAATTGCTCTGCAGCAAGAAGACAGAGGAGCCAAGGGAAGGAGAACGTGGGAATGGAAAGAGAGAAAGAGGAGTAGAGAGAAGAGGACAAAGAGCAAGAAAGTGAGAAGGAGAAGGACAAAGGCAAAGAGCAAGAGGAAGAGACAAGGTAGAGCAAGATCAGGAGGAAAAATAAGAGGAAGAGAAGGAGGAGGAGGAGGAAGAAGAAGAGGAAGAAGAGGAGGAGGAGCAGGAGGAGGAGGAGGAAGAAGAGGAGCAGGAGGAAAAAGAAGAGGAGGAGGAGGAGGAAAAAGAAGAGGAGGAGGAAGAAGAGGAGGAAGATAAGGAGAAGGAAGAAGAGGAGGAGGAAGAAGAGGAGGAGGAAGAGGAAGAAGAGGAGGAAGAGAAGGAGGAGGAAGAAGAGGAGGAGGAGGAAGAGGAGGAGGAGAAAGACAAAGAAACAGGTGAAAAGGAAGACAACAGGAAGAATAGAATAAGAAGGAGAAGAGAGAAGGATGAAGAGCGGCATGCAGAGGAAGAGGGGGATGAAGAAGAGGATGAAGAGAGAAAAGGAGGAAGACAGAGATGGAGGAGAAATCCAAATGAGATGAGGAGGAGAAAGGTGGAAATGGAGAGGATGTAGACTAGAAAGCAGAGCATGAGGGAGAAGAGGAAAAGAGGAAGAAGAACAGAAGGAAGCAGGACAGAGTGGGGAAGTGGGTACGAGAGACCATGGAAGATCAGACGGACAGGAAGAAGAGGAGGAAGAGGACTGGGAGGGGAATGAGTCATCATATTTCAAGCAAAAGAGCTAGATTTCCAGAAGCATTTTGCTGAGTGCAATCAGTTCCCTCCCTCACTGGGTGGAACCCCAAGGGTTAGGCAGGCAAATCATGTTCCTAGGCAGACAGGTGAAAGAGAAACAGAGATAGCAGAGCCAGGAGGGCACAGAGGAGCTTAGAAAATAGTCAGAGAATAAGGTTGTTCAATTTACCATGTAAAAGACAGCCACATCAGGTGACCACAAGGGTTGGAGAGGCCTGTCCAAGTTGTGAAGCCAGTCCAGTGAATTGCTCCCCGCAATGCACACTTCTGTCTCATTTCACTCTTACTTGGTCTATGCAGTAGTTTTAAACTCTTATCGTCTGGCTGCAACTTGCCCCAGGCAATTTTTTTCACTGCTGATTCCCTTGTGACGAGTGTTGAAAGCTCTACGTGATTTTAGACAGATTTATACCTTATATTCATCATTAAATTGTTAATTCCTTAAAGTTAGATTTCATTTGTTCACTTAAAATTATATATTGAAAGATGAGTGTGTATTAGATTTCAACTAAAAGGTTTCAAAAAAACAGAGATGGTACCATGTTCTGAAGGAGAGAGGAACATATACATCAAGTTTTAATGCCCTGTAATCAAATATAATCGGAAGACTTTGCTTTTTAAACTTATCCATGGATTAGTAATAATTAAATTTTTTGTCCTTTTTACCTTATTTTATTAGATGTTCTTAGTTGGTAAGAGGATTTGAAAAAATTAGGAAAGAAATGGAAGTGGTTATGGTACATGAAGAAAAGAAAATAAAAGATGTTTGAGATTAGAAATGGAAGGCTTTCATATAACTATAGATAAGAACTTCATACAGTGTGGAGTTTCACCAAACTTTGTGTTTGGAAGCTTCAATTTTAGCCATTTTGTAGGTACTTATTGGTGTCTCATGATCATTTTACTTCAGGTTTTCAAAATGGTGGAAGATAATCTGAGTTTTCATGTTCTGATGAGTGAATATTCATTGGTAAAGTCTGCGTTAAATTTCCTTGGCTACTTCCAAAATTTTAATCATTTTTTGAATCTCTAAGCCCCCAAAGGTTGTTATGTATTTAGGCTGGAAGTTCATTTGGAGTCCGTGAAGAGCATTCTTTAAAGCTCCACACCTCTGCACTATAAGAAAAACACTACTTGAACTGGGAGTGGAGGCAAATGCCTTTAATCTCAGCCTCCAGGAGGCAGAAACAGATAGAATTTTGTGAGATCAAGGCCAGCCTGGTCCATTTAGTGATTTCCAAGCAGAGTGGGGATAGAGTGATCCTATCCGAAACAAAATAAATAAATGGGTAAATAAGTAAATAACAAAACACTCACAATCTCTTTGGAAGGGGCCCTCATCAGACATCTCATCTACAGTCATTTCTCTTTTTCCCGAATTATAAGAAAGAAAGGTCTTCCATTTACAAATTTCAAAATCTGGCATTTTATCACACAGGCTCCTGTTACAGAACTCATTTTAGTTGTGTTATGAGAGTGTTTGATAAGCTCAGAACAGATTCTAAAAGTAAACTAGATGGGCTGGAGATATGGCTCACAGTCAGAGGACACAAGTGCGGTTCCCAGAACCATCTGCCCTCACAACTCCCTGTAAGCCAGAGCCAGACGATGTGCTGTCTACGGACACCAAGAGCACCTTCTCTCATATCCACACAGAGACATACACGTGCACATAATTCAGGATAAAACAAATCTTTAGAAACAAAGTAAGCTCTTTTCTCATGACCACATGTATTCACTGGTAATTCAAGGATGTGACAGTGTGCAGTGTCTCTGTTAGATTTACTTACCGTCGCCAGCGCTGGATTGGACGGCCTGCAAGGCCTGGCCAAGTTCCATGTGTATTAGCCAGGTCAGTATTTACCCCTCTGTACATCTGTTGGGTAGCCTTCAGTGCTCTCTTCCACAGCAGGAACATTTCTGTGCTGGGTCAGAGCGTGACACATTTCCACTTCAATGGAGTCAGTTGAGGTTGGGATCATATGTAGTCAAAAGAGAATCATCTCCTTTGGCTGTGTGTTTTGTAGGCAGAGTAAAGCTATTGAGGAAAAATATTATGCCTTTTTCTTCTTTTGTAGAACAGCTCTGGGCTCCTGTTGAAGCAAATGCAATTCACTTTCTGAATGGCATATACGCCTGTGCAGAGTTATAAAGCCAGATTCTCATTTCAATTTTTCTCCTAAATAACAGTATGATCTTGGGTAACTCCTTTTCAGCCCTTTCTACAGAATGAGCTCATTAAATCAGATTATCACCAAGGTCTCTTTCAGCTCTGCAATGGCATGGTTTTCACTGTAGATATTAGTTGGAAACAGAGGGATGGAATCATATGGCATTGTCAGTATGCTGAATACCTCTCTCGGAAATCTTCAAAGAATATTCATCAGTATACTCAAAGATGAAAACCCAGGGCTTTCATGTTGAATGTTTAGAAGTTTATTACGGATAAATAGTTCCAAACTTGTAAGCTTATTTGAACCTCTGAAAAGGATGAGCGGCGAAACCTCTTGGGTTTGCAAACTTGGGCAGTAAAATGTATGACGAAGAGTTCCAGCTGGAATTAGAGTGAGAAAAGTCATTTTGTTTTGTTTGTATTTTTGTTTTTGTTCCTTGTTGCTGCTGAGCTCAGGTGGAGTTCAGGAGTATAGACGGGATGATGAACACTATGACATCACCTAGGCAACAAAAGAAGGATTTGACGGGATTCCACAGGCTTTGAAAGAGCTCCCTGCCCTCTCTCCACTGTTCTATTTATTTGTGTGCCTCACGTTTGAGTGACCGTTCTACTCTCAGAGCTGGAGGAAGGTTATAATTACATCTTGCAAATGACTACATGTTCTTCTGAGAACTCAATATATGATCCTGCGCTCTAAGTGTGAGCAGAAGGCACCAAGGGAGTATTCTCAGTCTCTTTCTGTTGCTAAAAACCTGATGATACAATGTCAAATTGTACATTCTGGTTACTTGCATACCGGTGTTTACTTATCCCTGAGTCCCTCAGTTTTACCAGTGTTTTGTGCTTCAGTCTTTTTTAAATATTCTCAGTTCAAATGTCAAATGTTATTTAAGACCTCATAATTGTTCTCTGACCCAATAAGATCTCATTAGAAAGCGATAAAACCAAGTGGTGACAGCTATGTCTAAATATCCTGTTTTTCTAGAAGTGGCTATACCAAAGTCTTTGTTCCAACAAAGATCAGCAGAGTGGGAATCTTTACATCTGTAAACCTCATCTCATTGGAGTATGATTAAGTATTTCATTGTCCCAGAAATGATCTTAGCTGTCAATATATTACCTGTACTGTTGGCCATTGGTTATGTCTGGTTTTGCCATGAACTTGCTACTGTGAAGATCATCATATAGATGGGATCCTGCTAAGCACTCTGTGGGTCCTGAATGCCAGCCCTGCTCCTCGCTCCCATTCTGTGCTAACCTGAACCTTGGCTCCAGCACACTCCTCTCCTTTCCTGACTGAGAGGCTTTGTACTGCGGTGAGCACCAACTCCTTCCCTTGGTGGACTTGCCTGTGCTTTGGACTAGGAAATACATTGGAATCATATATATTTGCATCTGTCATGCCCATATTACAGTCTATTTCCAGAGGGAAATCAATTCCTAAGGTTAAAATCATGTCATTCACTGTGTTATGACTCTAAAAATGTCATCTACCTAATTTCTAGCATATCTTCCTGAGTCTGGTTTTTGTATATATACACTTTTCACTCAAAAGCATGAGCTCTGAGGGTTTGAGTTCTGCCTCCCTCTTTTCTGTCATGCACTGTATGTAGCATATCATTAGGACTTTATGAAAAGCCCCAGTGTGATTTTTAGACATGAAACATGAGGATGATTTAATGTGAATCATACATTTTATTTAGGACGTGGAATGCAGAGTATTTATCCTCAGTTCAGTTCAACAAATATTTATTGAGCAGCAACCAAGAGTCTTCTACATAGTCAACTTTCAATAAACATTTAGATACAGAATGTTAGCAGTTTATCTGCACAGTACATGGAGCCCAGCAAAGAGGAGGGAATAAATAACTTCAAGAACATTTTCTGGCTTATTAACCCCAGTTGTCTGCATTTCAGTCTTAAAGTAAATTATATCAAAATAGTGCAGACCTCATTTGAGAAGCTGATCCTCCACTCTGGTGCTACTGTTGGCAGTCCATTGAACTTGAAATCATCAGAGAAATTAGGGAATGAGGAACGTTGTTTGTGAGGCTTACCTCGTCATTTTCATTCTGCTTTACCCCACTGGTGGGACAATTCTTAAGCTCATCTTCAGTAAGTTTCAATGAAAACAAATTCTGAAACATTTTGTACAAACTAATGGCATATTATGTATTAAGACTATAGTGGTCATTTCATTTTGCAAAAATGTATACATCCAAAAACAAGCTATGAATACAAAGGAGAACAGGTTGAAGAATGCATAGAGAAGACAAATGAATACATGAAAGTAGGCTCTAAATAATTATTAGGGAGATAATAAGCAGAATGTGGCACTGCTGCAGCCCTATTATACTGGAGAAGGACGGGGACACAACCATACAAGGTCCATCAAGTACAAGGAGCAAAGGAAACCCAGGGGACACAATCATACAAGGTCCATCAAGTACAAGGAGCAAAGGAAACCCAGGGGACACAACCATACAAGGTCCATCAAGTACAAGGAGCAAAGGAAACCCAGGGGACACAACCATACAAGGTCCATCAAGTACAAGGAGCAAAGGAAACCCAGGGGACACAACCATACAAGGTCCATCAAGTACAAGGAGCAAAGGAAACCCTGCATGTAGGGGAAAAACAGATGCAATCACTGTGGAAGATGATTTCTAGTAAACATGTATTTGCATATTGAACAGACACACCCATACTCCCAAGTAGTTACCTAAGAGGGAGGACCAGTTATGTTCACCCTGAAAGATGTCAATATGTTATGTTTAAAATAGATTTTTTATATTTGAACAGAACTGAAAACAGAGAACCTCCTTGAGCTGTGGAGCAGATCAGGAGTGCAATAGACCTCACAGGAAGATACTGTTCGCCAATGAAAGTGAACAATAACCCGGAATTGTGGGAGAATCTCAGAAGTGCCAGGCTCAGTGACAGAAGTCAAAGTCCAAAGGCCAAACCCCATATATGGCAAAGCCAACATTATAGAAATAGTAACATTATTAATAGACAGCAAGTTAAAGTGAAGTCTTCACCATAAAATCAAACACAACAACAGAATGACTCAGGAGACTGGAATAATTCAACACAAAAGTTCTTGTGACCATAATTATAAGTATTTGTGGTGTGGAAATTCAGAAAAGCAAGAACATCCCCCTTAGCCACAGTTGCTATTTCTGGATATTTAACTACCAACCACTCAACAACAAACCATCTCTAGTAGAAAATTCCTAAAATAATTCATATATGCTAAAGAACTTTAAGTACAGCACATTGCATAATCATTATATTACATATTTTGTTTTATCACCGCTTATTATATTTTATTAACCTCCTACCGGGAATAGTTCATGAATTAAACTTCTAAAATTATATATGTAGAGCAAATCACAGTGTCACGAGGCAGGTAATGTCTGTTGACATTTCTTGAAGCATGCAACTGCACATATAAGGTGAGACTCATGTACCACCCAAGCACATGGTGGGTTTTCCCTTATATGTGAGCTAGGAGGTGACTGCTTTCTTCTCGGGTATCACAGCGGAATATCAGTGGAAATGAATCAACCTGATTTTGGAGTTTGGAGTGAGGGTAGCAGATCACAGCATCGCAGATCCAGAGTCTAAACTCTGGTTGAGTGAGGCTGCATAGGCTCGCTCTGTGTACACAGCTAGGCAGTGTCAGCATAGACACAGAATTGATGGATTTATTGTCTACTCCTTAGGGAGGGAAGACTACCGTGCCGCGTAGGTGAAGTTTATGACTCAGAACTTTCAGTTTGGATGTTAGAAGCGGAGACTATGTTGTTTTCTGTGTGCTGGACATGGAAAGCACAATCACTTTTACTCTCTGGATATCTTTCCATCCTGTTTTCTTTTTCCTCTCCAAATCCTCCCTGTGCTCCTCCCAACATGTTTCTCTCTAAACATCATGTACTCCTTTTAAAACCCACTAAATCCACTTAATGCTGTCTGTGTGGACGTGGCATAGAACCCTCTTCTGGAGCGAGGGTTGTCTGTGTGGACGTGGCACAGGGCCCGCCCCTGGACCCGGGATTGCAGGTGGGCTGTCTCTCCTTGCCAATACTCTTCGTCTAGGGATGGGATTAAGGAGCTCCTCCTTCATCTCTGCTGAGAGTTTGGTCTCACGCTGTGGAGGTGCGCGTGCCGTCGCATTCACTTGAATTCGTGTGTGCGAAGTGGCCTGGAACACGCCGTTTCTTGGAAGGAGCCCACCACCTCTGGCTCTCGGAACCTTGCTGCTCTCTTCTGAGATGATCCTCGAGCCTCCGGAGGAGAAGGTGTGGTGTAGATATGAAATGTGGGGCTCAGTGTCTTACGCTCTGGATACTACTGACCAATTGTGTCTTTGTGCTATCTACCATCTACTGTAACGAGATCCTCTAAGGAGGGTTTGATCGGTTTTCTCCAGTGTTTCTCTCTCTCTGAAAAGTGTTTCTAAGCCCTGGAAGCCGGCCTTTCTGTTTGCTGTGTTCTCTACGTTGTTCGCTTTGCTGCAACAGTAATATTTTAGGGCAAGTATTCTTAATCTCCATTTGTAAGATGAGGAAATTAGATTTTCGATTAATTTACTGACTTTTTCAAGCAAATAAATGATAGATTTATAGAAAAGGGGAACTTAAAATTAATCAACAATTCTTTTCACTTTAAAGATTCTGAATCGGAAAATTATTATATAAAGTTATCGACCTTATCACTTCTAATTTTTAATCATTGAGACAGTATAGGAAATAATGAAGTTTAAATTATCCCTAATCACACTTATGTAATTGTTATATAATTTTCTGCCTTCTTTGTATGACATGATTCTTTCATAATCAAGACATTAAAATATTTTACCAAATTATAAAACTACTCTTTATTTTGCTTTTGTTACTTATGAAGGAATTAATTGCACTTGATTTTTAATTTCAAACCTTCTTAGTAGTTGTAACTGATTTACTGTATTCTAGACTCCAGTCTTACAGTAGAGTCACAGTTCTCATCCACACAATGTTTATAGTCTAGCGAGAAAATCCGAGAAGCCTATCACATGGCATAGTGAGGAGTTAGTGGAGAAGGATGAATTCTTGGGGGTCTCGGGGAAGCCAAGGTAGTGCACCAGTGCTTCAGAGAGCCTTATATTTAGATCACAGAGAAGGAAACACTTCAAAAGAGAGGCTGGAGGCCTGATCACAGACGTGGGAAATAATAAGACTCTATGTCTTTAATGTTTTGTATGATTTAATGAATCTGATGTAATGTGCCATGTCTAGTCTTTTTTATTGGAGGTAACTGATAACTGATTCCTTGCTATGAAAAGTGTTGCACTAAGTGCTTTTGTCCACACACCTTTGATGTTTACTGTGAATTATCTCCTCAGGATATATTCCCAAGTGTGGTATTAATTCCGGAAGCCTGTGTTTATATTTTTTCCAGCTTTTCTTCTATAATCCCAAATTGCTTTTTAAAAAGCTTATACCTTTTACAGTGTCATCAGCAATATATATATGTATGCTAGATTTGCCAATAGTCTCTAGTTTTATATAATATTTAACCTCTTTAGTATTTGCTAATCTAATATTTCTATAGGAATGACAGCAATTTCTAAGAGGATGAAATATTTGTCCAAGATAGAGAGAGAAGAAACACAGCACAACCAGGTATGCTGTTGGGTACTGTAAGGCAGACTTGTTTAAAATAGAGCCCTTCAATCGTCTGGACCATAAAATTGTAGAGCATCATTTTAGGATTTGAAGCCAGAAGTACGCTGGGCCAGACAGATGTTCTTCAGTGGTGGTTCTGAATGATGATTTGGATGTTGACAAGGTCCAGCCTTCAGGAGAAATTCACCCTTGATGTTATTTCCTGGGATATTTATAAGATGATACAGCCAGGTAAGGCTGACCCAAGTCCCTGAGCTTCTACATTCATTTATCTCTTGGAAACACGGGCAGCTCTTTCAGATGAGCCATGGACCTAACGGGAGAACTTGGAATGAGATTTTTTTTCCTAAAGTGAGTTCCACCACATCTTCCGTCACTTAGCAATGTCAAAGAGAAGGGAAGCTGTGACAGGTTGCTCTGTCAATGTGAGCAGAGAGTTTTAGATCAAGCCCAGGAACATTACTGTCAGAAATTACAACTTCAGCGTTGATATAAACGTTGACAGCAACATTTCCACTGATAGTGGTATCAGAGAGGATTATGATTCACAAAGGACAGTCCAACAAGCAATGATTTAGATGAAATGCCCACAGATGTGTAGAGAAGAAAAGAAGAGAAGAAACATGAAGACTGTGGCTGCAGAATTCCTTCAAGATGATATCACAGATACCCCCTCCCTCCAGATAATGAGAGTTTATCTGCAAGTTCATACAAACAGAAACTTCAGCCCCCAGACCAGGCCCTGCATGAGCCAGGTCTACCTCCTGTTACATCCCTGTGACACATAGCGTTTGGTAGAATATTTTGAAAGATGATGAAAGTGTGTCATCGTGAAGCTGAATAGGAACCTTGCTGGATACTAGTAAACTGATTCAGAAACTAAAATTTTAGGAAATCAAAATGACACTTTGGTAAAGGGAAGGGAAGCAGACAGAGTTACCTCAGGGCCTTTCTCCACAAATGAACTATTGTCAACTTAAAACAGTTCATTTCTGCTTCTCCAGTAACTCTGTCTCCAGTGACTAATTTGTCTGATGTTGTGACACTCGGAAATATTCTATTAAGTAGAAAATTTTGGTTTTTAGCCTGTGTCTATGTTAAGTCCACCTAGAATTTACTTTGCAGAAGAACAGCTGTTTGGCAGATGTGTGTATGGGGGGACAGAATTCAAATTAATTGAATCATCTGTGGAAACCAAAATATACTTTTAAGTCATGCTCATAACTTTTACAAACATGTTCCCGTTCTGTTTCCCTCCAGGAAACATGACGCTTCAATTAAACTTTTCATACGAAACAAATTATTTGAGCAAGTTTTAAATTACTCATAAATTGTGCTTCTAAATCATTTAAGGAAATTATCAGAAATGCAAAATGAAATTAAAATAATCTAAGTCAAAAGAATTTTATCAGACTGTGTTCAAATATCAAATGTTACAGACCCAAAGAGGTGGTTCAGTGATTAAGAGCACTGTGTGGTCCTCCAGAAGACCCATATTCAATCCCAAGTACCCACTTGGTGCCTCACAACCACCCTTAACTCCAGGTTCAGGGGATTTGATGCCCTTTTCAGGTACCCACTGCACTGCACACATGTGGAAGACTTTCACTCATACACACTACAAACTAAAATTAAAAGTAAGCAAATAAAAAATATTTGACAAGAGGCTGGAGAGATGGCTCATCACTTAGGAGCACTGACTGGCCAGGCATGGTGGTGTAGGCCTTTAATAACAGCACTCCATAGGCAGAGGCAGGAGGGTGTCTGTGAGTTCAAGGCCAGCCTGCTGTACATAGTGAGTTATGGGCCAGCTGGCACTACAGGAAGACCCTATTTCAAAAACACCAAAAAGGAGAGAGAGAGGGAGAGAGAGAGAGAGAGAGAGAGAGAGAGAGAGAGAGAGAGAGAGAGAGAGACTTTTCTAGAGGACCCTGATTAAAGTCCCAGGCCTCTCGCTTGCTACCAACCCTCTGTAACTCCAATTCCAAAAACGACTTCTGGCCTCCACAGGCACAGCAGACGCAGGTGCACTGACACACAGGCAGGCAATGCGCTCATACACACAAAATGATATTTAAAACACTGGCCATTGATGCCTTTTAGGAGGGGAAAGACAGGGTCTTACATGGAAGGGACTCTTGTTGGGTGCAGTGTATGAACCCACACTGATGGGCATTTAGGGATACAAATCAGACTCCACGGGCCATGTTATACAGTGAGGACAGGGCGGGGGGAGGTACAGAAAGGGGAGGGATTTATGTACATACAAACTGCATTGTATGAAAATTTTAAGAATTTCTATATATGACATTTTATTATGTATAATTTACTTGCTTTTGCTTCTGTGTATCTGGTCCATGCTTTGTGAGGACTGCACTTCACACTGAAGTTTACATTGCGTCCCAGTACATTTTCAACTGCTACTCACACTCTGACAGCAAAGCTTTGCTTATAGAGAATGCATGTGTACAGCCCTGTTCTCCAGCCTCTGAGTGTGGCCACTGCATTGGGAGAATAATTTAAAGCACATTTAGTTATCAGATGATGCGTTCTTAGATTTTAAATGTAAAATATATTAAGGACAGGGTATGGACACAGGAAGAGCCAGAACTGATGTGACAGATAATTTTCAAGAAAAGAAAATATACTGATTTTACATGACAAAGCTGGTGTATAAACAATAAACAATAAGTATTTATATATTTAAGTATATCTAATCAGTATAAAAGCTAGAAATAATGCCAGTAGTTTATCATAAAGAAAGAAATACTCGATTACTTTTCCTATTAAATACTCATCCTAAACTGATACTACTTTGACAATTTTATTTGTACATCATATATACCCCTATTGAGAATGTTCTAGATAATTCTGTTTCAATACGTGGAGTGTATTCGTTCACTTGGACAAGATCACAGGAGGACAGCAGCTTTGAGAAAGAATGCAAACAGGACGATGACCACGGATAAGAAAGCGTCCAGCGCAGAACAGAGAGCCATAGCACTAATGCTGATGCTGAACATTTATAACCGTATATGTGTATGTATTTAGACTTCTGTGAAAATGTATATGACACTTCACATGTGTGTGCACCTGTCTGTGCATCTGTGTGTTTTCACATGTTTGTCAATTTGTGGGAACATGTTGTTCACACTTGTTTATGTGTATATGTGCATCTTCATGTGTGCAATGGATTCGTGTACGTGTGGCTACTTTTTCTAAATGATTCTCATAGATTCTCTATCAGACACAGTTTGAAAACCAGTATTACAAGAGTAGGCAAATTCGGGGAAATTTGACTATAGTCATAGCTGATGATTTGGAAATTCCTGAACTGAACCTAGATAATTAAGGATTTTCTTCCTGAAACAAATCGCATGCCATAATAACACGATTGGAGCATTTTGTTGATTGCTGACCTCTCTTGTCACAGTTCAGTGGGCTCAGAGAGGAGGTTGTGAAGAAAAGAGAAAGGGCTGAATTTATAATAAGTAATGAGTTTAGTACACCTCAGCCCAAATATGGTATGGAAGGTCAAGTCTTAGAGATTCTAATCTAAAAGTAATTTCTTAGGCTGTGGATCTGGACTGAAGGTGGTGACCAAGGCGGGCTGATGACACTTCTCAATCCACTTTACAAAGATTAAAATCGGTGCTAGTTTTGAGGGGACTTTGTTCGTGGTTAGGGTGGTTTCATTGGCAGCCTGTGGTCTTCTCCACAAAGGGTAATTTCGGTAGTTCAGGGAAACCTGGGCAGGCTCAGATCTGAAGTGGTTTGTATGATTACAATGAACGACCTTCTCCTTGAGGCTTCAGTAGAGGCCTGGTAGGCCTGAAAGACCTCCTCACATTCGATTCTGGTCCTGGAGAGCATGGGAAAGAGCCCTCCTTCCCTCATCCCACACAACAGGACTCACAGTTCACCTGATTCCGGCCTGCCTGTTTTATTCAGTCCCTGTTCCAGTGCTTGTCTTCAGGGAGGAGAACAAAGTTCTATTGGTGAGCTCTTCATCCAAGCCCCCAAGGTTGCCCTCATCACTCCAAGAAGAGAAAGATAATAGTACTTTTGCAGAATGCTACATTTTCCTTAAAAATCTGATCCCTAGGGGAGCTGTTGAGTTAATTTTCTGCTCATACAATAGTCTCTCAGCTATAGAATGGGTTAAATAGAGAAAAAGTGCAGGGTGGGAATTTGTTCTCTGCAGGTGTAAGCCTTAACTGGGGGATCAGGTGCTCATACAGAACGTGCAAATTATGAACAAGTCAACTAAGGAGGCTGCATGCGGGCCCAGAGAAGACCCCTTGAAACTCACCTAAGCAACTTTGTTCTGTCCCAGGGCTATCTAAGGAGGCCATGAGTAATTTGTCCTTTGCATTCCAAAGTGTCCAGGCATCTCCCAACCTCTGAAATTATTTTCCTTGACTTGTATTTTATTAACAATGGATTATACCACAATCTCTGATGGGTTATCATTAGTTTCTAAGAAGCTCAGTAGAATACACAGTGGCTATACACAAAAGCTAGAGGAGCAGAGTTTACCTTATTTTATAGACTGTAATAATATTCTTCTCTCTTATGTGTTCATATGAAGAGAAAGATCTGATGAGAGAGTCCAGCGCTACAGGAGTGTGAGGAGGTAGAAGGCTGATACCGCATGCACCATTCATAGCTTGGATTTGGTCCAATTGTCTTAAAAAAGCATATTCCTTCTATAAGTCTTTGACTTCTTTTCATTTGAAAACTGAAAGGTAAAGATGGAATGAGATTGATTAAATAGTTGCCGGTTTCTTTCTTTTACCTCTGCATCAGCTGGAGTTCTTGCTCTACAGTGGTGATCTCACAAAGAGTTTCACCACACATTAGAGGACCTCACAATAGACTGAACAGTAAATACCACACCTAGGTAAGGGCACCTTTGACCCAAGAAAAAAAACATTGCTATTGCTTTCTTCAAACCCTAGTCTCTTCTATTCTTCTCTTTTGCCATCATTATATAATGGACCAGAGGACAGTGTTCAGTTGAGACAGAGTCCCATGGTCCTGCATGCCCCCTCCCAGCTTTCTAGGATATTTTTTTGCTCATCACCTAGGCTGACCTTAAAAACAGTTGTAGACATGACCACTGTTAGCTCAGATTTAAAGACAGATAGTTGCATGATGTATACATTACTTTATATATACCAGCAAAGTGTGGAGTCATTAGACTCTGTGGGACTTAGAATTCCACAGTCGCAATTTTTAACACGCCATCACTGTGGGTTCCCTATAGAACACTGACTTTCTTATCATCCCACCATTGTGTTGAAAGAAAGCTGGCTCTGTGCACAATTCTGTACTATCCCTTTCACATTTCCAGATGAAAAGTTCTCATAATCAGGAACAGACAGGTGTACTAAATGAAATATTCACCAGCGAACTTTGCCATTGTGCCTACAACTTGAACAACTTTATTGAATATCACCTAATTGAATATCTTTGATGATTTGGCTTCACTTTTGTGAAATCCGTATTTAATTTTCTTAACTATTTTTCTTTTGATTGGCTTCTCCCTGTCATCATCTGGGAACACAGCTTATTTTCAGACACAAGTCCTTTGAGTTTGGCAAAAGGAAATCTCTGAATTGGCTTCACCCTTGTGTCTTTTGCCTTTTTGTTCTCTTAATTGTGGCTTTTGACAAATAACTTCTGTGGTGGTTTGAGTCCAGGATGTGTGAATGTGTGTGTGTGTGTGTGTGTGTGTGTGTATGTGGTTTATTTCTTGTTTCTGTTTACAATGATGTTCTTCTGTGTGAGCATACCCTGTACCTTGTTAAGGTGTTCCTATGTATGTCTGTGGATAATTTCTTTTTTCAAAAAATAAAAATCAATATTTAGTTATCATGCAAAATAAGGGTTACACTATTTTTGTTTTGTTTGTTTCTTGTTTTCTTGAGACAACCTCTCCCTGTAGTTCACTAGAACTCACCATATAGACCAGGCTAGCCTACATCTTACAGAGATCTACCTGCATCTATCTCCCAAGTGCTGGGACTGAAAGGATATGCTGGGGCTAGAGAGACAGGTCAGCAGTTAAGAGCACTGACTGCTCTTGCAGAAGATCTGGGTTTGGTTCCCAGCACCCCCAGGGAGACTGACAACGTTTGTATCTCCAGTTCAGGAGATCAGATACAGTCCTCTAACCTCTGCTGACACTTAGGCACATGCAGGCAAAACAGTGTTATATGTGAAATTTAAAAATATAAGACAAATAATAAGTGTGTGCCACTATACCCGCTCATGCTTTTTGTCCCTGTGTATCAGTGTGCTGTGGGTCCGTCACCCCTTTTGTCCCAGTGCCTCTCCTTCTTCTAATTCCTCTTCTTTCCCACAATGCCCCCCCTAAAATTTTAATGTCATATGTTTCTTGGGAATACATATAAAATGAAGTAAGATATTTAAGTCTAAATTCAAAGGTTAATAAATCACAAACTTTGCCAGACTTGAGCTGATTTCTTTTTAACATGATGGTTCCAGTTCAGACTGTTTTCCTGAAAATGACATGCTATTCTTCACAGTTGAGTAGAGCAGGGTTCCACATAGACCACATTTCCGTTACTCTTGATGAACTGATGGGCAGGGAATCTGTCTTGGCTGAGGCTGTGTTTTAGCTGGTGTGAATGCTCTCAGAATCAAGGTGGCTGTGCAGCGACTATGAGGTGTGTCTATGTTATGTTAGCGTCATTTTCAGTGCACTCAGAAGCTTCCACACTAATTTCAACAGTGGCTTTACCACTTTGCACTCCCAGAGTGACCCAGGACACATTCCCTTTGCAATGATCTTGCTGTTTCAATGGTGATGGCACTGACTGGGATGGAGACCAGCATCTCCTGCAGTTTTGACTTGTACCTCCTGACTGATAAGAATGGTGAACACTTTTTCCCACGTAACTACTGGTCTACTGGTATGTCTTCTTTTAACGTCTGTTGGTTTTATTATTTCCCTACAAATTGATTGGATTATTTATAAAACGTGCATATGTTTCAAAGGGCCGAGAGTCTGGACCTCCCACTCAGCATTGAGACCGTGCTCCCCTCCCATGATGTTGGCTATGAGCTCAGTTTGTTGCTAGGGAGACAAATGGTCTTCTTTGCAGTAGGTAGGTAGAGCGGTTGCACTAACCCAAGGTGTGTGTGAAGACAGGTACCTCTTCCCCAAAAAGTGCTTTGCATTTGTCGGTCACATTTTCTCAGAGATTTTTACCATGGCATACGTCAAACAGCAGTCTTTCTTTATGGGTGTTTTATATAGTCAAACCAATCTTTCTAGATTTTCCTGTTCTTACTGTTTCTGTATGGCAACTTCTCACAGAAAGAGCAGATTAACCTGTCTGTTTTTAACCTGTCTGGGTTTCCGTTCTCAGAGAAGCTTTGTTTCATAGAAGGGCAACTTCCTATAACCCCAGCTACAGAGGCAATTGATGTCTCTGACTTCCAAAGACATCTGTGCTTACATGAGCATACACACACAGAATCCATAGTTAATAAAATTAAACATTTAAAACAATCTGAAAATTGTCTCTGAAGATAAAATGAACCTCTATTTAAAATCAAGGCATTCCAAGAAGGCACAATTAGTTTTATCCTGCAAAAATGAGACTAGGAAAGAAGAAAACAACAACCATAACAAGATCTTCTACATCAAAATATGCTTTAGAATTTTAAAAGAAAGAAAAATAAAATGGTAAAGACAATATCTTCAAAATTTAAATGTAAAGATCCCATTCAGTAAAGTAGAAAATATAATTGAAATGTTGAAACTAATAACAATACAATTCTATATTGATCACATAAACAGAAAACACAAAATGCAGGGGTCATTTGGCAAAGTCAGTGGGAAAGAGTTTCTTGAAGTGGATATTCAGTTTGAACAGGTTCATGTGAGCATAGTAGACATAAACTGGAAAAACTTAAGAATTACAAGATATTGAGAGATATTATTTCTAAACTTTCCTTTCTATACCCAGCCAAACTATCTGCCATGTTTCCAAATGGAACAAAGACTCTGTCAATCAAGCAAAAACCTGTGAAATTTTCAAGACTGACATCATTTATTAGGAATTTATTGGTGTTTGAGCTTAATCAGAAGGGATTTGATTTAAAAGCAGGAAAAGTGAAGTTTCAGTGATAGACTATATAACTAAGGAAAACATGCAAGAAAACCCTCAAAGCATATTTTGTAGGCATCTCCCTTTTCGATCTGAATTTTTCAAGCAGATAAAAGGCTCTCATAGGAAAATGATTGAGAATAGAAATTAACACAGAAACTAAATACTGAAGTTGAAGAAAAATATAGAAAATAATTGGTATAGGGAGAGCTGTTTAGGACTGAGGCAGCTATGCTGCCATTAAACAATGTTTGCTGTTGAACTACAAATTATGCATGAGGTCATAATTCAAACTTTTTTACTTAATTTTCATTTATACTATTTTCTTTTCATCACCATTTCTGAGTCTGGCTAACAATATTTTCAAACTCAGGTACACATAGAGTCTCCATGGAACTTTATAAATAAAGTTTCTAAAGTCCTTGAGTTTTTTGATTTTGGATCCAGGGAATAACAAGTGTTGAGATTTTCAAAATTCTCAGTTGAATATGAATTTGCAACTGGACTTTTAGAAACACAGATTTAGTGCAAACCGATTTTTAAATTTGTATTTACGTAAGTAAAGAGAATGTTATTAGTGGAAAAGAAAAGCAGAAGGGTGTGAAAATGAAGAGACCTTAATCATAAGGTCCTTTTAAAATTACAGCCACAAGAGACTCTTTTCCTGGAACAGAATGGTCCCTAATATTCCACATCCTTACAGCAATAACCAATAAAAGACCTGAAACTCTGGAAGTTGAAGGAAGAAGGTGGACTCACAGAATGACAACCCTCCTCACCAAAATCCTCTTCTGGATAATGTCCAAACTCAACACCTCAGGAATTTGAGTTCTGAGCACACATGTCACAGGAATGGGAGGCTTAAAGGTTTATTGGCAAAAATTATTCAATCTTTTAATGACAGCTCTTTCTGAAAATACCTCTTTCACCTGCAGTAGTAGACTAACACTTGTTGCTTTCTCATGGGTGCAAAACTTGCAGTTCTTAATTTTTCAGTCAATTCATTCAGGTTTTCACACCCTTATATTTGATTGTTAAAAGCAAAGTATCTTAGAAGGGTGAAGGAAGAGACCCTGTGTGCTAGAAGTATTCTGAGTGTTGGGAGTTGGTGATCTTCATAAGTCCATTGTGAAAACTATTGGTGATGTGTGTGTGTGTGTGTGTGTGTGTGTGTGTGTGTGTGTGTGCTGGGTACACTTCTTTATGTGTTAATTTTCCTCACTAGCCTTTCAAACCAAAGATAAAGCTATCTCAAACTGTGCTGGGTGTCTTATAAACTTGACCAATAAGTTATTTGAAATTAGTGTTTAATAGGTGGCAATAACTTCAATGGTGAAAATCACTTACATATGAATTGATTTTAATGGCATCAAATCTCATTTATGTGTTTGGCATTTGAAAATTGTATGCATGTACACACTGTATCCTGATCATACACACCCCTCTCTCCTCGCCTTCTGCTTCCCTCTGAATTTGCCATCACAAATCCTTCCCATGTTCATGAAAGTACACAAGCCAGTAACAATGTCATTTGTGAAAATATTATACATAACACATGCAACCAAAGGAATAATGATTGATGTCTCCCAGGTTATGCCTTCAGAAGAGGAGGATGACTTACGACACTGAGTACCTATGTGTGTAAAGGGGGAAGAAGGCGTTTTCCTGAATAACCAGAAAAATGTTAGCTTTGAGCACATAATATATGAATATGGAGTTCTCTGCTTTATACAAAGTCACGGCATAAAGAAGAGGATACAGGAATGGAAATCAAGCATGGAACTGCACTACACCCAGAGTATGCTGGGAACTTGTCCTTGGATCCAGAAGAAGTGAAGAAGCATCCGTCAACTAGAGGTATATCAATACGGAAGGTACAACTCTCACCTCCACGGGGATAAAAGAGTGCTCATTCTAGTCAAGTAGGTGTGAACATGGCCCAGCAACACAGATTAGACTACTCCAAATTCCATGTTCCAGAGTGATGATAACTTGATGAAGTTTCTATAGTAACAGAACATCAGGACACTTTAAATACACTGGGGGAAACTTTAAGTAAGTAGGTGAAAGCGGACTGGAGAAGCCTGTGCCATCGGTGGCAGATGCTGCCCAATGCTTCATCTTTTGATTGGTGGAAACCAAGAAAACGCTTGTGTATTCCAGAAGTGTTTATCTGTTAGTCACAGAATATTAGGTCTGACACAGAGGTGGGCAGGATATAGCTTTTTAAGAAAGTAAAAATTTCTCAAGGTAAACTGCAATTTGACTCTGGACCTGAAACATTCAAAATTCACTAAAGTTCTTTCTAATCACATCACCAGCCTTCCAGAGGGTTCAGAGGAAACTATAAATTCTGGGAAGTTTGCCACAGAGAGATTATCACAAGCAACACCAGATCGTCACGAGGGAAGCCATAGGTCATAGACATGAAGTCAGCTGCCTCTAGCAGCTCCTGAGACTCAGCCAATGAGGAAGTATGTACTCATCATCCAGGTGCTCAGATGTGGAAACAAGCCTGTGCATAGCAAAGCTGGCTGTGAGCTTGGGCTAGAGCTCATCTAACGGTGAAGGGGAAGGCTGTCCCTGTCAGTCAAACATGATGGAAAGGCAAAGGATTTCAGCAAGGAGTCCAGACTATCTATCGTGAGACAGCAAAGTAGAAGTACAGAAAACAGAATTCATCTTTCATAAAATATTGAAAATGCATATAATTTAGTGTAAATGAAAAGACAAGTGGATCAACAAGGAACTCCTCTATGCACAATAGTATCAAGAAGGTAGTTGGTAGGTGGAGACTAGTGAAGACAAGTGTTCCTGAAATTGGTCATTTTCCTACCTGAGTCTAGAGCCACATCATAGAATTCAAATAAGATGACATTTTCAGTTCATAATAAAACATTTTATTGAAAGCTATCATTTGCTAAACAGATTACAAACACACTTGCACAAGATCTACGACAGACATAAAAGAATTCCGAATTGGTGCTTGAGAAGAAACGAAAAAAATTGCCCAGCCTTTCACAATTAGCATAGAGTTGCAACTGCACATCAGAAACACAGTTCAGAGCATCTCATTAACCGGTACACAACGTACTTGAGACATGCGCAGCAAATCACCTGTATAAAGTAAAGATGCAGCTGTGTGCAGAGCACCGTCCTCCCTCAGAGAATCTGCACCAAGTGTTTAGGGAGTGTGCAGAGGAAATGCACTGACATGATTTAGCACACACGGGAGGAAGGCCCCAGACAGCTGCCGGGGTCTCCTGGGACAGAAGGGGTGTGAAGTAGTCGGGGGCCTTGACACGTTTGAACACTGAATAAGGAAGCTTTGAGGTCACATGAAGCGCATTTTCTGATTAGAGTACATGTTGTAAAAGGAACCAACGGCAGATAGTTGAAGAAAAGAAAGACCAGACCAAGGCATGTCTAAGGAAATGAGGTGTTGGGTGTGGACAGAAGAGACCGGAGTGAGGGAGTGGAGGATAGCACCGACGGATGGCCTCAGGGACACAGTTCTGAGCACTGTTACTTTACATGTAGCTCAGCATAGGGCTGGGACAGATCAAAATACCAGAGAGTCCACCAAGATGGAAGGAAGAGAGGGTCAGGCTCAGTGTCCTGAGAGTAAGAGAGGTCTCCACGGAGAAGAGAAGACCCGCCCAGGAGGGAAGCAAAGCAGGTCTGTACCGGAGAAAACGCAGGGATCGAAGGTGCATGATCGTTTCTGGGTCACCCCTCCGGGGACCAGTGCTGCTCTCCCTTTGAAGCAGCCTCAGCAGAGCTTCTCAGGCTCAGTCAGGGAGTGTTTGGACTGAGTGAAGTGTGTGTATGTGTATGAGCATGCTTTATTTGCATATGTGTGTGAGTATGCGTGTATGTGCATGAGTGTATGTGTGTATGAATGTATATGCCGATATGTGTGTATGTATACAGTAAGTATAGGTGTGTGTGTGTGTGTGCTGTGTGTGTCAGTGTGCATTTGTATGTGCATGTATGTGTGGTGTGTGTATATATGTGTATGTGTGTGTAGTGTATGCATGCTCATGAATATCTGTGTATGTATATGATTGTGTGTACAGTAGGCATGTATGTGTGCATGCATGAGTGTGGTATGTATATACATGTATATGTGTTTGTATGTGTGTGTGCTGTGTGCATGTTCATGCATATCTGCATGTGCATATGTTTTTGTGTATGGTGTGTGTGTTTGTGTAGAAGTATCAATTACAGAAACATAGCATATATACAAATTGTGTGTTTTATAAATATAAATTATTAATTTACCTGCCTAGGGTGTATGTTATTACTGTGTGTGCATATTGAGTGTGTGGTTCACATCAACTTGCACATAAAATTGTAGCAGTTGCTATTTTCCCCTGGGACAATAAAATAATAGAAAATTCAGATTCTTGCATTCACTGAGTGAGAGGAAATTCTCCCTGTGTGTCTCCACATTTTGTGAACAAAAATGGGTTTACCATGGCTGTCCTTTCATGTATGGACACGCCCATCACCAACATGTGCATATACCACATACAGCACACACACAAACACACAAAAAAACAGACACTTTTCCAGAAATACAGACGACTCCATATGTCTCAGGACTGGATGAGTGTGAGTAGAGAAATAAAGAACCCAAATAGAGTCCTCTAAATGCACCAACAGTTCAACACTCATGGAAAAACGAGTCATTCAAAGAAGCAACCTTGAGGAGGAGGATGGAAGAGAAGCAGAGACTGGTGAGAGGAGAGCTCTGAGAAAGCGTCACGCTGTGCAGGACGAGCTGACCTCGCGTCCGGAGCCAGAAGACCAAAGCCACCGCACGGGTACGGGCACCTCAGGGTCTCAGCCAGAGTCTTGACCTCTTTAACTAGTTCCCATTGATTTGACAGTGAGGAAGGAAGGGGGTCACTCCAGTCTTGGGGTGTCACATCAATGCAGTGAACATAATGGGAAAGCTGACACACCACTGTGGTTACAGAGGTATGTGTGACCACACAGCCTTTTACATGGATATCAATAATTTGAACTTGGGGCCTCATGTTTACCTAGCCAGTATTCTTACTTTATGAGCCATTTCTCCAGCCCCATTTCTACCTATTTTTCTATCATCTATCTATTCTAAACTTCAAATCAAATTTTCTAATAGAAGTTTATTAACTTTAAGATCATAAAACATTCTTTTGTATTCTATGACATGTTTAATAACTTAACACCATAATATTTTTCAGTACAGTGTATATTGTAAATTTTAAGAAAAAATAGAACACCTGTTTCATGTCTTTGCAAAGCCCACTCTCCCATGCGGGCTGTCACTGAGGTGACTGGGTTTTGCCCTTGCCACACAATCTCTTTTTAGTGATCAAGAATTCTTTTGCCTCCTCCATCTTCCCTCATCTCCGTGAAAAGCAACATCCTCTACTGAACTTCCCAGAATCTAAAATGATATCCCATCTTGCCTTCTGGGTTTTCCTGATGTTTATGTGGTGGGTCCTGGATTTTATTGATTTGACTAGGATCAGATCATTGCATACATACTCCTCCACCACGGGAACTCTAAACAGCCCCGAGGCCTTGGTACCCCTCATTCAGTACATTGTTTACACACCAACATTCGAACATGTTTCAAAGAGCCTACAGTCTGGGGATGTGGTCTTATAGTCAAGGCAAGTACATAAGATCACTTCATTAGGCATCTTTGGCTGATTCTCATACCATCCACGTTTGCTCAAACATGATGAAAATCCTAGTCTTAAATTTTATTTTCACATTTATTTATTTAGAGGATCCTATGTGCCGTGTAGTATATGTTGGAGTCAGAGGACAATTTGTAGGAATGTCTTCACTCTTTCAAACATGTGGGTTCCAAGGATTACACACTCGTCATCAGGCTGGGCTACAAGTGCCTTAACACACAGAACCATCCTGCCAGCCTGAAAATGAGTGTCTTGTAGGGCAGAAGAAAGAGAGGAGGTTACAGGTATGGAGTCACAGTGGAAAAGCAGCCAGACAGGAAGTGGGTCATCAAACAGGCAGCAAACTCTGCATATGGACCGGGCATAAATCTAGTGGAAATCGTGCTTGCACTTTTCTTGCACTTTGATCTTCCGTTAGCTGAACACAACCTATACTGTGACAACAAGAAAGTTCCAGAGTTGGTCAGCTGGTCTTTCTCACACAGCAACCTAGGACTCAGAGACGGGAGGAGATAGAGAGGAAGAGGTCAGAAAATTTGTTGAGTTTGTCGCCACCTTTATCTCTGTTCACTGTTTGAGTTAGTGATTCCATGATTAACATTAGCACTATTTCCATTTGTCCTCTAGCCAAGAGTTAGTGTAACTTTAAGTAGCAACCATTTCAGCGTGATTTTCTCAGCTCCTGAACTTCATTGAGGATGTATTCCTTTTACCAGAGCACATGCTGTTTTATATATAAACAGAGAGGAATTAAAATTATTTCCTCCTGGGTCCTAGCTTCCCTCTCTCTCTATGTGTACTTCCTCTCCTCTCCTCCGGGGAGCAGCTGGGAGGCAGAGGAGGTAGCTCAGAGGAAGTTCCTGTACTCAGATACTCGTTGAATGTTCACACCTCTTGGAAAAACAGCTGGCAGAAAGCCTTTTCCACCTTTCATTTACAAAGAACTCCAACTCACCCAAGATGGCTTCCGGGTTCTGTCTAATCAAATATCCACAAGAACGGAATAAGGCACTTGGCTTCTTTCCTTCTGCTGTGGTTGTATTTTGAGTCACCATGTCTCTATTATATACCATTTTATACGTTAAAAATTTCTGTCAAATTGACTACCAAAATTAGGACAACATCCCAGAAAAATCTCAAGTGACACAATTTTTCACAGGTTGGTGTTTTTTCATTTCAATTTCTAATTAATGAAATCCATCATGGTGGTTCATGCCCAGATCGTTGTATGCTCCTAACTTGTTTTCACTGCTGTCTGGCATTCATTAAGGGTGACAAAAACGAAATTGGAGGTGTTGTGAGGGGTGTCGGGGTAATGGGTGGGATGAAATCTCATTTCCTGGGAGAAGCTTCAGACCACTGAGCTCTCTTCTGGGAATGGGACCATGCTGCTGATGCATAGGGGTAAGTATTCTCTGTGTTTTACTGAAATATCACATCTATCCTCACAGTTTTCAAATTCTTTGTTGAGTCTAGGTCTCTATGCACTTTCCTTTCAAATTCTCTAGTGCTGCTCCAATCTAAGTTTTGTGTTAACCTCCATCTGGAATTTTGTAAAATTATGTGAAAGGGGGATATCTCAAAGGGAAATTAATGCCCCCCAAAGCAACCAATATGTTAAGACAGATCATCACATCAGACAGAATACTGAGCAACAGTCTTCTGTAACATTCCAGAGGACGCAGGTCACATGGGTATCCCCTTCTCCAAAAGGTCTTTCTATTTCTTTTAATACTTCAAAACATGGTTTTAGGAAGTCCATTGTCAGAGGGATCAAGCTCAGTTTGAATTAAGCAGGTTGTAGCTATCAATAATAGTAACACTAGGAAAAAACGTTCTTGGCATATAAATGCGTCCAATAGGGCTACTTGTCACCTAGATTTTCTTTCCTGGGTTTGGAATCTTAAATAAAGGTATTATTCTAAGTATTTCCACACAGTTCTATCTGGTTTACTAGGAACACAGCTGATACATGATTTTAAAAAAATCAGATTGCAGTTGTGTAAAAAGGGTCCATGCCGATGATGGCATGTAAACAGATCTGAGTCAAAACAGATATGTTATGTTTGAAAGTGTGAAGTCCACCTGGGAACTTTCACTAGACTCCTTTACATTGAGGAAATGGTGTTAAACTTACTGAAAATGCAAATTAACATGTGAACATGTCAGCTTTTCTCTTCTTGCCCTTCCTCCTGTTATCTAATGAACCACAGCTGCATCTTCTACTACCAGGTGTCTCTCTGTTGTTCCTCCTTGTGGGACCCAGCAGGTGGTCACAGAACAGAAATGCCAGCCAATATTAGTGTCAAGATTATGATACACCGGGAGGATGGAGGAGCACTTGGAACTTAAAGCACCTGCCTGCTCCCCAGGTCCCGATTCCATTCCGGGACAGAAAGAAGGTATCAGTAAGAATCAAAACACTACTCACAGCCCATAAGGGTGATGATAACTTGGCAGTATAGCATCTTCAGGCGAAGAGTTTGAGTTTTTGCAAAGTCATCAGTCTGAAATCTCAAAAAAAAAAAAAACAAAAACAGGAAAAATAAACAGAAGTCAGGTTTGCTTTCTAATCTGACATCTTTGTGAATTTGCCAAACCCCAGGGCTAACACTAATCATTCAACTGCAGGGAACTAGAACAAGTCACTCACTGCTGGTTCCACATCCGCAGATGGAGCTGTTGCTGTATCCAGGGCATGAAGGGATCTTCTTGACTCGATGAATGGAATTTTACAGCTTTATAGATGGCCTAACACCTTAATCAGTATCAGAAGAGGGAAAGATTTAAAAATAACAGAGGAAGAATGAAAACTGTCGCTGTTTCCTGATTTGTCAGATTATCACCAATGGCAAGGAAGGAAGAGAACGGCTGCCCTAACAGACATCCAAGAATGGAGAGAATTTTTCTCTATGCCCTCATCCCATTTTAGAAGACGAAGCCCTGCTCCCGATTCAGGAAGGCTCTGAGCTTGCCAGATATCAGAGTAAGGTTTCAGTATCTGATGTGCCCATCTTTGAGACAGCAGTCAGCAGAGGTGTGTCACTGTGATTAGCCCCCATTGACCCACTATCAATGGCGTATCTCCATTCTTAGGAATCACACACCCTCACTAAATTCAAAATAACAATATTTTATCATAAGGAAGACAACAGAAAAGTGATTTCTTTCCACGAGAAGACAGAGTGTCTTGACCCCACATCCTGTTCTCCTTCTAGCTTTGGCAGGGGCCTTCTTTGCTCTCAGCACCCCAGATCTGTGGACTACTCTCTTCATTCAGACCTGCCCACTGCATCCTTATCCCTGAATGGAAACCAGCTCAATTTTTCAATCTAGTTTGTTAGACAATATATAGACTGTTCCTACCCCAAATTTTCCGTTGAACTCCCAAGACCAGCCTTCTTCCCTGGTAAATCTGATACTGCCCTCTACACCTTGACTGCCCGAGAGTCTGAAACATACCAGTTTCCCCATCCCCATATCCTGTTGTCCTTCTAGACTTGGGCTAGCCTGATATTGCTTTTAGCACCCCATAGCTCTGAGCTAACCTCTTAGGTCTGCCTGACTGTGAGTTATGCAAATCATGCTGCCATTCCCATCAACCTACATACAAATGGTGCCTCTTACATTGCTGCAGGGCTAGGCCTCTGTACCTTATATTAGGGGCCCAGGCCTTTGCAGATTGCCTGAGAAATGCTGAACATCTCAATCTAGGTTTCCCAGTTGTCCTGTGCCTTCTGGCTAGGAAGGGTCCAGAACATAGGAGAGAGCCTGAGAGTATCTGATTCTCACCTGACCTGAGCCTTTTCATGAACTCTTGAGTAGCTAGAATAGAGCCATTTGGTCCCTCCTATATAAAATCAAAAGAGAGAACCTGAAGGCTCAACCAATCAGCTTTTCATACTAAATAACCAAACAACCAAGGCACATCAATTGTACAAACAACTCAACAAAGAAGGGCTTGAAACTCAAACCAGAATCATAAACAACAAAAGAAATCCTCATATCAAGATTTCTATGAAGAAATAATATGGAAAACTCAAATAATATATCCCTAACAAACACCACCAATCCTATAGAAGAGTTCTACAATGAGAACTCCACAGAGATAACCCAGAACACAGAGTTTAAAAGAAAAATCATAAACATAGAGAATTCAACAATTTTAAAGAACACACAAACTACTCAAAGAACTAAAAGAAGATAGGGATAAACTTCTGACTGAATTCACAAAAGAAATAGAAATATTGAAAGAAACTCAGGCTTAAATGAATAAGAGTTGAAACACTCAGTAAGTCAACTTGAAATGACAAGAAAAAGCCTCACCAATAGAATGGAAATGAAAACAGAATGTCAAGACTGAACATTAAAGTAGAAGAATTGGAGCACTGAAGCAAAGATTATGAAAAATGTAAGAAAACACAGGAATGGAATATGCAAGAAATCTGGGACACCATGAAAACACCGAATTTATACATCATAGGCATAGAGGAAGAAGAAGAATCTTGATGTAATGTAATTGGCCAGATACTGAACAGGATTGCAGAAGAAAATTTCCCCAAAGTAAGGAAGGACATACCATACAAATACAAGAAACACATAGAACACAAAATAGACAGGACCAGAAAAGAAACTCCCCACAACACATCATGGTAAAAACACAAGCCTACAGAACAAAGAGAGAATCCTGAAAGCTACAAAGAAAACAAGTCACACATAAAGGAAAGCACATCAGAATCATAGCTGACTTTTCAATGCAAATGATGAAATCCAAAAAATCCTAGACCAAAGTATCACCAGTTTTAAATGATCATAGATGTCAATCCAGAATACTTTACCCAGCAAGAATGTGCATTATAGGTGACGGGGAAAGAAAAATCTTGCACAGCATGAATAGGTTGGAGGAATTCATGTCCTCAAAATCAGCCCTTCAGAGAATTCTTCAATCAATACAAACAGCTGAAGAAAGTACTGACTATACCCAAGGACAAGAGAAAAGAAACTAAGTGAAGGTAAAACTGTGGAACCACAAAGGTAGACCAAGAATGCAACAGAAATTAAAATGATGGGACCTAATATACATCTTTCAATAATAACTTCAAATACCAGTGGACTGAACTCCCCAGTTAAAAGACAGAGGCTATTTGAATGGATTTCGAAATAAAATCATTTTGTTCTCTGCAAGAAACCCACCTCATCTTCAATGACAGGTAAAAGAATGGGAAAAAATATTCAAAGGAAATGGCACCAAGAAACAAGCAGGACACACCATTCTAATATCTGACAAAATAGATTTCCAAATAAAAGATATCCAAACTTGTGGGGGTCTGGGTATTGAGCAAGGCAAGCAACTCTGGATACCCTGAAGGGACGGTGGGTGTCTGGCCTGCTCTGCCTGATGTGATAACATGGCCCCAGGAAATCACTGTGATATGAATCTTCTTTTCCCCAACCCCAGATCAGAACTAGGTTTTTGGGTTTCGTTTCCTCGTTCCTGAACTTCCACATCAGCCCTACAACCTTCCCGCCTTTACCCCAAAACCCCACCTTTAACTTTCCTGCCTTCTGTAATGGTCAGAAAGGCCTCCCTATATAAACCCCTGCTTTGGCTCTAATAACCCAACTACCCACCGACCTAGTATTCCGGGAGCTCCTCCTCCCGGCGCTCTGAGCCACCTGAGGCCCCCTGTTCGATCATCCTCCATTCTCTGGCATGGCTGGAGCACAACAGCCATCCTGGAGATGGAGACCCACCCACACAAACTCACTAACAGAAGGGGACTTAAGTGCCCCTCTGGGTCCATTAGACATGTCAAACAGACAAGGAATAAACAGAGAGACATCTGAATTAAACAATACTATGCATCAAATGGACCTGTCAGATGTCTACCAAATATTCCACCAAAACACAGAAAGCACACTTTCTATTTATTATGCAGTAGAACTTCCTCTAAAACAGACTGAATATTGAGGCACAAAACAAACCTCAGACCACAATACAATAAGGCTTAATATCAACACAGGATAATGACACAGTAACTCAGTAAGTAGATGAACTCATGGAGCTAAAGCAACACATTCGTGAATGCTGAGTGTGTCAAAGAAGAAATTAAGAATACGAGTAATAAAAGTACTCCTGGAATTAAACAAAAAGTGCAACACAGCAAGTCTTCTGGAACACAGTTGAAACAATCTTAAGAGCGAAGTTAAAAGCTGTAAGCACCTACCTTTAAAAATCAGAAAGAGCACAGACACATAGCAACATTTCAACCAAGAATGTTGAAGGACACCAGCAAATGAAGCCCAAATCCAGCACACAAGAAGAAATATCAGAACATAAATTAATTAAAAAGACAGAAAGAAAATAATACAAAGAATCAATGAATCCAAGAGCTGGTTCTTTGAAAAGGTAAACAAAATAGATTGAATACTAACTCAGTTATCCAAAAAAAAGAAAGAACAACTTCAAATCAACAATATCAGAGATGAAATACCACAAAAGACACAAGAAGTCCCAGAACATTATAGACACAGGAATCCCATGCTAATGGATTGGAAAATTAATATTTTGAAAATTGCCATCCTACCAAAAGTCATTTATTAATTCAGTGCAATATAAATCAAAATCCCAATAACATTATTCACAGAATTTTGAAAAATCCTAAAATTTCTCTGGAGGCATATGAGTCACCAGATAGCCAAGTAACCCTGAACACAAAGAGCAATGCAGAGGGGATTTCTTCAAAGCTCTACTCATAAAAACAGTATGGTACTGGAGCAAAAATAAACTCATAGACCAGTAAATATAATGAAGACTCAAACATGAGTACATGCAATCTCAGGCACCTGATATTTGACAAAGGTGCCAAGAACACTCACTGGAGGAAAGATAACATGTTTAGCAAATGGTGTTGGCAAAACTGGATATCCACCTGTTGAAGAATGAAGCTAGACCAATATCTTATGCCTTGCACAAATTCAACTCCATGGATCAAAAACCTTAATGAGAAACCTGAAACTCTGAAAGTGTTAGAAGAAAATATTGGCAGTAATCTACAAGATATGGGTTCAGAAAGGACTTTCTAAATAGGACATCAATTGCTCAGAAATTAAGGTCAACAGTCAACAAGTTGGACCTCATTAAACTAAAAAAGCTTCTGTACAGTAAATAAAAACCAAAGAAGTAAAGAGAAAACACACAGAGTGGAAGAAAATCTTCACGAGCAACACATATGACAGAGGTTTAACATCCAAATATATAAAGAACTCAAAAATCAAATAATCAAGGAAAGATATGACACAATTTAAAAGATGGGCTAAGGAGCTTAACAGAGAGTTCTCTGAAGAAGAAGCAAAGTTGGCTGAGAAACATCTTAAAAGGTGTTCAACATCATTAGCAATAGGAAAATGCAAATTAAACCACTTTAAGATTTCACCCCAGTCAGACTACATAAGATCAAGAGAACAAATGATACCAAATGCTGGAGAGGATGTGGGGAATGGAAACATGCTTTCATTACTTGTGGGAATGTAAACGTATGTAACCCTTGCTGAAAGCAGTGTGGAGAGCTCTTTACAAACTTAAAATGAACCTACCATATGACCTGGTTACACCACTCATTGGCATATACCCAAATATTCATCCTACTGTAGAGACCCTTGTACACCTGTGATTTTGATGCTCATTTCACATTAGTTAAGACATACAAGTAATCAATCCCTGAGTGGATAAGGAAAATGCGTAAACTTACACAATGGAATTCTACTCAGCAGTGAAGAAGCATGGAATCATGACATTTTCAGGTAAATGGATGGAACTAGAAACTCTTATACTAAGTGATATAACATAGATTCAGAAAAATAGTTGACCTTGTTCTCACTCATCTGTGATGATTGCAGGAACCAGGGAAATGGAAAGGATTCAGGGAGGTAAAGGGAAAGAAGGAACCTGAGAGAGAAGAAGAGGAGACAGGTGTTACTAAGGGAGAATCAGATAAAACATGCATATGTACATTGGAAGGGTGGAGGAAAAGTTATACAAGAAATTATGGAATTATGGGTATAATGGGGAAAAAGAGCATAAAAAACCAGAGGGAATCGTATTAGTCCAAAAACCTAATGACAGCTTAATATATAATATATTAATATAATATATAATATAATAATATAATATATGTATAATATAATATAATAATATATAATAGCAAAATATAAGCTTACAGCATACGGAAATTATTGAAATCTATGAGAAAGAGAGAAAAAAATCAAGTAACATATAAAGACAGGACCATAAGAATAACAGTTGGCTTTTCAGTGGAGACTATGAAAGCCAGAAGGGCTTGTACTGATACACTAAATGTCATGAAAGACCACAGAGGTCAGTCCAGACTACTATACCCAGCAAAATTATCAATATTAATCAAGGGGAAAAGAAAAACTTTCCTTTTTGGAAGGATAAAATGAATTTGGGATTTATGTATATGAAACTAACTCTAAATAGAAAAGAAGGAAGAATATTTCAGTCTGAAGATGTTTATACACTCTCAAGAGGCACAAAGAAGAAAGAAACAATTTGAGAACACTAAAGCAGAAGGAATCTAAGGAAAAAAACACTACAAAATCAACATAACAGGAATTAATAAACATTGGTCAGTAATTACTATAACATTAATGGACTCAATCCTCTAAGTCATCCCCCCAAAAAACCCAGAGACTAATAGAATGGATTAGAAAACATGGTACATTCATTTGTTGCCTCTAAGAAACATACCTCTTCATCACTAATCAAAAGCACCTTAGGGTAGAAAGACAATAAAAGATATTCTAAGCAAATGGAATAAGAAACAGGTGTGTGTAGTACTCTAGTATCTGATAAAATAGATAGAAATAAATAATAATAATAAATAATAATAAATAAATAATAATAGATAAAATAGAAAAGATCACTAAATGTTCATTGAAGCAAAAATGAAAAGAATATTACTATCCTTTTATGTCATAAAAGAAGCTTTATTAATACAGAGTCGACATGGACTCTAAAGTGAATGGCTTCAGTACTGTACTGTCACCTGTAGACAAATAAAGCAAACAAGTCTAAATCTAGAAAGCCTGGAGTTAAATGATGATGAGTCAAATCCACTTAGAATTTCCACCCAAACACCAAAGAATACACTTTTCACTTAGCAACCAATGGCACTTATTCCAAAATCAAACACATATTAAGACACAAAACAAGGCTCTACAGATTAGGAAAACTGAAATAACATCCTGTATTCTATCTAAGCAGCAAGGAAAAAGCTGGATCTTAACATCAGTAGAAATGGGGAAAAGTTCAGAAAAGAGTGAATAAAAATGGGACAGAGGAAGGAAACAAGTAGGAAAAGTTTAAATTCCTAAAACTGTATGAAAGTGAAAACAGAACAGGCCAAATCCATGACACAATGAAGGTAGTCCCTGGTAAGAAACACTGGAGCATTAAATACCTATGTCATAAAGATAGAGATATCTTGTCACTAATTTATTTATGCACCTTAAGGTCTTAAAAACAAATATCACCTAAAAGAATATATTGGAAAAGGTAATAAAATCACAGCTGAAATTAATTTGATAGAAATTGAAGAAATAATACAAAGAATCAAAGAAATGAAAAGTTGATTCTTTGAAAGATTAACAAGTTTGACAAACCTTTAGTGAAATCAACCAATAGATACAGAGGACCCACATTAATACACTCAGAGATGAAATGGGAAACATTAAAACAGACCAAGAGGAAATTCATAGAACTATAAAACATACTTTGAAAATCTATATTCTCATAAACTGGAAAATCTAAAAGAAATGGATAAATTTCTAGATACATGTGGCCAACCAAAGCTAAATGAAGATGACATAAATAACAGGTGGAGAACTACCAACATCAGTGCAATAATGAAGAACCTTCCAACTCAAAAAGGCCAGATGAATTCAGCAAAGAACACTACCCATCATCTAAAATGTGGTACAGGTAATACTCCTCAAATTATTACATAGAATAGAATAAAGAAGAACACCCCCAAATCCTGTCTCTGAAGCAAATATTAGTCTATATTCAAATCATACAGACTCAAGAATAAAAGAAAATTATAGCCCAATCTTTATGGTGAACCTAAACCTAAAATTATTAATAAAATTGTTGCAAACCAGGCTGGACTTGGTGACTATCTCCTTTAATCCAGACACTCAGGAGGCAGTTCAAGGAATCTGGAACTACAGAGACCCTGTCTTAAAATCAAAAGAAAAATATCCTGCAAATTAAATGAAGAACACATCTAAAAATCTGTCCACCTTAATGAAGTCCAATATATCCTATAGATACAAAGATCATGCAACATATGTAAACCAATAAATGTGATCAACTGCATGAATAGACTGAAAAGCAGAAACCGTATGATCATCTCTTTAGATGAAGAAAAGGACTTGAACAAAATCTAACAACCATTCATGATGATAGTCATAGAAAAATACAACCTAGGAATACATTGATCTTAACTCAATATAATAAAATCAATAATATAACAACCTCCACGTAATATCAGACTGAACAGTGAAGAACTCAAAATATTCACATTAAAAATCAGGAACAAGGCAAGCACAAAAGTTGATTCATCCCAATCCTGTCCAATGTAATGACTGATTCCTTAGCTAGAGCCGTAATAAAAATGTCAGAGAGAAAGAGGATGCAAATTAGAAAGAAAGTTAAAGCACCCTTATTTGCAGATGATATGATTCTTTACAGAAAACACCCTAAAGACTCTAATTCATGGTAGAGTCGAAACATAAAATACCTTGAAATAAACTAAACAAGGAAGTGAAAGACTTACATAATAATGTGTTTAAGACACCAATAAAGAACCTGAGGAAAATGTCCAAAGATGGAAAGATCTCTCATGCTCAGGCATAGGTCACATTAGTATTTTCAAATGGCCATCCTACAAAAATAATCTAGAGATTTAATGCAATTTCCATTGAATTCCCAAACAATTCTTCCAAGAAACTGAAAGATCATCACATATCTCAAATGGAAACACTCACAAGAAACCCAAGATAATACTAAACAATAAAAGATATTTTGGAGGCATCATCATCCCTGTTTTCAAATTATATTACAGACCCATTGTACTGACATGAAAACAGGTACATTGATCAGTAAATAATAAGTGAGAGCAGGGATTTTAACCCATGCATTTACAGTCCCCTCAATTTTGACAAAGTTTCCAAAACACACTTTGGAGATAAGAGAGCATCTTCAATCACTGGGGCTGGTCAAACTGAGTAGCTACACGTCAAAGAGTGAAAGGAAATTCCTCCATCTCACCCTTTTATCAGCCTCCACTCCAAATGGATCAATGACCTGAATCCAATAAAGAAGAAATAGGGACTACACTGGAATGTGCAGTCACGAGAGAGAGATAACTCTCCAATGAGACCCAGCAGTGCAGGCACTGAGACCCACAGCTGACAAACAGAAGCTAAACCACTTATGTACAGCAAATATACCACCATTTGAACCAAAGGCAACCTATAGATGTTTACCAGCTATATATCCAACAAGGATTCATTATCTACAATGTACTTAGATCTAAGAAAATCTAAATATCAAAAAAATTAAATTAAATTAAATTTGGACCCAAGAACTAGTGTTCTCCAAATGATGAAACTCAAATTGCCAAGAAATACTTTTTAAAATGTTCACCACCTTTAATCATTTGTAAACTGTAAATTACTTTGACATTTCATCTCCAGTCTAACGGGTTAAGATCCATGGCACAGTGAAGGTGAATGCTGGTAAGGTGTGGTGACAGGAGACCTCGTATTCACCACTGGTAGAGATGCAAACAGACGCACACATTATGGAAACCAGTGTGAAGGGAGGTTATTCAAAGAGGTCAAACTCGACCTCCCATAAGATCTAGCAGTGTGGGGACTGCGTCTATCATAAAAGGTACTGAGCAAAGCCAAGCAACCCTGGATACCCTGAAGGGATGGTAGGAGTTGGCCTGCTCTGCCTGGTGCGATAACCTGGCCCCAGGAAGCCACTGTAGATACACATCTTCTTTTCCCCACAGAGATCACCGCAGACCAGAACCAGGTTTTTGGGTTTCGTTTCCTCATTTCTAATTTCCACATCAGGCCTAAAGACCCACCTTTACCTAAAGACCCCACCTTTAACTTCCCCACCTCTGTAACTGTCAGAAAGGCCTCGCTGTACGAACCCTGCCTTGGTTTTTATACCTGAACTGCCACGGATGCAGTATCACCGGAACTCTTCCCGATGCGCTCTGAGCCACCTGACGCCCGGTTCCATGTCCTCCATTGTCTGGGACACCTGGAGCGCAACAGCCGTGCTGGAGATGGAGACCCACCCACATAGCAGTACTGCTCTTGGGCATATACCCCCCAAACTCTGCATGCTACACAGAGATACCTGGTCATCCTGTTCGTTGATGTTCACAGTAGTCAGGAAATGGATCTAGATGACCATCAACCAATGAATGGAAAATGAAAGGAAGGAAAACAAAATTATGAAATTCACAGGTAAATGGATAGAACTTAGAAAAAATCGTCCTGATATAAATCAGACACAGAAAGATAAATGTACCAGGTTCTCCCTCATAAGTGTATGCTAGCTCAGATTCTTTACATGTCTTTGTTTCAAATGGAAAATCATTAGTCAGGAAACTGATAAGGGCCATGGGATGTGGATCAATGGAGAGAACACAAAATGCAGAAATATCAACATAGAAAAGGGTATAATGGCATAGGACATGAAGGGAAGGGAGTGGAACAGGGACACAGGACAGAATAGGAGTAAGGACGACTGACATTAGAGGCCGTTTGGAAAAGTCATATGGAATCTATTACTCTAGAAACTTCCTTCAGTATATCCACACACAACTAAAAACAATTTTAGTGCAGTCACCCAGGCAGGGGTTCAGCATCCCAGTAGACAACATAGACAGGTAATTAAAGATCCCAATGCCAAGTATTTACGCTCTCTTTAGAGCTATGGACCAGGGATTTCCATAGACCTTTAAACACTAGTTACTGTCACTACACTTGACCATATTCCAGAACTTAATAGTAAGTCCTTATTGTTGAAGATCCTATGTATTTGAAACATAAAACAAGCAAGACTGAATCAAGACTTTGCTGATCTCAAAGTTTCATTTCTTCTACTAGATTTAAAGTCCTGGAATGTACTACTCAGAGAGAAAAAGCAAGCAGCAACTTTACCCAGCTATGAGCCCTTTGAGTCCCCATAGCATCTGACCTGGCAAGAGATGCTTGTGGAGAAACAGTATCACAAAAGTTATGGGAATATTCAACCATTTTCTGATTGGATTTAAAGCTTGCTTCACAGGATGGAGCCCACCCCTGACACTATTATTGGGGCAAGAACCAGTGGCCATAGTAAGTTACAGGCCATAGCGGAGAACTTAGTACTATTATCCTGCTAAATAGACATAGTACGAAACTAACACTTAATGACTTTTTGTGGTACCATAGATTAGTGAATCTCTCAGTTCTCCCCAGAGAAGGCTCTTCTTGTAGCAAACGGTGATTAAGGCAAAGTAAAAGCACAACTGTCAATGTACAATGAAGAAAAAACTGCAGAATGCTTAGCCCTAAAAGACACACACACACACACACACACACACACACACACACACACTCCACACACATACACACACCACACACACATACCACACACACACACACACACACACACACACACACACACACACATATGAGGCCACCTGTACTCCTCAGGGATCACTGTGGAAGACATAAAGAAATGCTATGTGATAGAAATGTTAGGTTAATGCAAGGGACATGTGTTGTCTCGACATCGCAGTGTAATTATACATATGCAGCCACAACACTCCTGGCAGCATGCACAAGACTCGTGCAGCCAACACAGACAAAAAATCCAACACACATGTGGGAGTTAAGCAAGCACCCCCAGGCTCACAGGAGGAACTCCAGGGAATTGACAGCTTTTGGGAGGCGGAGTCAGTTTTCCTTACTGAAGTGACACTTGGTAGGTTGACCAGATGCAAGAGCAATTTAGGAAACACAGATTCGATTCAATAGGACTTTCTGAGAAGAAACAGTAACAGAACGTGTGGTTGGGGTGGCAGGCAGTGAGGTAGTGGAGTATGATCAAAATACATTGTCTGAATTTCTCCAACCAGTGAAAACCTTTGTAAAACTGGGATTGCTGAAGAGTTCATCCATGTTGAAAAGGTATGGAGAAATAATGAAAATAGGCTGTGGACCTGAGTGTGAGTTTGCAAGCTGTAGTTTGCTTTCTCCAGATTCTCCTGTGCTCCTGTGTCTTCACAAAATGTTCCTGTCCTCTGAATATGGAGGTGTGGGGCTCCCACACTTCGTCTTGTGTGTCTGGGGAGGTCTGGAACTGTTCTTCTAGGGTTTTTTGAGCTGTTTCACGACCTGAGAGAACCTCTGCCTTTTCTGTTTTTGCTAATTCCTTCAGCTTAAAATGTCAAGTTGCCTGTTTAGGGCACCACGTCTGAGTCCTGCCACCTTGTCGTTCTAGCCCAAAGATCTCCCTCAAAACTTCTGGCCGTTCTGACTTGTTCAATCTCACAACTGAATTATAAATTTAAAAAATAATGCATGTATATTGCCTACTCTGTGATTACAAATTTTCTTAGTTTATGCTTGAAACACTTGAAGAAATATTAACAAAACTTAAAAATAAAGAAAAATTTCACCATCTGTCTTCTGTCTAAACCGAAGACAGAGAGAACAGAGAGAGAGAGAACACCCTTCTGCTCTCGTGGTGCAAACAGGAGCAGGACAGAGGGAGGTCCAACCTGGAAATGTCCAATGTGAGCAGGATGGAGGGCCAGCCTGGAAATGTAGGCAAGACTGTAAGTCTTTTCCTGGCAACAGAATCCATTTTCTTTTAAATCACTTAAAAGGACAATTTTGAGCAAAACTTCAGGGACTGTTTCAATTTCCACAGCTTCACAAAAGGTATCTCTACTTTATATTTACACCAAAGCAGAGAATTAGTGACTCTCCCCAGCCAAGGGGAGGGATATCAAGTGTCAAGCATCACGTCTAGAGAGGCAGTTCTTTCTTCTTCCAGGCTCTCCTCTCAGTGCTCCCCCACACTCTGCATTTGAACTGAGATCTTCTGTGGTTTTAATGCAACACAAAAGTTAACTCAGGTATGGAAATGTGCATTCTTTAATGAAAGTATTTTGTTTAGAAGGATGGTTCTGAAGGGGTTGAAATGATCTCTGTGAGAGGATACTCTTTGATATGTTGAAAGAAACCTGCTCCACAAATAAGTTTTTGAGAAAATGCAAAGGACCTCTTAGGGCTCTGTGTTGCTGAGAGTTCCCTTCCAGGTTTTCTGCCTGGAAAGACAGATCTCCATGGTAAAGGAGAGTCAACAAACCACCCAGAAACATTCTCATAATTCCTGGCATGATGCATATGAAAACGATGTTTCAGATACATAGTGCCCATTTCTAGAAGTTTAAGAACATACATTAATTTCAGTCAATTCATATTGCTGTCAGGAAAACAAAGATAAAGCAGACATTATCTTGTCCTTTCTTAGGTGAGCATGGGCCTATGGAGTTTCAGTCTCATGGTGTTTCTTTGCAGTTGATCTCTGACCTCTTTAACTGGAATCCATCTCTGCCCCTCCCTCTCTCTTCCTCTCTTCCTCCCTCTCTCTCCCTCTCCCTTTCTCTCCCTCTCCTTCTCCTCTTGCAAACACACAAGTATATCTGCGTGTTTTCCGAGCATTACATGAAAAATAATTACACATTGTTTGGTTCTTTCTCATTGTATTCTTTCACTTTACATAATGATCTTGAAATGTGTTTCTGCTGTGTGCATACCAGTAGTTACCATTTGATTATTGAACTGTTTCTGGTTACATGAACAAAAAATATTTTGTCATGTGATGAACTCTGGGATTGGATTGATTCTGATTTGATTCTACCACAAGAGTCACGCTCCTGCTAATGCGTTTGTGTGGTCCTGAGTTTAATTTCTCTAGGGTACAGTCTTACCCAGGGATTTATTATCTTACGCTGTTTTTATGTTTATTTGGTTTTAGTGCTACCATATACTTTCCCATGTGGTTGTCTCAGGAGTAACCGTTAGCTGCTTATCCGTCAGTGTGGAGTTGCTCTCTCTCTGCCTAGTCCTGGATCCTGGGGTCTGTGCTGCTGCTCCCATTGGATGTGCTTTGCCTCTCCCCAGGGTTTCAATTTTCATTTTCCTAAGCACTGGTGCAGTGCGTATGCTTTAACTCCAGAAGTGCAGTGACTCCTACAACGCTGATGAAATGACTGTGCGCCCTGTGCCCATTTCCATGTGGGTTTTAGCCTATTACTGACACAGAGGAAAACCAATGTATTTTGCGTATAAGTCCTTTCGTTTATGGAATTTAGTCATAACTTCCCCTAGATTGTACCTTGTCAATTTTGATATCTTTCCATATGAAATCCTATTTATTAATCTACACTTATTTAGACTTGAATCTTGGCAGTTATCTAAGAATCTTGAAAATCTAAGTTCCCTAATTTTTTGTCTTTCTGATTCTTCAAACTCTTTACTGTTTCAGTTATTCATTTAGGACTGTGATTCATTTTGAATTAATTTTTACATAGAACGGAAGGTAGTGTTTAGTATGAATCACTTTGAATGTGGCTTCTCATTTTTTTCTGCATTTTCTGTTGAAATGAGTGCTGTATGTGGACGTTTTAAAAATCTGTTTTAACTACATATTTTTCTAGTTTTGATTTATAACTCCATCTTCATGCCTTTACTACAGAGTTTCTAGTATTACATAGGTTTTCAGGTCAAATCGGACTTGTTCCCTTCTAATCAGAAGTGTGTTTAGTGAGAATTCCCTTCTAATCAGAAGTGTGTTTAGTATTGAAGTCCTTTCCAATGAACAGCAGTCTGCAGATTCTTACTCTCTACATTTTGGCCATTTGTAACCTGTTGTGTTCCTGGTCCTCTATTGCATGAGGGTATTTCATTGGTGAGAAATGAGAGATCAATTACTGTCCACTTTACTCCTTGTTATATGTTCTGAGCACCTTCGGCATGGAGGTTGTGATGTAGATGTGTGGCAATGTCTGTGTGTGACCAGTTGTGGTAATTTGTAACAGTATCTGTGTAGTACAAAAGAAACTTTTTGATGAGTGGTGACCTGTACACTTGCCTTAAATATAACAAAACATATTTTGCACGTATTAAGAAATTACATTTGTCTAGGGATATGACAGCCTTGGGGTTTCTCTAAGATCAATGCCATGTATATTTAGCTATGATTACAGTACCACCTAGGTTCTAAGAAAAATTAGGTAGTGGTGACTGTTCTAAAATAAAAGTGTCGCTACTGCACCAATGTTGTATACTGTACCTTTCATTGATGTGGCTATTTCTTCTTGAAGCTGAGATTGAATCATTGATTGATGTTCTCACTTAGCAGCTTGAATGGTACTTTCCAAAAGTCTGTCCTGTCTTCAGCAGTATGTTCTTACCTTCAAGTTCTGGGAGGCAACCAAGAGCTGTGACAATAGCGTATGTAATTATGGGAGTCTGTTGGATCACCCTGGCCAGCAACTCAAATAAAGTTTGTCCTATCTGGCATTGTTTCTTGTTCTTTAGCTTTCAGTTATGCACATGGGCTCCACTAGAGATAGTGTGTGTGTGATTTGCCAATAGGTTGTTGGACTAATATGATTTCCTCTGTATTTTTTTAGTTTTAAAACTAGTTATACATTACTTATCTCTCCTCTCTCCATACTTAAACTTCCTTTCGTGACTTTGCCATTAAAAGTGTCACCATTTTCCCCATTTCTCCCATAAAATACAAGTCTCCTATGGTCCCTCTTCACCTGAGTCCCTTCTTTCCCTTTATCCCTAAAGTTCCGTATTAAACCCTCCCTCTGCCCTTTCATTTTAATCCCATTTTTTCAATTTCTCAGGTAACATCTGCATCCTACTATTCTTCTCTCTTAGCTTCCCATTTTTCTCTTTATCTCCCTGGTTCCTTTCCAAATTTCCTGATTCCTGAAGTTATATCAGGATACATATGCATATACAAGGTTTTGGTGCTAGGATTCTTTTATGAGTGAGAACATATATTGTTTATTTTTCTGAGTCTGTGTTACATCACTCAGCATAACAGTTTCTAGTTTCATCCATTTACCTGGAAATTTCATGATTTTGTCTTTCTTTACCACTGAGTAGAATTCCATTGTGTGAATGTACCATATTTTCATTATCCACTAATTAGTTGAGGGACACTTAGGTTGCTTCCATCCCTTAGCTATTGTGAAAAGAGCAGCAACAAACATGGATGTACAAGTATCTCTGCAATACGATGATTCCTTTGGGTATATGCCAAGGAGTGGTATAACCTGGTCAAATGGTAGGTTCATTTACTGGGGTACTTGGGGTGAGGGTGGAGGTCATTCTTTTATTTTAATATTTTTTTTTGAGACAGGATCTGGAACTCACTATGTAGACCAAGCTAGATTTGAACTCACTGAGATTTGCCTGCCCCTGACTCCTGAGTGCTGGGATTAAAGGTGTGCAGCACCATGCTGGGCCCTATTTTCAGTTTTTGGAGAGCTCTCGACACTGCTTTCCTTTACGGTTTCATGAGTTTGTAATTTCACTAGCAGTGAATGAGCATTTTCCTTTCCCCAAAATCTCTCCAGCATTTGGTATCATTTGTTCTCTTGATCTTAGCCAGTATGACTAGAGTGAAATGGAATCTTAAAGTGTGTTTTTTTCCATTTCTCTAATTACTAACTATGCTGAACACTTTCAAGATATTTCTTAGCAATCTGTATTTCTTCTGAGAACTCTGTGTTCAGATTCTTAGCACGTCTTGTAACTGGTAAATTTGTTTTCTTGATTCTTTGATTTTTGGGTTCTTTATATATTCTGCATATTAACCTCCATCAGATATGTCACTGGTGAAGATTTTCTCCTACTGTGTGGGGTTTCTTTTGAATTCCTTGGTTGTTTCTTTGGCTGTACAGAAGCTTTTTAGTTTAATGAGGTCCAGCTTCTTGATTGTTGACCTTAATTGCTGAGCAACAAAGAAAGTCCTTTCCTATACCTACATCTGGTAGGTTACTGCTCTTCATGCTCAATGCTTTGACTATTCAGGGTGTTTTGTGCTTCTATATTAATTGTAGAATATTTTTTCTAATTGTATGAAAAATGTCCTGGGCGTTTTCATTGGCATAACATTGAATCTATACATGGCTTTTGGTAGGATGGTCATATTCACAATACTAATTCTTTCAATGCATGAGTAGGGGAGATTCCTTTTCTGGTGTCTTCCAAAGTCTCTTTCTTTAAGGATTTAAAATTTTCATTGTTGAGATCTTTAATATCTTCGGTCGGGTTTCTTCCAAGTTAAGTTTTTCAGGTTATTATATAGGGAAGGATTTCCACATACACTTTCTCAAGTCGTTTGTTATTGTTATATAAATAGGTTAATGATTTTTGTAACATAAACTTTGTAATTTGCAACTTTACTGAAATTGTTAATCATTTCTAGGATTTCTCTGGTGGAATTTTTGGCACCTCTAAGTATATAATATTATATTATCTGTAACAAAATAAAATTTGATTTCTTCTTTTTCAATTAATACTTCTTAAGTTTGCTTCTATTGACTTATTTCTCTAGCAAGTGTTTCAAACCCTACATCAAAAAGGGGTGGAGATAGTGGACAGCCTTGTGTGGTTTCTGATTTTAATGGGAATGCTTCCAGTTTTTCTCCATTTAGAAAGGCATTGACTATGGTTTTGTTTTTAATTATGTTGGGTTTGTTCCCTCCAGTTCAAATCCTTCTTTTTAACATAGTGCATGCTGAATTTTGTCAAAGGCCATTTCTGCATCTATTGAGATGACTTTTTGATTGTTGTCTTTGAGTCCATTTATATGATTTATTACATTTATTGATTTATGTATATTGAACCCTCCCTGGATCTCTGCAATAAAGCCAAGTTGATCATGATATATCATGTTTTTAATGTGCATCTGTATGCGGTTTGTAATTATTTTGAGAATTGTTGTGTGTTTGAAAGCTGAGGGACATATTAGTCTTCTCTCCACCCCTGCTATGCTGTGTTCCATGAGCCTTAGGTGTAGAGATTCCACTGTAGATGTACCACTTAGCGCTGGGCATCTCCCAAACATCTATTCTCTGTGTGTAACCAGTGGAGGAATTCTGTTGACTTCTTCCTTTATCAGTCAAGTTTGTTTATGTTGTGGTCAAGTATGCAAGGTCCATATTGTCAGCTGAAGGAAAAAAATTCATACAACAGGTGCTAGAATTTGAGCTTGATTGGTCTTCTTCTACCCTAGTCTTCCATGAGTTTTCTAAAAGTCTCTGTTGCTCTGAGACAATCCCTCTGCCAGGACATTTGTCTCTCAGCTTCCTGCCTGGCTCCTCTACTGGGTCTTTTTTATGAAGGCCCAGAAGGTCCTGGTCATTCCTGTACTTATTTCTGTTTGCTTTCTTTGAGAGGACGTCCTTCTCTGGCGTGTTCAGACTGAAGCCCTTGTCTCTCACACTGACACTTTCCAGGGAATTTCTCTTAGTTCCTCTCTCTCGCTCAGTAGATTCACCTCTAATCTAACATTCTGCAATTCTCCTTAGTAAATATTCCTGCAGTGGGTAGTAATCAGTCCACAATGTAGTTCATTCCACTGCAATGTTCTCTCCATTAGAGAAGAATCCCCAGCCTCTTTGCAAGTAGGGTTCACCAGCATGAAGAAATGTGCTTTAACTGGAACAAAGTTTGAGTTTTCACATCTTTAATGAACAGTGTTTTCAGGAAGAATGGACTTTCTTTGACCCCACAGAGACCACTTCTAATTTCTTTGAATGTCTTCCTTGGCACCTGTTTCCCGTGCTGTCCACGGAAGGGGTCACACACTTGATGGCATTTGATGGCAGTTTTCAAACAACAGCTGGAAGCAGATTGGAGCATAGAGCTCTTTGATTGCATGAAGACTGGAGGAGATGTGTCAACGGTATTAGAAATGACAGTCCCCCTCACTCAGAAGTCTTAAATCATGTCCAAAAGAATTACAGCTTTAAATGGAACCAGAGTTTTAATGTGCTTCCAAATTCTTTGATATCAGTGATGATCATATGAACCAAAATAGGAAGCACAGAGAAGAAAGTGAGGGTAACACGGGCCAGCCCACAGCTCATGACCCCCACATGTAGGCATACACAGATACATACACAAACACACAGACATACACAGACATACACAAACACACAGACATACACAAACACAGACATACACAGACATACACAAACACACAGACATACACAGACATACACAAACACAGACATACACAGACATATACAAACACACAGACATACACAAACACACAGACATACACAGACATACACAAACACAGACATACACAAACACACAGACATCCCCAGACATACACAAACCCAGACATACACAGACATACACAGACACACAGACATACACAGACATACACAAACACAGACATACACAAACACACAGACATACACAGACATATACAAACACACAGACATACACAAACACACAGACATACACAGACATACACAAACACACAGACATACACAGACATACACAAACACACAGACATACACAGACATACACAAACACACAGACATACACAGACACACAGACATACACAGACATACACAAACACAGACATACACAAACACACAGACATACACAGACATACACAAACACAGACATACACAGACATACACAAACACACAGACATACACAGACATACACAAACACAGACATACACAAACACACAGACATACACAAACACAGACATACACAAACACACAGACATACACAGACATACACAAACACAGACATACACAAACACACAGACATACACAGACATACACAAACACAGACATACACAGACATACACAAACACACAGACATACACAGACATATACAAACACACAGACATACACAAACACACAGACATACACAGACATACACAAACACAGACATACACAGACATACACAAACACAGACATACACAGACATACACAGACACACAGACATACACAGACATACACAGACACAGACATACACAGACATACACAAACACAGACATACACAGACACAGACATACACAGACATACACAAACACACAGACATACACAGACATACACAAACACAGACATACACAAACACACAGACATACACAGACATACACAAACACAGACATACACAAACACACAGACATACACAGACATACACAAACACAGACATACACAGACATACACAAACACACAGACATACACAGACATATACAAACACACAGACATACACAAACACACAGACATACACAGACATACACAAACACAGACATACACAGACATACACAAACACAGACATACACAGACATACACAGACACACAGACATACACAGACATACACAGACACAGACATACACAGACATACACAAACACAGACATACACAGACACAGACATACACAGACATACACAAACACACAGACATACACAGACATACACAAACACAGACATACACAAACACACAGACATACACAGACATACACAAACACAGACATACACAGACATACACAAACACAGACATACACAGACATACACAAACACAGACATACACAGACATACACAAACACAGACATACACAAACACAGACATACACAGACATACACAAACACACAGACATACACAGACATACACAGACACAGACATACACAAACACAGACATACACAGACAGACATACACACCCACTTCCTCCATCTGTCATCTGA